>CM057156.1:25957420-25997420 GCA_029962745.1 Echinometra lucunter | reverse complement strand
TGATCCCTCATTATAGGCTGGTGTATCGATATAAATGGATAGAGTATATTTTCGAATGTGACCAGAGGCAGGGTTATTAATAATCTATGGCACTTTTTTGTAAGAATATGAGTTCTATTTGTACTGTGGTCGCATCAAGCTGTCTCCTTTAATTTTTCAACTTCAAGCCTTGTGAAATTGCATTATATTATGGTCACCCAAAGTAGCAGAGTGTCTTCAGGCAACTCTCGTTCGACAGTTCAAGACTAGGGTTCGTGCATGCGATGTCCAGTTTTATTAATTGATTGTCCGGCTTTATGAAAGCAATTATAATTTCATGCTTCGGTAGATCTCGCTTCCGACCATCAGATTCTTCACGCCATTCTCGTCAAGCGGTTGCTCATTATTTTGTTTGCAAGAGAAACTTCTAGGGAAACAATTAGTCAAATATCCAAGGTCAGTATCATAATGGCGTCGTTTTGTACCTGTGTTGGTCAAGACTTAGAGAGAATGTCGTTTGTCAGCTTATTCTAGAGAACACTATAGATCTTCACCCAAAGTGGCCATAGACAGGGTATAATGGTGTGTTAAACTGTTAAAAGCGTTGACTATAAAAACTAAAAACTCTGTGTAAGTATGTGTTTACACTTCAGATGCAGAAGCAAATGTGAACGCATAACCATCACAGTGTGATCATGTTTATCACAGGGGCACTGCACTAAACACTTTCACCTTGCTGTCGATATGAAAACCTTGCGTTTATACTACTGTCAGAAGGTGTCATAAAGTACGAAACACTGTGGTTACCTTGATTCACAGAGAACCACCGTCTAAACGCACCTTAATCTAACCTCAAGGTGGATTGATATCACATGTTACAGACAGAATGACACTATTTTCCAATGGCATTGAGACAAAGGAGATTTTAAATGAAACCTTTTAGCTTAATTCAAGGTGTTGAAACACTGAGTTCACTCTGCATCAACATTGTCAACACTGCGCAGCAATTTACTGTGCTTGCATTGTTTCCACAGTGTGAAAATGTTTTCCTCATGCCAGTGGCTCACTGTTTACACACTCATTTTGTGCTATTGAACTCAGTTCTCTTTGCCATTGATATTACGTTCTTCTGGCTAAGAACACACTCTGATCACTATATTTTAGGACAGTGTTTCCATCCCATACTCACTGCTCACTGACTGTCCTCAAACTGTGTTCCATACTGCTGTGGAACTCTTTGTGCAGTTCATGGCGGTCTCTGCCCACACTAAAGCGTTAACACGTATTTCCGTTCTTTCGGCAAACGACCTGCCAGTTGATTAAATTTCTCGCCCTCCGGACGGTCACTTTGGGGTCATCAAAAGGCACAAGCCGAAAGAAAAATAAAATATATGACATATAAAGTTTTCTCAAAATAAATCGTCATCCTCCTCTTTTCTTATACCTTTCAAAGGTCAAACGCGCGGTATTCTTTGTATACACAGAAAGCCCGTTGACCTTCACCTAATTCTATTATATTTTTACGCATCCCCCCCCCCCTTTGATTCAAGTTCATTCCTTTGTAGTTCAACTATTGATTATTGATCTTGTCTAGAATATTTTTCCAGATTAACTCAGCATCTGTTAATACATGCTCTTAAACGCGTGTTCTTGAGGAGGTATATTCGTATACATAAATATAGTCCTCCTTCTGCCAATAACGTTTCACGTAAATAGGAGATTGATGTACTTGTGAAAATAATCTCACAAAATTGTTATCATTACAAGAAATTCGGTCATTTATTTACCACGAACTATCACTTGATCTTGTTAATTGTCGGCTTAATCGTATAATTACTTGCGCCTACGTCACTTAGCAACAGCACTAAATGGTAATTATCTTCATTAAAGCTTCACACGAAAGGAATCAGGCCATGTTAAGACGGGAGAATGCTAACGTCTGCTGCGAGCTATCGATCGCTTCATTTTGAATGACAATCGATTGTTAGGTTTTAGAAGATGCAGCAGTGGATTTCTCTGGTCATAGCCTAGTAAAGTGACATAATTATTTAAAGAAAGTTTGGGTTACTAAAACTCGCTTCGTTGAAAATGGGGTTGCCTTCTGACATCGGGTGCTGCGGGAGAATTCTTCAGCATCCAATAGTCTTAGATTTGCAGGTCTGATCAGAAAAGACTGATTAAACAAATAGATTAACTTTAAAATCTACAGATTTTCTTTTGGTATTCTATCTCATACGTCATAACTTGTGAGGATCTCACATCTCCTGTAGATATGAACTTAGGCCTACTTCTCGTTCACATTACGGGAAGGGGCGCCTAATTTTGTATCCAAGATCTTATTGACATTCAATGTTATTCCGCACACGAAGAAACATGATTAATTCGGGAAAATGTCACTGGAGCACTTGGGAGGGTATCATGAGACATTACTACGCTTGAAAAAAAAAAGAGATGAGGAGGCCTACATTTTTGAAAATGTTATTGTTCTTCTCCTGAGGATTCGTCAAGCATGGATAGCTGGAGGCCTGACAATAAGAATCTAGTATAAAAAATAAAATAAAAAAGATATGGACAGAATGAAATATTCCATACAAGAAGAAAAAAAAAACGACAATGAATATCTATTATAATGAATAATGGGTTATAACCGCTACAAGGCATGCAAGGGGCAACAGATGTTCCAAGCCCCTCAGTAAAATTTGGAATCCCAGGTCTGATCGATTTTATATCTCTTATTATGGCATGAACATCGCTTTGGCATAAAGTGTGTTTATTCCTCTTTAAGATGATACCATACTTGTTATGATTTTGCACTTATTTAGTTATAGAATTAGCGGTACATCAAACTATATAACGTATAAAGCACGTAAACATGGTAAAGGGGCATGGTCAAAAGTTAAAAGCTGCAAAATGGATTGGTATTAATGTGAGGGAGAGATCTCTTCGTGCTTTGACGTATAATGTGATATCTTAATGGCCGTGGAGCTACTATTCCCAACTGGTCATCAATAAAAGGCAAATCTTTAAAAATCTGAACAAGAAATTTATACACTATGGTGACGTGTCTGTCAAGATTCGCTATTGTTTGGTCATCAACTAATAACGAGGTATCATGCCTAAGTTAAAATGGTGAATGGACCCTGGCGTCAGGGCAGCTCGAAGTTGAAGTTGTCCAAAAGCATGATGCCGCGCGGTTTGGAGTAAGTCCCGGCACCTTACTCAAGTGGAAAAACAAAGTCAGAGAAATTGGTGTTTAAAAGACAGATAGGAGAAGATCCCCCTCCCCCCCCCCCCCCATCGAAAAAATGAACATTCAACATACAAACTAACAAAAAGCTTTCTCATGGACAGAAAGACCGTTTCATCGTCTTCTCGGTGATGCGATATCGCAGGCATTCTGCTCGACATTTAATGACAAGATTTGCCAGAATGATGATACCAAACAGAAATTAGAAACCGTTTGCACACAGTTTATTCGAGTGATAGCGCATTATTATGAGTTTGTTCGACTTCATGCATCTTTGTTGCAGTGCAGCGTGTAAGTTGCCCATGGAAGATTATCTGAAAAAACAGCAGCCCTTCCCTCACAGAAAAAAGAATGCATAGACGAACATGACGAACAAAACCAGTGAATTTTGCATTTTTCACTTTTGACTGTGCCTCTTACTTTGATGTACTGCGCATTCCATGACAGAAAAATAAAAACAAATGTGGTATCGTTTTAAAGAAGAACAGACGTACTTTATACCTATGCCACAATAAGAGAGATATAATAGATGATACTTGAGTTTCAAAACTGTTTTTGAGGGGTTCACTTAAACCTGTTAAAGTGACTCCTATCTCTTCGCGTAGCTGCCCCTCCCTCCCCCTTCCCTCCGCTTCCCCGCCACATACCCATCTATATCCTCTCCACAATAAACCGCCCGATCCGTAGTCGTAACAAAATGCATGTTTGCCAAGTAGAGAAATCAATTGCTGAATACAATTCATCTTCGCAACGAGATAAATTGATATCCATAACAGTATATTGGATTGTATCTCGTACACGTGACCTTTTAGGTTTTATCCCAGGTAATGGACAAGGATATATTCGGATTGGGGAAGTAGTGTATTCCAGGCATGTAGTTTTTCTTGATTTTTACGCCGATGCATTTCTTCCCCGTAATATGAAGAGGAATGCCAGAAAAATATTCTGATGTCATTTCCGTAATGTTTCTTTTATTTTTGCTGTAAGCGCGGGTCTCCATTTTATGAATGTAGTTTCAAGGTTTTGCTCGAATTCACAGCACGTAAAGAAAATGTGAGCTTTGCCCTCTTGAAACTACCTGCAAGCTCATTTTAACTTCATCAATAGAATCAGTAATGAGTTTTATTGGTGGGGGGGGGGGGGGCTTATTTATTAGGAGGATATGACAATTTTCTCAATAGAATCTATGCCCAGTAAAAAAAATAAATAAAAAAATTATTTTAAAAAAGGATATGCAAATTGTAATTTATCATAGTTCCCCCAAAATCATGAAGGTCTAATGTTCAATATAAGATCTCCATTTGACATGTTTGAGATATTGATGAAAATAGGTGTGGTACTTTAAGACATAACAAACACATTTATCACAATGCATTGTTTTGTAATTTCGTAAAAGGAGCTGGATTTTATTCTTTTGTTTGTTTCTAATACCTCACGCTGTTTGGGCAGTAGCAAGGATCAAACAATCCTTTCATTCTGAAGCGATACTTGTGGAGGAGGACGATTTCATGACACAAAGAAGTAACCCAAGAATCCTGTGAAGCAGAATATGGACACTTTTCAGAAATTCAAAAGAAGTAATCACAATTATTACACTCAATCCAAAGCAGATAACTGTAAGAAAATACAGAGATCTTGTTATCGCTTCGGGGGGGGGGGATGTTTCATAAAGCTGTTCGTAAAGTTACGAATGACTTTACGAACGACTTGAATGTGAAGAGCTAAATGGGATGCTTAATTTCTTTCCTGACGTTTTAACAAAGTATGACTGCATTTCCCATGATCTCAATTAAATTGTGCCAATAAAATTTGGGGAAAAAATTGTTTGTAAACAATAGTAATTTTAATCTCCGTCTGCATATTTCACCTTTAGCTGGTGTAATTTATAATGATCAGTGGTGATCTAGAATCCAATTTGCCTTGCCATATTCAAATCGTTCGTAAAGTCATTTGTAACTTTACGAACAGCTTTATGAAACACCCCAGGTGTATGGGATGAAAGTGCCAAATGGTGTAACACCTCTGTTTTTGTATGAGCTACATCTATATTCCTACTTTACTGCTTTTATCCTAGTCACCTGACTCTCTATCTAAAATGATCACCACAAGCATGGCAAGGGGAAAGTATTTGTTTGTTGGCAAAAGGTTACATCGAACCAAATATAAGCATGATTGGGGAATCATACCGCACTCATCGCTTGAAATAAGACAAACGCCTAATCAATATGGATTTTCAATTACTATTAATGTTTCAAGAGATTTATCTTTCATTATGTAAAGTGGATTGCAGTCTTGATGCCCGGGTAGAGGGGTATACTAAATTCGATGATTAGGGGACTGTATCAATATGGGGCGACGCCATGTAATTAAATAAAGGAGTAACTTTTTTAAGGCTTGCATGAAGTCAGCCCTGACCAAAATAGCCTGTACGTTCGCCTTGGCATAAATTCTGAAGATGGGAGTTTATCTGGAATTGAAGGGGGAGCCGATAGATCCCGGTAGATAGTGCTAATGACAGAAACAGACTCGAGCTCATTAGAAGAATGAATTATAGATAAGACGGATAGACTGATGTACGTGTAGAACTTTGTCATGGATAATCATTAGATTAAAAGAAAAGCCTGTGGCCTTGGTGGCATTTGGTAGTATAAGTCAAAAGATAAAGATTCGTTGACAGATAAACAAAAAGATTGATAGATAGTTAGATAGGGAAAGATAAATAAATAGATAGGTAGATAGAGAGATAGGTAGGTAGGTAGATAGGTGGGTATGCATAGAGAGAGAGAGAGAGAAGTAAGTACTTGAAGCCTGGAAAAATTATCGACGCTTATTATTCGATTGAGTACTACGCAACGATTCTAAGAAACGACAATTTTATTATTTATAGTGTGTCGCTATTAAGGATATCTAATTTGGGTCTAAATCTTTCAAAACACTTATAGATTAAGGAGAATTTCCTTATACATGTCTGATTAGTCCATACATGAACACTATTTTTATTTAGAAAAAAGCTAAACATAAAGTTACTACCCCCACCCCCTCCCAAAAGGGAAAGAAGGGTTGGCATCGTGGGCCTCTCACCCTTCGTTATGCGTTTTTCTGTCCCTCTCGGGACCTCTTTAAAATCGACAAGCACCCATTATTATAGAAAATGTCATTGCAGGGGGTGTTTAGAATGGCTTATGGCTGTCCGGTTCATATTTTGTCAGCTTCCCTCCTCTAAACTATAGCTCAGGCATGTCACGGCTTCGATGGACTTTGGCAATGTGAAAGAATCCATTTGAAACATTTGGCAGTGGGATGCAGCGAAAATGATGCCCAGATCTGTTTTTATTACCGTCACAAAGATTGACGTAGTGCCGCGACTCATCCAAGTCGCGTTAATATAAATAATGTGGGAAAATGCGGAGGTGGCCATATATTAAAATTACACAGGCAAGGCGACATGACAAAAGATTCACAAAGCGGACATGGTGGAGAATTTACCTGAAACCGAATAGAAGCTCGAAAGAACTATTCAGAAGATATATAGGGATAAGCATGATAAGGGGATATATAGAGAAAAAGGGAGTGGGGAACAGTGAAATGCGAAGAACATTAGAGGTGAATCATGCAGATGGTAGAGGAGGAGGGGGAGGAGAAGTAGTAGAAGCAGCAGTAGTAGCGGTGGTGATGTCGACGATACTCTTAGTAATAGTACAATGGTGAATGTCTATCTTTTTAATGGTAATAGTGAAAATTATTACAATGGGATAGAAGTAGCAGGGCAAGAGTAAATTCTTAAAAACTTTATCAATAATTCCAATATCTTCAGTAAATATAAATAATCATTTCAGATTTTTTGCATCGAAAGGGCTCACACGTCCTCATGGACCTCAAATAAAAAAATAGGGAAAAGAAAAGAATCGAACATGTCGAATGGTAAATGATATTCAAATAGGGGAAGACGATACAAAGCTATCCCGGTCATCACATCAGTTTTTTGTGTTTTTTATTCTGAATGACAGAGTAAATTTACCATGACGGAATAAAGTTACAAGAAGAGCTTCTTCCCTTCAAGACATGCATGGCATAAGGACCGTATCCAGAGAGTAATCTGAAATAAAAACTCTTGCTTTCAAGTAGCTGTTGACTTTAAGAGATCCTTTTCATCCCCCATCGAGAAACTACTTACTCCCGGATGCGGCGTTTTCATTACAAACTCTCCCGTCGGCATGGTCGGGACACTTGACAGTTCACCTTGTCCTTAAACATGTAACAGTTAAACCATCCAGGAAAAGATTGGTCGCATATTTCAGCTTTTCAGATTCAGATTCCGATCCAAGTTACGACACTGCTGATTTTTTTTTTTCTAATGCAGTGATAAGAAAAATAGTTTGTCTGCAGTATATAGTATTGTATGATTATGCAGGGAGAAAGAAATTGTGATCCGGTTTGTTTTACTGAAGATCAAAATGTGTACGCATCATTGTTATGGCATAATTATAAATGTATAAAATAGGGATAACAGGGGTGGTGCTACGGGGGACGGGGTGAATGCCCCCCCCCCCCATGATTTTTCAAGTGATAAAAAAAAGGAGAAAAGGAAGAAAAAAGGGGAGGAAGAAGAAAGAAGCGGGTGGGAAAGAGAGACCCGGGGATTGCAACAATATGGTACTCCTATTTGTTCATTTAAATTGTCAATAGATTCATCTAGGGGCCATCTTCCCCCCCCCCCCCCCCCCATCAAAATACCCTGGCGCCGCCCTTGGGTAACTACTTACCACTGTCATAGAAATACAGGGGACATGAAAAAAAAGTATCCGGAATTCGGATACTTTAGTGCCTTACCCTTGCTATCTGAAAATAAGGCATATTTTGGAGTTTAGTTTTAAAAAAAATCTGAAGTATGGGGTTAGATAAGGTTCATGAAATGTAAGGAAAATGCTTTTATCTGAAATTGATCAATTTAGGGGTATTTTGAAGGTATAAAGTGTGTGTTGTTAGTTCAGTTTAGTGAGTTGATTTCCTTCAGCGAGGCACCTAATTCTTATCATTTCTCTCTGTCCATGTGCAAAACTGGGTACCTATGCGGTACCATGGAGTAACTCCATGGCGGTAGCCTACGATGCAAAGAATGGCGCTGTGCAAGGTTGCAATAAACACCCATGTATGCCAGGTAATTTTGTCTTTGCGGTTGGAATACTCCAAGGGGTGAAGAAGGCATTGAAGAAGGTATTGAAAATTTGTAAATCGCTTTATCGGTCACTTGAAAAAGAGAGCAATTTGTAAAATATAATCATTGCTATGACACGTATATTTGAACTCACTTTTTAAAAGTACATTGTGACCTGCCTGATCAATTGGATATGCATTAGCAGTGCATAGCAAGCACAGTTTTATTTTGATTATTATTTGCCTGGCTGTATCGTACATTGACCTGCCAATTCCCTGGATGGGGGAATTATTGGTAGTTAAATAGAACGTAAAAATTTGGAACAGTTCCTGAGGCCAAGCATGCATAGGTAAAGCTCATCGTGGAGACACTTCATTAGGCATACAATTTAAAGAGAATGAGGGAGAAAGAGAGAGAGAGAGAGAGAGAGAGAGAGAGAGAGAGAGAGAGAGAGAGATGCAAAGAGAGAGATGGGAAAAGCAGATAGGGAGAGGGGCTAGGAGATAATGAAGAGAGAGAGAGAGAGAGAGGGGGGGGGTAAAGAGAGAAAGAGAGAGAGAGAGAGAGAGAGAATGAAGGAGAATAGATCACCCGCGTAGCCATGGGGTGATGGGTGCGGTCGCCCCCTCATCCCCCCCCAAAAAAAAATGAAAAGAAAAAGCTTGAGCGAGAAGAGAAAAAGATTAGAGAACTTAGGAAGAGAAGGGGCAGATAAGGACGATGACAAAGGAACGTCGAACTCCCCTCCCTACACCCTACCCCCAGGAGTGCGCTTCACGTACTCACGGCCCCCTCCCCCCCCCCCCCCCCCCCACCAAAAAAAAAAAAAAGAAGAGAAAAGAAAGGGGGAAAAAATCCTAACAACGCCAGTGAAAGAGAAATGAGGATATACACAGAGAGATGTTTCGAGGGTGTAGTGACAAAGGAATTGTGCTAATCTGACGAATACAAACTTCATAGAAAGAAAAACCAAAAATATGATTATCCTACAACTAACGAAACATGAGCTCGGATTATGTCTTAAAGACGTGTCTATCAAAATTTGCATAGATGCTCGTTAGTTCTGTCCTTAGTAGCGATTTCCAATAATTTTGAAAATGTTGGCCATATTGCTTGTTTTTTGTTATTCGTATTTTTTTTTCTTCTTTTGTTTCCTGAGAATCTGTTCTCCAATTCCTTTTCTGTGCTGATGGGGACCTAAACAAGTCCCCTTCTTTATACTGTATGTTCCTTCACACAGTTATACGTTTACTTTTACTGGAAATTATTTACTGCATTGAAATGTATTGTATTATTCTTGATATTGTGTCACTCGATTTTTATGCTCATCTCTGAGTTTTTGTTACTGTTTTTTTTTAATTTCATTATGTTTATTTCACATAACAGTAAATCGATCAAGGAAAGAAATGAAAGCAAATCAAAGCAAAATAATCAAAAATCTACATTTATCATTTTCAATTACCTTCTGTTTATGCTTTACAAGTCATGTTGATGCAATGTGAAAACCATGGAAGCGCTCAATTAGTGTCTGCGAATTCTGACAACACACCTTCCTATTCCAACATGGTCGCATACTGCATTTTTTAGAATATTGCCATACACTGAGCTTGTCAGCTATGATGAGCCCTTTCCTGTCTGATGTAAATTATGTTTAGATTACGTCGCTGGGTATCAATAAAAAATCTTCTCCAAAAATTATAGGCATATTATGGAACACTGGCGTAGCCAGGAATTTTCAACAGGGGGACCAAGGCGAGGGAGCGAAACGACCGAGCGGGGGAGGGGGTACCCACCCCAAGGTAAGAAGATTTTTGAAAATTCGTGCATGAAAAAAGGCATTTTCTGTACACTAAAATTCAGGATTAGGGGTAACTTATATGAGAAGTGGCATATATGGGGGGCCAAGGCGAGGGAGCCAAGCGAACGAACGGGAGAAGGGTGTGGGAGGGGTGTATCCTCCCTCCCATGGTAGGGAGATTTTTGAAAATTCGTGCATGAAAATGGCATTTTCTGCACACTTAAATTCAGTATTAGGGGTAACTTATATGACAAGTGGCATATTTACGTTTTACTTTCATTCCGCAGGGTACGGGTGGGGTAAGTTATGTGAAGTGGACTCGAAAGTGTTTTTTTTAATGTTTTATTTCATTTCTTTAATTTCTTTTTGCTCGTCCCCCCCCCCCCTTAGCTACGCCGGTGTTATGGATGGTTTACGAACCTGTCTTAAAAAGCCACATGGAAAAGAGAGGGTTGGTGCATGGGGAAGTCCGTTTTACCCCTGCGAAAGACCGGGAGGTACATGGGTGCAAGAGTCTGTCGTTGTCTTTAGCGGCTTCTCTTCTGAGATGGTTGCTATGGAGACGACAACGCCCCCTTTCCACTGTGTTCAAAGGAGGTAGGGGTAAATATACGAATGAGAAATAAGGCCCCACCCCTCCTGCCTCGAAAGCGCCATACCTGATATGCCTCTTCCAAAGTCTGCCGTGGGAATGAGTGGAGGTGAGAAGTTGTGCTAACCTCACAGGAGAGAAATCATCATCAGACCAAGCTTTTCTGCCATGTCCGCGGGTTGACATGATCATTAATCATCTCCAAAAAGGCTTGTATTAGTATGCTGAAGTAGGGACATGCGAGTCCTCGGTTAGCTAGGTTGGCACGGGTTCTAGAGTGGATGAAGTTTGTTTGGTTGGTTTTTTCTTTATTGTGGTTTAGAAATGCTATTATTCCATAAATGTTACTTTTTACTCGAAGTTCAGTACCTATTTTATCGTTAAAATCATATTGTCTGCTCCCGACTGTCAAGACCGAATATTATTAGACAAATCCGATTAAACATTTACATGTGTTTTTGTTTGTGTATTTTTTTTAATATTCAGCACTTTGCTCTCTGCACTTTTTTGTGGAACCAGTGGAAAACAAGCTTTTCAATTGGAAAATGAAAGTGAAGACGAAAATGACATGTGCATAGTCCTTATTAATTCTGCATTTCGACGCTGCGACGAACTCGCATTATCAAATCCAATCTCATTTATTTCCTGCCATGTAGCACGCACTCGCAAGGATTTTTTTTTTCCATTCGAAATGGTAATTGGGGCTTTGTTAGACATGATTGTTGGATCCGATTGCCTGTGAATTGGAATTTGATTCATACACTGTGGATTGACGTTTTAATAAATCTCCATGGTCGTTTGACGAATCCTATTTATTTCTCTCAATAAAATAGGTACATCCCACGATATGATATGCATTTCACTTTGAATAAAATGACCATGGGAAGCATGCATCGTTGTGGATTTCGTTTTGTATAATGTTATATAATTTCTTTAAAATTTTGTGCTGATGATTTTGGTTACACTGAGAAAAAGAATCACGCCAAACTACTGATAAATAATGACTATGGTGTTCCTTCTTTAAATTATTATCAGATTAATTGTATTAGATTGCTTAGAGAAAGGGTGTAATGGCTAGCGAATGGCCTGTATATTGATTGTATATTTTTCCAGGATAGGAGCTATGGACACTCTTGAAATAAATGTTTTCTAAATCAGACATTCAAACACCAATTATGTAGCTAAATAAATAAAAATATATATATTTATTTTCCAAAAGTGAAGATGTGAATGCTCTGACAAGTTTAAAATCATCCAATTAAATGCATACTCAACGTCGACAACTCAATTACGTAGTGGTATCTTTAAACAAACAAAACTTAGAAGAAAAATATCGCTACTTCAGAAAACCTGAATGATGTCTTGTAACCTTTGAACTTTTCTTCTTTTCCAGGTATCCGAGTAAAGTTCAAAGGAAAGACAAAAACTGAATGGAGGAACTTTCGTGATGATGGAGACGACTTCTTATGGAAAGAAGTCTTATTCAAGCACACCGCGCTTGTCTTTGGTGAAGGTATTTTGACATGATATTTCGAATTCGATTGAAGTTTGAAAATTTGGAATTTTGAGGGTTATTGTATCAACAGTATTATGTGCATGGTTGTGATTTATGATGACCTTGATTTTGATTGCGAATCCTAAATTTACACAGTAGGGATGATGGGAGTGTTATGTGTCCTCGGTTGTTTTTGTGTTCCCACTAATCATGAATGTATCACTTAGCATATACTGATGTTATGTGATGTGATTTGTTATGTGTATAGCGTTCAATAATTCCCCCCCCCCCCTTCCCACACAAAATGTGTATGAAGGTAGTAGGCCTATGTCTCGGCTTATGTAGTTATAATAGTTATATGCATAACCAAGGCAATGTCCATTTTTGTTTGCTTACAGTTTCTTTAAATGTTTTTATACGTTTATCTTATTTTATTACATACATGTAGCTTTCATGATGCTATGAAGTCATTTCACAAAAGAACTTGCTCTGGACATGCATGCTGGATGACGCCGTGTTGGGTTCGGGGTGGACTTTAAATCTTTATTCATAAATTAAACTGCCAAAAGGAAAATGTAACTTTTTTCATCCAGGAAAGAAATAATTGTGTGTTAATGCGTCGTATTCATAAGCGATTTCACTTAAATGTACTCATTACAAATAGAGTGGGCTCCAGAATCAGGAGCATTTGATTCCAACTCGATTTTGAAGAAAAAAAAATCATAGGAATATGTGATAATTTCACACTAATCTAATCAAAGCCGAAATCATTAAATTGGCAAATATCGCATTTTCTTTTCAAAATGAAGTTTTCAGATAAGATGATTGGTATCGTATCTCCGAGAAGATGCGGAATAATGTCATTTGCTAGATCCTCCAAGTGACCCCTTTAAGTTAATCAAGCTAATTCTCCTTCTCAGTGGCTGATCATATTAACACGTGCACTCCATCGCTCTAATACAAATCAGTCTCGGGAATTCAGACCGTTTTCTCAGATGCTGTTACATTTCAAACGAGGGTTAAAATTACAGCTCCTTGCCCGATAGGCCGCGGTCAGTGCAGCGAAAAAGAAAGGTTGGAAAATTATTGAAGCGCTATTATCTGTCTAGAAGTATGGATAAAACTTGCGAATCCGAAACAGCCATGGTTATATTTAATTGTCTGAGGAGAGAGACTAAATGCATACTCTAATGATATAGATGTATGATCGAGTACTAATGAAAAAGGTGGTCGTAGCCTAACTTGAAACTCTAAGGCTATTTTAATTTCGAACTAGCTGTAGGCCTATCATTTATGAGAATAAACTCACTTTTCGACTCCCTCTGTAACACTTCCATTGGCTTTCTCTGTAACCACATAGGTCTGTTTTGAATTCCGGAATCTGAAGACACAAATGGATGGCTTTGTATGAATAATTTAGCAGGGATTAATTTACCTTAGGATGAAGGCTAGCTTGGTTGGTTGGACGACGCAAAGAGTGAAGCTGCATATCCCATTCTTTGCTCAGTGTTTGAGCCCTCTAAGAGTAAAATTGCAAATATCTTAAGCCGATTGCAGGGCGAATCATAACGCCTGTTATACGTTTAAACCCGATATTACACTTTCACACAATTCCCCCCCCCCCCACGCATGGGACTACAATACATCCATGACATATAGAGGAAAGGCTGAGTAAATTAAATGTAATATAATTATCAGCGACAGCAAATATACATCAAGGCTTACCCATTCACCATTATTTGCCTTCATGTTGTTTCCCGTTACGTGTGCATGCATGCTCTGTAGTAGCAATATAGAACCAACGATGTCAGGCAAGGGTAAAAACACGGAGAGATGTAAATGGAATAAGGGAACGAGAGAGAGGAGAGAAAATGGGATCGATAGTGTGTGAGAAAAGATATGTGGGACCAAGAAACGCGAGAGAAGTGCCCCCAAAGAAGTTACTACTGATCTGGGATCTTTATTTCATGAAATATAGGACTAGGGCGAGTTGAAATCTGGTTTTAGGTATCAAGGTTCATGCAGCGTTACGGTTGCTGGTATGGTGTTTAGTGAATGATGCACTGCAGTTGTCGCCGTACGAAAGAGAGAGACGATAAGAGAGAGAGGAAGGGCACAGAACCAGAGAAAGAGAAAGAGGGAGAGAGAGAGAGAGGAGGAGGAGGAGAGGAGGAGGAGATACGAAATATAAAAGAAGGTGCTGATCTTAATGCTAAAATTACGTCATCTGAAGATGTGAATACACCAAAGATAACCTAAAATAAACACAACAAAAAAGTAACTCCCCCCTAATTCAAAATAGCATAACTTTTTAACGAAAAAGTTTTGAGCAAAATAATTTGGCAGGAGTGTTTCTTCACTTATTGACTTATTTCTGTGTGAAAATGAGATTGATCCGTCAACTCATGCATGAGCGAGCAAACATTAAAGACAAAATGTCAGTTTTCAAAAGTCACAAGAGTCATTTCGAGGCTCTGTGAAACAAACCTGTGGCGAATTTGAATTCTTCCATTGTTTGATCCAGTCATGCCTATCCCTGACACTTTTCATGTTTATCACAGTTGGGTGAACACAGTTTTTTGAGAAAAATGATGTTCAGCCCTCCTAAATCTGCAAAATCCATTCAGTTTGTGGAAAAAACTGACATCGACCAACATGAGTCAGCACATTATGTGAAAATACCAAGTATTCGTTTTTTCCGGCATTAAACAGTAAATTTTCAGCATTTCTTGCTTCATCGTTCGCAGTTTTGTCACTCAACCATGGCACAACTTCGAAAAACATCAACAACACTTTAAAAAACGCCAGAAAAATCTTGTTTCACAAACCCCCCAAAATGACTCTTGTGACTTTTGAAAAGTGACATTTTTGCCTTTAATGTCTGCTCACTCATGCATGACTTGACAGATCAATCTCATTTTCAAACAGAAGTTAGTCAATAAGTGTAGGAATACTCCTGCCAAATTATTTTCCTAAACACGTCTTTGTTAAAAAGTTATGCTATTTTGAATTAGGGGGGAGTTACTTTTTTTGTTGTGTTTAGATTGAAATGTGGAAATGAGATTTAAAGAAATATAAGGAAACAACAACTTTTGTTTATGGACCATCTGACACAATGGAACACCGATTGAATTTAGGAAAAGACTGTGGTTATGTTACAAAGTCATGTTGCACATGCATGCAAACTTCTTGTCGTCTCTGTTATTGCATTGCAAAATATATTCAAAATGACGACATTCTGGGCCAAAGTCGGAGTCATGATTATGACAAAGGTTGGTCATATTCGTCCATAAAGTCAAAGAAATAAGATATGTCAATAACAGATCCGATCTGGTTGAATCATTTTGTTTGAAGAGGGGGCTCTGCACATTAAAGTATTTGTATAAGGGCCACAACTGAAGAGGCGGGTATAAAATGATTTCCATCAAATTTGCCCATTTTCAAGCTTCAGCCTAGATCTGTCACGTTTATAAGCTTGAAAAAAAGAAGAATATGTATGTATTAGTGTATGTGTACGTATGTGGGGAAGGGGTGGTATAGGGGGTACTTCCCGTCGTGTTCTGTTGACTATTTATACTCCCACTCGTAGTTGCTCCCTTAGACGAATCATCCGACAGTGTTCAATTATACAAGGGCGTAGACACAGAGGATACGGGGGAAACGCCCCCCTTACCAACATAGACACACCTCTTCACATGAATGTACTCCCGAGGACAGCTATTGTTCCTCTCTTGTTCTCCTGTCCTCGAAAGGCTGACGGAATAAGGCTTAAATCTATTGTTTGACATCTGAGGAGAATTGTTCTCAGGAACTTTTGTTTTTTCACTGTCCTCAGTACACACAGACATAGTTTTTCACGGCGGCAAATAATTTTTTTTAAGGTATAGAGAGAAAGAAATAGGAAGGGTTAAAGAATTATGGAAAAGACAAGGCCTCCTCCCACAACCCTCTCCTTCATCGATGGCCTTGTCAACATGAATTCTTTTCAATAAAGACACCCCCCCCCCTCTTCCCCTCCATTGAGGCCAGTGCCCCCTCAAAGGCTGAGAGCGCGCTATGCCACTGCGACGGTGCATCGATTTGCCCTCTGTCGTATACATGGTAAAGGTTAGGCATCGCTTAGCGATGTCCAAGCAAGGTGTTTATTCTGAACACCCAAATAAGCAATTCCATCAATAAAGCCATAATTGTTTTTTTCGCTTCATTGGGGTCTAAAAGTCACGAAGAAAATATTCCTGAATTAAGCAAAAGGAGAATAGGAGACAGACAGGGAACTCATTTTCCGTGCCATTTGTTTTGAATGCAGTACCAACTTCAGTTTTCTATTAGAAAAAAAGGGCTCAAATCTTGTTCATGTGTTTTCAGTGAGGTACCAATTCAAACTAAGCTTCGAGTGAAAATATTATTCTACCATTAAAACTACATTATTCTTGTATTGTGCAACGGTTTGTGCATGTTTGTGCAGTAAGACCTGGGAATGTTTTTTCCCACAAGAAAAAATTTGAACATAGAACAGCTATCCATCGCTATGGTACTTTTGTCGTCAAGATACAACAACGCCAGCACGACTGCACCACTTGACCGAAATTTAACTTGGAAAATAAAAGTGAAGAATTGTCTTCCATTTTTATTTCTGGGGGGAAAGCCTGTCTTTTTTGTAGAGATTATAACTGAAAATATGTACTGCATTGCACGACACGTTGTGTTTGGTAAAACTGTTTGGAGCTCTTGTTTCGTCATATTGATCTGATTACCACAGCCCTTTCCCTCCCTAAGTAGAATTTTGAGAAGGAGAAGAAAGGGAAGGAAAAGGGAAAGGAAAAGGGTAAGGTGAGATTTAAAGAAGATGAAAGGCTTTCTCGAACACCCTTTCCTCATTATTCATATTCGATAGTCTTGCTTTAAGTCTTTTAAGTAATTAAGTTGCCTCATATTAGCTGTATCCGACTTCTCCCCACCCCGGCAACATTTCCCCATCAATTATGACCTACGGCATCTTTTCTTTCAGATGATGCGTGTGATCGAACCTATATCCTTCCAGCCGGGGAGCACAAGTTCCCCTTTCGCTACCGTCTACCTCTCGGCCTACCTCCGGAGATGTACTGCAAGTTTGCTCAAGTCTCCTACATGGTGAAAGCCGTCATCGACCGTCCTCGAAAGTACGACCACTCGGCCAAGAGATCGTTCCGGATCAGACCCGTGGTCGACCTCAATATCATCCCAGAGGTGCTGGTGAGAGACGGGTTGCGTTGAATATGCTTCAGACAGTCAACTATTGGTCTTAAAACACACGCTCCGGCGAAAACTGCTTTGTTTCAGTTTCGAACACCAACCGAATATTTAAATTTTACCCTGGACCAAACACTATTGTCTAACCATAAACTAACCATAAACCAACCATAAACCATTTCCGGGAAACCATTACGATAAACTAACCGAAAACCCCATTCCAACCCTGACTTTAAATGACTATTATGCTAGTTTCTTTGCCGAAGTAATGCTTGGAGCAATTGCCGCCGGAGCATTATGTCTGTCCACCATTTTGGATCACCTGTAAACAGTCGAAGAGCTTGGGACAAGAACTGGGCATGCTGGGTGGGGGCCATCCATTTCACACATGCACATCAAGAAATTCTCTGTAGTAGACATGCAGCCTTCTCTCAAAGAAAAAAAAGCTACCCCCACCCCCCTTAAAAAGAGGGAAAGAGTAGAAAGAAAATACATATGCAACTTTTCTTTTTAAATTTTGTCTTCCTTTCTCTCCCTCTCTCTCTCTCTCTCTCTCTCTCTCTCTCTCTCTCTCTCTCTTTCTTTCTCTCTCTCTTTGGAACACCCGTTTCCCTGCTCGACATTAATATGTGTTCCATGTAGTTACAGTAACCACTGGGCAGAATAGTCTTTGCTTTCAATTTTATCTTTTTATCCATGTTTTAAGATTTAAATGATGTCAATTTGAGCAACAAGATTAAATGTGGCAGATAATAATAGCGTCATGCTATGTGTCATCCACACAAAAATCAATGTAGAGTTGACCGGTTATTCATTCTCTCAATTATCTTCGTTTCGTCTTCCCTGTCAACGTCAGCATCCCATTGGTGATCAGATGACGATGACCGAAGGGTGTCTGTGCTGCGAGACGGGTCCGATCACGCTCGACATCACGGTCAACAAGCGAGGCTACGTGGTCGGCGAGTCCATGTGGGTCTCTGGATGTCTCGACAACCAGAGCAACAGCGACGTGTCTTACATTTCCTGTACCTTGACACAGGTTTGTCTGCTGTAACATTGCCTTAAATTGATTTTGTAAGTAAGCAGATGATTGTGGATACGTTTCAAAAGAATTCAGGAAGTAGGCAAGCAGTAGAAAATATACTGTATTTAATTATGAAATGGTATGTCCATAGGGTATGTCTTAAAGATATTGTGGGAAACGTCTGTATAGTCAGATAGTTATAAGTCAAACTAATTCCATTCAATGAGAATTCATATCAACAATTCTGTGGCATATCATCTATCTCTTTGTCTCTCTCCCTTCCTCTCTCTCTCTCTCTCCCTCCCCTCTCTCTCTCTCTATATCCCTCTCTGTAATTGCCTAGGTATCTTATTAATATATGTATAATTAAATATAAATTGCTATTGAAGGCAATCGACTTGGTGAAAATCCCATACAGTGAAACTATATTGGACTGCATAGACATGCATGTGGTATCAGAATTTGACTCACTGTTTTAAGCCACGGGCCTAGACAGTCGTATTTGAATGTGAGGACATTTCGTGAGCAATAATTTCATTAAAAATTGATCCTACGATATTCATGCCCGAAAAATGAAGAACAATGAGCCCCCACCCCCCCCCCCCCCCATTATTTTTCATGTCTACCAATACTCCATCTTCTCTTGAAAATTTTACAGACTTTAACTTTTTTCGCCAAGTCGGGTTGGCGAACAGACGACAAGCGGATCCGAGACGACATTGTCGAGATCGAGCTGGAGGGATGTCCGTCGTACCAGAAGAAGGCCATCGAACCCACGGCCTTTATGGTTCCGCCCGTTGTCCCTTGCGCCTTCGAGACGTGTCCAAACATCTACCTTGAATATTCACTTCAGGTTTGTATGGAACACTGAGAAGCCAACAACCGTCCCTTCGACAGACGTCATCACGAAAATTTTCCCGAGAAAGATTAATCCCCTACCTACCCTAAACTAATGAGCGCGTTTGAAGGAGGGGCGACGGGGACTTTGCCCGTCATGACAGATTTTTGACAGAAAAAAAAAATCCAGTCATATTCATATACTTACGGTGGTTAAAAGGGCAAAGACACTTTTTAATAACTATTGTTTATTTGCTCGTGGAAACGCACGATGTTGAGACATATCCGAAGAATTTTTCTCCCCTTCTTTCTCAAATAGTACCCCCCCCCCCCTACAACCCTCCAAACAGCCCCTCCCCCTTGGTAACGCGAATCATGGCTTCAAAGGTTTTCTTATTAAACCATAAACATGGTAAATGGATCGCATTATTGATATATTTTTATGAGGCCAAGGCCTGGATATGGCAATGCTTACACTCATTCCGGAAAAGTGCCAATTTTCTCTCATGCAAATCGCACTTTGTCATCTACACGAACCAATCGTAGAGCAGCATATAGATATCTATTCTACGAATAGTTGCTTCGGCCAAGAACATGCAGATGATCATAGAAGAAATACTTGAAATGCAGTTTACATCATAGGTACTTGTTTAAGCTCTAACATGGTTAGGTCATTATGACACGTAAATTGCCAGAAAAATAACTCCACAGTATTGGTAGTGTGGAGTATATATTTGAACATTTGTGGTTCAAGGAAGCAAGTCTGAGATAACTATGTCGGTTGGAAGATATTCCTTTATTGCATGCATTAGTTATAAGTATATTTGCCATTCCAATCACACAATTTTCCCTCTAAATGACGGAAGGTGGTTAATTAACGAACAACTAAAACAAAAAACAAAAAACAAGCTAATACAGACGTAATATTTCATTTGGATTCGGAATTCCCTTTCGGAAAATATGATCGTAAATTCGCTGACTCCTGTATCTCTCTTGAACTTATCTATACCCCTTTAGATTACTGCAGTCGTAGGGTTCGAGACTCCAGCTTGTACACTGAAGTTGCCTATATCCATTGGCACCATTGCGGCGGTTAACACCAACCATAGACCGTCGGTTAACATGGCTGTGACTCATCAGTCCGAAGTCAAACGAATGGGTATGTAGGAGACGTAGTAGATGAAGTATTATACTGGTTGCTTTAAGGGACATTGTCCCAATCCTTCTTATAAATGGCAATGATGACCCTTAACATGCGTAGTAGAGGTGACAAAATGGCCCCCTTCTACATAGTTGTGCTATTGTGATATTGTGAAAGCCCTTAAACATTGTTGTTGTTGTTTTCTCGGAGGGAGTTGTCAGATTAATGAGTATTAGAGATGACTAGCTTTTTCATGAATTGATTTGATAAGGAAAGGGAAAAGAGAAAAATGAGAAAGTTATGATAAATTAGTCAAGTTTGGTGATACAATAATGTATTTAAGATGGATGAGATAGATAGATAGGTAGATAGATAGATTGATTGACTGATTGATTGATTGATTGATTGATTGATTGCTTGACTGACTGATTGATGAATTGATTCATTCATTCCTTCAGTTTCCAATTCATTGAGTGAATAGGTTGCAAGTTTGAAAGTGTGGAATTAATTTTTCGATCACTTCTCTTATTGGCAGTGCCACCACCGCCATCGTATGACATCGCAGTATCAGGCTTTAGAGACGTAGAACCAGTTGACAGCGAGGCTTCCAAAATGAGATCCAACCCCTCTAGACGGTTTCCAGATTTACCCATTATATCTAACTATACTGCATCAGACAGCAGACCCGTGTCATGCAGCCCTCGGTCACCTGCAGGAAAAGGCCAATATGGTACTTCTCCAACGTCAGAGCAAAACAGGCAACGGAAAACGTCACCTGCGGCAGGGAACTTTGCGACGTTACCGCGTCACGCTCAACCGGCGTCTTACAGTCCAATGTCGCCAACATCGAGAGCAAAGTATGATTCCCTGTCGTCTAGTGACAGAAGAAGCGGCCAAAGTGCTCCGGTAATGGCCAACCCGATAACGACATCACCAACAAACGTTATACCTCCGTTGAGTAGTCCTAGGTCGTCGACGCCGCGGTTGAGATATGATTCGACGCCAACGTCGGAACGCGGTGAAAGCGCGTCGCTTCTGTCAAATAGAATGACCGCCCCGGACGTTAGTACATACTATGATTCATCGTTGGGTTACGGACAGGTACCGTTGGTTGATCCGTGGCGAACACAGAAACAATACATTCGGGACGAACCTCAGGAACAGAATATGGGTCGGACTCGTGGTAGGATAGCTGAAGCATTCGTGTGACGATCGTTAAACTTAGTAGCCTTAGGGCTACACTGAAATTCCTTTTGCAAGCGAGACGTTATTGTCAGGCGTTGGTAAGACGTCAGAGAATGATGCGATCTGTCCCTCCTGACTTAAAAAAGTGGATATTGGATTACAGACAGCGTGTACCTGGCTTATCCGTAGGCCCTAATGCCCATGAATCGAGCAATATTGCTTTGTTGATTTGTTTTTATTCTTTGTGTTCATTAAGATAATTCAGATTCAAAGATGAAGTTGACTTCTGCTCATAGAATTGCATTACAATCAATTACAACTGTAAACAAAAAAGTGGGAAAGGTAGATTAATTCTACATAAAAACGGGTGTGTATTGTGAGATTCCAAGATAAAATTTACCCCCTTTATCCCAAAAGGGACATGCATTGAACACAGATATGAAACCATACTTAAAGGTGGCATTGAGGTTCAACCCGAACACTTACGACGGTAATTCTTTTCAGAGAACCTGAATACTATGATATTCTTCCAAACTCACATAAAAGGAATTGGAAAGTTTACATATTAATGATTCAAAAGTAATTGCTCTTGGAGTAGTTGTCCGTTGATGGAGGCAGTTCTAGAGGATGGTTTTTAACCCATTTGTGACAGAGGTCCACATTTTGTGGTTTGGCCTAATATCTTTTGATGCAAAGCCCTACAAATCATACCAAATACATGAGCAGAAAGAGCAAAAAATTCTACACAAACTGTGCCCATTTTGGTTGCGTCAATATTCGTTGTTTGATGCTGAAATTTCTTTTAAAGGAAAATAAGCATTAAAATCCTTAAATTGGCAATGTGATAGGTTTAAAATCACCGTTTTCCCATGCAAATTGGCAACTTTTTGACTTCTCATCATAATTTCTGTCAATTTATATTCATTTCAGATACATGACGTTTTATAAGGAAAATGTAGCAATAAAATAAAAATGTTGGTGTTGCCAATTTGAAGAATAAAAGCTGATCAAACTAGGCTTTAAATAATTCCTGTCACGAACGGGTTAACCGAGGGTACATGTAGGAAAGTTTACTCGCTTTATCCAAAAGGGACATGCACTGCAGTAGTCCAAGAATACCATGGGTAGGAGGGGTAGCAGTACGAGCAGTTGCAGTCTAACTGGCTAGTTGTCCTGTCCATAGTTGCGATGCCATGTCAAAATATGGTAAATATCAAGCTATGCTAACGTCTGCGTATTACGACGCCCAATTGTGCTAATACTCTTTTTCTTTAAGCATGATAAAGAAATTTATAAAGGGACTCCTGCCATATGTGCCGCGTGTAAATCTACGCTTTTCAATGATTGCTTTTTGAGTACTACACCCTTTATAATAAAAAAAAAATGTCCCTGGTTATACTTGTCTTGCCAGACCCCCTTTAGGAAACAACGTGCAAAGGCGATATGGTTAAAATTAAGTCAAGGTCGTGTCTACAAGAAAACATCTCCAGGTGGAAATCTGAAAAAAAAAACATGTATACATAAAGCCAGGCATAAAACCTTTTTCTAACAACAAAGCCGTTCAGACTGACTCATTTTGTTTCAGCGATACCGGTAGGTCGTTTTAGAAGTTGAGAAAGAATCATTGTGTTGGCGAACTGTAGCGCGTGTGTGCAATGAAATGGATGTTATTCGCTGTGTTAACTGTAGTCTATGCAGTTTTATTTGTAATATAATTCAGACAATGCAGGAATCACTCATGTACGTCTTTAGTACGTTTGTAAAATAGTTTTGAAAAATGATCATTGAATAAACTAATTTATTGCAGCTCAAGCACTTGATTGCAAGTATTAATTTTTCAGTCGTTTTTTTTTTTTTGATTGCCAATGTTCTTGTCATGGACAGCTTGAGGTCCAACGAACAATAACTTGTAGGTTCGCTTCCCGTAATGTATCTGTGGGTGTCAAAGGGGGACAGATGCCCCCTCCCCCTCCCCCTCCCCCCACGCTCATGCCCACTGGATAGGAAACTGGGCCTGGAGAGAAAAAGGCAGAAGGGAAAATAGAAATGGCGGTACCCCTTCTTTACCCCTCTCAAACCTTTTCACACTCAATAGGCTTGCTCTTGAATGACACCAATGCCCCCCCCCCCCCCCCCTCCTTCTCCAATGGCTGGACCTTCGCAAAGCTACGCTACTGCATCGAGCGGACTGACCAAGCCTATAGGGTAGTTCGGGAGTTTTCGAAGATTTCCCATGGGGGCCGTTTGATATTTTTTCACCTGAGGTTTTGTTGTACGGGGACATGTAATTTGATATGGGTTAACCGTTACCATGGTTAAGTTGGCGGGTCATATTATGAAAGTTCCCCGAAACTCACAACAAAATTTCCGTCTTATAGTCCGCCCCTGGCCAGTGCTGTTCTGTCTTCAACTTTGTACTATGGGGATAGGACTGACGGGGATAATGACCTTGATATTTTTAGTTTTGTGAGACATGGATAAATTGGAAATGATGGGAATAATGTTGTACGCCTACATGACTGTGAGATTCTTCAAGGTTCTGTCGTTTTACGTGTATATGTATTTTTAATTACTTCCATTTATTCAATTTATTCCATTATCTCTTCTTATCCAAACCTGCATCAGTCTGATCATCTTAACACCAAAAACGAAATAAAACAACAACAGCAACAACAAACAAAAAACATCGTATCAAAACAACAACATAAAAACAACTTATAAAACATGATTACATGTATAAGAAAAGAAGTTTCATTCAGTTTTATAAATGAAGCAAAACTTTTCATTTGGAGTGTGACTAGATTTCACGACTTGAAGGTCGTTTTAGTCATATAATTCATGTAGTTTCGTGTACTTAAACACGGACAAGAGTGAGATGAATCTACTGCGTTGCAGTGCCTCCCAACAAATCAACTTGGTATCAACCCTTACACACTTAGAATGAAATGTTCAATTTTGCACCCCAAATGCAACACCTTTTGGGGTACAATCCTGCACCCTTCATGAAAAAGGTGCAAAGATTCACCCCTTTGTACTTGCTTGCACCTGGAAATGCCCGTCTGCGCTCTTAAACGTTAAAGGTGCAACGATGCAGAAATCTTTGCATTCAAAAGGGTGCAAATTTGCACCTTCCCCAAAGGGTACAACTCTGCACCCTTAAGGGTGCCGAGTGCAAATGTAGCTCACTAGCTGCACCCTTAATAGTGCATAGCCTATTGCTTATTTGGGTGCAAAGTTGTACCCATAAAGAAGCCCCCGGTGTTGCATTTGAAGGGTGCAAAATTGAACCTTTCATTCTTAGTTTGTATCATATATTTTTTCCAGTAATCTTTATTTTAATCCATTCAATAGTAATACATGAATCATGAATCAATATTTCAATGAATGTATGATAATAAAGTATATTATAAGGTAAAAGATTTTATAAATGAACAACTAAAATTCCAAATCAACTTTAAAAAAATCACCAATATGCATTTAGCACAAACACACCCGCAAACATACGCACACAAACCATGGCTTTAAAGCCGAGCCTTTAAAGTGCTCCTCTCTACTGATAAACGCACACCGGTGGAATTATTGATATGGTCTGACCACATACTCTGTGCCTCTTCACAAAAGTAATTAATGTTAGCTTATTCTCCCCATCCTGTGGATTTTTTCAGTATTTTATCTTAGCCATTTTATCGTTAATAGCTTTCGCTCAAAGTATGCCAAGGTGAAGAATAATAAGCTCTTATATATGGTGGGATTTGTTTGTTAATTTGTTTTATTTTTCACCAATTGACAAGTCATATCAAACATTCAGTGAGTTACACTGAAATACATGTATGCATAGTAGGAAACAGTGCATAAACAAAGGATTTTTGAAGCTCAATATCACTATTGTGATAGCTATTTTCGTTGAGAGTGTACATACATACTGTAATTACAAAGTTGATGAAAAATACAAAAAGGGCCTTAAGGTTAAAAAATCATGCCCTTCACCGGCGTGAATCCACTTTGAGGAGCGGGGGGGGGGGGGTGATCGACTTTTTTTGCCGAAACGAAACGAAAGTATAAACACTCACCCACTCACCCGCACAGACCCCCTTACACACATTTTAATTTCTATTTTGCGAGCGAGCGAAGCAAGCAAGCCAAAAATAACCACTTTTCTGGTTTTTAATCGCATTTTCAAATAGAAATGTTGAAATATGATGGTCGTTAATTACAAATTATCAAAAATTTTATCAAAATTTCTTCCTTAGAAAGAGGGGGATATTTGCACACGCCGTCCCCCTCCCCCTCGAAAAAGTGGGGATATATCCCCCCACCCCCCCCCCCCTGCCCCGGATTTACGCCAATAATGCCCTCCAAAACATTTATGACAAACAAAACAAGAGAATACATAACATTTATCTCAAATTGAAAGGTTAAGAACCAGTGTACCTCAAAAGTCAACGAAATATATTTGGAGAGCAGTAATTCCTTCACGTTCATGACGTTCTTTTTGAATAGCAAAAGGTTGTTGCAGATTCATAGGCCTAAGCCAGGTGGCAATACGTTCCAAATGTCAGGTCCTACCATGGCCGTACGCAGCGGGGGGGGGGGGGGGCAGGGGGGCAGTTCCCCCCCCCCCAGGAATTTTGAAAACTTACATTTTTTACTGAAAATTTACACAAAATCCACGAAAAGTGCGCACTAAATCGTTCAATTTCACTTTTAAAAATGCAAAAGCACCCTCATGACCAGTTCGGTTGCTTCGCTCCCTCGCTTTTGAGCTTCTTCGAAAATTTTTACTGTCTTGCCCCCCCCCCCCCGGAAAAAATTTCTGCGTACAGCCCTGGGTCCTACATAGCCTATCTTAGAGAACTGTGGGCTAACGCGCTTCTAGACGTAAACAAATGGAAATCAGAAGAATGTCTGCTTGGGTATTTATGTCTCTATTCACAGTAAAATCATTGCAAAATGCTAAAGGCGATTTCTTCTTCTTCAGTCCGTTACATGAACAATGTAATTTGCATGAAATGAATATCATTTAATTTCAAAATCCTCAATTTCATGGTGCCCATGAACTTTCATTTCACATGACTTTTCACGAAATCTCAAAATGTATACGGGATTTGAGAATGAATTTGGCAAGCATTTTATCACTGTTATACAATTTATGACTCAGAATAATAACAGACAAGATTTAAAAGGATGCAACGCACTTTACTAGCTGAATGTTGTATTTAGACAGACGCCTCGTTGTTCCGCCCAGTCCTTTCCTCAGTGTCATCTAGAAGACGCGTTTGAACATCCGCTTCTGTCAGCGGAGAGGACGATGACTCCGGATCCTGCCCTGTCGGCGAAGATAAGGAAGACGCAGCGTCCGAAGTTCTGTCGCCGGCAACCTTCGGGTCTCCCGGCGTGGAGACTTCTTTTACTGGCGTCGGAGGAGTCGTTTGATCAGTAGCAGATTCCTGCGGTGGGTCCGTAGTCTGGTTGATAGATTCAGCAGCATCAGGATGGCTTTGGTCCTCTTTTGGGCCCTCACCCTGGTCGGGTTCCGGCTGATTCGGATGTTCTGTGCTACAGCCGCAGGACCAGAATATCCACTCCCAGAAAAACTCCCAGCAAGAATCTTCACGTGCAGGAAATACACCTTAATATCAGGAATAGAAAACGATTAAGACCTCGTTGAACATCTTGGTGGTGTAATATCCACACTATCTGGCATAATGCCACATGTACAGTACCATCTTGTGCATTGTTAGTGCCATGCGTATTGCACTAATACCCTAAGAAACTTTGTGAGAGAGATTTAATGAGAAAAAATTAAACATTTCCCCCCGGGATCTACAGCACCGATCGATCCTTAGTAAAACTATTGACAAAATAATACTACAGACCAAACTGTTCCCATGCTGCCCTACCTTTCACATGGTCAACTACATTTGACTTCCGGTTCCTGATAGAATACAATACAATTTCAATCTTAAAAATCTTCGTCAATGAACCACTCTGCCTTTATAATCTCATCTCTCTTTCAGTAACATCATGTTTATTTCACTCCGCATCTGCAACTTCCTTTTTCATTCCCCCAATCTCGTAAACAAGCTGGCTTCCTGCACCTCTTAGTCTAAGAAATAGCACTTCACTTGATTTCTTCACATCTAAAGCATCTAGATTCAAATACCTTCACGATTCTTCCTTATTCAGTATTGATTAACTAGTGGGACAGCGCTTGCGTCCTCGCCTGGAAAAGACGCTTTATTGATTATATTATTATCATTATTCATAGTATTATCATTATGATTATTAATATTACGATTATTAAGATACAATGATAAGGGAGTCCTTACGTCGTCTGGTGTTGGCGATGTTAATGTCGTTATACGTAGGGCATCCCCTTGGTCTTGCCTTAACATTTGGGTTTTAATTTCATTCCGTTTGTTTGCTTTGTTTTTTTGGTTTGTTTTTTTTTTCTTTAATTTAATTGAACTTTTCCACTTTATTTTGAGGAAGTGCTCACCTGTCTGTGCATATTCTCTGAGATCCCCTTCAAGTATCAGCAATCTGTCCTTAGTCTTGTTCTTCGCCCTGCCGCCAGCCGTGAGGGTACTACCTGCAATCTTCCCTGCAGCTGCGATGACCAGCGGTACTCCAGTGATCACGTATTCAACGAACGAAGAGACTTCCGTGGTCCGGTCGATGAAGACGACAACGACGGCGATGATGGCGAGGAAGGCGAATGCAATGACGATGTGCAGTATGGTTTTGAAGAGATGGACGGGCAAAGGTAACCATTTTTTGATGATATCACGGAGAAGACTGGATTTCATCGTGAATTCTAGTTGTGGTGATCCATCAGTGGTTTGTTCAAAGATTTTATTCTCAGAGTCAACGTCACGGTCCACTTTCGACCCAACAGACTGGATGTTGTTGAACAAGAATTGGTAGCTGTCAAAGAATTGTACTATGTTTGAAGCCATGATAAAAACACCAAGAATTACATTGATCCAGATGGGGCTTCCGTACCTGATGTTGATGGCTATCCCTATCACAGTCAAAACCAGTATTTCTACAAGAAGCATAACCGTAGCAGAGAGCCGGAAGAAACACAGAATAGCCACTGGTATGAAAAACGAGAGTCTTCCCTTCTTGCTTTTCCAATCGTACTTTTTCTCTGTGAAATGATCCGGATATTTAAGCCTGTACTTGTAAAGAAAATACAGGAACACAATAGTTCCATCGATGTACAAGATGTTTGCTAATCCAAAATCGAGACCCCAGGCATTGGTCTGAGTATACATTCCTCCACGTTTAGAGCTACGATATGCGTATTCCCCCATCTTAGTCACGTACCACAAAAATGCAGAGAAATAAATGATGAATGGTATGGCAAAAATCACGGCCCAGTAGGTAATGTTGAATATTTTTTGATGTCGTTTCTTATTCGAAGCAAGCACAAGCAGTATTGGTGGGATCAAATGGATTCGTAAGATGTTGATAGTTTCTCCTATGTCTACATCTTTGTAGTTATAAGCTTGTGAGTAGATCCGCCACAGCTCAAAGATCAGAGCCAAGAAGAGCAATATGTATGTTGTCCAGAATGCTGCAGTGACAAGAGTACAGTAGATTTCGAACGAAGGGTACTCGATACAGTTGGCCTGGTTGCATGTCTGTTTGTTCACAATATTCCAACATTCGAAGTAGGTGCTTGCTTGCAGATCAAACAGACTGTACCCAGGGATCAAAGTGCCTCGAAAAGATGGAAGGTTCAAGTAATTCTCTCTGCAGATGACGTCTTTGGTATTTTCTGAAAAGGCAGGATTATTCATTTTCATTCTCACTTTCCGAAGCAACATGAACAAAGAGTATCCGAAGCACAGATCAGAGTAGGAATCATTAGGTGACCCACGATTGTCCAGTGTGATCGCTACCGAGTGCACTCCATAAGACAAGGTACTCAAAGACAAGGACCGATTATCGTAGGGGAAGTGGAGCAATGTTCGACCCCTTCCTCCTAAACCCCATTGCCAAATAGCTGGATTACTCTGTTCCGCTTCTTCCGGTGGGTTTCCATCTGTGAAATTGATGCTAAGCCGGACTAGACTGACGTAATTGTTAGTTACGTTGAGTCTACTAAGTATAGCCTCAACTGTTCCGTTCACAGGGGCCAGTGCTCGAGTACAAGGCAAGTTGAAGAGCGTATCGTTGTTGGACAGTGTGTCGTTGTCCGACAAAGAGCGCCGAAGACGGGCATATTCCTCAAGATCCGAAGGCACTCTCTTGGTTTGCCTTGTGCACACCATCAGCAACATTGAGAGAAGGAAGATCAGAGAAAGGCATATTACTGACTTTCCTCCAACTCTCGAAAGTTTTGCTTGAGTCATTTTGGATATTGTTAACCTGCAATTGAAAAAAAAAAAACAACAACAGAACTTTAGAATAGGTGTACGCTTGATTCCCTCCATTAGTCAAAGCAATAATGCCAGGCATTAATTGAACAAAGAGAAAGAAAGAGCATAAGATTTGATACTCTATCCAAACTTTTACACAAGTGATTACACAATGGCTGAAAATTTGTGATATATTATGATCAAAATAAGAATTCTAAGAACAATAACATTAAAAGTTTGATCATTTTCAATCGAAAACAATGCATTCTGGCAAATTATTTTTGGCTTGGTCATGGTTGACCTCAGAATTTGAGTAAATAAGATTAACCGGCAGTGACGGACTGACGGCGGGTACCAGGTGGGTACCCAGATGCCGCAAACTGGCGCAGTTGATCAGTTGATGCGCGCGCTAGATTGTAATTACATGTATGTAATATTCCTAGCGCACATTTTGCTAGGACTGCGTCATGGGGTCAACAGCAGTTGAAACTGAGATACCGCGAAGGTGCCAAAAATAGGCTGAAATATTTTTGACTATTGCTTCGTTTTTGCTTGGCAACACGACTTTTTTGGCAGATGTTTTTCAGCTTAAAAAATAAGCTCTTTTAAAAATGAATGAAGGAACATTGTTTCAGCATTGGGTACACCCTTAAATAAAATGTAGAAGGCCAATTACACTTCTTAAAGGGGATCTACTGCCTCTCCCCCATCGCTTCATACACTCGTATCTCACTGAAATCAGGCGCAGGTTTTGGGAGGGAGGGATCCTCAAAAAATTGCTGAAGCCCCCCCCCCCCCCCCGAAAATGGACAATAAAGTGCAATTTCAAATTCCAATATACATTACAATCCTCCTAGCCCCTAGTAGCCCCCCCCCCCCCAATTTTCTGCTCTATAGTCGCGCCTGACTAAAATGATTTTACACCGGTGGGGTCATCGGTACTGCAAGGTCAACATAATTATGATGAGCGGAGGACTCATGGGAGTAAATCCTGGCGTAAAGCGGGAAGCCCTAGCATACTTCTGTGGGATCAAAAGTACCGAATGCCCCTGCCCTCCGTTTGTAATTTTTTAGTCGGCCATGTCGGTGGCAGTAATTAAGTGATACGGTAAAGCCGTCCGGTTTGTTGTTGTTGCTGTTGTTTTGTTTTGTTTTGCTTTATCATTGCTTGATTGCTTGCTTTCAGAAATTGTGCGGTAAAAACACACTTTAAAATTCCTGAGGACCTTTTTTTTTTTCTCTTTCTCTTTTACCCCTTTTTCCTCCTCTTTTTTTCTCTTCTTCTTCTTTCTTCTTTCTTCTTCTTCTTCTTCTTCTTCTTCTTCTTCTTCTTCTTCTTCTTCTTCTTCTTCTTCTTCTTCTTCTTCTTCTTCTTCTTCTTCTTAATTTCCTGCTTACCCTTTGTCAGAAATTTCATGCTGTACATACTCCGTCACGTTTCGACACAGATTTTCGCCCGGGTAAGGTTAACCGCAATGACCATTTTCCCTCGTAAAACCATATTATTCTGTAAAAGGGACCCGGATTTGGGAGGTTATCCTCTTCCGGTACCCGGTATCCTTTACATAAAACTCATCATGCTGTTCAGATTAGAAGGTACGATATCCTCGCCTGTGCTTTATCGCTCTTACAAATGGTATGGAAAATGCACTGCATTTGCTGCGAGGACTACTATAATGTGTATTCTCTGATTAAAGTCAGTATCTAAGACACACATTTTGTCATAAGAGGCTAATTTTCTTTCTAAACCATAATGTCAAAGTTTTAGTGAACATGCAGAAGGTACACAAACCATGGGCATACAATCATTGCAAGTAATGAAGTACCATCTTGAACATTATGAAAATGCAGGAATATCGAGTGCATGTACTTTTGGATTTTTTTTTCTTTCATTATTTAGAATTACTTCTTTTTTTTTTTTAAGAACTAATTATAGGGCCTTAATCGGCCCTATCATAAAGGACATGATTATACTGGGGCAATAAGCTAAGCCAGATCAGAGGGGAGGGGACACTGGGATTGGGGGGGGCACTCACATTTCACTTTCTTTGTAAGAACTTCCGTCCAGCTCCGCCCCCTTCCCATGAACGGACCCTCTGTTTTAGAAGTCTCTACAAGACAAGAAGTTGGTTTTAGTTACTAAATGCTTAAAACTAAACTTAACAGATATAGGATTTGTGTGTATAGAATTAATGGTCAAGTTAAATGAGTTTAATTGTCGGTAATAGTTGACATGGTAACTATATGTGTTGTTCGTTGTACTATTTCTTCAGTTTTTATTCAAGGCAAGTGAAATTTGGCACACATTACCACTGTAAACAAATCGTTATCATGGTATCCGCATTAATCAATATTATTGTGGGGGAATACTTCCCTTTCAGTTAGTTTCCGGTTCCTTAGGTATTGCTTGCTGGTTGAAAATTATTGTAGTTCAGTCTCATTCTCTTACTTTCAAGTTCTTGTGACTGTGAATTGTTTTCTCCCTGTTCGTTTTAGTTGAAATGAGTTCTGTTCATTTTCTTTGTATCTTCATTATTGTTATCCTGTATGTGCATGCATACAGCCCCCCCCCCCCCCCCCCCCGTCTGGAAAACAGGCTGTGCATGATTACTGATGGGCCACCCTGTTTGAATGAAACAAAATGAATAAATAAATAAATTAATGAATAAATAAATAAATAAATAAATAAATGAATAAATAAGTAAAGATCTTTTAGAGAGAATCTAATTATTTATACCTGTGGTTGCTGGCTTTTCATCCTCGTTAAAGGAGAAAGCAACCCAGGCACTAGTGTGCTCTTAGTGAATGGAGATGACCAAGAAGAGTAAACACGGTGAAAGTATGAGCAAAATCGATCGGACAATCTGTTCAATTTTGAAAGTTTCAGTAAATACCTATTATGGGGATCCTTGAGTTGGCATATTTGCCATCATCTGTGATGTCATCGTGGACAACTCTCCATTCATTTTGTGCATAAATCTTCAAAGAAAAATTGATTTTTATGAAATTTCAAGTCAGGAAGCAACATAATTCTTCCCAAAATGCTTGCAGAATTGATGTAGCCATGCCATACTCAAACAATAAATCAAACAAATTTCTATTTTTCGTGAAAATGAAGAAAATGTGAAATTCTGTTTACAAAATGAATGGAGAGTTGTCCACGATGATATCACAGATGCCGGTAAGGTTGCGAAATCAAGGATCCCCATGATAAGGATTTATTTAAACTCTCAAAGTTCATACCTCTTGAACAGATTGTCCGATTTTGCTCAAACTTTCATTTAACTGTTTACTCCTCTTGTTCTTCTTCATTCACTGGAAGTACGCTAATGTCTGGGTTGCATTTTCCTTTAATAAACGTACGTTGTAGGTATGCCATACTATTAGACTATACATTATATACTAAATAAAATTTATAAAGAGTTTCAGGATTTGGGGTATCTGTGTAGAAGTCATAGTACTAGGAAATCATATTACAGGGATTGTCTCATTCTCATAATGAAATGATCCACGCACAGAAAACAATAACTAAAACACACACAAAGGATTTCACTATAAGGCCTATAAAATTACATACATGGACAGTATATTATTATTACATCAATGTGTGTAACGTGTACACGGTTTGCTTTCGGGATGACTTGGACATATGCCAAACATTATTATCATGAACATTATTAGAAATGCACCAGTACTCAAGCTTGTATTCTTGTCTTTCATATCGTATGCAACGCACTGCCATTATCAAGATACTTACCACAAGATTGCCCCGAATGAAAGCACAAGAAGAGCAAGTATATCACATTCACAGTCAAGCGCCCGTCGACAGACCCACACTCATAAATATTGTTGATCAAAATATGAATGAAACTACTAGTATATGAAATGACAGTACATTATATACCACAAAACGGAATGTGCAATACTCGCGTGACCTAGCTGGCAGTTGTGTTCACGGAAGTACAGTGTATTGTGCTAGAGCATAAAAGGATATCATTTTGACAGAGAGTGGGGCGGAACCAGTATTTCTTCAGTTGGTTCAGGGAATTGTATTTCGCTGCTTGGTTGGCCCAATGGAAAATTTTGAACAGAGCGCCGAGCAATTCCAGGAATGAAGCAGACGACGCCTCACAGACAGCGTTCTCTCCCTCATCAGTCTGCATGACTCATCATGTGGACTGTTCCATATAGTCCACAACGACTCGGTAGGGGGAAATATCTCGCGGAGGTATGAAGTCATATGCATGGTGTGTTTGTGAATTAGCAATGTCCTCCAGTTTAATCTCTCTCTCTCTTTCTTTCTCTCTTTATTTCCTTACCCCCCCCCCCCCACTTCTCTCTCTCTCTCTCTCTCTCTCTCTATCTCCTTTTCTCTTATTCTCTCTGACAAGGGTTCTCCCTTTTCATGCATGCCCCTCTCTTTCTCTCCTCTACTCTCTATCAACAAACATGGAGTTTCACTGACAACAATAATTTGTTCTATTTCAGGGATAAACATTTTTTTTTTAAGTTTATAACAGTTATCCCAAAACAAGCATTAAACAAAATAAAGAATATCATGTTTTCAAACCCTATACATGTATATCTGCAATAAAACAAAATGTTGGTAGAATTAGAAAACTGTGGACAGAATAAGATGTGCAAATCATGTGCATAAACCTGCAACTCATACACGTTTCATTTCAAATCCAGTCTTTCCTTTTTTTCTTTCTTCCTCTTATTTTCCTCGCACTTTCATTTCATCTAATAAAATTACTGGTAAAATATCATTTAACTTGACAAATGAAATATGTACCAAAGCCAAGAAAGAAAAGTACGAAAGTAAATCTGCAACTCACATGTACAACGTACTGCATGACTAGTGCAGAAAATATATTTCATGTTTGAGGTTGAAATGATCTTTCAAGGTTGACATCTTTCAAAGTTGCCAGTCTGTAACTGAATTTTCTAAAGCGCTGTGGAACCAGTCATGACCGTGTGAGAGCGCTATTTAAATGAACTAATTATTGTATTATATTGTATTGTATTGTATTGTATTGTATTGACATGGTTGAGAAAACGTGATTAGCTAGACAAATGACGCAGTTTATCACAAAATGAACTAAATCGGATAAATTACCTCTGTGAATCAAACAGAACGAAATCAATATGAATCAAGCACAACACTGTTCAAACAATCAATATTAATTGCTCCTACACTCTAAAAAATTCCTAGTCAGACTTGACCCGGATAAGAGTCCGTTGGGGCCACACTCCATTCCGGGTAAAAAAAAAATGACCTGGAAAAGAGTGAAAAGACCTGGAATAAGGTCAGGTGTGACCCAGAAACAAGTCTTCATGACCCTATTCCGGGTCATTTTTTGACCCGGAACGGAGTGTGGCCTCCAACGGACTCCTTTCGGGGGTCAGTCTGACCCGGAATTTTAAAAAAGTGTACTAGACTTACATTATTACAAAATCATGTTTTCTACTTGTGAAAATATCGTGACAAATAAGTAATCTTCAGGTACATTTAAGGTTGCTTTAAGGTTAATAATTTACATCATTCACATTCATATATATACCACTATCTGACTATACTCTGTATATTATCATGTCTGAAAAATCAGTCAAAAAAAGATATCACATTAGCGACCTTCTTTATAAATGAATGAGGTATGTCTTTATAGATCACATGAGAGAGGAAGAGAGGGGGGGGGGACATGTTCTTCCTACATGTCTTACGCATGTCTCATGCAGGTTACGCTTGCATGTTGCAATTTATCTTTAAGTTAAAACGGGACAAGTAGACTTATTATGCCTGATATTGTGCCATGAAATACACTCGACTTTCCATCGAAGAGAGCGGTTGCATTGTTTCTCTGCAGAAGCCGTTTATATAGTCTATTTCGTTTTTGCATAATAAATTTTGCTTTAAGGCAGTGCTTTCAAAGTTGGTTGAACGAATATTACCATTTTGTTACCATATCTTTTAGTTTTTCCAGCCCTTGCTGGCAGAACAATGAAGAATTCCCATAGAAATTAGAGTCTCATCACCTCTGGCATATGATTTATTCGAGGTTTTCAGTTGGCCAGGTAATAGTCCGGGGGTAATAGTAAGGCAGCTAGGTGACTTTTGATCATACGAACAAGAGGCAGGTGCCCCCTTTCACTCTAGCCTAATCTCCAATGAACTAAAAGGGGGAAGACTTCAGGAAAGGTACCGTGAAATGAAGGTAAACGACCCTTTTCCACTCCCTGCCTCCATTCTATCAAAGACCCTTTTTCCCGGGCTTCAACCACCTAAAATTTCCGGTACATGTTTATACCCTCACCTCACTAACGCCGGGCTTCAACCACCTAAAATTTCCGGTACATGTTTATATCCTCACCTCACTAACTCCAGCGGGATATTATTACAATGAACAGTGAGGATCATTATCGAAAAAATATATATATTCTGATACCTTTATCACATACAAGTAAGATCAACTCTATAATCATTCAGATATCTAGCTCTTCTCTTCAAAACGTCCAGGAGAATTAAGACGTCTGATCCCGGCGTCTGATTGTGTCATTTTTAAAAAGAGAAAAGTACATGTAGCACTCTATTCTTGTGTTTCTTGGTTTTCTTTCACACTTCTATTTTTCTCACGATTATGATATATCATTAGACATGATTCCATATCACATATAAGAGGCGGATTAAGTGGGGCATCCAGCCCCCTCCCCTTAAAACCATATTGTAGATGTGCCTCCTCCCCAACCCCACACACACACCTTCTTTTAAAACCAAATGACGTAACTTTTTCCTTGGAGAAGATCTTCAAATTGACGTGCCATGACTTGGGGAAGGGGGGGGGGTATAATATGTCACATATTATCAGTGGCGGATTGTAAGAAGGGTATCTAGACCCTCCCCTTAAAACCATAATTGTAGATTGTGCCCCCCCCCCCCCACACACACACACTTTTTAAAAACCAAATGACTTGACCTTTCTTCTTGGAAAGACAAGAAGACCCTCAAAATAATGTACCATGACTTGCGGAGGGGGGGGGGCTTTCCAGAAATTTTCTGATATTTATGCCAACGTGCACCCCTTCCTTACAAGATCCTGGATCTGCCCCTGCCCCTGCCCCATAAGACCCCTTGATCCTCCATCTTCAAAACCCATCGTCATGGGTACGTGCATGTTCGCCGGTAGTAGCCTATGCTGGTACTTTGGAATTAACTTGGCATAGTACGCCTATCGACCTTTCATAACCCCCTCGAGACTGGAGTTAGTCTTTATTACGCCCCCAGCTGACAACTAGGGAAATTTTTGTTTTCACACGTTCGTGAGAAGAAGCCTGCGGGGATTCTCCGATTATTCTCCGAGGATGTAAGATACATGTGGGTAGGTCATATTTTGTACGAAGAAGAGTGACGCAGTAGCACAAAATGGTGGATCCTAATTTTTGAGGGGGCTCTTCTAACAAAGGGGACATGGAATTATCAAGTGGATAAAATACGAAGGAGTCTTATCACCTTGTACGTTGCTTCTCACATCACTGCCCCCTTCATCCCTCTTCTCTCTCTCTCTCTCTCTCTCTCTCTCTCTCTCTCTTTCTCTTTCTCTCTAAAACTTTCTCTCACTCCCCCCCCCCCTCTCTCTCTCTCCTTCTCTTTCTCTCTTTTTCTTCATTATTCAATGGGGGAGAGGGGACTGGACCCATGCATACCCTCCCCCTTGTCTTAGCTACACAACAGGTGAGATAGTACCGGTAAGAGGATTGAATGTGAAAGAGAAATGTGGAATGAGAGAGGCAGAGAGAGAGAGAGAGAGAATTAGGGTAGGAATAGAAGGGAAAGGGCTACTATAACATATCCTTCGTACATGTCATCATCTATCCTTGGGTCTATCTTCTGACACTCAAATTTGATGGTACAGCGGAACCTTGTTACGAAGAACACTGTTATAACAAACCCGTTTATAGCAAGGTTATTTTGCTGGATCCACTTCTTTGTATTTTATTGTTTTTTAGCCCTGATATAACAAGGTTTTGATATAAAGAGTTAATTTCCTTGGTACGGAAGAGTTTGTCATAACGAGGTTCGCCTGTATATTGCAATATGATATGGCTCATCACACACTCCTCACAAGGGACACCATTTATGCCCATAGACAGGATGACAATAGTTCATATAGCTCAGCTCAAAGACCATGGGCAGTATCTATGTTAGCAAAAGGTTAAAGAAATGCTGGCATGAAAACAAAAGCTCTACTTGTCACGTGAAGCAAGGCATGCTACATGCGGAACTGAATTGTATGTGCTTCCTGTAGTCCAAACAGTCAAAAAAGGTTTTCTTCCCCATACATCTTCCAAATGAAGTGATTTGACATTACAAGTGTCTCTGAATTACTCAGATCTCTAGAATGGGCTCCTCTCCAACAATGAAGGAAAGATAGCAGACTAACATGATTTTACAAGACATTTCATCAGGAAGATCCTTGAATATGTCCTAGAAGCACCAAGATCGGAGAGAGCGAATACCAATCATTTAGTTCCACTACAATGCCTAACAAAAGCATCCCTGAACAGCATTATACCAAACACAGTAAGAGACTGGAAAAATCTCGCTACAGGGGGTCAAAAACTTGAACTCCACAAAAACCTTTGAATTATGCCTCCAAAAGAGACATGCATCAATGTAAATTGCACATTGCACTGAAGCGACACCATCTCTGGACGTTAGTGCTTCTTAGTGATGTCTGGATGCCTTTCTGAGATTCTGAGATTCAGTAATAAATGCTAAACTAAACAGTTTAGCAATGATTCAATTTATTCTTTTTGTTTATCCTTTATCAAAACTATCAAGTAAGCTTAAAGGAAATGAAATGATCTCGAGTGAAAATATAATGGTTGATATTTTCTGATAGTCAAAGGTAAACTACTTTAAAAGTAAACTAAAAGGCCAAGGTAGTATACTATTTGAGGAGCGTGGGAAATATCATGAGAAAGCTTGATATATGGGTTTATATAACAACTCAATAGATCCCTATCATTTGATTGGTTGTTTGATATTGATCATTTGTCCCATTGCACTATGATGTCATCATTCCTGCAATTGTGGCTCCATTTACCGTGCAATCTTGGATCTATACGATTTGCTCCATTGCACGAACGCCGAGAGCCCGGCACACAAAGTACGTAAAACGCTTGCGTTTGCAGTGTGCACCAGGAAAAGCGCTAGCGTATAGCGCTATTGATTTATTGCGATTTGATCTATTTTAAGGTGTCATATAAAACAAATAATGAATGTTTTTTTTTTTATTCGAGCAATAGGCAGAATATTTCATTCGGTGAAAGATGAAATTATTGATCCATTCAACAAGGCGCAGCCGAGTTGAATGGATCATTTCATCTTTCACCTCATGAAATATTCTGTCCATTGCACTCATAAACATTGCATGGCTTTTTCTAGTTATATAGATACTGCCCAATGTCCTTCTGGCATTCTAAAGATATCCATCTAATATAAATGGTCACTGGAAATAAACATTTCACACTCGGCCCTCTACAGTCGGATCATGAAAAGTGGAATAACGTGCCAATGATGAGGTACTAAATATCTAAGATTAATAAAGAGATACACATTTTAATATTCACTTTTAATATAACTTTTACACAACGATAACAAAATATACACAATAAATCCTTTTGCAAATTCATTCAATTCTACATCCCGCCACATACAAAAAAAGGATGTATTGGAACACAAAATTGATTAATATATCCATAAATATCAAAGTTCAAAATGTACAGATTAAATCATATGATATCTTATTGCAATCTAATAAACCATACAACAAGCATTTTAGAAATGCAAATGGTCCTAACATTCAACGTTATTGTCTGTATAAGTAGACAGCTCTAAGTCACTGAATAATTTGATTACAACAGGTTCCATTGTAGTGTAGTGCCTCCC
>CM057156.1:25869920-25952420 GCA_029962745.1 Echinometra lucunter | reverse complement strand
GTATAAACACTCACCCACCCACCCCGCACAGACTCCCTTATACACATTTTAATTTCTATTTTGCGAGCGAGCGAAGCAAGCAAGCTGAATATAACGACTTTTTCTGGTTTTTAATCGCATTTTCAAATAGAAATTTTAGAATATGATGGTCGTTGATTACAAATTATCAAAAATTTTGAAAACTTACATTTTTTGACGAAAATTTTCACAAAATCCACGAAAAGTGTGCACTAAATTGTTCAATTTCACTTTTAAAAATGTAAAAGCACCCTCATGACCAGCTCGGTTGTTTCGCTCCCTCGCTTTTGAGCTTCTTCGAAAAATTTTTATACGTCTTGGCCCCCCCCCCCCCCCCCCTGAAAAAAAAAATTTCTGCGTACAGCCCTGGGTTCTACATAGCCTGTCTTATCGAACTGTGGGCTAAGGCACTCCTAGACGTAAACAAATGGAAATCAGAAGAATGTCTGCTTGGGTATTTATGTCTCTATTCACAGTAAAATCATTGCAAAATGCTAAAGGAGATTTCTTCTTCTTCTTCAGTCGGTTACATGAACAATGTAATTTGCATGAAATGAATATCATTTAATTTCAAAATCCTCAATTTCATGGTGCCCATGAACTTTCACTTCACATGACTTTTCACGAAATCTCAAAACGTATACGGGATTTGAGAATTAATTTGGTAAGCATTTTATCACTGTTATAAAATTTATGACTCAGAATAATAACATACAAGATTTAAAAGGATGCAACGCACTTTACTAGCTCAATGTTGTATTTAGACTGACGCCTCGTTGTTCCGCCCAGTCCTTTCCTCAGTGTCATCTAGAAGACGCGTTTGAACATTCGCTTCTGTCAGCGGAGAGGACGATGACTCCGGATCCTGCCCTGTCGGCGACGATAGGGAAGACGCAGCGGCCGAAGTTCTGTCGCCGGCAACCTTCGGGTCTACCGGCGTGGAGACGTCTTTTACTGGGGTCGGAGGAGTCGTTTGATCAGTAGCATATTCCTGCGGTGGGTCCGTAGACTTGTTGATAGATTCAGCAGGATCAGGATGGCTTTGGTCCTCTTTTGGGCCCTGGTCGGGTTCAAGATTCGGATGTATTGGGCTACAGCCGAAGGACCAGAATATCCACTCCCAGAAAAACTCCCAGCAAGAATCTTCACGTGCAGGAAATACACCTTAATATCAGGAATAGAAAACGATTAAGACCTCGGTGAACATCTTGGTGGTGTAATATCCACACTATCTAGCATAATGCCACACGTACAGTACCATCGTGTGCACTGTTAGTGCCATGCGTATTGCACTAATACCTTAAGAAACTTTGTGAGAGAGATTTAATGAGAAAAAAAAATAAACATTTTCCCCCGGGATCTACAGCAACAAGCAATCCTTTGTAAACTATTGACAAAATAATACTACTGACCAAACTGTTCCAATGCTACCCCATCTTTCGCATGGTCAACTACATTGACTTCCGGTTCCTGATAGAATACAATACAATTTCAATCTTAATAATCTTCGTCAATGAACCACTCTTCCTTTATAATCTCATCTCTCTTTCAGTAACATCATGTTTATTTCACTCCGCATCTGCAACTTCTTTTTGCATACCCCCAATCTCGTAAACAAGCTGGCTTCGTGCACCTCTTAGTCTAAGAAATAGCACTTCACTTGATTTCTTCATATCTAAAACATCTAAATTCAAATACCTTCACGATTCTTCCTTATTCAATATTGATTAACTAATAAGACAGCGCCTTGCTTCCTCGCCTGGAAAAGACGCTTTATTGATAATATTGCTATTATTATTATTGTCATTCATAGTATTATGATTATTATTAATATTCTGATTATTAAGATACAATGATAAGGGAGTCCTTACGTCGTCTGCTTTTGGCGATGTTAATGTCGTTATACGTAGGGCATCCCTTTGGTCTTGCCCTTAACATGTGGGTTTAATTTCATTCCGTTTGTTTGTTTTTTTTTAGTCTTTTTTTTTTTTTGGGGGGGGGGTCTTTAAAGTAATTGAACTTTTCCACTTTATTTTGAGGAAGTGCTCACCTGTCTGTGCATATTTTCTGAGATCCTCTTCGAGTATCAGCAATTTGTCCTTAGTCTTGTTCTTCGCCCTGCCGCCAGCCGTGAGGGTACTACCTGCAATCTTCCCTGCAGCTGCGATGACCAGCGGTACTCCAGTGATCACGTATTCAACGAACGAAGAGACTTCCGTGGTCCGGTCGATGAAGACGACAACGACGGCGATGATGGCGAGGAAGGCGAATGCAATGACGATGTGCAATATGGTTTTGAAGAGATGGATGTGCAAAGGTAACCATTTTTTGATGATATCACGGAGAAGATCGGATTTCATCGTGAATTGTTGTGGTGATCCATCAGTGTTTTGTTAAAGATTTTATACTCGGAGTCGACGTCACGGTCCACTTTCGACCCAACAGACTGGATGTTGTTGAACAAGTATTGGTAGCTGTCAAAGAATTGCACTACGTTTGAAGCCATGGCAAAAACACCGAGAATTACATTGATCCAGATGGGGCTTCCGTACCTGATGTTGATGGCTATCCCTATCACAGTCAAAACCAGTATTTCTACAAGAAGCATTACCGTAGCAGAGAGCCGGAAGAAACACAGAATAGCCACTGGTATGAAAAACGAGAGTCTTCCCTTCTTGCTTTTCCAATCGTACTTTTTCTCAGTGAAATGATCCGGATGTTTAAGCCTGTACTTGTAAAGAAAATACAGGAACACAATAGTTCCATCGATGTACAAGATGTTTGCTAATCCAAAATCGAGACCCCAGGCATTGGTCTGAGTATACATTCCTCCACGCTTAGAGCTACGATATGCATATTCCCCCATCTTAGTCACGTACCACAAAAATGCAGAGAAATAAATTATGAATGGTGTGGCAAAAATCATGGCCCAGTAGGTAATGTTGAATATTTTTTGATGTCGTGTCTTATTCGAAGCAAGCACAAGCAGTATTGGTGGGATCAAATTGATTCGTAAGATGTTGATAGTTTCTCCTATGTCTACATCTTTGTAGTTATAAGCTTGTGAGTAGATCCGCCACAGCTCAAAGATCAGAGCCAAGAAGAGCAATATGTATGTTGTCCAGAATGCTGCCGTGACAAAGGTACAGTAGATTTCGAACGAAGGGTACTCGATGCAGTTGGCCTGGTTGCATGTCTGTTTGTTCACAATATTCCAACATTCGAAGTAGGTGCTTGCTTGCAGATCAAACATACTGTACCCAGGGATCAAAGTGCCTCGAAAGGATGGAAGGTTCAAGTAATTCTCTCTGCAGATGACGTCTTTCGTATTTTCTGAAAAGGCAGGATTATTCATTTTCATTCTCACCTTCCGAAGCAACTTGAACAAAGAGTATCCGAAGCACAGATCAGAGTAGGAATCATTTGGTGACCCACGATTGTCCAGTGTGATCGCTATCGAGTGCACTCCATAAGACAAGGTACTCAAAGACAAGGACCGATTGTCGTAGGGGAAGTGGAGTAATGTTCGACCCCTTCCTCCTAAACCCCATTGCCAAATAGCTGGATTACTCTGTTCCGCTTCTACCGGTAGGTTTCCATCTGTGAAATTGATGCTAAGCCGGACTAGACTGACGTAATTGTTAGTTACGTTGAGTCTACTAAGTATGGCCTCAACTGTTCCGTTCACAGGGGCCAGTGCTCGAGTACAAGGCAAGTTGAAGAGCGTATCGTTGTTGGACAGTGTGTCGTTGTCTGACAAAGAGCGCCGAAGACGGGCATATTCCTCAAGATCCGAAGGCACTCTCTTGGTTTTCCTTGTGCACACCATCAGCAGCATTGAGAGAAGGAAGATCAGAGAAAGGCATATTACTGACTTTCCTCCGACTCTCGAAAGTTTTGCTTGAGTCATTTTGGATATTGTTAACCTGCAATGGAAAAAACAACAACAACAGAACTTTAGAATAGTACGCCTGATTCCCTCCCTGAGTCAAAGTAATAATGCCAGGCGTTAATTGAACAAAAAGAAAGAAAGAGCATAAGATTCGATATTCTATCCAAACTTTTACACAAGTGATTACACGAGTGATTTCACAATGGCTGAAAATTTGATCAAGATTAGAATTCTACGAACAATAACATTAAAAGTTTGATGATTTGCAATCGAAAACAATGCATTTTGGCAAATTATTTTTGGCTTGGTCATGGTTGACCTCAGAATTTGAGTAAATACGATTAACCGGCAGTGACGGTGGTAACCTTCTCCTTCTTCTGTATCCTTCCTCCGTTGTTTTCGGAGATCCAAAGTAAACAACTACTGCTATAGTTAAAATATGACGTAGACATCTTAGTAAGAACTTAGCGACATGAGAGTATAGCGGTGAGAGAGAGGTGCATTTTGTGCAAGAATTTTAAAATAAGGAGGTTAAGGGTGTTTCTGGCTGTGAAGGGGAGGGATATTTCAGGAAGGAAGAGAACAGAGAGAGTAAATTGCAAAGGGTGATTTTCATTGAAATACTCTGCAGCAGTTGTTAGATCATCTTCCTCAGCGATGCATTCCTGAAGCATCCTTCTGTGGTGGGTGAGCATGGTGCATTCCGCAATAAAGTGGATTACATTCTCCACAGCTGAGCTCTTGCATAGGTCGCAGGTGTTTGAAGCACTTTGCTGTATTGTAAATAATCTTGCCTTGGTTGGATATGTCTGGCAGGACAGTTGGGCTCTCACGTATATAGCTTCTCTTAGGAGAGGGCTTGAAATTTGTTTGGATAACTCCTGTTCTTATCTTGTGGAATCCTTCCGGTCCAAAAGCCGAGAGTAGACTTGCTCAGAATTGCAGCTTCAAGGGCGGTGTGATGTTGCTTGCGTATGCTACCAGTGACTAGTTTCTTCCATTCTTTATACGAGAGAGGGGCACTTAAGAGGGTGTTGAGGTTTGGGAGGTGATATCTGCTTAGAGTTTTATTCCAGAGGCCAGTAAGGGGGGTGTTGTAGGTCAAAGCATTAATGAGAGTTCTTCTTTCTATTCGGTCCATGGATAGACGCGAATACTGTCCAAGCAGAAGGAGGACCTCGAGATCAATCTGTCTGCTGATAGGGATTATGTCCAGGAGCAAATACACAGCTTCATCTGCGCTCCTCTTGGGCAAGCCAAGTATTCTTTTAAAGAGAAAGTTCTGAGCGCGATCTAGACGATTTAGTATATAACCAGTGAGGCGATGAACCTGTACTCCATATAACATTCTAGGTATACAGAACGTTTTCCATAGATGTGTGCATATATGTGAAAGAAGACGTTGAGAGCCCTGTTTAGTTCCAGTAAGTGAGAAGAAGGTACTGTAGCCCTTGGAAATAATATCATTGGTGGGATCGAAACGAGAGCTGCACTTAATTATGCCAAGGTGAGGATATTTGGAACTTTCCTTAATTGGCGTATTTCCTAATTTCCACTCTGTGGTGTCGTTGGCTTCTTCCACCTTATTGATGACAACAATGGCACTTTTTTCAGGGTTGATCTTATAGCGCCAGGTACACGAGTAGTTATAAGTGAGATTTAGCATTGCCTGAAGTTCTTGTGGGCATGAGCTGATCAAGGCCACGTCGTCGGCTAATACTATGACTCCCATGTATTGACCTCTGAAAGAGCAACCAAGACCAGCTTCCCGTAGTTTTTAATAAGGCCATCGATGAAGACTGTGTAGAGAGTTGGAGATAGGACACTACCCTGTTTAACACCTTGAAGTATATGAAAGGGCTGGCTTATTCTTCCGTTCCATAGAACGCTGCTGGTGCTTCCTTTGTAGAATTCACTCAGGATAGATAAGTGAGAATCGTGAAGTCCCAAGTTATGGAGTTTTTTGAAGAGGCCGTCGTGCCACACAATATCGAAAGCCTTCTGGGCATCCAGCAGGGCCAAGTAGGTAGTACGCTTCTCCACGGAGTTAAGTTCAATGAGTAATTCCAGAGTGGTAGCGGTGAGCAGACAGGATTTGCCTTTCTGGAATCCAAACTGTAACTGGTCGGGAACATCATTCATGTTGAGAGGTGCTTCTAATTGAGGTTTGAGCAGCAACTCCAAAACTTTCCCGATGGTGGAAGAGATAGTTATGCCTCTATAGTTGGAGGGGTTAGATGGGTCTTTTCCTTTTCCTTTATGGATTGGAACCACCAGACCAAACTTCAAAGATTCAGGGATATACGAGATAGAGATGCATTGGTTGAAGAGTGCTAAAAGAAGCCTCCGTGCAACTGGACCTAGGGATTTCAGGTGCTCAGGGGCGATGTTGTCCGGACCAGCAGCTTTACCTTTCTTTATAAAGCCTAACGCATCATCAAGCTCCTTTGTTGTGAATGGTCTAATTGGTTGGTGAAGAGGATCAAAATATGGATCATCCGCTGGCTCCTCCGGTAGAGAGTCAAATTTTTGGGTAGGAGTTGCAAGATCCGCAAAGTATGACCCCCATCCTCCAAGAAGAGCAGATCCTTCATACGTTATATCTTTGTATGACAGCGACTGCGAGGATTGGGTCTCCTTTTTTCCCTTTACCAGCTTGTAGAATATCTTGTCGTTATTGACTTTACTGCATTCAATCTCTGAAAGAAGATTGCTGTGACATAAGAACCTTGCTTGACGCAGGCTATTCCTGAATAGACGTTTAGTGAATTTATATTTAAGCCAAAGAGGGTGAGTGTCTTTTGGCCTGCCTTCACTTTTCCATAGTCTCCAAAAGTACAGCGCCTGATTATAGTTGGCTTTCACCTTGCTGGTCCATTCTTGTTTCAAATTCATTCTCTTTGATCCCTTGCAATGGGGGAGGGTGAGAGAAGTGTTGAGCATTTTCTGAGTCAAACATTTTAGCAGGCGGTCAATCTCTCTTGGTCCCATACCAGGGTTGAATTGAGTTAGGAAGAGTTCCTTGCAGATTAACTCCAACGGGAGAGTAGGAGTGTAGTAGCTGATCAGGACTGACTTTTGACCAGTAGATTTTAGGTCGTAGAAACGGTTTACCCTCACTCTATGATATATGCAGGTTTTTTCCAACCGAATGCCGAGCATTGGACGAAGGTAGAGAAGTACAGCAGTCAAAGGAGAGTGGTCTGAAGTGTTCAGCGGATCATCATGAAGAACAGATAGGTTAGAGAATAGAAGTCTGGCGTCTGTAGAGATGAGAAAACCGTCAATGTTAGAACGATGTAGGCCATTGTCCGTCTGAAAAGTATACATATCCCTTGTATCCTCAACTGGTGACAAAAGTATGATGTTCTCATCTGATAGGAAATTTTTAAGAATTCGTTTTGGTGACTTCTTGCAAGACTCGTTGAGAAGGTCAACATTCAAGTCGCCTCACACAATTACAAAGACCTCAGTGTGCATAGATCTAATCTGAGAAATTGTTGAAAGCATATGGTGGTACTCTGAGATATTTGTGGGATCCACATTACATGGGAAGTATCCATTAAAGATGATTACACAGGTACTTGTAGAGCTGTTACTGAGATTGGTTTTAACTAGCCTCTGCGAGGCTGAATCCATGGTAGTTATCTGCCAGTCATTAGAGGACCTGATAAAAGTCTCTACACCGCCTTTGGCTCTCCTTTTACTTGAGTAAAGATTAAAAGTATCGGATTCTTGTGACTTGCTATAGACTTTGAATTTGCAATCTAGATTTAGAAGTTCGAGAAGATCACAATGGTGCAACCAGTGCTCTTGTAATATTAGTAGTACGTCTAACTGAGAAAGAAGGGATTTGATATATGCAGTGTTTGACCGAGCCCCCCTGCAGTTGAAAGTCGCCATTCTGATATGTTGATGAGTTAGAAACTCTCTAGAAGTTGCAGACCTCTGGAGGTGAAGTGCATAATTTGATGATGTTGAGCTCTGATCGCCTGTTATTGGGTCTTCGAGAGCAAGAGGAAGTGCAAGAAGGTTGAACACGTTTTCACTGCTTGGAAGGTCTCCTGCATCAGGGATTTGTGGTACCCAGATACCGCAAACTGACGCAATTGATCAGTTGATGCGCGCGCTAGACTGTAATTACATGTAATATTCCTAGCGCACATTTTGCTATTTTTGCGCATAGGGACTGCGCGACAAGGTACCCACAATAACGTCATGGGGTCAACAGCAGTTGAAACTGAGATACCGCGGAGGTGCCAAAAATAGGCTGAAATATATTTGACTATTCCTACATTTTTGCTTGGCAACACGAATTTTTTGGAACTTTAGGCAGATGTTTTTTAGCTTAAAACATAAGCTCTTTAAAAAATTAATGAAGGAACATTGTTTCAGCGTCGGGTACACCGTAAAGGAGAATGTAGAAGGCCAATTACACTCCTTAAAGGGGATCAACTGCCTCTCCCCCATCGCTTCATACACTCGTATCTCACTGAAATCAGGCGCGGGTTTTTTTCGGGGGAGGGGCTTTGGGGGCTCAAGCTCCTCAAAAAATTGCTGTAGCCCCCCCCCCCCCCCCGAAAATGGACAATAAAGTACAATTTCAAATTCCAATACACATTAAAAATCTTCCTAGCCCCTAGTAGCCCCCCCCCCCCCACAATTTTCTGCTCAATAGTCACGCCTGACCGAAATGAAAGGGGTCATCGGTACTGCGAGGTCAACATAATTATGATGAGCGGAGGACTCATGGGAGTAAATCCTGGCGTAAAGCGGGAAGCCCTAGCATACTTCTGTGGGATCAAAAGTACCGAATGCCCCTGCCCTCCGTTTGTAATCTTTTAGTCGGCCATGTCGGTGGCAGTAATTAAGTGATACGGTAAAGCCGTCGGTATGTTGTTGTTGCTGTTGATTTGTTTTGTTTTGCTTTATCATTGCTTGATTGCTTGCTTTCAGAAATTGTGTGGTAAAAACACACTTTAAAATTCCTGAGGAACTTTTTTTTTCTCTCTTTCTCTTTTACTCCTTTTTCCTCCTCTTTTTTCCCTCTTTTTTTTTTCTTCTTCTTCTTCTTCTTCTTCTTCTTCTTCTTCTTCTTCTTCTTCTTCTTCTTCTTCTTTTCTTTTTTAATATCCTGCTTACCCTTTGTCAGGAATTTCATGCTGGTACATACTTCGTCACGTTTCGACACAGATTTTCGCCCGAAGGTTAACCGCAATGACTATTTTCCCTCGTAAAACCATATTATTCTGTAAAAGGGACCCGGATTTGGGAGGTTATACTGTTCTGGTACCCGGTATCCTTTACATAAAACTCATCATGCTGTTCAGATTAAAAGGTACAATATCCTCGCCTGTGCTTTATCGCTCTTACAAGTGGTATGGAAAATGCACTGCATTTGCTGCGAGGACTATACTGTGTATTGTCTAATTAAAGTTAGTGTCTAAGACACACATTTTGTTATAAGAGGCTAATTTTCTTTCTAAACCATAATGTCAAAGTTTTAGTGAACATGCAGAAAGTACACAAACCATGGGCATACAATCATTGCAAATAATGAAGTACCATATTGAACATTATGAAAATGCAGGAATATCGAGTGCATGTACTTTTGGATTTTTTTCATTAATTAGAATTACTTCTTCTTTTTTTCTTAAAAAGAACTAATTATAGGGCCTTAATCGACCCTATCATAAAGGACATGATTATACTGGGGCAATAAGCTAAGCCAGATCAGAGGGGAGGGGACACTGGGATGGGGGGGGGGGGGGGCACTCACACTTCACTTTCTTTGTAAGAACTTCCGTCCCGCTCCGCCCCCCTCCCATGAATGGACCCTCTGTTTTAGAAGTCTCTACAAGACAAGTAGTTGGTTTTACTTACTAAATGCTTAAAACTAAACTTAACAGATAGGAACATGCTGATTTGTGTGTATAGAATTAATGGTCAAGTTAAATGAGTTTAATCGTCGGTAATAGTTGACAAGGTAACTCTATGTGTTGTTCGTTGTACTATTTCTTCAGTTTTTATTAAAGGCAAGTGAAATTTGGCACACATTACCACTGTAAAAAACACATCGTTATCATGGTATCCGCATTAATCAAGATTATTATGGGGGAATACTTCCCGTTTCAGTTAGTTTCCGGTTCCTTATAGGTATTGCTTGCTGGTTGAAAATTATTGTAGTTCAGTCTCATTCTCTTACTTCCAAGTTCTTGTGACTGTGAATTGTTTTCTCCCTATTTGTTTTAGTTGAAATGAGTTCTGTTAATTTTCTTTGTATCTTCATTATTGTTATCCTGTATCTGCATGCATACAGCCCCCCTCCCCCCCCCCCCCCCACCCCCCGTCTGGAAAACAGGCTGTGCATGATTACTGATGGGGCCACCCTGTTTAAATAAAACAAAATGAATAAATAAATGAATAAATAAATGAATAAATAAATGAATAAATAAATAAATAAATAAATAAATAAATAAATAAATAAATAAATATGCTCTTAGTGAACGGAGAAGACCAAGAAGAGTAAACACGGTGAAAGTTTGAGCAAAATCGATCGGACAATCTCTTCAATTTTGAAAGTTTCAGTAAATCCCTATTATGGGGATCCTTGAGTTGGCATATTTGCCATCATCTGTGATGTCATCGTGGACAATTCTCCATTCATTTTGTGCACAAATCTTTAAAAAAAATGATTTTTTATGAAATTTCAAGTCATGAGCCAACATAATTCTTCCCAAAATGCTTGCAGAATTGCTGTAGCCATGCCATACTCAAACAATAAATCAAAAAGATTTCTATTTTTCGTGAAAATGAAGTAAATGTGAAATTCTGTGTACAAAATGAATGGAGAGTGGTCCACGATGATATCACAGATGCCGGTGGAGTTGCGAAATCAAGGATCCCCATGATAAGGATTTATTTAAACTCTCAAAGTTCATACCTCTTGAACAGATTGTCCGATTTTGCTCAAACTTTCATTTAATTGTTTACTCCTCTTGTTCTTCTTCATTCACTGGAAGCACACTGATGTCTGGGTTGCATTTTCCTTTAAGAAACGTACGTTGTAGGTATGCCATACGGTTCTAGTACAACTCCCCCGGAGGACAACTCCCCCGAGGACAACTGCCCCGGGGACAACTCCCACCTGACAAGTCCCCCGGAGGACAAGTCCCCCGGAGGACAACTCCCCCGAGGGCAACTACCCCTGAGGACAACTCCCCCGGAGGACAACTCCCCCGAGGAAAACTCGCCCGAAGGACAACTCCCCCGGAGGACAAATCCCCAGCAGGACAACTTCCCCGGGAACGACTCTCATCTGACAACTACCTCGGAGGACATCTCCCCCCCCCCCCTTTAGGACAAGATTAATGACCGGAGGAAAATTGATTTTTATGACCACGCCTGGCACGTGAGGAACCGTAAAAACTTTCTTTCTTTCTTCAATCAAACTTAAGTAATTGATCAAGTATTTTTATTACAACTTTCCCGGAGGAAAGCAGCTCCTCGAGGATAACAAACGGGGATAGGAGATGGGTAGAGGGTTGTTACTCGTTTGATAAGGTATACGGTAATTTGTCGCTCTGATTGCTAACTTTTTTCTGAAAAATTTCCACCCTTTTGCTCCCATTTTATTGTACTCATTTTTAAGTACACATTCAAGAAAACAAAAACTCTAGAAATAGGTACGCTTTTCAGCCCAAGGGTGTTGGGTTTGGTAGCTTCAGCGGCACACTCCCATCGGAACCAAATTGGATCATCAGAAAGGATTAAAAATGAAGAAAGGAAGGTGAGGAACCTAAGTAGGAAGCTACAAAAGTAGAGAATGATGTATCTAGTCGCAGTCTTCAGGAAAAGGGGGAGATAGGCCATAATCACTTCGCTCGTTCAGCAGCCGTGATTGGGTCCAGTTCTTTTTTTTTTTCCTAAATGCACAATTTTAGGCAAGATATCAAATAAAAAAATTTACTTTTTAGGGGAGGGGTCAACTACCCCCTCCCCCCCCCCCCCGAGATCCGGTATCCGCCCCTTTGTTAAACTCACTGACTATAAATGAAAATAAAACCTTAACGGAATTCTGTTTTTAATCACGTAAATGTATATTTGTTTAAGTTTTGTTACTGAAAAATGTTTAAAAAGTGTTTTCAAAAGAATTTGTCAATGTATTACATGTACATAAATGCAAAGCTATGCAAGAGCAAACACTTGAAAATGTTACTGAATGGCGAAGCCAGTTTTTGAAATCTTTTCGAGTGAAGCTACATAGAAAATAAAGAAAGTTTAAATTGCTACATGGCAGAATTGGAGCAAACAGTCTAAATCGTGAAAGGAGTTAGTTATCTCCCACCTGTAGCTTTATAGAAATGAAAAGCAAACATTGCTTTATTTGTTGTGAAATCTCTCTCGGGTTTAGGCAAAATCAAACTTTTGCACCCACTCTAATGTATGTTTGTTTTGTTAATGTATGTTTGTTTTGTATGATTGTTGTTTTCCATTCTCAAACTAATACAATTGATATTGTATAAAACACATTGGTTAATAAGTTTTATTAGAAAGTTAAAGTTTATCCAAACATAGTTGTAATCGTCATAATCATGTTTGATGTTTGTTTATTTTTGTACGCAAACATTATGGAATCAAATATCTGACAAACATGGACTGGATCGTGTAATTTTTAGTAAACTAAAGTTTTCTCCAAGCTTTATGACTGAAAGATTTCTTTTGGCTCTATATAAAAAATAAATAAGAACAAAGACATAAATCTCTATCTTTCAGGTCAGCTGAATGTAGATATTCTAAGTTAGAAAAAATGATTAATTTCATCAGCGAATTCAGATATCAAAGCTCAATATGTGTCCAGAATTGTCAAATCATAAGAATCTAACGATGACTTTTCCTTTTTGTTTATCTTTTACTCTTGAATGAGGTACTTAATGTTTTCATGTGGTTTCAGCGCAAAGAATTCTATAAATACTAATGATTAATTTCATCAGCGAATTAAGATATTAAAGCTCAATATGTGTCCGAATTTGTCAAATCATAAGAATCTGACGATGACTTTTCCTTTTTGTTTATCTTTTACTCTTGAATGAGGTACTTTATAATTAATGTTTTCATGTGGTTTCAGCGCAAATAATTCTATGATACTCGCACATGCTCGCTGGACGCTAAATACGTAGAAGCACAAGTCCTTTGCCCAAAATGAAATGAAGAATATATGCATTCAGTACAAAATTCCGTTAAGGTTTTATTTTCATTTATAGTCAGTGAGTTAGGGGCGGATACCGGATCTCGGGAGGGGGGTGGTTGACCCCTCCCCTAAAAAGTAAGATTTTTAAAATATGATATCTTGCCTGAAAATTGTGCATTTACATTTAAAAAAAAAAAAAGAACGGCACCCAATCACGGCTGCTGATCAAGCGAAGTGATTAAGCTTGATTGTGGCCCATCTCACCCTTTTCCTGAAGACTACGACTAGATACATCATTCTCTACTTTTGTAGCTTCCTACTTAGGTTCCTCATTTTCCTTTCTTCATTTCATTCCTTTCTTTTCTCTCTTCTGATGATCAGATTTGGTTCGGATGGGAGTGTGCCGTTGAAGCTGCCAAACCCAACACCCTTGTCATAAAAATAAATTTTCATCCGTAATTTTGTCCTTAAAGGGGGGGGGGGAGATGTCCTCCGGGGGAATTGTCCTCTGGGGGAGTTGTCCTCGGGGGAGTTGTCCTCCCGGGGAGATGTCCTCCGGGGGACTTATCCTCCGGGGGGAGTTGTCAGGTGGGAGTCGTCCCCGGGTGAGTTGTCCTCCGGGGGAGTTGTCCTGATGCGATGCCATACTATTATACATTATATACTAAATAAAATTTATAAAGAGTTTCAGGATTTGGGGTATCCGTGTAGAAGTCATAGTACTAGAAAATCATTTTGCAGGGATTGTCTCATTCTCATAAAGAAATGATCCACGCACAAAAAACAATAACTAAAACACACAAAATGGATTTCACTATAAAGCCAGGCTGACACTTGCACGACTTTTGGCCACGATTTTGTCGTGGCAAGTCGTGCCATTTTGGGGCACGAACTGGGAGGCTCCCGCACTGTTTACGACTTGTTCACGCATAGTTCACGACAAGTTCACGACGAGTTCACGAATAGTTCACGAATGCGTGCCCGTCAGTGTCCACATTGACACGAACTGGCACGACGAGTTCACGCATAGTTTGCGCATAGTTTACGCACTTCCCGCATTGGCACGACGAGTTTCCGCAATTCGGACGGTGTCGTGCCGACTTGGGCACGCCATATAAAAAGGGGGCCTCCCCAACCCCTGGTCATTTTTGGATTGGCTGTGGAAGAGACAACATGCTGAATGTCAGAGACACAATCATTGCAGGGAAGAGAAGATGCCTATACCTGGCAGCTGCTCTAGCCATTGTTGAAGAGCAGCAGAAAAGGCTGGAAGAGGCAGAAGAGCAAGAAAAGGCAACCCCACCTCGAAGAAAGACACAAAGGAAAGTGTGGGTCAGGGAATGGTTGACCAGAAGGCACGAGTTTGGACAGTATGACAGTTTACTGACTGAACTCCACAAGGAAGATCAAAGGGGCTACAAAAATTACCTCAGAATCACACCTGACCTGTTCCAAGAAATGGTTGAGAAGTTAACCCCTCGCCTCCAGAAGCATGGCGCGCACTGCCACGCACTGGCACGCATCCTCCCGCATCCTCCCGCATCGTCCCGACGGGTTCACGACGAGTTCACGAACAGTTTGCGCATAGTTCACGACCCGGTCGCTAAATTTTGTCGTGACCAAAATTTTGAACATTTCAAAATTCTCGTCCCGACATGGCACGCAGTCACGACGTGTCACGACGTGTTTACGCACACTTCACGCCAGTTCACGACTAGTTTGCGCACTGGCACGACTTGAGTCGTGCTAATGCGTGACACAAAATCGTGCAAGTGTCAGGCTGGCATTAGGCCTATAAAATTACATACATGGACAGTATATTATTACATCAATGTGTGTACGCGGTTTGCTTTCGGGATGACTTGGACATTTGCCAAACCATTACAAAGTCATGAACATTATTAGAAATGCATCAGTACTCAAGCTTGTATTCTTATCTTTCATATCGTATGCAACGAACTGCCATTATCAAGAGACTTACCATTGACAAGATTGCCCCGAATGAAAGCACGACAAGAGCAAGTATATCACACTCACAGCCAAGCGCCCGTCAGCAGACCCACACTCTTAAATATTGTTAGGAGATCAAAATATGAATGAAACTATTATGAAATGACAGTACATTATATACCACAAAACGGAATGTGCAATACTCGCGTGACGTAGCTAGCAGTTATGTTCGCGGAATTATTGTGCTAGAGCATAAAAGGAATTCATTTTGGCAGAGAGTGGGGCGGAACCACAGAAATAGAAGACGTAGAAAGCGCATGCGGGTACGTAAAGTATAGCCAGCGTTCGCACGTGATCACGTGACCTCCGCCATCTTGGTTAGTCCTCTGTTTACGTCCGCTCACTGTATTTTCGACCGGCTAGAATTTCTTGCATTTTTTACTGCTTTCTGAGCTCTATGTTGTTTTTACGGCATATAACTCTACCAACCGTTAAGAGAATGGATGCAGAAAGGCTTCTACAGGTTAGTGGATTTTATTTAATGCAGTCTTGAAATATTATTAGGGTGTAAAGAGACTGTCAATGACGGTGTTCTGGGTAGCCCGTATTTGTAGTTGTAGTCCCATCTGTTCGTTTTGATGTTTTATTTTAATGGGACAACAGTAGTGCATGTTCAAAATCCTACCTAGAAAGCCTAGATTAACGTAAAGCTTGTCGTTAAATCATACTAAGCCTTTTTTATTTGGTATTTGCAACTTGTGCTTTTGTCTAACAATTATTAATAATGAAATTGGATCTAGTCAAGACATGGTGGTGTAGTCTACTCTACTTTCTAGACCTCTACACCATGTAACTTTTTAGTCTTTTAGATGTCTTAACAGTTTGAATTTCCAAATTTTTTGGAATACTAATTTTTTTTTTGTCAAAGAGATTATTTACATGATAAGTTTTACTTATACTATATTTTTTCAGGAAATTGATTGTAATTCTTAGATTAGAAATCAGTTTGACCTATTACTGTGACGACTTACGAGGTAGGCGATGATCTATCAACATGTTTTTTTTTTTCTTTCCAATTCTAGATTTCCTAGAGGACATCATTCTTCTGAAGGAATTCCCAGCTAACATGAGAAGAGATTTTTTACACCCAGCCAGTATTCAAGTTTATGTTCCAACCACTTTTTAGAGGAAAGCAGAGAAAAGCTTCGATCCTACTGGGCAGGCAATTCAACTGTGTTGATTCAGGCATTTTCTTGTCCTTGTCGTCAGAAGCTTCACCACAAAGATGCTTTCTCATGTACTGATTTAAAGATTGATGCATCTGATCCATTTGAGTATGATGCAGTATGTTTTGTTTTTTATCACTATGGACGTGCATTCTGTTTACTTTTTGTGCTCATTTGATACTTTGCATTATGCTCATGCAACGCAACTTCAGTCACTGAAATGATATTCAAGTTTGTGCCTATTTCCTTAACTTGCCTTAATTTGCCATTTTCAGAGATTATATTGTAAATACATATATATGTATATGTATGTTTTGTACTTAAGTGTTGTACAGTTGCAATAGTTTTGTACTTAAGTATTGTACAGTTGCAATAGTGGAAGATTGATAAATGTATGAGTGGTGCTCATCTCAGCTTGATGTAATATAGCATGATGCAATATAATGTCTTTAAGAGAATCCTTGCTTTCACAGCTGAGTGTCATGATCAGGACATCACTGATTTGGGTTTGGTGGTATGTAGATTCCCAAGTCAATTTTTTTTTCTTCTTAAAAGTACTCCATGTCTCATGAAGTATCACAAGTGCAGAATTTATTTCATTATCAAATGTCACACCAGAATATTTCAACTGCCAATAAATCATTACCATTCTACTTTGCTGCAGTATGAGTTGCCCAGAAAAATGAAAGTGATAGGTGGGATACATGCATGAGTGGTACTTATTAAGTAAAATTTGCGGCAGCATGTTGCACAGTTTACTGCTGTAATAGGTTCATATGTATGAGCTGTGATTCTATTGTGATATGCTCTAGTTTACTTGCCTTTGTTGTGCCTTTTCACAATTTTATGCCAATTATTTCCAGTGCAGTTTCATTAAGACACGGTTGAAGAAACATAACGCTGTTTAGAATGTAAACTATACTGTTATTTTTTTCTCTTGTATGAGATAGTGTGAAAACATAAAGTATGCATCATGGATATTGAAGAACGATCACCATTAGAATTTAAAAGGAGTTCTGAATTTTTCAATATAAGCCTGTCTACATATGCACCTATTTGTTTGAAAATATGAATAGCTTGTGCTAAGTTTGTTTAGCAAGAAATGTTTTATGCATTGGCGTAACTCACAAAATACAAAGGAAAAAGAATTTTGAACTTGATTAGAAAAATATTCTGACAAAATTATGTAATGCATGTACATGCAACGTGTCTTGTAAGTTGACTGTTTTTGTTGCATTTTATGCTATTGGGCTTATATGATGATCATATAGCAATTGACTCCATCGGGGCCGTACGCAGATTTTTTTTTGGAGTGGGGGGGGGGGGGGGGGCAAGACGTGTAAAAATTTTCAAAAAAGCCCAAATGCTAGGGAGCAAAGCCACTGCGCTGGTCACGAGGGCTTTTTTGCATTTTTCAAAAATTCTGGGGTCCCCCGCTGCGTTCGGCCATGGACTCCATGTAATGTACATACTGAGTAGGGAAAAAATATTTCTGTACAGGGGCTTTTTCCTACTTCTGTTCAATTCATTCCGAATTACATTTTGTATTGAACCTAATGACAATTTTATGGAGGCTCTTTTGCAACTTACAAGGGCTATTTTTTTACATTCGGGGGCAATTCATCTGTAGCCCTCCAGTAATTTTCCCCCTACTAATTCCCTACTCAGTAATTAATTGGAGGTTCATAGTGTATTCCCTAATTTATTACTTGTTACTTGCCAATGTGTTTGCCAGTTTCTACATCACCATTTTCACATTATTGCTGTTACTGATAATGTGAACCTCGAGTTTTTCTTGGAGGAAAGAATAAACATTGAACGTTACTTAATTGAAATAATCTGTAGCCTGTTAAATTTTATTTGGGTGGCATAGTTTCGCAAATTCTCTTTACATATTATATCTTTTTTCCTTTTGGTTGTTTGTATGTCTGTTTGACTGTTTTTTTTCTTTTTTTGTGAAGTGCGCTGAAATATATGAAGTTGATTGAGTAAATGTTTGTTTAAGCATTTGTGTAATGAAGAATGACATCGTGTGTGTGAGTTTATATGTAGTGTTGGGAGGACTGACCACGTAAATGATATTACATGTGCATGTACTGTGATTGTGTGAAAGTGACTTATAAGTCCCCCCCCCCCCCTCCCCAGAGGGAAAAAAATCAAAGTTTAATCGACTTTTTAAATTCAGATTTTCAAAATCACGGGGTATGAATGAATTTGGACAAATTATGGTTAGGATGTTCATTGAAATTCATGTACAAATCACATCCCTCCAGCTCAGTTTTTAAAAATGGAAAAAAAAAAAAAAATAAAACAATACTTCATTCGACGTATTTCTATTTTATGAGAAGCTCCCTCCCAAAATATTAAAAAAAATTAAATTAGATAAGGAAATGTGTCTTGAAAGAGAACCCAAACTTAAAGAAAACTGACAAGAAAATTATAAGGAAACTAACTGTTAGAAAGAAACTGAGGTACTAAAATGGAGAATAACGTATTATCTTGAAAGAGTTAATTAGAAGCTTTCTTTATTCATCTTGGCAAAAAATAATAACTTATACTGCCGTTGTGCAAGTAGATAATGCACACGATCAATTGGCTTATGAATAGGTAGGCCAACCTCAGAATGCATGGCCTCTTTGGAGAAAATTTCAAAACAGAAATTGACACTGTGATATACGGTCAAGTGGACTTGCCGAAGAGACCGAGGACTAAGCAAGATGGCGGCGTGTGCACTCAAGCGAATCGCCCAGCGGGTCCGACGGCGATACCGCGATGCGTGCTTTGTGAATGGGTATGCGCCTTCTACGTCTTCTATTTCTGTGGGCGGAACCAGTATTTCTTCAGTTGGTTCAGGGAATTATGGTGGCCCTATGGTGGCCCTGAAGAACGCTCGACAACAGGTCATGTGGGACGTGAATTTCGCATCCCAGGTCCTGAACTCTGCATCCCAAGTCGTGAAATTCACGACCCGCGATGCGAAATTCATGACCGTGGCGCAAACTCTGCATCCCAAGTCGTGAAATTCACTTAACTTTTCCCTGGGAGAGATAAGAAGATCTTCAAATTGCAGTGCCATGACTTGGGGAGAGGGGGGGGGTGGAATGATATTTCACATAGGCCTAATTATCAGTGGCGAATAAAGTATAGGCATCTGGACTCCCCCCTTAAAACCAACTTGCAGATTGTGCCCCCCCCCCCTCCCACATACACACACCTTTTTTCAACCAAATGACTTGACCTTTCTTCTTGGAAAGACAAGAAGACTCTCAAAATAATGTATCATGACTTGCGGCGGGGGGGGGGGGAGAGAGCTTGCCAGAAATTTTCTGATATTTATTCCCACATGCACCCCTTCCTTACAAGATCCTTGATCTGCCTCTGCCCCATATGACCCCCTTGATCCTCCATCTACAAAACCCATTGTCATGGGTACGTGCAAGTGGGAGGACCGTCACCAAGACGGACCTGTGGACCCCTCGTGAAATACATTATAAAAAAAACCCCAAAACAACAACAAAAAAGAAACCCGCACGTAGATGGCGTCAATATTCGGTACACGAATCGAACGGAACGAACGACAACAACAACAATGGGTACGTGCCACAGAACTATGCTTTAGTTCGTTGGTACGTGTATGTTTGCAGGGAGTAGCGTTACGCTGGTACTTTGGAATGAACTTTGCATAGTACGCCGGAGAAATTACCGCTGTGAATCAAACAGAACGAAATCAATATGAATCAAGTACAACACTGTTCAAACAATCAATATTAATTGCTCCTACTAGACTTACATTATGATAAAATCATGGTTTCTACTTGCGAAAATATAGTGACAAATTAGTAATCTTCAGGAACATGTAAGGTTGCTTTAAGGTTAATCATTTCCTACATATCATTCACATTCATATATACCACTATATACTCCGTGTAAATTATTATGTCTGAAAAATCGGTCCAAAAAGATATCACATTAGAATTTCACATCCCAGGTCCTGAACTTTGCATCCCAAGTCGTGAAATTCACGACCCGCGGTGCGAAATTCAGGACCCGTGGCGCGAACTTTGCATCCCAGTCCTTAATTTCGCACCGCGGGTCGCGAATTTCACGACTTGGGATGCAAAGTTCAGGACCTGGGCGGGACCTCGGATGCGAAATTCACGTCGCGGGTCGTGAATTTCACGACTTGGGATGCAAAGTTCAGGACCTGGGATGTGAAATTCACGTCGCACATGGCCTTTTGTCGAGCGTACTTCAGGGCCACCATAGGTATGTCTTTAAAGATCACATGAGAGAGAGAAAGAGAGAGAGAGAGAGAGAGAGAGAGAGAGAGAGAGAGAGAGAGAGAGAGAGGGGAGACATGTTCTTCCTATGTATTACACATGACTTGTCATGCAGGTTACGCTTGCATGCCTTTTTTTGCAATTTATCTTTAAGTTATAACAGGATTGGCAAGTAGACTTATTATGACTGATATTGTGTGTCACAAAGTGACCAGGAATTTAAATGAGGGAACAGCAATTACTACCAGACCCATAGGAACAATAGTCTCTTAGGGCAGAGTGCACGTATTGAATGGGAGAGTTATGTGAGTGATGTGTGCTGGACAGTGATACCTTGTGCAATGAGCTATGCAGAGCTGAGCAAGTATGCTTGGTGTATGTTGCATGAGTTAGCTACTGGGCAGAGCAACTTCAGCATTGGTCAAGGCAGGACCTGTGTGCTGAGTGAGTGTGAGAGGAGATAGGATGCGCAGCAATTAACTTCATATTTTGGTGCCATCTTCTATGAAAATCTGGGCAAAGCAGGCCAGGAGAAGACTCCTCTACAGCTCCCATCATGATTTTGAGACCAGTAAGTTTATGTTGTTGCGGTAATTTTCCATGATTTATCCTATTTTCTTGTATATAGTGTAATGCCACAAATTAAGGCGTGGCACAGGAATCAAAATTCATTTGCATAAAGTAAGACACAGAGCTCTAGCATTTTACTGGAAAACAAATGAAATGAATTATTTAATTAGTAAACTAGTTAACTAGTATATCTGTGCCATGAATCTTTGTATTTTCATCAGACAGAAAGAATTTAAGAGATTAAATTTTGGTGATATTTTGTGTAGAATAAATTCTGTGGCTAAAATATTGCTCAAATAAGCTAACAGATAATGGATATTTTTCTGTGGCACATTGGAGAAACGAAGAGATTTAATTTCGTAATTTAATGTGCAGTTACTTGAAAATAAAGTAAAAGGAATATTTTTTTTTAATATAGATATTTAGACTGCTAAATGAAGATAAATTATATATAGAGCTTTGATAGCCAAGAAATGTTTGCATTATAGTGATCATGAAATTCAGTGATTATTTTTTCTTTTTGAGATATTGACCTGAATCAGTATTTGGACATATTTGAATATTGCTTTTCTGATTCGTTTTGATACTTCAATTGTCTTTCTTATACATGCAAGAAGCAGTCTCTTGAAAAAGTTTCATGAATGTATATATTTAGAATTATTGGGTAAACCTGTATGCTGTGACTCGTAGGTTGTAATTATGTTTTAACAGCAGACAGGCAGCTGGGTTCCAGGACATATCTTGTCCTATACCACTGAGATGGGATCCTCTGTCTACTAGACGAGCTACGTGTAACGTCACCGAGTTCGACAGAGCGTCGATGACGACTACGTCGATGACATCGAGCCCGAAAGCAACTGTTATCTCGAGCACCCATGGTCATTCTGTCACAAGTCTATGTGCGGTTCGCTATAAAGACTCACCTGAAGCACAGAGCGATAGAATGTAAGGGCTGTCCATAGGGTTGAGAACAGTCGCGAACACATAATTTACAGTTTATCAAATAGTCCAGAAATATTGCACGTGCTATGTAAACCCAAGTATTTTGATTAGTTGAGCTCAAGTTTTGTATTTTTGAATGTTTGCAGTACTGCTGTACCAAAAGGGGGTAATTTTATTTCTTACAGAAGAAATGGAAAGATTTGTTAACCTGTTGTATTTATATAGTCAATATTTCCTTTTATGATGTGAAAGTCATTTATCACTGGAATACATCATATTGCATGAGTCATGTAAAGCTATTTCATTGACATATGAAGTGAATATATTGTTGAAGTATGTAGGTTGGGAATTTATGAGATTATACTCAATGTGAATATTGAAGAGTTGAAGAAAAGAAGGAGATACATTAAAATCCCAAGAGTTGATTAATATAATGGCAATGAATCTCGAGTAATTTTTTTCTTTGTGTATTCCTAACCAACAATCCTATATCACAGAACAGTACTTATCGCCAGACTTTGCAAAACAGTGCATTGATCTGACAAATTGGCGACCACGAAGGGACTTTCTCTTTTGATAGGTACAGTTAAAATGTATAGAAGTTGGTTTCGAATGTAGAATTTGTAAACTGAATTAACTTGTTTGTATTTTGTCTTTTCTCCTTAGAGAATAACGGTGCATGTCAGGGCTACTGGAGCTGAGAGGAGTTTTCACCCTAGGCCTGTGGACTAGACTGCTTACCCAATTTTCATAGGTTGGTCAGAGCGCTGCAAACTGTTGGTATGGATCGGGATAAATTCATAGAACAGGGGAAATCTTTTGGTCTTAGTGGGGATGATCTGAAGGTGTATGTTGATGACTGTGTGAAAGAAGCACGAGAGGAAAGGGCTGAAGCAAGAGCTGCTGCTAGTGAAGCGAGAGCTGCTGAAACTGAAGCTAAAAGGTTAGAGTCAGAGTTACTTGCACAACAGATTAGATTAGAGGAGCTTAGGAGAGAGAGTGGAAGTACTTCGCGATCTGGTCCTAAAGTAAATATTCCTCCCATTCCACCTTTTCAGGATGGTAAGGATGATATTGATAGCTACCTTTGTCGTTTCGAAAGACATGCCTCTAGTGTTGGGTGGAATTCTGATGATCTGGCCTTAGCTTTATCTGCTTTGTTAACAGGGAAAGCACTTCAGATTGTTTCTAGACTTACAGTTTCTGAGGCTAAAGATTATAGTGCAGTAAAAACCGCCTTATTGAAGGGTTATGATTTAACCGAGGAAGGTTATAGGTTGAAGTTTCGACATGCAAAAATCCAATCGGGAGAAAGTTATGTTCAATTCGCATCTAGAATTGAAAAGTATTTTGATAGATGGCTAGAACTTAGCTGTTATGATGATGATATTGTTGGTGTCAAGAGTCTCATACTACAAGAGCAAGTGCTAGATACATGTAACAAAGAGTTGTTAATGTTCGTTAAAGAACGTCAACCTTCGAATTTGCAGAATCTTTTGAAACTTGCAGATCAGTATAGAGATGCTCATGCAGACCCAAGGATACGCAGGATGAGAGATAGACCATCTACAGGAACCCAGCTGTCTGATGGAAACAGTTCAAAGAGTAGGGGACAGGAGAGTCAGCCTTCTGGTGACAAGGCTGGACCAAAGTCAAGTCAAGGGACAGAGAAGACATGCTACCTTTGCAAGAAGGCTGGACATCTTTCCTGGAACTGCCCCCAGAAGAAGAAGAAACCAGAGAAAGGAGCAAGCCTAAGTGTTGCTGGACCTGTCAGCGAATCGGCAGAAACAGGAACAGACAACGTTGAGACAGGAAAGACTGGCCTGCAACGTTCCTTCTCTGCAGAGAATGAGGAAGGTATGTGTCTAATCGTAGATAAATCTTCGGTCATAGAAAGGAATCTCACCGAAGACAGGATGAGTGTCAAGTTAGCCGACGGGGATACCTTGCCACTGTTGTCTGCAGCGGCATGTGGAGTACGACAGGATGGACTCCGGGTCTGCAGAGGTGTCGTCAATGGTACCCTAGTGGACGTGCTACGGGACACAGGCTGTTCTACGGTGGTGGTGAGACGAGATTTGGTGCGGGAAGACCAGCTTTGTAAAGAAGAAAAAACTTGTGTATTAATTGACAGGACTGTTAGATCTTTTCAAGTTGCTATTTTACAGATTGATACACCCTACTTCACAGGCGAGGTAGAGGCACTCTGTGTGAAGGATCCAGTCTACGACTTGGTGCTAGGACAAGTGTCAGGAGTGAGGAAATCGGACGACCCCGATCCTGACTGGACACCGCGGAATCATCAGGCGAATGCAGTGGAAACGAGGGAACAAAAGAGGCAAGCATCACGGGCTAGGCCACCCCTTGCTGTACCCAAGCCATTCGATGATGCGGTGACTGTCGACGATCTGATCAAAGCCCAAGCAGAGGACGAGTCATTGTCAACCCCAAGAAAGTGTGCAGACACCGGCGAAAAGAAGACAAGTCGGCAAGGTAACTCTTCTCATTTTTTCTACAGGAGGGGAGTGCTACACAGAGAATACGTAGACACCAAACCGGGAGCCGACCCAGTCTTACAAGTAGTCGTGCCTACCAAGTACAGAGACCAGGTGATGAGACTGGCGCATGAGTCCATTCTGGCTGGACACCTCGGTGTGAAGAAGACGCTGGAGAAGATACTCCTACATTTCTTCTGGCCAGCAATGCATGCCGATGTTGACCGATACTGCCGTTCATGTGAACCTTGTCAGCGAACTATGCCGAAGGGTAAGGTCAGTAAAGTTCCGCTTGGTTCAACCCCCCTTATTGACGAGCCTTTTCGTAGAATTGCGATGGACTTAGTCGGACCAATCGAACCTGCTACCAGCAAGGGAAACAGATTCATCTTGACTGTCATGGATTATGCTACAAGATATCCAGAGGCAGTGGATCTTCGGAGGATAGATACCCAGACTGTAGCAGAGGCATTGGTCGACATCTACTCGCGAGTTGGCATCCCACGTGAAGTTCTGACGGACAAAGGCAGTCAGTTCACATCGAACTTGATGAAGGAAGTAAGTAGACTTCTCTCGATCCGGCAGATGACGACAACACCGTATCACCCAGCGTGTAACGGATTAATTGAGAGATTCAATGGGACTCTAAAATCGATGCTTAGGAAAATGTGCGAGGAGAGACCCAAGGACTGGGATCGTTACCTTAACCCTCTACTTTTCGCATACAGGGAATCGATTCAAGAGAGCACAGGATTTTCGCCTTTTGAACTTTTGTATGGCCGTTCTGTTCGTGGACCACTAGCCATTCTCCAAGAGCTTTGGACAGGCAATGCAGTCGAACCAGAGACGAAGACTACTTATCAGTACGTCTTGGACCTCAAAGACCGACTAGAGGCAACCTGCAAAGTAGCACAGGAGAATCTGAGCAAGGCTGCAGATCGATACAGAAAGCAGTACAACAAGAAGGCGAAGATGAGAAAGTTCGAGATTGGCGATGAAGTTCTCCTTCTTCTACCAACTGACAACAACAAGTTGTTAATGCAATGGCGAGGTCCATACCAGGTAGTAGAGAAGGTTGGACAGATGGACTACAGACTGGACATAGAAGGAAACATCAAGACTTTTCATGCTAATCTCCTTAAGAAATTCTTCCGGAGAGAGGACCATGTTGGCGTCTTGGATGTGGTGTGTACATCTGTCGTCGATGATACCATGGATGAGGAATCTGAAGAGAAACCAGCTGTGCGCAGGGATCTACTCCAGCTTCCGTCCCTCACCCAGTCGGAGAACATCGATGATGTACAGATCAGTCCACATCTGACCCAAGATCAGCATGACAGAGTTAACACCCTTCTTCAGGAGTTTGAAGATACCTTGACCGATTTACCAGGAAGAACAAACCTCGGGCAACATGACATAAAGCTGACAGATAAGGAGCCAATCAAGTGCAAGCCTTACCCTTTACCTCATGCACTACGAGAGGAAGTGAAGAAAGAAGTTCGAAAGATGATCGATCTCGACATAGTAGAGCCTTCATCCTCACCGTATGCATCCCCAGTTGTCATGGTGAAAAAGAAGGATGGTACAGTAAGGTTTTGTTGCGACTACCGTAAACTCAACCAAGTCACAGTGACAGATGCAGAACCCATCCCAGACCCAGAGGAGATCTTCAGTAAATTGGCCAATGACAGATTTTTCACGAAGATAGACCTGACGAAAGGTTACTGGCAAGTGCCACTAACTGACGAAGCAAAGCCACTCACAGCTTTTGTGACACCGGATGGCCTTTTTCAGTTCAAGGCTATGCCTTTTGGTTTGGTAAATGCTCCGGCAAGCTTTAGCCGAATCATGCGTGATTTGTTGCGTGGATTAGACAATGTTGATAACTTTATTGATGATATTCTCATCCACACAGCCACTTTTGATGAGCACCTCAACACCCTCAGGAATGTGTTGCAGAGGTTGAAGGCAGCCCACCTGAAGGCTAGACCAACCAAGTGTGTCATCGGTTGCGAGAACGTAGAATTCCTAGGACACCGAGTAGGACATGGTGAGCTACGACCAGTCCCAGAGAAAGTGGAAGCGATCAAGAGTGCACCCCAACCAAGAACCAAGAAACAGATGCGCTCGTTTCTTGGCCTCGTCGGTTATTATCGACGGTTTATCCCCAACTTTGCCGCACTAGCAGCTCCGTTGACGGACAGAACCAAGAAAGGCGAACCATTACAGGTAAAATGGGGACCATCTGAGGAGAGTGCATTCACTACTCTCAAGCAGAAGCTAGCGGAGGAACCAATTCTTCACCTGCCAGATCTGAGTCGATCTTTTATTCTAAGGACAGACGCATCCGACGTGGGACTTGGAGCAATACTTCTTCAAGACGTCGATGGGAAAAGGTTCCCAATTGCATACGCTAGTAGAAAACTGCTCCCGAGAGAACAACGATATGCAGTTATGGAGCGCGAGTGTCTCGCTGTTGTCTGGGGTATCCAGAAATTTGAGCCCTACTTGTATGGAACTCATTTTCATCTCGAAACAGACCATCAGCCGCTCACCTGCATCGCAAAGTCTAAAGTAGCAAATGGGAGGATCTTGAGATGGGCCTTAGCTCTACAACCTTACCGATTCTCGATCACTGCTATAAAGAGTAGTGAGAACGTAGGAGCTGATTATCTTAGCAGAATCCCAGATTCTGAAGGTAGTTAAGTGTAGACGCAGGAACAGGACAGACTGACAAGTTGATTTTTTTTTAATTTGAATTTTGTTTTGTTTCTACAGTTTTGAAAAAGTCACTCTTAGCTATCAAAATTATATATTTATTCAAGTTAAAGATATAATTATTCTTTTAAGGAGGGGGAGAATGTCACAAAGTGACCAGGAATTTAAATGAGGGAACAGCAATTACTACCAGACCCATAGGAACAATAGTCTCTTAGGGCAGAGTGCACGTATTGAATGGGAGAGTTATGTGAGTGATGTGTGCTGGACAGTGATACCTTGTGCAATGAGCTATGCAGAGCTGAGCAAGTATGCTTGGTGTATGTTGCATGAGTTAGCTACTGGGCAGAGCAACTTCAGCATTGGTCAAGGCAGGACCTGTGTGCTGAGTGAGTGTGAGAGGAGATAGGATGCGCAGCAATTAACTTCATATTTTGGTGCCATCTTCTATGAAAATCTGGGCAAAGCAGGCCAGGAGAAGACTCCTCTACAGCTCCCATCATGATTTTGAGACCAGTAAGTTTATGTTGTTGCGGTAATTTTCCATGATTTATCCTATTTTCTTGTATATAGTGTAATGCCACAAATTAAGGCGTGGCACAGGAATCAAAATTCATTTGCATAAAGTAAGACACAGAGCTCTAGCATTTTACTGGAAAACAAATGAAATGAATTATTTAATTAGTAAACTAGTTAACTAGTATATCTGTGCCATGAATCTTTGTATTTTCATCAGACAGAAAGAATTTAAGAGATTAAATTTTGGTGATATTTTGTGTAGAATAAATTCTGTGGCTAAAATATTGCTCAAATAAGCTAACAGATAATGGATATTTTTCTGTGGCACATTGGAGAAACGAAGAGATTTAATTTCGTAATTTAATGTGCAGTTACTTGAAAATAAAGTAAAAGGAATATTTTTTTTAATATAGATATTTAGACTGCTAAATGAAGATAAATTATATATAGAGCTTTGATAGCCAAGAAATGTTTGCATTATAGTGATCATGAAATTCAGTGATTATTTTTTCTTTTTGAGATATTGACCTGAATCAGTATTTGGACATATTTGAATATTGCTTTTCTGATTCGTTTTGATACTTCAATTGTCTTTCTTATACATGCAAGAAGCAGTCTCTTGAAAAAGTTTCATGAATGTATATATTTAGAATTATTGGGTAAACCTGTATGCTGTGACTCGTAGGTTGTAATTATGTTTTAACAGCAGACAGGCAGCTGGGTTCCAGGACATATCTTGTCCTATACCACTGAGATGGGATCCTCTGTCTACTAGACGAGCTACGTGTAACGTCACCGAGTTCGACAGAGCGTCGATGACGACTACGTCGATGACATCGAGCCCGAAAGCAACTGTTATCTCGAGCACCCATGGTCATTCTGTCACAAGTCTATGTGCGGTTCGCTATAAAGACTCACCTGAAGCACAGAGCGATAGAATGTAAGGGCTGTCCATAGGGTTGAGAACAGTCGCGAACACATAATTTACAGTTTATCAAATAGTCCAGAAATATTGCACGTGCTATGTAAACCCAAGTATTTTGATTAGTTGAGCTCAAGTTTTGTATTTTTGAATGTTTGCAGTACTGCTGTACCAAAAGGGGGTAATTTTATTTCTTACAGAAGAAATGGAAAGATTTGTTAACCTGTTGTATTTATATAGTCAATATTTCCTTTTATGATGTGAAAGTCATTTATCACTGGAATACATCATATTGCATGAGTCATGTAAAGCTATTTCATTGACATATGAAGTGAATATATTGTTGAAGTATGTAGGTTGGGAATTTATGAGATTATACTCAATGTGAATATTGAAGAGTTGAAGAAAAGAAGGAGATACATTAAAATCCCAAGAGTTGATTAATATAATGGCAATGAATCTCGAGTAATTTTTTTCTTTGTGTATTCCTAACCAACAATCCTATATCACAGAACAGTACTTATCGCCAGACTTTGCAAAACAGTGCATTGATCTGACATTGTGCCATGAAATACACTAGACTTTCCATCGAAGAGAGCGGTCGCATTGTTTCTCTAGAAGCCGTTTATAGTCTGTTTTGTTTTTGCATGATTTGCTTTAAGGCAGTGCTTCCAAAGTTGGTAGAACGAATATTACCATTTCGTTACCATATATTTTAGTTTTCCAGCCCTTGTTGGCAAAACATTGAAGGGTTCCCACAGAGTCTCATCACCTCTGGCATAATGATGTATTCGAGGTATTTCAGTTGGCCAGGTAACATTAAGGCAGCTAGCTAGGTGACTTTTGATCATACGAACAGGTCGGAGGCAGATGCCCCCCGTTTACTTTAGCCTATTATGCCTAATCTCCAATGAACTAAAAAGGGGGAAAACTTCGAGAAAGGTAACGTGAAATGGAGGTAAACGACCCTTCTCCACTTCCTGCCTCCCCCGCTGCCTCCATTCTATCAAAGACCTTTTTTTTCGGGCTTCAACCACCTAAAATTTCCGGTACATGTTTATATCCCCACCTATTATATATATATATATATATATATATATATATAAATGCAGTGTGTGCACAACCCATTAATATGATTGGCCCTGTCTTGTTTAATGGCATATAAAATGAAAAATGCAAGACAGCGAAGGACGTAGCTGTATGTTCCACTTTTAATGTCCAGAGCTTTCGGCTTCAAAGGCCTTTATCAAGGGTTCTACAACAACCAAAAAACAGACAGAAACAAACGGAATGACAAGCATAAATAAACGGGAAAGAACTTAGGGAAAATAATAAAAAGAATATAACAAGGCAAACGCCAAGCGTTGTCTCGCCTGCATATTGCAGTCATGAAGAGACTGCATGTCAAAACTATGCTATATGACTTCTGAGGCTGTCAGCAGTTTAGGGGGTGAATTGTGGTTCTGACAGTTTACATATGCAATAATGGTATAGGCCTACTTTATCCCTAGGAAATCAGATAACACTAAGAATGCTGTTAATACTATGAAGCTATAATTATTTCCATGCAAGTAAGGAAATGAATGTTAGTGAAAAAGAATGTAACTGATAATAATGTGAGTAAAATTGCAAAATTAAATTAATTATTAAGGTGTTATGGAAAACTTATTGTTTGAAAAATGGTATGAATTTGGTGATTCCACGTCAAAGCTATAGAAAGTTATTAGGTGTACAACATAGCACAGTGCCAGTTATGAAAAGTTCATTGACCTTTGACCTTTGACCTTAATCAAATTCAACTCACATTCGAACTTGACCTGCACCTTCAAGAGATGGACCTCTCATATGAATTTGGCAATCCTACCTCGAAGGTATAGAAAGTTATTGTGTGTACAACATAGCACAGTGCCAGTCATGGAAAGTTCATTGACCTTTGACCTCTGACCTTATTCAAATTTAACTCATACTCAAACTTGACCTGTGCCTTCAAGAGATGTACCTCTGGTATAAATTTGGTGATCCCACCTCGAAGCTATAGAAAGTTATTGTGTGTACAACACAGCACAGTGCCAGTCATGGAAAGTTCATTGACCTTTGACCTTTGACCTTAATCAAATTCAACTCACATTCGAACTTGACCTGCACCTTCAAGAGATGGACCTCTTGTATGAATTTGGCAATCCTACCTCGAAGGTATAAAAAGTTATTGTGTGTACAATATAGCACAGTGCCAGTCATGGAAAGTTCATTGACCTTTGACCTTATTCAAATTCGACTCATATTCGAACTTGACCTGCGCCTTCAAGAGATGGACCTCTGGTATGAATTTGGTGATTCCACGTCAAAGCTATAGAAAGTTATTAGGTGTACAACATAGCACAGTGCCAGTTATGAAAAGTTCATTGACCTTTGACCTTTGACCTTAATCAAATTCAACTCACATTCGAACTTGACCTGCACCTTCAAGAGATGGACCTCTCATATGAATTTGGCAATCCTACCTCGAAGGTATAGAAAGTTATTGTGTGTACAACATAGCACAGTGCCAGTCATGGAAAGTTCATTGACCTTTGACCTCTGACCTTATTCAAATTCAACTCATACTCAAACTTGACCTGTGCCTTCAAGAGATGTACCTCTGGTATAAATTTGGTGATCCCACCTCGAAGCTATAGAAAGTTATTGTGTGTACAACACAGCACAGTGCCAGTCATGGAAAGTTCATTGACCTTTGACCTTTGACCTTAATCAAATTCAACTCACATTCGAACTTGACCTGAACCTTCGAGAGATGGACCTCTTGTATGAATTTGGCAATCCTACCTCGAAGGTATAAAAAGTTATTGTGTGTACAATATAGCACAGTGCCAGTCATGGAAAGTTCATTGACCTTTGACCTTATTCAAATTCGACTCATATTCGAACTTGACCTGCGCCTTCAAGAGATGGACCTCTGGTATGAATTTGGTGATCCCACCTTAAAGCTATAGAAAGTTATTGGGTGTACAACACAATTGTTGACGACGACGCCGACGACGCCGACGACGCCGACACCGGAAATAGTGATACATATGTCTCGCTCCGCTACGCAGGCGAGACAAAAACTAATATATTCAAAATGAAATGAAATAAATGTTTTTAATTATCACCTGGTGGAGTTGTGGGAGTGGTTCAGTGATTCTTGCTAGTGTGTATGGTACGTGATGTGGTACGTCACACGAGCAAGAGTCACTGAGTTGGCTCCCCCAACATCACTCTAGGTGGTGTCCGAGCGCATTCACTGGTTCAGTGACTCTAGCAAGGCATGCTACATGCAGAACTGAATTGGCTTCCTGTAGTCCAAACAGTCAAAAAGGGTTTTCTTCCCCATACATCTTCCAAATGGAGTGATTTGACATTACAAGTGTCTCTGAATTACTCAGATCTCTAGAATGGGCTCCTCTCCAACAATGAAGGAAAGATAGCAGTCTAACATTATTTCACAAGACACTTCATCAAGAAGCTGACGTAGATATCCCTGAATATGTCCTAGAAGCACCAAGAGAGGAGAGAAAGAAAATACCAATCATTTAGTTCCACTACAATGCCTAACAAAAGCATCCCTGAACAGCATTATACCAAAAACAGTAAGAGACTGGAACAATCTCGCGACAGGTGTCAAAAACTTGAAGTCCACAAAAACCTTTGAATTATGCCTCGAAAAGAGACATGCATCAATGTAAATTGCACACTGCATAGAAGCGACACCATCTCTGGACGTTAGTGCTTCTTAGTGATGTCTGGATGCCTTTCTGAGATTCTGAGATTCAGTAATAAATGCTAAACTAAACAGTTTAGCAATGATTCAATTTATTTTTTTTTGTTTATCCTTTATCAAAACTATCAAGTAAGCTTAAAGGAAATGAAGTGATCTCGAGTGAAAATATAATGGTTGATCTTTTCTGATAGTAAAAGGTAAACTACTTTAAAAGTAAACTAAAAGGCCAAGGTAGTATACTATTTGAGGAGCTTGGGAAATATCATGAAAAAGCTTGATATATGGGTATAAAATCATGAACAATCCACAAGTACTTGCTAGCCACAAGAAGACATTTGCTTGGAAGAAGAAGAATGTTGTTCTTGTTTGCTTGCAATTGCATGGCTTTTTCTAGTTTTATAGATACTGCCCAATGTCCTTCTGGCATTCTAAAGACATCCCTCTAATATAAATGGTCACTGGAAATAAACATTTCACACTCTGCCCTCTACAGTCGGATCATGAAAAGTGGAATGACGTGCCAATGATGAGGTACTAAATATCTAAGATTAATAAAGAGATATACATTTTAATATTCATTTTTTTATGTAACTTTTACACAATGATAACAAAATATACACAATAAATCCTTTTGCAAATTCATTCAATTCTACATCCCACCACATACAAAAAAGGTATGTATTGGAACACAAAATTGATTAATACATCTATAAATATCAAAGTTCAAAATGTACAGATTAAATCATATGATATCTTATTGCAATCTAATAAACCATACAAGCATTTTAGAAATACAAATGGCCCTAACATTCAACGTTATTGTCTGTATAAGTAGACAGCTCTAAGTCACTGAATAACTTGATTACAACAGGTTCCATTTCTGGGAAGGGGGGGGGGGATTGGAGGGGGCATAGGGGACATGTGCTCCCCTCTCCTTCCCATTTATAGATCTTCCATGTCTTGATTTCCAATTTTTCTCCTTCATCCCCAGCCCTCTTACTACCCTCTCTTTCCCTCATTTCCAGAGAGCAAATGTTGGAGGGCTAGCATTAAAACAAGCCAATAGGAAGATTGTGTCTCGCCCACCCGTGGCTAAATAACACGAAAGTTTCCCCAAGTACATCCCTTGCCCTAACCAAGTTTGATGTCACAAGAAAGTCTTGCAGGTCGTAAAGTTTGACCTAAAATGACCTTTCACCTTACCATGTGACCTGACAGCACAATAGCATGAATGTACCCCTAGTGCATCTATCACCTAAATTTGGTTGCTATTGCAGCAACATGTGCCAAGTTATGCGTCATAAGAGAGTCTTGCAGGTAAACTTTAACGTTTGAAATACAAGAAATGACAGAGGAAAAGCAAATTCAAGAATTTGAAAACATCTGTAACATATGACCTCCAATGACCTTTCACCTTATCATGTGAAGTCCAACAGAATGATAACATGCACTTCCCCTTAGTGATCTGCAACCCAAGTTTGACTGAAAAGTGTGACACGGTTGCAAAGTTTTGTGTCATAAGAGAGTCTTGCACGTAAACTTTAACCGTTCAACGTTTGACCTGTAATGACCTTTGACCTGACCATGTGACCTCTGACTGGACCATAACATGCAGGTCCCCTTAGTGCATCTACAACCCAAGTTTGATAGATAAGTGTCACACGGTTGCAGAGTTTTGTGTCATAAGAGAGTCTTGCACGTAAACTTTAATGTTTGACCTGAAATGACCTTTGACCTTACCATGTGACCTATGACTGGACCATAACATGCAGGTCCCCTTAGTGCATCGACAACCCAAGTTTGATAGATAAGTGTCACACGGTTGCAGAGTTTTGAGTCATAAGAGAGTCTTGCACGTAAACTTCAACGTTTGACCTGAAATGACCTTTGACCTTACCATGTGACCTCTGACTGGACCATAACATGCAGGTCCCCTCAGTGCATCTACAACCCAAGTTTGGTTGAAAAGTGAGTCACGGTTGCAAAGTTATGTGTGATAAGAGAGTCTTGCACGTCAACTTTAACATTTGACCTGAAATGACCTTTGACCTTACCATGTGACCTCTGACTGGACAATAAGATGCAGGTCCCCTTAGTGCATCTACAACCCAAGTTTGATTGAACAGTGTCACACAGTTGCAGAGTTTTGTGTCATAAGAGAGTCTTGCACGTAAATTTTAACGTTTGACCTAAAATGACCTTTGACCTTACCATGTGACCTCTGACTAGAGCATAACATGCAGGTCCGCTTAGGGCATCTACAACCCAAGTTTGGTTGAAAAGTGAGTCACGGTTGCAGAGTTTTGTGTCATAAGAGAGTCTTGCACGTAAACTTTAACGTTTGACCTGAAATGACCTTTGACCTTACCATGTGACCTCTGACTGGACCATAACATGCAGGTCCCCTTAGTGCATCTACAACCCAAGTTTGGTTGAAAAGTGAGTCACGGTTGCCAAGTTATCTTTCATAACGTTTGTGACGGACGGACGGACGGACGACGGACGGACGACGGACGGACGACGGACGGACGACGGACGGACGACATTTGGATCCCTTAGTCTCGCCTTCACCTCCGGTGGGCGAGACAAAAATATCCAATGTTAAACGCCATTTTCAGCAAACCATACAGACCAATTCCACAACGCAAAGGGGCAGCGGACTGGTCGCCATACTGCGGTGTGTACCCAACTTTTACAGTACGTAAGTCAACAGCATGTTATGTACATTTGTTCGATTTTTTCTATTTTGGACCAACATATGCAGATTTCTTTTAATGTTGCAATGAGGAATAATCAGGGAAGTTCAAGTCGCAGCTGTGCGGTGCTCAAATGCCACAACAATTAGAGAAAGCTTAAAAATTGGAAGCTAACTGAGTGCAAAATTCACTCGCCGTTGGCTCATTAAGCCTGTAAGTGTGAGAAGCCGTACTCCCTACACAGCGATTCTTGGTCATCAACAAACTTTTACTGACAAAATTAAGGGGAAAAAAGTAACGAAAGTACAAAAATACATCATACCTTCATCTGTCAGATATGGCCATTGTCTTATGTCATCTACGCATGTATCCATACTTTATTTATTGATTCAGAATAAAGGGCATATCTTACATTTTTCACTGATTTTGTACACAGAGCCAATCGCGGTCAGTGCGCTATCACACCGCAGCTATCGCGTCACTGATAGATGGCCAAATACATAAATAGGAGATGGGATTGGTCTATACAGATCTTTTGAGCAAAAGAACATACATGCACTTCTATGGAAAAATAGTTATAATTTCATGAACGGCTTCAAAGAAAAAAATTCATAAAAATAAATGATTCCAATTCCTATAAAAATCTGCATTGCACTCTGTGTACATTTCATTAACCATTTTAAAAATATAAAAAATAAGAAATTTCTACACGTTTACTAAACTGAAAGTAAAAAAAAAAATGCCTGTTGATCATTTCAGAGATTATCAATCATAAAATTGTACTACCCACTGAAACTCTCTTTTTCAACTTAAAGGCAAAGTCCACCCTAGAAGTTTCACTGTTTCAATAAAAGGAGATAACTTTGAACAACATTTTAAAAAAGAAATGAGGAAAATCGGTCAAACAATAAGAAAATTACACTCATTTACATTTTCTAGTAAATTACTCTCGGCTCTGCAAATTGGCAACACTGATGACATCATATGCGAGCAGGTCTCCATTCACTTTGTACATGAAATTTCACATTTTCTCAATTTTCTCAGAAGTTACACATTTTCTTACCCCATAGTCAAAGTATGTTATGTAAAAAGCAATTCTTCTGAACATACATTGATTATGGGGGTTAGAAAATGTGTAATGAGTGTGTAAATGTAAAAGTGTAAAAGTGTGTAAATGTAAATGAGTGTAATTTTCTTATTGTTTGCCCGATTTTGCTCATTTTTTTTTTAAAATGCTGTTCAAATTCATCTCCTTTTTTTGAAACAGTGAAACTTCTAGAGTGGACTTACCCTTTAACATGATTATGCGATTACATGTGTATAAAGGCAATACTATAAGCATCCAAATGTATGATTTAACTTGAATACAGCTCAGTAACAGCTATGTTACAATGAAGAAGCTAATTATAAAAATGCATATAACACAATTACTTATATGAGAATCACGATTTAAGTATTGTATAGGTTCAATTCTTAATGAAATATAGAAAAACTTACGATAAAACATACATCTTTTATTCTTTACAACTATGAACATATATCTTTGATTCTTTACGAAGTATGCTTTCAGATGTTAGTACTGATGTTGGATAAACTGTTGAGTTTCATAGATAACAGATAATATTAGAACTATCAACAACCTTTAGAACAGTGAGCAGTCACAGAAACATAAACATAACATAGCAATATTTCATTCATATAAAAATTTGTATGAAAGTCTAAGTACACACACTTGCAACAGAAATGTTACTACACTATAAAAATTGATTCAACCATATTACAACAATATGATTAATAGATTTTAAGATTTGATAGGAGTAGAAGAAGAGAAATATAAATGCTTGATATCATATCAATTTCATTACACTCCTGAACTAACTAAAATTTGCACACACTGTTCAAAGGCTCATATTATCAAAGTATTGTTGCAAAACTTTATTTCCGTGGCACCCTTCTAGCTGGGGCTTCTATACAGTCAAAAACACACTAACAATTTATTTGCTTTTTAATTCAAAATACAGAAATTTAGAACTACTATTCAAAGACTCTGGCAACACTGAGTCTTTCTAATACTTTTAATATGCCATTCTTGTATAGCACATTTCACATTATGATATAGCTTTGGAATTTGGATATTATCATCCCAGCTTGGGCTTGAGCAACCACAGTGCTACATGCATTCAAGGACTAATTCCTACCATGACTACACCTGGGTCGAGTGTGGCAAATGTAGATTCAAGTCTTGCCAAATTAAGGACATTAGTGCTGTGGCAAGAATTCAAAACCCCTATACCTTGTGGTTAACAGTATATAGACCTATCCACTGTATCACAAGACCTCTACTTAAAGCACCCTAAAACCTATCTACATGTATTTCATTATCAAATAAAAACTCATGCATGAGCGTGTGCATGTGTGTGTGGGTGTGTGTGTGGGTGTGCAGGGGAACTCACTTCAAATCTAGATACAAGAGTGCTTAGAGTAGTTTGAAATCTGGCCGGTCATATACCACATAAACCATAAAGATACAACCTCCCACAATCTACTGGATGATCATCTATAGCCCATCATATATGAAGCAAAAGAAGCATTCAGCCATGAGTAAAATATACCCTGTGCCATACAAAGATGAGAAACTGTACCTTGTGACCTGTGCAATTGAGAATATGTTAAAGACCCTTCCTTAGAACTGATCATACTAATCAGAGAATATCAAAAAACAGACATAGTAAAGCTTTTGGACTTGCACTCACCAGAGTACACATGTGTAGAGCAAGAATTAACAGAAAGCTGAAATCAGACAATATAAATAGAAATGCTATTCCTGAAATCTGAAGTACCAAACTTCTTTTCAATTTAATAACAATAACTTAACCATTTTCTCTAGCTGGTCCCACCCAGACAACACTGAATAGCCGAGAGCTGGACTTGCTCTCAGTGCAAAATAATCAGTGCTGGAAGCCCAATCTAACTGAGTCATTCCAATTAGCCTCCAGCAGAGATTTTCTCAGATTGGTGGAACATCCCATAGATTTTCTCCATAAAATTGAAGAGGATGAGTTGAGCATACAGTTGTTATCATCATCATTATTAGTCAAATGGGAATAGTTTTCAAACATGCTGGACATCAATTTAACATCCTATCTGACGGATTGTGAGATACATCTGAGAACCTTTCTGGAGATGTTTTCTAGGTTTGCCAGTTTGTTTACAGTACTTTGGGGTTCAGGCTGTTGGGGGGGGGGGGTGCTAAAAACACTTTCATAGCTAAAAAGCCCATCAAACATCGCCATTGGCTTGAATATTTGGCATGGAATAGGCATAGATTGGTACATAGGAGTAGGTATCAGGATCTTGGTCTTCCACATCGTCATCATACTCTTCTATCCTTCCTCCTCCCCCTCCTCCTCCTCCTCCTCTCCCTCTTCCCCCATCCGGCTGATCTGATGATGATGGAAAGATGCATTCAGCATAGGCATGTGCACAATCTAGGGAAGAAAGAGTTAGTGAAAAGAAGCAATAGGATTATTATATGAATGAATGATTTAACATTTAAACACAGATACCGGTATAAACAGTGTAATTCAGAAAAAGGTGGGATTACATGTATATTTCTTGGAATGTGGAAGAATGCACTCCGCATACAGATACATGTATGTATGAACACAGTCTGAGAAAGCTAAAGAAAATAGTGCAAAGAGAATTGAATTCATATTCAACTGTTATTGGTCATGTACCAAACAAATAAACACACCCTTTGCCCAATGGCTTGTTCACATCTGAAGGGGCACCCCCCCCCCCTTTTTTTTGGGGGGGGGGGAAGGGGGTGACTGAAAAATCAAAATCTTATAAAGCAAGTGCAAAGTATGACAGCGCCAATTTGCCTGCACAGCTTTTTGCAAAATTCTCTTTTATATGAGCATGAACTACTATTGACAGGTTAATGTGCATCTCATTAATTCATGCCATTAAAGGAGAAGTCCAGACGATTTCATTAAAATTACACTATAAAGCTTAAAATTCACGCTAACAGATATTGCTACTTTCATTTATCAAAGTGATTTCTGTGATTTTTAAATACCGATTAAGTGTTGGCTTTTTTACTCCAAATAATTGAATTTCCCACCGAAACCCAAATATGGTCATTGGTCGTGTGACGTAGGCGATGTATTTGCACTGCGCATGCGCACTTATTCTCTGCACATTCTCTATGCAAAATGGCGATATGTCTAGCTTCTTGGTATACAAATCACACCAGTTCTGTTCCAAAGAGAAGTTTTTTGCAATCCCGAATCCCCTGACAGACATGGAGAAGTGTGCCTGATGAATTAATGATATTAGAACGGACAAATTCGACTTCAAAACTTAGAAATTTTCGAAGTTAAAGAAAGTGTGTGAAGACCACTTCGAGCCGGAATGTCATACACATATATCGCTTGCATTGCCTGGCCTACCTGCGGTGCATCAGTTACGTCACTGGGCCCGGGTGCAAACTGTATTGTGGATGAAAATGGGCTTGTACTAGAACTACTGTTTATACAAGTTAATTGTTGATTACTTGGTAATCCTAGGGTATGTCGTGTAAAGTAAGACATTTTCTAGCTGCTGAATTTTTTCTCTTTATGATCCATGCTTACAGAAATCGCCTAGACCTCTCCTTTAAGTTGCACAATAGAAAAACACACATAAAAAGAAAAAAAGAAATGTGGGAGTTTGATGCTGGATATCTGAATAAGCCTTTGGAATCAGTCTCAGTTAAGAATTGAATTAATGGTACAATCTGTCTAATATTCGTTAAGAGCCAATGGGTATTGCACTTTCTACCATTGTAAATGCATTCCTGCTTGAATTTTGCATCTCCCTTGCAGCATTTTCCCACAAATAAGCTTTATCTTTATTTTGCATTGGTGATCATCATGCAGTCACAATAAAGATTTATTAACACATTGACTACTGAAATCAGATATTCCCATGTAGGCTTGATAAAGGGACCACCTGATCCCAGTGGCCTACGGGTTAACACTAACTTAGAAAGTATACCCACCTTCCCCTTGTTCTTGAAAGATATGACGGTTTGGTGAGATGTTTGGCGGGGGTAGCTCACGAGAACGAGGAGGAGAGCCTTGCTTTTTGCCGTTTGTTACTTTAGGAGCTTGTCTAGTTGGCTTGAGTTTGACTGGTGTTGAACCAACCTTGGGTAGGACCAGTGGGTTACCATTAGGGGTGGAAGGAGAAGACCGACTAGTCCTCGGTGATGCAGGCTTAGGGGCGACGGGCGGAGCTCGAGAATGGATGCCAGCTTCATCAAAGCTTGCTGGTCGGAACGCTGCATTGATCCTGCCGTCAGAGGCTGACTTGTGGAACTCTGGGAGATCAGGTGCATTCCGCAGGGGTGTGGTAGTGGTCCTCGGTGGTGCGATGAATGTCCCTGATCCAGATTCATACTCCGGAAGTGGGGGTGCACTTGGTAAGCTGGTCCCTTCTGGTAGAGGGCCACCGGGGTACTTTGGTGGTGCGCAGGATGGGTAGGGATTGGGTGCTAGGTCCAAGGAAGGACCAAAGTCTCTTGAGGACCAATCTATCAGGGGAGGCATATCCACAGAGAAGCCTCCCATGTCTGGCCCTGGTCCTGGGCTAGGTTGGTGGAGTGGTGGGCTAGGATGATGGTTGATTGGGGGAGCCTGTCTGAAAGGGATTGTGCCAACAGCTATCGGGCAATCAAATGTCACTTTCTCTTTTGTGCCAGGAACCCAGACTGCAAACTGTAAAAACAAAAACCAAAATAATAAAAAAGAAAATGAAACTTGTTTTGCCTAATTACTAAGAGATAAAATCAGCTCTTAATCATTTCTCACCAACAGACTTGTTATTCATAATGAAAATAAAAGAGAGAGCTTTCAATTATTGACATCATGAAATAGCTGTAACAAATCGGTTGGCATGAAAAGATGTATCCAGAATGCAAATACTGAAACAACAATGTGCTTATTGCTTTCTGGATGTGTCGTTTGTGCCACTTCATTTTGTTTAGCTAATCTTATTATCATTTCTTTCATGAAATCAACTGAAATAACATACCCAAATTACTTGAAAGGAGATGATGAGGAAAATCTAATCACTGGCCCTGTTCAGGCACTCTTTTAAGCCGTACCGTACCGTACTGTGGAGAGTAGGGGCCTGGATGCTCTTCAAGTGAACCGTACCTGTACCGTGCAGCTCCAGAGGTGTCCCACAGTGGACCACCTCTTAGAGTGTGCCAAAGCAAACTTTATTGTGCCTCGACAAGCATCTGAACACAAACCAATACCAAATATGTACCTCTCAGGTACGGTACTGTACGCTTTGGTGCGGCATACGTTGGCAGAGTATGGTTCGCTTCAAAAAAGTGCCTGAACAGGGTCATTGTTGCCTCAGTCATTAAGCTCCCAACAATCATAAGTGAGTAAAAAAGAAATGACAAAAAAGCAATTATCCTCTAGGAATGTTTTTTTTTACCACAGCGAAAAAAACCCCAAGGAAATAATTACTGTGATCCTGAAACAGACCGACTCTAATATCCTGTTTTATCAGTGAATTTTTGGCACTGTTGTCATATGTCAAAATGCATGTTGAACTTTTGACTTAAACAAAATATGAACAGTTAACTTCCAAATAACCTTTCCACATGATACAAGAATAAAACATCTCACGCTAAATCATGATTTCCTGTATGTCTAGCACAAACTATTGCTATGACTATGCCATCAATAATGGGAAATCAATTAGAGGTAATATGTTAAATTGTGGTCATGAAAGTATATTTCCAGGTACCTGTTCAAAGGCTATTCTGAATCTATGATTATGTAAGAAAGAAACCCCTATAAACAACAAAGGAGTTCGTAGAGGTAAACACCAGAAAAGGAGGCTTGATGGTTCAGTACATGTATATTATGTAGAGCAATGATCTTTATGATCAAAAAGGTCCAAGCTTTAAAACACAGTCAATTTGCCAGCACCTCTCAGTAAAGCATTAATGCTTACTATTGAAGTCCCTCTGATAAGACTTCAAGTCAAGGAGTCCCCCTGGTTGCTACCCTGCAGGCATATAATTTCCTTCAGGACTCAGGTAAACTTCACCAGTCAACATACTAATCAAACAAATATAAAAATTTGGTATAAACAAAAATAATACAGATAAATAACATTTTTATCTGTTGTCCATCTATACATGTAGATAGTAAATTTGTTCAAGTACTGGGCTTTTTTAATCTCTCTTCAAATCAATCAATTTTTTTTAATGTTTTCTCCTGCCATTGTCAAAACATTTTCTCTCTTCTTTTATTGTTATAATATCAAGAACATGGAGTGCCTACGTGCATAAGGGTACTTACACGCAAGATATAACCAACAGTGATGATTTTACAGGAGTTGATAGAGGGCGCAATGGAAGGAACTTGAATGTAGTAATTTCCTGAAAACTGACGCTGTGACTTTGGCACCACACCAAGGTCAAGGGCATTGATCTGCTGGGAGTCCGTGTGCGTGCGACCCTTGACCCGATAGTCAATCTTCTGCAGGAACGTCGTCTGGGCCTGCAGAGACTTCTTGGTGCCGTTGACGGTCTCGAGGTTGATGTGAACGGACTCTCCTTGGAAAGATATGAATCATACATATTTAGTATTCAAAACAAAACATCTATGATCAGAATTATTAGAATTATCTGAGACTGTACCGACTCTACGGTGATGTTGACGATTTTGAGGTTGATTTGTATGGACTCTCATAGAACAGACCTAAAAGATACATAGGTATTAAGTATTGACTAACAAAACTTATAGTGCTTTTGCCCTTGCTTTAATTTGGACTTTCTTTATTTCACCAGATAAGGTTTTTACAGATACAATGTATTTGTCTATGATGTATTTTCTATCAAAATTGGGTGAACTGAATTTAGAGGTGGGGGCACTGCTCTACATGTAAAGTGTACATGTAGGTGGATGATGTAAGAATCAACAAGGCCACCGATTACAAGGAAAGTGTGTGTGAGAGAGTCCTAGATCTTCTTCTTTTCACGTTCCCTTTCCTACCCTCTCTTCCCTTTTCTCTCTCTTTCCCTCTTCTGTTTTACTTCTTCACCCTTCAATTAGGTCCACATGATTGCCCCCTCCCACCTCGTTATACCGCTCTTCATTCCTGAGAAAACCTTGTACTTACCAGGGCAGAATGCTTTTCTGTGTAATGTGACAGTGGCCTGAAATGATTTTCTACATAGGCACCCAATGGTATGCTCTCTTGATTCTTGTACAGGTGCCTGCAAAAAAATTAGCAGTGAAATACTGTTGACCCATTGATAAGAGTAAAAATCATTCAATCTTGTGACGGATTTACTTTCTCTGAATAAAATGTTTTCTTTCCAAGTAAGGTCCAATGATCAAGGATGATATATAAGAAGACTCTCTATGAAAGTTTTCACTTTGAGTTTACATCTACTTTTGGCAATAGGAACAAATTTGATGGGTTCTCTTAGATTCGAATCCTTAGGTCAGAATTCACAAAAGAGGTTTAACCATGGGGTGGGTTTTTAAAGTGTAAGTGCACCCAGAATCCGATCCAATTAACTCTTATGGTGCCAAGGAGTTTTGCTTGTTCCCAAATGCTACCAAAGCATGAACAATGCTTGCTTTTCAAATGCCCGTATTTAGAGTCTTCAGCAGTAATTTCTATACGGATAAGTTGTACACAAAAGTTGTTGAAAATCTATTATCCTTTCAAAAGATACCAAATATTACCATGAATTCAATGTCTTGCATAAAAATTATTTGGAAATAGAAATGAGCGTCCCTCTTGACCTTTTCGTTTTCATTTCTCATTTGTTTGCTATTGTTTTATGCTTAAATAAGAATTGATCCTTTCAAAAATTTGCAGTTTTCTAAAAAATATCCTACAGTAACATATAGTGACTGATGGATATTTTGAATACTATACTTATCCTCTAAACTTTGACATATTTTCATGACCATATCCTTTATTCTAAGTGGAGTAATGGTCGATTAAAAAAGTAAAGTCTCTTGGACACATATACTTCCATCGGCACTGTAAGAGTTAAGAAGGCTCAAACCTAGCTTATCCATGGTTTGAACCTCCTCTGTGAATTTGGGCCTTATACTCTATGCTTCTATCTAGTACAACCTCCCCATCCACCCCCCCTCCCCCCCCCCCCTCAAATATCAAACCAATTCATGTCTGTTTACACCAACATAAAACCAGAGACCAGTAGAACCTACCAATAGATCAGGTTGATTGACATCCACATGTTCAATGACTGTAAAACCTTGCAACATTCTCCTCTTAGATTTGAACCATGAGGCTCTGATGATAACGGCTTCCAACCAATACCGTATTCTTGCATGCCTGGACTCAAAGGATGTTGGTAACCTGTATGGTGTTAAAAAGCATGACTAAATATTCAATTTATGTTGATAAGGGTCTTTAATGAGAACATTTAAATATATGATTTGTGTTGATGAGGGTTTGTAAAGTTTATTTGCAGCTAATGCATAGAAGGAGCAATACCTCCTTAAACACAGAATAAGCTAAAAATTTCAAAATTATTCTATATGGTCATAACAAGACTATTTAAATGCTCAGATATAATCAGTATCAAGCTTTAAATATCCAATCTCATACAATCCAAAACATAATATTCTTCTTTTTAACTGTTAATATTTGTTACATATATTAAACCATAACCTCATTTCATAAGACAAAAGCTGAAGAGCTAATTCTTAAAATTATGATTACTGTAATGCAAGCACCCCCTTAGAAGACAACACAAGGCCAAATTCTACAGGACAATGCCCCGATCCCCCCCCCCCCTCTCTCTCTCTCTCTCCTCAGTTGGCACATCAAGGCACATGAACAGGAAGAGGGTTGAATTTACACGAACATTCCTTTTCCCAACATGGGAGTGAGGTCTTTCATAGTATTTTTTGTAACCTCCCTTAAATGCCAAACTCGATACCATACAATTCAATGTTCTCTGACGTCTGGTGAAAAATTCAAAGGCTAGGTCGACCTATTTCGATCCTAAGAGAATCATAACATCCTTTTTTGAGCATCCCTGGATCAGGTCACATGACCAAGTGCATGAGTCATGTGATTTGTGGCAATAGATAAAGCTTTGAGATGTAGTTTCTCTGCTCTCTCCTGCTGCCCCCCCCCCCACCACCACCTTTAAAGCCCAGTGTGGCATACCACAAAAAATGAGCCCCTTGAGTGTTTTCTTATGCATTCAAATTTTAGACTAAATAAAAAACCCAGAATATGAAATGACCTAACGTTTCTTTTTAAAGGGAATGGGGGAGGGATGGTGCTCCCCCTCCCCTCTACATAAAACCTGGATACACCACTCTATAGAGCTTTAACCACACATCTTCTAATAGCTTTCACCACACATCTTCTAATAGCTTTCAGATAGCTGCTGAGGAGGATGTGTGAACATCACATGACACACAAAAATAGCAGACTGGATCAACAGGTAATCATCAGGCCCTGTGAATCTGTCAAAGTCACATCGTACACCTTGCCACAACATCTACAAATTCCTTTGTCCAAAGAATCCTACTGTCATGACGATTTCTGATATTAGAAGCTGGTGATACTTATTTTTTAGGCTTAAAATAGAAATGAAGTGATATATCATCCCTTGGACTAACTCCAATCATTCTAAATATAGAAGGTATTTGTAATTCGCACTGTGACTCCTTGAGAAATACATCATTGCTGTCTGCCATACTGAGTAAATGCAATTGTTCAATCTGAATTATGTGAGTGAAGTTTCATAAATTCATTGCTGTTGTAAGAATTCATATTTGTTTCTTTTCTCACAGAAATATTTTGGGCTTTGCTCAAGTTGATATTGTGAGTGCATTGACAAATACTGAAATTTGTTCAAGGAAATTTGTCATACCGATGACAACAAAACCCCTAGTACTATTTTTTTTTTTCAAAGAAGAAAAGGGGCATGAATTTTATTTTCCCAGACTGGTCTGAGGGCAAGAAGATCATAAACATTGTATGGGTAACACCCTCCTGACACTATGCTCATTAGCTGACTTTCCTACTTCTTACCCCTCAGGCAACAGAAAGGAGAATGGCAATCTACTCTGGCCTGCCGGTAGAGTGGTTGAAGGTCCCACTGCAAGAAAAGGAAAGGCGAAGATGAAATTTGATACTTTGTGTAATAAAGATAAAATTAGATACTTCATGTAATCGAGAAGAGGTCTATTCCACAAGCATTTCTTTTTAACCCATTCATGACAGAGGTCCACATTTTGTGGTTTGGCCTAATATCTTTTGATGCAAAGCCCTAAAAATCATACCAAATACATGAGCAGAAAGAGCAAAAAATTCTACACAAACTGTGCCCATTTTAGTTGCGTCAATATTCGTTGTTTGATGCTGAAAAATTTTTAAAGGAAAATAGGCATTAAAATCCTTATATTGGCAATGTGATAGAAAGTTTAAAATCACCGTTTTCCCCTGCAAATTGACAACTTTTTGACTTCTCATCATAATTTCTGTCAATTTATATTCATTTCAGATACATGACATTTCATGAGAAAAATGTAGCAATAAAATAAGAATGTTGGTGTTGCCAATTTGAAGAATAAAAGCTGATCAAATTAGGCTTTAAATAATTCCTGTCATGAATGGGTTAATTAAACAAGATGATTCTGATTCTATTAACGTATTATTTACACATGTGCAAGTATTTCCACTTCTGTGATATGCGTTTTAATTTGGTATTCTTCACAGAGTTACATGCAATCATTCAGTAATTTCTACTTGCCCATACCAATTTTCCCAGCTTGAGTACAGAGAAGAACTTTGCTTTACATCAGGACATACATGTAAGCTTCATGCAAGAATTTGAACACTCAAACTTCAAGATTAGAATTGAGGTAAAGAAGCCAATATAAAGTAGAGCTCCCATTACGTTGATACATATACACTGTAGGTACATTCATATATTTTTTCAAGAATAGGCCTATCATAATGGTTAACTTCCTAACAATGCATCAGCCATCATTACAACATAATCCTTAATTCATACGCAATTATGCATACTACAGTATCCTAATAAAACATTATCTGATAAGTGGCTTGATCATCACAAATATCACTCACTCATTCGTAATCGTAGTTATGATGCCATGAGACATTTCTTCTAACTAAAAGTTAGGGGAAGGGAAATTTTCTGTTCAACTTCAAAACATGCAGCATTCATATTAAACTTCCTGTAAGTGTTTGTTTGTTTTCATTATCATGTTGCAATTGTCACCACTTTGTAATTTAATTAGAAATTACTTCAAAACTATAGTTTGAGACTCTCTTTATCAAACTACTCTTTTATGGTTTAACCAAACCATTATTTATTGAGCAGATGATAAACAGATTCAAAGGAAGGAAGCTGTGACAAATGTTTTAACCACAAAACTACATGACTGGGTTAATGATGTATGAAGACCTCTGTATGAACCGTTTCGTGGGAATGCAAAATTTATTATCGACAATCAAATCTTGTAAAATGCAAGCGATAATAATTACACAGAAATAGATGACCTTTAAAATGAATTCTAACAGGAAAATAAATGATAAATAAAGTGACAACTGCATGCAGTAGTGTTTTCTACGATTAAGATACATGTAAATACTGATGTTTTAGGGAAGGGAGATATGACACAAAATTCACAGCTAAATGAGATATTCACTGTGATGTCTTTAAAGGAGAATGAAACCCAGGCATCAGTGTGCTTTCAGTGAATGAAGAAGAACAAGAAGATTTAACAGTGAAAGTTTGAGCAAAATCAGACAATCTGTTCAAGAGTAGTGAATTTGAATGTGGGGTTAGAATGCCCCCTTTGAATAATTATACCATACCGTATATAACAGTGATGTCATTAATTTTCAGTATGTTGTTATCATGCTATGAAAATATACTGCAGTCTTCCTAGTTCTATGTCCAAAGCAGATGCAATGAGACTTAGTAGAGGAAAGCACATAATCTGATGTTTAGTAAAAATTCTTTTTACTAATTTTTAGTAGAAATATTCCTTTCAATGATTTCATCATGGTTTTAAAGTTATCATTCTTGCGCTTGTTGCTACGGATGAGGCTTCCTAGTTCCATTTCCTTAACGGATGCCATGAGACTTATTAGGAGAGGAAAGCACTTGATCTGACCTATATTGACATTCGGTAAATCCTTTGTCATTCTGAGGGTGTACAGTGCATGTCTTTCCTGATGTCACATTCATTCCCAGTTGTGCAAAGAAAATGCATATAACACTTGTAAAATATGAATACTACATGTATGTAGCCAGACGGAGCAGAAACATTGGTGGATATAGGATTTTTGGGTAGGGTCAAATTGTCCAAATTACTGACAAGCCAAAAAAAAAAAAAAAAGTTCAAATGTGGTCCAAGGGGGGGGGGGATAAGGAGAGGGGCACATGTTTACAAGTGTATAATCCATTGATTTTGAGAAGATATGAGCACAATGGCCCACCCACCCATGCATTTCACCCCCCCCCCCCCCCTATTCATCCATTACTTAGTGCTAATGATCTCAATCTCAAATGAAGACATGATAGTGATGGCTAAAAAATTTTCCAAACTTATCATATCTGAAATATTCCTTGATGTGCATCAAGAAAAATCTTTAAAGCATTCACTACACTGACCTAGTTAATTCCAAACTTTCAACCGCTGGCAAATGATAATAAGTTGCCCCGATCTGTTGCCTCAATTTCTGACCACAGTGACCACCACACTAATCAAATTAACAATAAGACCAAAGACAATAAAATATGTCAAGGCAAACCTTAATTGTGATTAATCTACCCCTTAATCAAAACTAAGTCTTTTCTTGCATCTGAGATTAATAAGGAAAGTTCTGGTAGTCATAACTGATTATTTGTTAATCAATGAATGACTCAGGCAAAGATTTTTCCCATGACCTAGTTACGTGCAGTTGGCCCATCTTTCCCAAGCTTCTGGCAATGAGTGGGAAATGATGTTGAATTACATAATCCTCACAGATTTTCACACATCGAATGGAGGGGGACCGAGCTTAGCAAGACTTGGTTTGAGTGATTGATCAATTAATAAAAGTTTCAGCTTTCATCTTGAGTACATTGGTGAAAGAAAATGTGTACGGCAACCAAGACTTTTTAATGAGGAAATGTTTTCTGCTTTAAATCTGTCTGCTTTTTAATCTATCATTTCCCTTTCAGTACCTAATGTCTGTAATGACATATTTCTTATTCTCTCTTTTCTGTATGTACATTTACATATCCCCCTCCCTGCCAAATTTCTTTAAAAAGTCATCAAAAGAGCACAAATTTAGACTTTTGTACTAAAGATATGGCACATAGATTTCAAGGGGGTACAGGTTGGATACTCCTTTGCTCATTTCTTCTTTCCCTACCTAACAGTGGCATAGCTAGGGTTTCATTTTAGAGAAGGCGGTAGTGAGTATGCAAAGTGTGTGAATTAGTTACTGATCGTGTGAAGCGTGCTTCCTAGGGGGGAGGGTGCAGGGAGCTCCAACCTTTCTTTTCATGGTTCCTTGTCTGCTCCCACTCTTCCTATATTCTCTTACCTTTTTCTTTTCTTGCTCACGCTTTTTTCTTTCTTTTTTGGCACGGGTGCTCCCTAATGCTCTTTCTTTCATCTTACTACAATGTACCTCTTTCTATAGATCTGCCCTTCCTTTGGCCGGCCTCTCTCTCTCTCTCTCTCTCTCTCTCTCTCTCTTTTCTTTTTTTTTTTTTTGGGGGGGGGGGTGGGGTGTATGTCTGAATGTATATATGCCTTCATACATGTATTCCTCCAACCTCCATGACTCTCCACAACACCACAACATTTGTTTGCTGTTTGCCTCACCCCTCACCCCCCCCCCCCATTTCTTGTTTGCGTCTGCAATCCAGGATGCCCCCCACGCCAAAGTTTACTTTTGTCCTTGATTACAATGTGACTCACATTTCTATGTCGGCCATGCAGGGATATAACACTAGACTCTCAGCCTTATTCTAACAACATAATCCATGTACAGTCATCTGATGGTCATACAAATCAAACATAAAGTGTACAGTAATATATCATGCAGTGGGAATGGTATTGCACTTTAAAAGCTCTTTGTCGTGATGTAATACAGTGACCAAAATCCCACCCTCTGATGACAATGTCTGATAAGAAATTTGTCAGGCTTTGACATTCTAGCTGCACTTTCATATACTTTAATCTAAGTTTAGAGCTCATTACACAGCATGACCTTTTTTTTAGTCCTGGATTCAAATTTTTGCTAAATATGGAGAGAGGGATCTGCAATACTCTGCATCCCATTAATTCCTAGAAGTGGACAATGCCAGTTGCATTGTAAGCTAGGAGTTTTGGTCTAATCAAAGTAGATCCACTGTGGTATCTGGAATAATAATCATTGTGTAAATTGATTGCGGTTCTACCACGCAACCTCATGCAACGATTGCACGACACATGTTCTGATGGCAACTGCTCGAATTTGCTCACATCAGTTCTGTACATTACACAAATCATCACATGGAAATGTTTTTTGAAGTTTTCTTGAATATTCTGGATATTCTGTTCAAGAGCTTCCATTTCTAATGGAAGTTGTCTTCCCCCACCCCTTTCCACTTGGTAAACATGCATGAAATACATGTAATAACAATCAAATCATATGCTGAGCCAAGAATATGGAGTAGTATGAATTGTCTCTTTTCCTTCCTTGATTATTTCCTCATTGCCTTCACAGGTATAAAGAGCCTTTCTTTTAAACAGCGGATACAAGAAGCGATAATTTCTCAGAAAACTGATTATGAAAGCATAAGTTAGGTTCATAACTTCATAGTAGCATTATAAAATAAAAGGGGATTCCAATAATATACATACATGTACGGGCAAATCTAGAATTTGGCCCTCTCGTGACACAGTCAGATCCTGTGTTTTAAAAGCATGGCTTCCACAAGAACGTTCTTGTACGATCCATGAATAAAGAATTATGTGAAAACTGAAGCAATGTGGACAGGTGACCTCTCTTGGCAGGTTCTATCACACACATGCTATCAGAGAAACCACTATAAACAGGTAGTCTATATAGAGGTACATGGCCACTTCACAGGTGTGGTAACTAGGACAGGCCTGAAAGCAGGACTCCAAAATAACATTTCTGGTATGGGGTCCAGATTGAAATTCTGGGATCGGTATGTATTCAGCCTGTGTTAAAATTTGTTCAGTTTTAAGGGTCCGGGTCTAACTTGTGGGGGGGGGGGGGGCTATGTGTTACAGGCAGGGATGGAGTCGAGGCCGGCCTCGAGGCCACATTTTGTCGGCCTTGGCCTTGGCCTCGGTCCGAGTCACGTGTACAAAGTCTATGGGAGAAATTTTTATCCAGCGGCCTCGTGACTCGGAACTGCCTGCCTTGACTCCATCACTGGTTACAGGCACCTAGAAGTGTCAAGCCCTACTGAAAGCATTCATGAGGAAGTAAAACCATATGCAGCATTTCAAGTATTTCTGGGCCCCATAAAACAAAGATAAATTAATGATAAAATAAATGCTGTTGTAAAACTGAATACCCTGTATATTGTACAACTAGCGGTAATGTCCGTGTGCAACTCTTCTCCTACAAATTGACTTTTTTTGCTATGTCAGAGGGACCTGGTTTTGTTAACCCATTCGTGACAGGAGTTATTTAAAGCCTAATTTGATCAGCTTTTATTCTTCAAATTGGCAACACCAACATTTTTATTTTATTGCTACTTTTTTCTTATAAAACGTCATGTATCTGAAATGAATATAAATTGACAGAAATTATGATGAGAAGTCAAAAATTTGCCAATTTGCAGGGGAAAACAGTGATTTTAAACTTTCTATCACATTGCCAATTTAAGGATTTTAATGCTTATTTTCCTTTAAAAAATTTCAGCATCAAACAACGAATATCGACACAATCAAAATGTGCACAGTTTGTGTAGAATTTTTTGCTCTTTCTGCTCATGTATTTGGAATGATTTTTAGGGCTTTGCATCAAAAGATATTAGGCCAAACCACAAAATGTGGACCTCTGTCACGAATGGGTTAAGGATGCTTGATTCTGTCAAGAACAATTGGGACAACAGTATCTGCTAGGAACCAGAGGATGTACACAGCCAGTACTTGGAAATAGCCCCCCCCCCCCCGCAACTTTTCTTCGGCATGCTAGGCTTAATGATTAAAATAGTTTGAAAACGAAGGATTACATATGACCTAAAAAAAAAAGTCATTTACAGATTCGAATGGCCGCACGATTCCGTAAACGCCTCGTTGATGCGCAGGCATGGACATACAGCGACAAGTCTACCTCGCTACTTTTTAGTACATATGCAGGTAGCTTTTATGTTTAAATGAGAATGAGATCACTAATTTCAAGTAATATTCAAAGCTCATTTTGAATATAGTATAGTGCCTCTGGATCCCTATCACACAAAGGATTCCCTCTGGTGATTACTTTAATTGTTATCATATGAGTGTATGAGTTGATGTTCTTCGTTCTTCAGACTCATTGGATATTCTGTTGATATCTTACCCGTGAGTTGAAGCTTAGTGTTCAGGTATTCGTTGACAGCCTGGCCTAGTTTAGTCTTGTCCTGTTCTCCAGGTTTCAACAGATTTCCATTTTTTGTTACCTGTAAAAAAAAACAAAAAAAAACCAGTTCAGATAATAGGTTATATTGGGCAATCAATACAATTTGTATATCCAAAGAAAGCAAAATAAAGATTTTTAAACAAGAGAGAGAAAAAAGACAGTCATCAGAATATGGTGACAATCTTGTTTATGAAATGTGTACTTAAAAAAGGGATGTCATACTGGGATTTGTGATAAATTTACCTTATCATGCCACTACTACGACATAAAGCCTACAATAATAGAGCTGATGAAAACTCTACTGAGAGCAGAAGGGGCATGCATGAATTCATAATTATTTTTTACTCAGCTGAGGCCTTGTGGCTGTTTACAAATATTTCTCTTTCTTTTTCCGAAAGCTACTGGTGTCCCAAGAACTATGATGCAGAAAAACCTTGTTGAATCCAAACAAAGTTGGGGAGAGATCATAATATCATCATACCCCACGCCCACCTCCCTGGCTGTACAGGGATGTTCCTGTAAATATTGTATGTCTGATAGTTTGTGTCTTTCCCCTTTTGTTCTCTCTCTCTCTCTCTCTCTCTCTCTCTCTCTCTCTCTTCAATATCCTCTCTACTGTCATCCTCTGAACATTCTTCTAGCCATAATCACTCTTCACTAGTTTACACAAGCTTTCAAAACTGAAATCATTCCAATCTAAAAAGTAAATAATAGACATTTATATCAATAAAAGAACATGTGAGACAATTATGCTAGACGAACAAGAACATGGAATCATTTGTCAATTTTTTCTCTAAACATGTAGTTTACACACCTGCATCAACGGACTTATTATGTCATAAATTTCACACTTCACATGAACCTAAAACTAAGGAAGGAAGTATGATGTTACAAAGATTCACATGTCCTAATTATCACCTATAGGTACATGTATAACAGCATGTTAATGTGTCACCCCTCTGATAAATTTGGTTGTGTTTTAGGTACAAGTGTCCCTTCTCTCTCATTTGATAGTTTGTTGTAAAAAAATAAATAAAACAAAACCAAAACAAATTTAAAAAAAAAACCTTTGTGAATAGGTAACATGATAGAGGTACTTTATCACCCAATCTGTGGGTTTTTTTAAAGCTCATCAATACAGAGATCCCTTTAGAAGTTTAGAGATACAAGTAACAGGCAACTTATCTCATCAAAATTTTTACTTTCATAATACCTTGATGAATATTCTGAATTCATGCACGATCAAATATTTTTTTTCATTTTTTTAATTTTTTTTTAACCAGGGGTACTGGCTCATGCAGTACATTTAGTCCTAGGATTTTGAAATTGACACAGATGACATTTTCAAAGATCAAGTCCATTCAACCATGGATGTACTGCAGTATACATGTACATGTACGTCCACAATTCAACTAAAATCCAAACTAAAGAGTGCAGGATATTAATAAACAAACTTGGCTGAAAGTCAAAAATCTAAGATTTCCTTAAACATCAACTATCAAAGCAGATACACGATCTACATTCTAAATTGAACACCATGGTGGAAGGGGCTTTAGTCATCGATACATGTATGGCACACAAGTGTATTTTACCAGACGTAATGTGCAATGATGAAGACGTCTGATGCCATACAATCAAATGCAATCTGACAGCTCTAACTTTGATAAGCGCCAATGCTGTCATATCGTTCCAATAGCTCTGAGGCACTCCAGTCCTTAAAGATATCGAAACACGATGAAGGGTTGTAATGATATCAAGGGACCAAGGGTGGAATGTACTTTAACAATAGCGATTGTTCTTGTTATTATCTAGACTCTACCAATAAAGACAATGGCAAAACAATGTCTGGATTTGGACTAAAGTTTGATTAAAGAGGCCAACAAATGGGAAATCATGGGGAAAACGAATTTGCAAAAGGCTTGTTTACTTGTACACTATAATCCGTCCGTTATGCAAGCCCGTCGGACTAATGCGACAAAAGTTCGGACAGCACGAAGTTTACCGAACTCAACCTAGTCATATACTTCGGGTTCTCACATTTCTCAACAACTCTAAGTGTTTAGACTCTTAACGGGTTTCATCGTGTTCACTCAAAGAAACGTCTTGTATAATGCTCCAACATTTCAAAATACAAAATATAGTTTACTTCTGGTTTGTTAATCTAGGCATTAACTCCATTGCCTTTCCCCGACACGTCATCGCCGCGGATTATGTAACACCCCTTAGGCTCTCCCAGGGAGCTGGCCATGTAATTGTTTTTCCATATGACTAGCTGTTTATTAGCTTTTTCATTGCGCGAAATTTGAAACACATATGGCAATAAATCACAGTTGTTTAGAATGGATTATCCCTTTTCTTGAAACTCGAGCGGCCGACTGCATTCCCCCTCTCTCATCCGAGATTACCCTGCCTTTCCCCATGATTTCTCATTTTCTAGCCCCTTTAAGATACTGCTCCTAACCACTGTTATTGGTTGTCTTTTCTATTCCCTTCAACACAGAATATACAGACTAACCCATGCCAGCACTCTCCCCCTCCTCCATATCTCTTTATATTGAAAGAAAATATGCTGGGTATGCCTCAAGTGGCTACTGCAGCTAAAGTTCTGGAGCTGACAACCACCACAGCCATGCTGTTGTTGAAACTATCTGTTCAATATCATCTGTTGATACAACACGTATAGAAGGGCAACAAATAATGCCAATGACCTCATTCTCAGCAGAAAATATGCCATAATCATGGTTATCCTTGTCCTAGTTACATGTATATTATACATGTAAATGCATGTATCAAGGTAAATCTATAAAAACAATAGGGGATAATTATAGTTAAACCTCGGTTTTTTAGTTTTTGTTTTTTAATGTCAGTTGTTTAGAAGCATGTACATGTTGCAGGCCTAATTGATTATTATACTATAATGAAATGAGAGAAAATGGGTCCTATGGCCAAGCAGAAAGACTTTTTCTAACAAATCAAAAAGAATGACAATTTACGCACATGTACTTTGTCAAGTGCGTTCAGATTAATAGAGTTCAATTTTCACAAACTTTTCTTGTCACAACCATGTTTAATGAAATAAGTTCACAAGGGAGCCTTCAACCCCTTTCAATTTATTATTTAATATTCGATTTTCATCTAATTCTGTATTCATTTATTCAATAATTTATTCATTCACTTACTTATTTACATATCTCTATTTGTTCAGTTATTTATTTATCATTCATTCATTCATTTATTATTCATCTATTTATGGCAGCAATTTATTTTCTTTCTTTGCAAGCTGGTCAGAATTTTTCTTTAAATTGTGTGCTCCCTCACCCTAATTCCTTTAAGCAGAATCCTGGATCTACCCCCCCCCCCCCCCCCCCCGGAAAGCGACTTGTTTGACTATGCGTTACCATAGAAACTATATACGGTCCATAAACAGGAGATTTCAAATTTAGTTATGAGGCCAGACGACTCGGTTGTCTCAACACTCCAAAATAGCCCAGCCAATTTCCTCCTCCCAGTCATTCTGCTGAAAAAGCGCTTCCTTCAAGAGATCAATATTCCAACAGCCAAAGCCTTATTAAGACTACTCATCGAATGCATCCCAATCCAATTTAAAGTCAATATCATGATTGAAAGTATAAATTGGTTTCTCACACACAGGGACGGAGCACATCAGAGACAGCTGTACTGTCTGTATGTATTATTAGATCACTGGAGTTTGGGGGTAGGAAGTTCATATAATATCTTTTCATGGAAATTTAAAATCTCGCAAAGTGCCATGTCATGATCAGCAATGCAGCATGCACAGTGGCAGTAAATGCATTCATCTTTCTTTATTACATGTATATAAAGGAGTCAGGACAAAAGATATCATGGAGATGTATATACATGTATGCATGTATTCTCTGCAAGAAATATAACTCTAAAAATATACAATACTAAAATAGTTACACAATTACGATAAAGACCATAAAATCAGCTCTATTTGGTGAAGTTTCATTCCTTTTCCATAGATTCCATTTTACAAGTTATCTTCTTTTTATTGACTTTATTTTCAACTGCCTTGTCTCTGTCCTCATCTAATGTAACTTTCTCTGTCTCTCTCTCTCTCTCATTCACTCTCCTATCTCATTGTTCCTTTTTCTCTATCACTCTGTATCGCCAGATATTCTTCATCTGTACCTCCCTAGTGTATGGTGTTTCAGTCTCTGTATTTCATTATTAACTTCCTGTGCTCTGATACATCTGTAAAAGAAACAATTCCAGCAATATGTACATGTAGTGTTAAGTGGAAATCCAGAAGGATGTGAAAGTCATTGAGATTGTTTTAGCATTGTGAGTGCCTGTTTTAGCATTGCAGCTCCTATGTTCTGCAAGAAACTTCAGGATTGAAGGAAGCAGACTACTACCAAGAAGAAGAAGAAGAAGAAGAAGAAAATGGCGCCTGGCTGAAATACTCCCTTGGGAATATAGAAGGTGCATACATTGTGTGCGGGCAAGCCTGAACCCAATGACCGGGTAGTGATATTTCTGTAAAGCACTTTAGACACATCTCAGAGAGATGTATTACTTGCTATATACAATGTAAATGTAGAATATTACATTGTTATATATTCTCACCACCTCATCACACATTTTCTTAAGTCAATATGCTCAGGTCCCCTCTACATTGTACATGTACAACTTTAGAGAGGATAAGTAAAATGATCCTTAAGGATCCTTCATGGGATGCGGAAACAATTCACATAGGATGCGAGTGTCAAATAAAAATATCAAAGTCCAACATTTGTATTTTAGGCTCCAAAAATTTGCCAAACATGGTCAGGGGTTCTGAAGCATATTACATGTAAGCCATTGTTCAGGAGGATGTAAGAAGCATTCACAAGAAATTTCAAACTTTTTAAAATGCCAGCAAAAGTAAAAACAAAGTAACGAACAATTGACAATGCTTAGCACCCACGCATATTTGATAAACTTTCAATTCATATTCTTCCGCCAATCGTTTGCATGCCTCGTAAAAACCAGCCTTATCTTGAGAGTTGACACATTCACTCAGCACATAAAAATGAGGTCTCATCAGCATACAGGAAGCGAAGTGATATATTAAGTGCAATGAATCACCTACATGTACTTTAAAGGCACTTCTACATGTATCTTCAAGAATATTGTGATTACAGTTGCACTTCACTCAAAATCTCTATGACTAAAATAAAGTCTCCACAAAAAAAAAAAGATGAATCTTCGACCACGCGTGGTCGAACTTTATGCCTCCGCCATTACCAAATCAGAAATAAATGGCACTTCATGTTGATTTATTTTCATTTATACAATGACATCTTCGACCTTGACCTTTGACCTTGTGACCCCAAAATCTAATGAGAGCATTGCCCTTTCCATATCCATACATGAGCCAAGTTTGTTGAACTGTCAAATTGTTACTGAGTTATCACAAACGAACCATTTCTATGCACATAATGACCTATATGACCTTTGACCTTTGACCTTGAGACCCCAAAATCTAATCAGATCATTGTCCCTCCTATATGCATACCTGTGCCAAGTTTGAGGTTGATCAGTCAAATGCTTGTTGAGTTATGGTGAAAAAGAACCATTTCTATGTACATAATGACCTCTATGACCTTTGACCTTTGACCTTGTGACCCCCAAATCTAATCAGATCATGTGCATACATGTACATGAGCCAAGTTTGAAGCCAATCTGTCAAATGGTTCTTAAGTTATCGCAAGAACGAGCCATTTTTATGTGTATTATTACCTCTATGACCTTGAGACTCCAAAATCTAAGCAGATCACTGTCCCTCCCATATGCATACACGAGCCAAGTTTGAAGTTGATCTGTCAAATGGTTCTTAAGTTATGGCAGAACGAAAACGGGACGCACGGACGGACGGATGACCCCAAAACATAATGCCTCTGGCAACCACTTACGGTGGGCAGAGGCTTAAAAATTCATGAAAGGAAATTTTTGACATACATCACATTTATAATATTAGAACAGTGACATCATTAATTCTCAGAGTTAACAGCCACTGAGAAGCGGTTATGTCTTATTTCAGGTCATCTTAAAGAGAAAAAAAATCTGCTTTCTTTGATTTCTTCCTGTGGTTTATTTGACTTTCAAAAATTGATCTGTTCCTCTTGGACCTGAATGAGCTGACCTTAATAATGGAGTTGAAAACAAAGAAAACTTGACCTACAGTGTACATATATTGTACTGCCAGCTGACCATGTACATACATGTAGGCCTACATGTATATCCTTACAGCCTTACAGGTGTATTTAAAAAAACAAAACTGACCATTCCTGCAGACAGGGCTAGGGTAATAGGGTTACCAACCCTTTTATCTCAAAGAGAAAAACTTTACTCAAGATTTTGCACTTTTATTTGAAAAAAAAAATACAATGTGCCAATCCTGGTTACCTCCTCAAATAGCCTTCCGAGTAGCCTGAAGTCTTGCCAAAGTCTTTCGACTTTTAAACGAACATTCAGAAATTTTCTTTTGAACTCCTATTAATTTGCCTATCCGTTCCTCTCCCCCCCCCCCCCTCCCCTTTGGTTTTTCGTTTTGTAGCTCTTTTGTGTTATAGGGATTGACCTTTGAAAGGTCTTGAGGCCTATTGTTAATCCCACCACTTTCTGTTATTTGCTGTATTTATAATGTACCCTTTTGTATTCATGTTTGAATGTATTTTTGAATGTTTTTTATGCTATTGTACCTGTATTTTTATCAGATTGTGGAAATAAATGAATCTAAATCTAAAAAATCTAAGAAATAATCATTTTAATCTACGCAATGTACACAAATATAAAGAATTTAATTGCAGGACAAACAGATTTAAAAACAGTGCCCTTCCAAATCTTGTATGAGTGCTTAATAAACATCAAATCTCAAAATAATTCAAACTTTTCTATAATGTTTTAATCTGTTCATTTACAAATGTATATAAGTAATATATCTTTACAACTCTGTGAACATGTTGTTTTTAGAATTTATCATGAATAATTTTATAAATGCATATTATGTTATGTTATTTACTACATGTATCTTTGTCAATGAGTTTCTGTGTAATTCCGTATTTAAATATTTTTTACTTGCAATTGTATTTTGTATTTGTAAACTACTTAAAACTTTGCAAAAACATGTGCAATTCAGTCTTTATTACTGCAAGACATGTTTTTTAATAAACCATGAATTGAATTGAATTGAATTAAATGGTTTCAGTGGCACAGTCAACCGGCATGCGGAGTGCACATGTATCGTGGGTGCCTAGTTGTATTAAAGTATAGAGTCTTAAATGCCTCTCTTTACCTTCACAGGGGTTATCAACTGAGATTTTAAGGGTCTTCCTGCATGAAACTCAATCCCTTTTTGAAACTGTGGGGTCAAGACTTACATTTAACATGTACAGGTAGACTTGTTTGCATAGAGCTAAGTACTTGTGACATTTCTGTGCTCCCTTTCACTTACATGTACCTCCTCCACTGGGAGTCCTGAATGAAACATTTAGGATCAGTGCACATGAGCCCCACAGATTTTGAAACTGAGGGGTCTTAAGTCAAAACTTATATTTCAGGCACCCATGTGTCATGTATGGAGCCCTGTTACATTGTAGGTACATGTATAATACTTCAATATTAATGATGTGATGGTGGTGATAAGCTGCATTTATACTGGGTGTTTTAAAAAACCCAAGAAACCCAGCTTTGAAAAAATCCTGTAAATGGATTATGTATTTTCCAATATTGAATTTCATATCACATGAAAGTGTAATTCATTTGCTTTCCAATGGTAACTTGTTTGGGTTTCCAGGGTTACGCATCAGTGAAAACCATTGTTACCATACAGGTATAAAGTACATAATCCATTTACAGGTATTTTTCAAAGTGGGATTTCCTTTTTTTAACACCCAGTATGGAGCCATATACTTCTAATGAAAAAAAAAAACAAGGCCTCTTTTTCTTACCTTCGCATGTCCTCTCAGGGTAACCTCCACCGTTTTGACCTTCATCGGTTCAGCTAGTGTGATGACGACTTCTCCCGTGACATGCTCCTTGGCGGTGAAGACATTCTTCCCGTTGGCGAAGAGAATGTGGAACCCCGTGATCACTCCCATCGTGACGTCCTTGGTCCAATTTGGTGAAGAATCTCTTCAAGCTGATAAAGGCTATCAATGGCGCTATAGGCAATGTGATGTGTTGCGACAAGTGCCCGTGAGCTAAATGTTACTAGGGACACCTCCTGATGGTATTTTACACTTAGTTCAGATGAGAGGAGCAAGCAGGATCTTGGACTTCTTCAGTTTATCAACAAGCAGACTTGTTCTTCTTTGACCTTCTAGGTACAAAACTGCCTCTCAATTTTACTAAAGATTTCGTCCAAAACAGATCCAGGAACGATATGATGCAAGGATTCCAAGAGCTCTGGAATGCTCTACTGAAACTGGCAGCTCAAAAACAAAGACTGCTATAGAGTACATATAGACGTATAGCTTTATACTGAAATACGAGAGTGATCTTTCATAAGCCTGTTCCCGTCAGGAGCTATCAATATCGTCCAGAGGTATCTGTTTGCAAATAGCGGTGTCAAACACAAACTGCTCGATCTGCTCCTTCTACAATGTCCTTTTTCATCAACCGTGACAAGTCATAGTCAAATATTGCAAACTGATACAATGTAACTTTATTGTTTAAAGTTCTCTGCTATTGATCGTGTGTGAGATAAGATATAAACAGTAGCAAATATCCACGGGCAACAGTGAAAGATGATTCCCTTTAATTATAAAGTGCCACGTATCTCTGAGATCTCACGTCAGATTTGAGCAGATACATGTATGATAGGGTATCACATCACAAAGTCATGGTATAGTTTAAGAAATTGTGATAGAAAGTGCTCCTGGGTAATTGATTCAACTTCTCCTCCTATGCATCACTTTTGCCCTTTTTTTGAGCCGTTAATCCCTGTCGAAGATTGTTGGAACACGAAGAGGGATTTTCCTGGGATGATCGAGATGTTAGCGATATCCTTTCAGAGACGTCATCACAGAAAGCTAGAGCAAGGGCGCTAATCCCCCTTTAGCACCAAGGAGCTCCTCGAAATGGCAATAAAGGGAAGTTTCAGATCAACACAGTGCGATTAGTAAGAAAGCCATTACTAACAGTTTCTGTCTCAATCTAAATAGACTGTCACTCCAATCAAGGTTCTTTATTCTTGCCTTAATTGTCAACTTCACAAGTTTATCCGATCAATCTTGGTTAAGATGTAAAGACCATCATGGGAGAATCTGTTTAAAGGGGAAAATCACAGAACAAGATGAAAATGTTAATACACTAGAAATTGAAGAATTGTAAAACAAAAATGTACTTGGCACATATCAGCAAAACTATTTGACTAAGGACAGACTCTGGCAAAGCATGCAGTAGAGTCCAAACATTCAGCCCTCCATTCACACATCGTATATCCGATATACCAGTATACATGTAGGTATACGACATTTAAGTGAAAAATTGAGTGTATGAATGCCCATACAACTGTACATTGTTTAATTATACAGTGTTTCAGGCATCTTATCGTGTATATTGCATAACTTGTGTCTTTAATGGAAAAGCTCCCGTATCTGTGCACACAACATCATGCACGTATCCACTGCACAATTTACGCCCCACCCCACAATTTCAAAGCCCGACTAATTTCATGAACGATCTAGGCGAGAGTGTGAATGCTTGTACAAAAAACCAGTACACGATAAAATGTAGTTAGTAAATTGAGTTATACGTCATGTAGTCGTACGACGAAACTGTGTGTGTGAATATGCTACAAATGACTAGATTTGGCACAAGTCCATACCTAGCCCACCTATTTAGGCCCAAGGTACATACAGGTGAAAGATACATTGTAATTGTTTAATCGGCCCAATGCAGTCTTTTGTTAAAAAGCTGTGGTTTTACATCCCATTAAACTTCAGTGAACAAATCAAATATTAAGGGTGCAGTCACAAACATTTGTCTTCAAATCCTCTCCTTGGAAGGTATTATGAACTGAAATATTTACAGGTTCCAGAAAACAGGCAAAGTAATTGCACAATTCAGTATTTATCTACTTATGCCAAAACAATGTTTTTAACCATATATACATGTATAGCAAAAACTTATCACAGGCAAGAAACTACTTGCCTTTGGGGTAATGTATATTGTACCAATCCATAATTTCCTGGAACAAACAAATCATTCATGAAGATTGCTCAAAAGATGACATCATGATTTGAATCAATGGAATTTGTCAGCCAGTGCAAACAAAAACTAGATGAATCTTCGACCACGCGTGGTCGAACTTTATGCCTCCGCCATTACCAAATCAGAAATACATGGCACTTCATGTTGATTTATTTTCATTTATACAATGACATCTTTGACCTTGACCTTTGACCTTGAGATCCCAAAATCTAATCAGCTCATTGTCCCTCCTATATGCATACCTGTGCCAAGTTTGAGGTTGATCTGTCAAATGGTTGTTGAGTTATGGTGAAAACGAACCATTTCTATGTACATAATGACCTCTATGACCTTTGACCATTGACCTTGTGACCCCAAATTCTAATCAGATCATTGTCCCTTCCATGTGCGTACATGAGCCAAGTTTGAAGCCAATCTGTCTAAATAGTTCTTAAGTTATCGTGAGAACGAGCCATTTCTATGTGAATTATTACCTCTATGACCTTGACCGTTGACCTTGAGACTCTAAAATCTAATCAGATCATTGTCCCTCCTATATGCATACCTGTGCCAAGTCTGAGGTTGATCGGTCAAATGGTTGTTGAGTTATGGTGAAAACGAACCATTTCTATGTACATAATGACCTCTATGACCTTTGACCTTTGACCTTGTAACCCAAAAATCTAATCAGATCATTGTCCCTTCCATGTGCATACATGAGCCAAGTTTGAAGCCAATCTGTCAAATGGTTCTTAAGTTATCGCGAGAACGAGCCATTTTTATGTGTATTATTACCTCTATGACCTTGACCTTTGACCTTGAGACTCCAAAATCTAATCAGATCATTGTCCCTCCCATATGCATACATGAGCCAAGTTTGAAGTTGATCTGTCAAACGGTTCTTAAGTTATCGCGAGAACGAAAACGGGACGGACGGACGGACGGACGGACGGACGGACGGACGACCCGAAAACATAATGCCTCCGGCAACCACCTACGGTGGGCGGAGGCATAAAAATAAAAGAGCATGCTGAGAATGATTAATCCTTGAACATTTGCTTTAAAAAAAAAGAGCTATCTGATGTTAATACATAAACACATAGCCTGTTTCAGATTTAAAAAAAAACAAACAAAAAAATTGATGAATGCAAAATATACAGAACGTATCTTAGTGTGCTATTTTCATAGTACACAGAAACTTGTACAAATAGTTTTCAATTTCCACAGTGCATATTAACAAGTTCTACAGATATTTTGCCAAGTTCTTCTCCATCTCCAGTAACATTGTCTTTACTGATAAAGTCCATACCATTTTTTAAAGATAAATTCTGGTAAAAAACAAGCATTATTCAGGGTTTTTTTGTTTCATTGTTTGTTTTTTTATAGAAATCCAGATTCTCAAAATCCTGCCTTTCTGCTCCTGATACAATACAAATATCAAGTTGACTACAACTGAATTCTAATATTCTCCATAGGCTTAGTACAGGAACCATCGTGTACCAGTAAGAACAGGGCTTCGCAGGACTGTGTACAATAGGCCTGCGTGACGAAGCAGCCGACAATACACACATGTGAATTCACAGAAATGCCATCTGGTGTTCATGATGAAACCGTGATTGTGAGCATGAAATTCACACCTGAATACACTGCAAGTTCAGTAACAAAAATAGGCCAACCATCTTTTGTCATGCAACAATAACAGGGGGTTCCCCTTTCAACCTTGTGCCTCTTGCAATTTCACAGGCATGCATGCAAAATAAAACGAACAAAAGAAATGTACAATATGTAAAGGTATTGGCTAACTTTGAGAGCAGCTGATTTAAAAAATTCTCAGACTAAGATGAAACATGTGTATGAGTACTTGTATTTGTACTCAAAAACCCTGAAACCAACCATAATTTGGAATGAAAAGCTGTAAGTTAGACGCAAACTGCGATTTTGTTAGCTTTCGTCTTGAGAGACAATGAACTAAGAGGACCGTTTGCACGAATTAAAAAATACCATTATCTGCCTTCCTCCGCGTGATACGTCAATACACTCAGTGCAGTCCGTTGAGTCATGTGCGCATGCGCACTCCTTACATTTGGTCTGTGAAACCGACCCCTGCATATTTTTCAAACATTGGTTCACATTTCTAATATTTAAAAATACTTACCGTGGATATTATACTCTGAAACTTTCAGACTGGTATTTTTAGTCTATAACCCTAATGTTTATCCCATTTTCAAGTAACAAAATGAGATTTTTGTAAATTCATAACAATGTTAACCAATGTCTTTAATGGTTGTTGTACTTCATCTATCAGAATTACCCCATGTTGAGAAATAAACCAGTTTATACCAAAACTTGATAAAGAAACGACGTATAAATAATTATCGTAAAGCTGACAGACCATTCAGACACATAATCTACGTGCTTCTGGAAAACATGGTATAGATGCACAGTTTCCCACTGAGCATGTTGTTATGGTCATGACGTCAGCGCTAGCCCCTGCCTGACCTTCCTTTCCACGCGCGCTCACGTTAAGCCCCGCCCAGTTATACCGTTCAATGGTCATCATACGTTCAGACGTACACGGAATGGTGATTCGTTATCGAGTTATAGTTTGAAACGATGCTCTGACCATTGTTTCGTTATACGTCATTTCGTTATACGTCATTTCGTTATACGTCATTTCGGTAGTCATTGTTCAGATGTATAAATTCATCATATAGCTATACCGTTTTGGTATAGCTATACCGTTTTGGTATAAATTTTTTGCATCTGAACACCCTGTTATAGTATAATCACTAGGGAAGTCTCTCCTACATGTTGTGATTTCCATGGTCTAATAAACAAGGAACAATAGATTAAAGCAAATCAAAGAATAATATCAGGAGGCTCATGGATCTGTTTTTCTAAAGCACCTAATTTGTGATGTGTATTCAACAGGTACCCATAATTTTCAAATATCCCAACCTTGCCACAAAAGTCCCCCAATTCTAGATTATCACAGTCCAAGACTGGAATGTGGATGACCTAAAAAAAAAGGACCTTTTTTTCCAATTTCAATCAAAGAAGTCATACTCAGAGGTACAGGACATATGTGTAAACAGCTTCAACCTGATGCCAATTTAGCTTGTCAAAGTAGCTAATAATACTACAAAAGAGGTTCTCTAAATATGATGGCACAGTGTTAATTGGATTATAGGTCTGATCAATAGTACATGTACATACAGTCATACAGCACTAATTGGATGTTAATTTGGAACAGGTTTACAGATTAGTGCCAAATTTGTAAGCTCACGTGAAATACAGTGCCACTTTCTATTTCAGTATTTTGCAAAGTTCATGTTTTATATCAAATGTGGCAGCTATGGTTCTTCTGAAAATACAAGGACAGTTACAACTTTGTGAATATGAAAAAAAACAAGAGTATCACCAACTTTTCTCAAGAATCCCACAAAGATTATTAACAAAGATGAGTTATGAAGTAGAAGCCACTGTCAAAAATATTTAAGTTCAAAACTACACGTACATGTACTGTCACTATTTTCCTTGAAAAAGACCTCCTCCTGCATCATCCCCTCACTTGATAGTCTTGCTCTCTTCCTTTGATCCACTTGCTCAATTCAGTGCACCCCCAGCCCCCCTCCCCTCCCCCTTACTTGAATGTTTTTGTTTTGTATCTACAAAATGAACAATGCGTAGAAAAAAGATATGCTGGAAGACATTAATTTCTAGCAAATAGCAGCTTCCAATATGCTAGCCAACAGAGCTGTAATTAAGTACAGTCAGTTACATGTACATGTACATGTACATGTAGCGAGGACACTCAATTATAAAACTGAGAGGTCAGATCCAGATTTATCTCTTCCTGTTCTGAAATAGGTAATAAAGTTTTAAAGCTTGGAATTCTATATCATATACGGTAATATGAATATTTCAAGATGCTAGTTGTTGCCTAGGCAAACTGAAATTACTTCTTTTTTTTTTTTAATTATATGTTTTATTGATTTTAATGATTACAAACAAACAAATTAGGCGACAATTACATAAGATAAACAAATAAAAAATAACAGCAAAATAACATCATAGGAATAAATTTAGCAATAAAAAGCAGTAAAATCTCCTTCAAATAGGCTAATTATTTCATATAAGTGGTAAATTTGCAAGTCAATAACAACCGAGGCAAACTGAAATTACTGAAAACAGCTTTTCAGTTTGTGAAACATGTCCATTCAATGAATTCAAAATTCTTATAAAAGAAGAAGAAGAAGAAGAATGAAGAAACTGTACGACTAACTTACCTTCCATATCCATGCACAGCTTGGCAATTACATTCCACATGCATGAGCCTGTATTAAAAGTAAACAGAGAAAAGAGGTGACAAGACCCTGCCAGCTCCAAGCAGATCACCATACCAACAAACTTCAATCTCGATGAAGTGACTGACAACTGAGCTGTGACACTGACATCAGCCCGAACTCTTGGTTCCTCTCAGTTCAGCAGTTCACACAGCACACTCGCCACACAGAGCCTTATTGCTTCCTGCTAAGTACAGGAAAACAGGCACATCCCCCTTGTACTATCGCCAGCAAGAAGACAGATTAACTGGTCCTGTGATACTGCCGCACTCAAAAGATGATTTTTTTTTTTTTGAAGGGGGTGGGCTGGGGAGGGGTAGCAAAAATTTTAGGCTCAACTTTATTTTCTTCGGATGTACATGTATCTATAGATACTCGGGGCAATGCATGTGGTAACACCTGTATACTGTAGTTTCTGTTGATCTACTGTGTCATCTTACACGTATTTTCATTGTCTTCTCTTTTTTGGAAAGGAAGGGGAGAGGGAGTAGATAATATTGCAAAGTGGGTGGCTTTCCTCCATCATAGTAGTAAATGTATGTCATTTGAAATGTGACTGTCCTTATAATATTTAACTTGGAGGAGGGTAGAGAATAAAAACAAAAGAAATAGAAGCATTCTTTATTCTCTTTTATTATTGTAGCTTACAAGTATTTCCCCCTCCCACCCCCCCCCCCCCCCAAAAAAAGCAAATAAATAAATAAACAAATAAAAAAAAGAAAGAAAGAAAGAAATTTGGCATGAACACTACAAAAGGTGTCACTCCAATCATTGTATGTTGATAAGAATACCGTTGTTTATAGGCCTACTTTAATTAACAGATATTTCTTCATCAGGGAAAAGGTTACTTTAAAAGGTAGAACTGACAGTATAAACATACTTGGTGAAGAATACAGGCCCCGGTTTGTCTGTGAAGCAGACTCACAGGTGACTACCCTTCAAAAGCATTCCAAGAGCCCCACCTCTTTCTCATCATATCAATCATGTCTGTAAATGTCACAGACAAGTAACCTACAACTTGAAGAGCTGGCACTTAAAGATACATGTACATCTATCATACCCTTATGCTATGAAAGCAATTGAACAGTTTCATCTCCTAAGCTTGCCAAGTAACTCCTTGGTTCAATTTGGCTTTGAAGAAAAATGGAATCTGTAACAAAACAAACAATAGCCATACAAATCTCACTGGAAATGATAGTTTTGTGATGCAGTGTCCCATCTCCTGCTAATCATATTATGATGTCTGTAAATGTCACAGCACAACATTAAAGGTAGTAGCCAATATTTGCAAGTGGCACCCAATCTGCTCAAAGTTTTACCTTAGAATGCTTCATGCCACAGAAAAACACTCGTAATTTTTAGATCCCAGTACATTCCCATGCAGGATTGAGAAGGAAATATTCAGCACAAATTTTCTTTATTTTCTTTGTTTTGTAAAGGTGTCTTCCTGATGCTTTAAGAGTAAAACCATTCATTTTTCACTTACTCCTTGGAATATTGTTGTACATTTGATAACATGATAGTTTTACATAAATGTCTGTCATCAAATCTGAAATTGGCTTATTTCTCTTCAAATTCTGAAACAATGTTGTTCTCATGAGGGCTACTACCTTTAAGATTGTAAAAGTATTTAAATGTTCATTAATCAGGCTAAATGGCAATTTCTTCCAAACTGCCCCTCATGAAAATATGGTTTTATATTTTGATTAGTTATTAATTCCAAATATGACAAACTCTCTTCATATTTACAGCTGATCATTTATGGTAGTATATCCAACAGTCAATGGTTAAATCACAAGATTTCCATTTTTATGGAATGAGTGGATAAAAGATTGTATGTTACCTTATAAAAGCACTACACTGTCTCCTTGTAGAGACACTTATGCAGTATCTTAAAATGAAGAAATTACACTTTATACATCAGCACAGAGAGAAAGATTCACAGAAATTTTTAAATGGTGATCCTTTGCAATCCACGAATGTATGAAAGCCCCTATAGGTTAAAAGCCGTTTAACCCATTGAATTCTTAATTTTCAACCTCCCATTGACTTAAAACAGGGACTGCCCAGTTCCCATAGGCAACAGATAAAGAAAAGGTAAGTGTGTGACATGTGGTGCATATATGGTCACAAAGATATTGAAAAAAAAATGTACCATTGAAATACACGTTAGTGATTAACGAAAAAAAATAGTACACAATTGTCTAATTTCTTGAAATGAATGACATGAAAAGAAATTCTCTATTAAAAAGACATGCATGTACAGACAAAAATTTCACAGCATTCAGAGTTCAGAGAAAGAGGATTGGGGGGGAGGGGTAGATAAAGAAAAAGTTGTCATGTGAATCAAATATTGTACCATTTAATAGACAATGCAGAAAATAATAGCATACTGAGAAAAGAAGATAAAAATGACTGGAAAAAAGAGCATTTTCACTCCACTCATGTACATGTAGCCCCTAGCCCAAATGCAAATGGTATACAAGGGAGAGGGGATATTCAAGGAAATAATGGGAAATATAATAGATAAAATAAAACAATAACATGGGAACAAATCTATCCCTGCCTAACCATAATTTTTTTTATGAACTTGAAATATTGATCAGAGCTATGCAATGTTTTCTAGGACCTCCTCTCTCCCTCTCTCTCATACATGTATTAAAGTCCTAGATCTATGACCCATTTCCTGCATACCTAGGGCCAGGAGGGGAGTTCTGCAAACTTTTAGTCATTCCTGACACAAATTAGTCACCCATGACTGGTGAAAGTGATTTCCAATATAAATAGAAACCAAAGTGTGGGAATTCACATGGATTTCTACAAAATATAGGGTGACTGTTTGTGTGTATCATGACTTGTAAGTCTCTTTATCTTTATTTAAACAAATATTGTGATATCTAACCTTTTATGATAGTTTGATTGGTGAATTCAACTCTAACTTCTTGCATGAAAAGAACCTAAAGTGTGGGTATTCAGAAGAATTCCTTTCTACTAACTTGTTGAACTTTTAAAGCCCAAGATAATTTTGGTTAACCCTTTGAACCTGAAAGGCCCGAAAACTGGACGCGCGCAGAACGTGCAAATACCCTAAAGGCCGGTTTACCGGCCGAAAATCATGTGACTTTGATAACGTGACTTTTAATTGTCAGGTGACCTTATACATGTACATGTAGAAATAACGCCATCTCGCTATACGGTATGGTGTGGAGAGATTCAGCCTAGTATTACACCTTGGATTTGGAATATTTGGACACAAAATTGGCAAAAAATACTACTCTGCAGAGGATTCTTGTGTGGTTATCTTAGGTGAAACATCTGCTGATTATGATGAAGCTTTTGATAATCAAAGCAGTGATTTTGAAGATGAAATGGACACAGAAAATGAATTAGCTGCTGTACAATAAGGTGCACAATCTCAGCTGGGTACCAGCAGGGAAAATAACAGCTGGGATGCTGTTAGGGCTGGAAAAGATGATCACGTTCGTGGCCGTCGAAGTAAACAAAGCCAAGGGGGGCGTGTCACAGTCAGTGAATGTGGTGATTATTTTTTATAGCTGAAATTAATATTATTGATTATCTTATTATCATCGTTATTATACACTAGTAACAAGGCATAATGACATAAAAAAAACAATTCATCTCACACAGTAGGCCCATTAGAAATGTATTCAATCATTTACATGTACTTAGCAAAATATGCTTTACATGTATGTGTGCAAATAATTCAGGGTGAGGGTCACGACCGTCCCAAGTAATTCAGGGTTCAAAGGGTTAAGGTCTATGGAAAATTTTTGTGATACTGAAATCAAATCATGCTTTATCAGGTCAAACATAGGGTTCACTATTTGTGCATCATGATTTTATGTCTTTTTATTTCTTCAATTGACCCATTCGTGACAAAGGTCCACATTTTGTGGTTTGGCCTAATATCTTTTGATGCAGAGCCTGAAAAATCATACCAAATACATGAGCAGAAAGAGCAAAAAATTTTACACAAACTGTGCCCATTTTGGTTGCGTCAATATTCGTTGTTTGATGCTGGAATTTTTTTATAAGAAAATAAGCATTAAAATCCTTAAATTGGCAATGTGATAGAAATTTTAAAATCACCGTTTCCCCCTGCAAATTGGCAACTTTTTGACTTATCATAATTTCTGTCAATTTATATTCATTTCAGATGGCGTTTTATAAGAAAAATGTAGCAATAAAATAAAAATGTTGGTGTTGCCAATTTGAGAAATAAAAGCTGATCAAATTAGGCTTTAAATAATTCCTGTCACGAATGGGTTAAGAGCTCATGTCCAGTCTGGCTAGAAAAAGAAAACTGGCATGAAACTGACCAGTACATGTACTGTCTTTCATTTTCCTCCTTGCATAAAAAAAAATGTATGAGTGACATCAGGTGATATTTGCCTTTCATTTTATTTGATGTTCCTTTTGAAAAAGAGAAAGCTTCACAGCAACTTCATCTTGTAATTGGAACCTTTATAGTGGCATCATAAAGCAAAGAAATCAGACAAAAGGAGGATTTGAAGGCTTACCAAAAAACTGCACACATTGTATTCAAAGTGTTGGAATCTGCAACAATTCCTACAGATAAATCGTCCAGTCTGTGTATCATGATACATTAAAGGACATGAATATACAGTGTACAATTAGGATTTCTTTATCTTTTTCTTTTTTTATAGTCAAACAACTAGTTACTACGAAATCTTTTAGATGTTTCCTGTTTTCAAGCTTGTATTTCTGGCAAACAAGCCTCCAGGTTAGAGTCCTCTGGCCGTAGGGATAATTCAACAAATATTTGATAATCTACTACTGGCTTCTCGCTGCTTGACCATCCTTACAATTTATAAAGGTACCCAAGTCCATACCCTTCTTGAAACAACATGTACATGTATCCACACATGTGAGTTATGAATTGTACATCGAATGACCTGTTGTTATAACTCACTCCAGATCCTAAGGCTAAACTCTTGCAATATTTTTACAAATTATCAAAATCACTAATGAAAAAAAAGGGGGAAAGAGTCCACCGGAGGTCATTTCCAATTTCAACATCACTAAAATTCTGAACCCCACACTGCTGAAAATAAATAAACAAGGAGGCCAGTTGGCTCAGTCGGTAAAGCGTCTGCCTGGCTAACCAAAGATCTTGGGTTCGAGTCCACCCTGGGAAGATGACTGAAGCCCGTGTTGTAAGTGAACGTGCCTCTCCCATTTCATAGACGCAGGTTATGTTTCAGTGGAAAACACTCTGTCCCTAGGATAGGACGTTAAATGGAGGTCCCGTGTAGAGGAGAGTCACCACCTTGGCACGGTAAGTGTAGGGGGAAACCCTGGTGTAGTGGTACACCTGCACATCCCAATAAGTTATATCAGGATGAGAGACCCAAGGGTCACAGTGCTTGAGTTTGCTTTCCCCTCCCAGACTAAAGTAACACCAAATACATAATGATAATAATAACGAACAATTATTTTTAAAAGAAAAACTTTGGAATTATTATTCAAACTGCTTTGGAATTATTCTTGCCTGATCTGAGCAGAACCATCTTACAAACATACAATGTATAAAGGCCGTTCACTCCTTTCAGCCCACAAATCGAGCATAGCAAAGTGGAAATGGAGGAAAGGAAGTATTCTCTGTGATGCATTTCCAAACGGAAACGAGGCAAGCCCTTGAACTGGGTGATTGTAGTCAAGGAGTGTGGGATAATAATACCAGGTCGAATGACATACTGACCAATAAAAACGTTCATCCATCAAAACAAAGTAACGAGCACAGATGCCAGCACAAGAACAGAGGTGACACTAGACCATCGGGGGGGGGGGGGGGGGGGGTTGAAGTGGTTGATTGTAGCCATGGAATGTGGGATATTCAATTGTAACATGACATTCAGAGTACTGACTACTGACCAACAAATAAAATCAGTCAAAACAAATAAAAATAGGACAAGTGTACACGTACATATGTACAAACAGGTGTTGGTAGAACATTTGAACATGGAGGGCACTGAAATGCTACAACCTTATTCTATTTCTTTTGTTGGGTTCCTTCATTGCCCATTGCCTAATGGAACCAGGTTATCCCTGTAACAAAATCTAAGCGAAAAAAAAAACAAAACAAAAATTAAGTAGTCAATGGATCAAGTGAAGGACTTTTAACATGCTTAAAGTTTAGATCAATCCTGGCAGCGAGATGCCAAAATATCCTCATATTAATTATTGTTTGGCGATGACAGATGTAATGTTAATTTTTGTACAATGTTACAAAAAAGTGTCAAAATTATTGCAAGTGGGTGGAGTGAAACATGCAGAAAATGTTGAAATTGCAAAAGATCTCTACTGATACCGAGTCAGGCAAAAGGTGTCAGCCTTCCCCCTCACGAAAATGAGACTGTAACCGTTACGTTATGCCCTGCATGCCATGGCCTCCAATGGACTCTTACAGAATGAAGAAGGAAATTAAACAAAAACATCACAAGCACCTGCACCACCACCAGCATAACTATGGCAACAATATCGGCATAGTTCGTGATATACATGTACAATGTAGGCCCCACCATACCGTCCCTGACCCTAACCCTAATCCACAAGTGGCGCCACCAAGGGGGGGGGGGGCATTTGCCCCCCCACTCAGAAGCTTTGCCCCCCCAGTTGCCCCCCCCCCAGAAATTTTGAGGACTGGAAAGAAAAATTATACAGTAATTTGTAAATAAGTAGATGTTGTCATAAGCATCATATTCAAGCTGTGAAGTGCTCTAAAATAGCATTTTCCGCTCTTCAAAACTTCGATTGAAAACCCAAAAAGTGGTTATTTTTGGCTCGCTCGCTCGTCATATTTTTAAATTTCCTTTCTAAAATGCAATTAAAAACAAGAAAAGTAGCCATTTTTGGCTCGCTCGCTTCGCTCGCTCGTCATATTTCAAAATATTTATTGGAAAATGCGATTAAAAACAAAAAAAGCGGTTATTTTTTTGTTTGCTCACTTCACTTGCTCGCAAAATTGATATTAAAATGTGTGTAAGAGGAAAAAAAATAGTCCAAAAATTCAATTATCCCCCCCCCACTCCTGAAAGTGGATTTACGCCAGCGACTAAAACTCGCGCTTCACGCTTGATTTTTCCATACACGCAAAAAAAAAATTGACTGCCCCTGCCCCCCCCCAACATTTTCTTTTGCCCTCCATTTGCCCCCCCCCCCCCTCCCACTTAAACAATCCTGGTGCCGCCACTGTAATCCACTCACACTAGTGCTCGGTACTAAGCTCGCACAATAGACGTGCTGTAACATGCAAATTGTGACAATAGGAAAGTAGTGTTCTCTGTCCAATTTATTGGACAGAGGAGCAAGTGCTGTGTCACCATTATCAGAAAAACATTTTTCAAAATTCACTTGATCAAGATAATCTACATCAAGTTGGAGGAATGGAATGGAAATAGGATTCTTAGATGTAAAAAGCAAATACAGTGGAAACTCAATATGAAGAGATCTAACAATATTCTTGATATATCAAGGTAATATTCTGGTCCCAGTTCTTTATATTCCATTGTCTTTTAACCCTGATATAACAAGATTCCTGCTTTAACACGGTAATTCTGTTGGTCCCAAGGATCTCGTTATACTGAGTTTCCACTGTATTTTATATGAATTTATGTTGATTATTTTAGTGATTTCAATCTTTGACTATAGAGGGCAGCATGTCACATAAATTTGCACAGCTCAACATACCAATGTAGCCCTGTGCGACCCTAATCATGCTAATCCTAAACCCTAAACCCTAACCCTAATCAGTAATATCGTGAAATAGGCCCGAAATTTTCTAAGTTTTTTTAGGGTGAGGGTGAGGGTTAGGGTTAGGGTTTAGGGTTAGGACCCGTCAGGTTTTAGGATTAGGATTAAGGATTAGGGATTAGGATTAGGGTTCGGGTTAGGGTAAGGTTTAGAATTAAAAGTAGGGTTAGGGTGTGATCATGAGTATGCCTGATCCCGGGGGGATATGTCTCATTGAAGCATGTACATCATCCGCGTAAACAAAAACGTAGAAAAAGGGTCATTTTCAGCACCGGGCGGGGAACCCGGAGATCCAGTTTAGGGTATCAAAAACACTTACAATCAGAAAAAAGGGTATCAAAATCAGGAAAAACCTGGAAAATGTTATGTAATTAGGAGATAATGATGCAATTCTTGCTTAAAATCCCAGTTAAGGGTATAAAAATCGGAGATGTAATATATTATTTCAATCCTACTTTAATCCCTGCATAAGGTGCTTTTCAGAAAGTGATTTAAGTGGATGACATACATGTATATGTCTTAATGAGACATATCCCCCCCCCCCCCCAGGCCCCTAATTCTAGAACCTTAAACCCTTCCTTACCAAAAAAACCCAAAAAACTTGGATCTAGAAAATTTTTAGAGCAGGGCCTATTTCACAATATTGCCACAATATCACACTCGCATCAGGCACTCAGTCATTCGTTAACAAGCAGACGACTCACCAGGATCACTCACACTATGCGACTTTGCAAGGTTATGCTTCAGTTCAGTTTCAGTTTATTTTCATATTTCACATAAATGATAATACATGCATGCATGTAAGAAATAATACCTCTAGGCTCTAGTACATAAAGTAATGTTAAATGACATCATAAATCATGAAACGATTCATAATGTGATACAAAGGGGGGAAATATGAACATGCAAACATGTAGATCTTAATATATTCATCATGGATATAAGACAAATTACTTTAATAAAGTGAAATAGGTTATGCTATGAAGTCCACGGGCACGTCGAGCCCAAAGATGCGCCAGGCCTGAGCTGACCGGAGGAGGAGCTCAGTCAGGTGCACGGCTACTCGGAATCTAATTTTGTTACTCCAATTTTCGAACATAAATCTAAAACTTCGTTTTCAAGCTCCTTAATTTCAAAGTTTACTCTGTAAATCATCTAGCAAACATACTGTCAAACATACTGTCAATTTCAAGGAATAATTACTTACGATACGCGTACGAAGTCGAAGAGCCACACAACAGATGCATGAATCGGTCATCAATTTAATCTGGCCAGCGGGCCTATATAGGGGGTCAGCTGATTCAAGATGCACTGTACTGGTTAGCGCAGCCAAGCTAGCTAGGACTACACTTTGATGCAGCTGCTGGAAATTATCCACCACTTCTCTGCTCTGGCTCAATTGTAATAGCGTCATCTTTTGTCCAATACCGTACAGTTTGGACGCAGAGCCGAGATGAAGAACAACATTAATTTTCGACGGCACCCCCCCCCCCCCCCCCCCCCCCCCCCCCATCAGCAAACTGTAGAGGGGGTGGGGGAACCGGCCACAGCCTTCATCCCCACTGATTTATCATGTGCCGCCCCAAGGGAAAATTACAAAATGAGAGAAGAAATCCGAGATCACACCCTCCCAGTTTCATAAGGCCATAACGGCATGCCCTTTGATTAGGGATGGTAGTGCATGAGTACCAGCTATGCTTTTTACAGATGAAGTAAAAATTCACTTCTAATTGAGTATACTGTTTTTTGGAAGTATTACATTTTGTTAGGTCCTAATTCTTGGCATGTATATGGCAATGGGAGGGTTATTCAATTCAGTTCAATTCAGTATAAAATTTCTTTTCCATCGATTTATTTTTTGTATAACATCAATATCTTATACAATATCTTACAATAACATATATCATGGATGAAGGCGAGGTCCCTATAAAAAGCAAGAAGTGCTTGTGGTGGGCTCGCCTGAACAATTCAGAAAATATAAAAGTTAGGACTTTTTTACTTAGTAAGATAATATTTGCTATTTGAAGACTTTGATAGTACACAAACCAAGCGGGTCTCTCTAGTGCTTGTAAAGAATGTTCTGAATTATGTGGGCCTCATAACCGACCAAGCGAGCAAAGGTTGTGAAATAATGAAACTGATACATCATTCATGTCGCTTTAGAAGAAGATCACTATACATCTTTGTCTTTATGATCGCTATACTTAGAGGGCGGCGAAAATTGATTTGCCCCAACACACAAAGTGAAGCATATATCCGCCTCCCCCAGCTTGTGGCGCCTTTGGTGGTTTGTATAATTATCACGAAACACCACTTATTTAAAAATGCAACTCGGGAACGCTGCTCCCATTTGAATTTTTTTAGTTTATGGAATGTTGTTTTGGGGGATTTCACGAGAGAAGTTATCCATTATGATAATGAACATATTACATCCAATATAACCTTGCGAAGGGCGGGAACAAAACGCACATTCCCTTATCTCTTTTACAGAGGAAAACCCCATGCCCTAATTACTGAAATGATTCCTCTTTTCAAGTGCAGAGAGAAGCACCTGCCCCGTCACACCGCGCTTTTTAAAGTCTCTAACAAGTCAAGAAGCTTTTTCATTAATCTATACGAGGGAATGTGTAGCGACTGAGCTAAAGAAATGGAATGTGGAGACCATGCATTAGACTAAAGAAAAGCTCATTATCATTTTACATAAAATTGATTCTTATAGGACTATTGTCTTGCGACTGAGCCCCCCCCCCCCCCCCCCCCGGGTGGGCTACTGGGGGGGGGGGAAATAGATTTTTGCAACTCTGCAAGCAAGAAAAATCAGATTATTTCGTGCTGAAAACATGCATTTCTCAACACTAGAAAGCTTTTCGCCCTTGTAAAAAAATTACCATGGTTACCATGGTAATTAACGAAATACCATCAAATCATGGTAATTTGCTGGTACTTTCGTAGTACTTTCATGGTTTTGATTGTAATTTCATCAAAGTATCATCGTAACCACGTACGGTATATTATAGTGTTATAGGTTAAGAGGGGGCAAAGATGATTTCCCCCCCCCCCCTTGATAGGGAGAAAATCTGCCCCTTTCTTTTGCCGCACCGGTACTTCCGGTTAAAAGGTTAAAAGGTTAAAAGGGTAATGATAGAATACTTAACAAGGTATTGCATTTGTCTTGTAAAAAGAGATCAGTGAAAATGGACCAAAGGAATCTGCACATCAGTTGCTTTGTAACACAGTATGTCATATTGTATTTGCAGATAAAACCCTTTATCCTCTCGAAGAATTAAAAAACGATAGAGCGCTATGGGAGCACGTACCGGAAGTAGAAAAAGGGAAAGACATTAAAAGAAGTAGAATTAAGGAAAAGAAGGAGAAAAAGAAGAAAAAGAAGAAAAAGAAGAAAAAGAAGAAGAAGAAGAAGAAGAAGAAGAAGAAGAAGAAGAAGAAGAAGAAGAAGAAGAAGAAGAAGAAGAAGAAGAAGAAGAAGAAGAAGAAGAAGAAGAAAAAGAAGAAGAAGAAGGAAAAGGAGAAAGGGAAGAAGAAAACGAATTTGTAGGGCTAGGGCCAGAGTGGAATCTCGTTTGTATTCTTGTAATGGATGTGGCAGTAAAAGGATAAATACGATCGTCGTGGGAGTGTTGTCAATCCAAATTCCACGACACGGAAGCGTCGTGGTCTGGTGGTTCTGACTCTCGTCTTTCAATCAGAGGGTCGTGGGTTCGAATCCCAGCCCTGGCGTTAATTTCCTTCAGCAAGAAATTCATCCACATCGTGCTGCACTCAACCCAGGTGAGGTGAATGGGTACCTGGCAGGAATTCATTCCTTGAAATGCTTGCGCGCTGTAAAAGGCTGCCGGGCTAAAGCTGGGGTAATAATATCCAAGTCCTTTGGAAGCGCCTAGAGACGTTATATCATAATGTGATATGCGCTATACAAGAATTGTATATTATTATTATTATTAGCCTACACTGCTCCTATAACAATCTGCATAATAAAGCATCATATGGGCCTATAACGTGAATTAATGTAGAGACAATGTGAGAAAATTTAGGTGTCAATTAGTGCTCTTTTACACGACTAGAAAGCTGATCGCAATACCGCAAATTGTATTGGGCGCAAAAATAAGTCCCCCCCCCCCCCCCTCCAGAATGAAACAAGCATCTGCTCCTTTTTTCATATATGATAGAAGGGATTTCTAAAAACTGAGAAATATTGCATTTAATCAATATAATGAGGGAGCGTAGACATACCTGGTATAAAGAAGATTTTGATTTTTGAATGCTGAAGGTTTGCATTTTAGAGCGCTAATAATGCTTATTTTACATAGTTGTAGTGCAATCTTATCAAAAATTTTCTTTGCATTTTAGAGCGATAATAATGCTTATTTTACATGGTTGTAGTGCAATCTTATCAAAAATCCCCCCCCCCCCCTCCCGCTTCCGGCACCTATGATGAATACAATTAACGATAACTTTGATAGTCATTTTTTTTGTCTATATTTCAAAGTGCACCAGCGCAGCAGTGGCACGAGCACATTTTCTCAATGAGTCACGTTACCTGATCACATGATCACACAATAAGCGGAAATCAGTAACAGACAGAAAGTGTGTATCGCCAACATGACTGCCCTTAAATCGAGTTTTCTCTGCTTATTCTTCGTTTCAGCAATGATAGTTGGTGTAGTATGTGACGAAAAGTCAAGAAACGTAAGTATGATTAATCTTTTCATTATTTTAATGGATAATTTTAGTTGATTTTGTCGTAATGAAGTCATGTCATGCGAGATGGGAATTCTAACGGTACTTCATTGAGGGTCGTCGGGAAGTTCTGCGACAAGTGCTGCTCAGGGCCCCGTACCGTAGCGCTCCGTGCTTTAGTGGCAGATTATCACATTCGCACTCGCAGACGACCAGACATGGACGAAGTTCGACTACTAGATCTCACCGTTAGGCTCACCAAATTGATAACGAATTGATGATTTTTTTCGTAGATGCATGTCTGTCCCTATCAACTTAAACACACAGCACACGGCTTCATTCATGTCATGACATTGGTATGCTGAGCTGCGCAAATTTATGTGACATGCTGCCCTCTATAGTCGAAGATTGAAATCACTAAAATAATCAACAAATTCATATGAAATTTTGGCAAAAGTTCCATATGTACCCCCCTCTAAAATTGAAAAAAAAATATAAGGATATGAGTTGGAATGATAGGTCTAATCATAATATACTGAACATGGAAAAATGCTATGAATTAAGAAATATGGGTTTATTCCGTCAGAATTAAGAGCTTACACGTAAACTGTGCATTTCACATAGACATCGATTTATTTAGTCAGAAAAATAAGAGCAATGCATCCTGGGAGTGAGACTAATCGCAACTTCGGCTTATAATCATGAAACCCTTCACTTCCAGCGATCTCTCGCTAGCTCGATAGGTAAGGTGTCAGTCTTGAGAATTAGATGTCTCGAGTTCGAATCATGTCGGCAGGCATGGTAAGTCAAGAAAAAACAAAGGGTTGAGAAGAAAACAGTAGAAAATATGGTATCTCCGAACTTCAATTTTTTTTTTTTAGTGAGGGGTTCATATGGAACTCTTTCTGAAATTTTTGCTTTTCATACACCTAGGATAATCAAAATCCTATTTCCATACCATTCCTCCAACTGGATGTAAATTTATCTTGATCAAATGAATTTTGAAAAATATTTTTCTGATCACTGGTGACACAGCTCTTGCTCTTCTGTGCCCCAAAATTCATTGCTAGAACACTACTTTCCACTCATCTTGTGTACTCAGTCAATCAATGAATAGACCTCGTCCTGCAAACGTGGCAAGTCTGTACTGAAACTACATAGCATGCTTTTCTATTGGTTACTCGATGGCATGCTGTCGACCTACGAGTCTGATAAGCGTTGTTTTTCTTCATAAAAATTCACCATCAGTTCATTCATCAGATATGAAGCAGAAAGGGGAAAATTGAGAGCCTCAGGAACATTGCTGGTAAGTAAAATCAAAACTTTTCTTCTCTTTTATAGAAGATCTAAGTTAATGTATTTCGCGTTCGCGTTGGCAATTAGTTTCGCTATTCAAAACGCCGTTTTGACCTACGGGTGCTACTTTCCTATTGTCAGCAATTTGCATGCTGCGAGGTCAGTATAACCAAGCACTAGTGTGAGTGAGCCTTAACTAATGTTTGGCCTTTGTTTTGTTTTGTCTTTTAAACTTTTTTTGCAGTATGACAACATTATATGCTGGGCTATGTCTATAATTAGACAGCAAATTTAACCTCCATTCCACAGGAAAAAAATGATAATGATACACCCTTCTCACACAAACAGGTATCTGTCACCTACAACGATGGCTGTGACATCCCAGAATGCAAGGGCCTAAACGGCTCTTACTACAACCTTGTCCACTTCCAAGCAAAAGGGGAGACAGACACTATCCACCATGTGTGGAGTTTCATCGGAGCACCAAGTCTCTTGGTTGTGAGAACGACCACCACAGCGAAGATGAAGGTGAATTGGAGAAAAGCAATCGCTAGGCAGGAAGGAGCCATTGCATTCAGCCACAAAGAGGATGTGTTTTCGGTTTCAGCCTTTGTTATATCAAGGGTAGGCTAATGATAATGATTATAATGATACAGTGAAACTATACACAGAAAAAAAAGACCCACTGTTATACAGTGTGTTCCAGAAAAATGAAACCAAGATGTATCAGTGTTTATTCATATCTTAATTCACAATTATTATTAATAACTAATACATATTTGTAAAGCTTAGACACTCTTTCATCAGACACCACTCATATGATACATATTTCACGCATGGGTAAATGAGAATATGAAGCTGGGCTATTAAACAAAGTCCTTTGCACAACAATACCTCTAATTCATAGATATGAAAATATTTCATTTATTGTAATATGAAAATAATACTTCTCAGTAGGGCTGTTACCGGACTGCCGAACCGAACGGAAATTCGCTGAACATGGCACTTCCGAACAAGACCGAACCGAACCGAACTCAAAGGCCAAGTTCTGAAGTTCGTCAGTTTATAATACAAGATTATTGATTCAGCCTTCGGTGAAGTCCTTTTCCTGAGTTAGTTGTGCTAAATGGGCGATACACCTTTGCTTTATTAAAAAAATTAATACGTACATTTATTGGTGGGATTTCTTTTAATTCATCTTCTAAAAATTTTTTTTAAAATAAAAGATAGAAAAACACTTAATACAGCTTGTGTCTCATCTTTCCTTTGATTCTGATAAATT
>CM057156.1:25814327-25869420 GCA_029962745.1 Echinometra lucunter | reverse complement strand
TCAAATTCATAGATATGAAAATATTTCTTTTATTGTGATATGAAAATAATACTTCTCAGTAATTCATTTTCTGCTCTTTAGTATGACTGCTCAGTGAATAAAATGAGCCAGGGATGACTAGTGTAAAGCTATGCTTGCAGTTTCATGGTTTATTAAATGTATCCGTTTGCACTCGCTGCCTGTCCTAGCAGTGAACAAAAGAAAGACAAAAAACTTCATACATGGTTGATCATCAACAAAATAGAGTGGTGAGTACAAAACCTCATCAAAATGATAAAAGTTGATTGATAGTGAAGTATGTTTTCATTAACCTACTTGACCATGCAGTTAACAACAGATCAGTGAATGTTTCCTGTAACAGAGTGGGGATGTTCTGAGAGCCTTCAGCAAGTTGCTGAGGTTGCTGTGTGTACGAATGTCGTGTCTGATTGAATATGAATAGCTTTTATGGAAACAAGAAATTAATTTTGTTTTCAAAGTGTTGACAGCTATGTAGTTGTGTTTGACTAAATGAATTCATTAGGCACACATACACGCATACAGATGGAGAGAGAGGTAGTGTGAGGGAGTGAAGAGTTAATGGTTTGGGGTTTCGAGTGGGGTTAGGAAAAGGGTGGGGATGAGGAGGAGGAGGGATGGATTTCAACATGCAAATTACATGTATGTGGTTGTGCAGTGGTGTTTGACTAAATCTATTCATCAGATAAACAAACGACCATAACACAATACACACACATATACTCAAACTCACACAAAAAGAGGAAGAGGGAGAGAGGGAACTTGACGGAGTGTAGAGTTTGAGGTTCTGGGAGGGATTGGGATGGGGGTGGTGGTGAAGAACAATGAGGACGAGGAGGGTGGGATAGGAGGGGTTTCTACACGAAGTTTTAGACCACTCATGACCATCTCCACATCCATTCATGCAAAAACTTGGTGAGAAATTAAGAAACAAATTATTTTAAAAATCACAAAAATGCAATCAAAATTTTAATTCATGTTATCTTTGTCATTCCTAGTTCATTTTTCCCAATTGAGGTGTCAGACGAAAGGGCAGAAAATGAACTTTCCACAAAATGGGATTATCTCCTTGAAATTCAAACATCATTGGCCAAACAAATTTTTGGTAGCCCTACTTTACATTGTTTTATTCACTCATGCATGAAATCTGTATCATGTGAGTGGCATCACATGAAAGAAGAGGGTCTTTACAAACATGTGCTACTTATCAGTCATAACTGTGATTAAGATATTAAACATTGATCAATCTCGGTTTCGTTTTTTTCTGGGACACACTGTATAATTAACTCTTGTTGCATGAAGGTAATTTTGCCTGCCCCATTATTTGTGGTCTTCTGTTTTTAGTCTTGGTATAACAAGGTAATTTCCTAAGTCCCAAGAAGTTTTTTAACAAGGTTCATGGTGCTTTCCTAGTTTAGCTCAAGCAGCCCTCGTCACTGCACAGGGAATTTCAAGATCCTGCAAGGTACATGTCTTGCTACGGGGCATTACTGCCTTGTCAGAATTGAAACCATGAATGCCTGGTCAATTTTAAAAACAACTCATGTACAACACATCTCATGACTTACTTTGGAGGCCAGTTGGCTCGGTCATTAAAATAAGTGCCTGAAGAACCAAAGATCGTGGGTTCGAATTCATCCTGGGGGATGGCTGAAGCCTGCATTATGTGTAAGTGTGCCCCTCCCCCATTTCATAGATGCATGCTTTGTTACATTGGAAAACACTCCATCCCTCCATTAGGACTTTAAATAGAGGCCCCTTGTAGAGAAGATTCACCACCTTTGCACATTAAGAGCCAACTGCTCAGTTCAGGGAAGAATAGGAGAAAACCCTGATGCCGCGGTACTCCTGTACATCCCGATCAGTTACACCAAGTGGAGAGACTCAAGGGTCATTGACTGAATTCACTTTTTTGATCCCTTCCCAGGCATAGGTGATACCGAATACATTTACTTAATGCTAATGATTATGCTTGAAATAAAACTTCAACTTTCACAGTAAAAATATTATTACTACATTTACTTACATGTGTAATATTTATATTATATTGACTGGCCTTGAGGGGAACATCGAAAAATGTTGCCCGCAAAAAGAACCATATTGTCCCGAGTCGAAGACGAGGACAATATGGATCTTTTAAGGGCAACATTTTGATGTTCCCTGAAAGTAGAGCCAGTCAATATAATTATTATTACCTACAGCTGTATGATGATGCATAATTCAAGCCTATCATTTTGTAGCAATGACAAACATGTCTGCTAATTGCCTGTCTGTCCCTCTGATTTCAGCTTATTCAGGCAGGTATGTAATCCTGGCTAAGCGATTGTGACGTAAATGGTTACCTCGCGTATCCATTGTTTAAAACCTCGATGGGGTACACAATACTGCGCGTTTGCACTTTGCTAAATGCGCACTTTTAAGAAAGGGTGTAATATGGATATTATGGACTGATAATTTAGTACAGAGGCGCAATAGGAAAATGACAAATTTCGCGGAGGAGGGGTGTAGGAATATGATGGTCCCTATTCATACAGCTGAGCCCTGGCTGAGCCATTGTGACGTATTTTGTGTTGAGTTAATCAATTAGACAGACAAAATACCCACTTATATCTTGTCTCCAAAATGCCTCATTCAGGTAATAATATATATGAAATAAATTGAAGATTGATATTTCGTTCTTAAGATGTGTTATTCATCACTCTAAAAATAAGGTATTAAGTTTATGAGCAACATATCAATTATACAGGGTCTGTACAGGTTTCTGTAAAAATGTTTCTTTTTTCACTGATCCGACAGCTCTTAGAGTATGATGATGAAAAGGACACAGCAGATATCACAAAGGTCAACGTGACACGGACAGTGGACATTTCTGATCTGACGTGGTCAAATGTCACCATCAATAGCACGGAGAACAGCGCCCTCTTTCAGACAGTGCCAGGCACAAAGCCGGCTGCCACAAATGGAACGCTGGCACTAAAGGTATAGCTATGACTTGTCACTAACTAACAGGATTCCAAGGGCTAATTACCCAATACAATTCACAACTGCTACAGAAACATTCCCTTAAAAGAAGGATTCCAATATTCCCCAGATCAGGAATAATACCGAGTATATTTCTTGTTTGGGTTTCGTTTCAAATCAATGTAATATGATACTGCATCTGTTCTATGACACTATGACAGTTACTGAAAAGTTCCAAATGTATATCCTAGACTTGGCTATAGACCTAACCCTCACTCGTCACATCAGTACACGATGCGAAAGTTGTTCTCTCATAAATAAAGAAAAATTGCCTTAACCCATAGAAGTACAGAGCTTTTTGGAGGTCTAAATTAATCATCTTCAATCCTCAAATTGGCAACAAATATTAATTTATCCACTCTTACATAATTTGAAAAAAATGAATTTAGATATAACTTGAACCGAAATGAATTATGATTGCAAAATTTAAGCTGTAACTGCCAATTTGAACACGGAAATGATGATTATATAATATTCACTGCGTTGCCAATTTAAAGAGTTTAATGATTAGTTACATTTGAACTGCTCTAATTTGAAAATGCAACAACATACTGCATTGGGAATGGACTCAAAACTTTCAGTGAATTTTTCTCTTTCTGCTCATGTAAAGTGTGTAATGCCCAGCATTCTGGATCGGCAGATACTGCCAAAGTGTCTCCTCAAGGATACACTGTACCTCTACAGGTTAAAATGCTTCATTATTTCTTCAAAACTTGTCCAGAAGGAAGGTAACAATAACTCTATAAAGACAATAGTCAAAAGTGTCACAACTGGATCTTTATTAGAAGAGCTTTAAATTTCATCAATTTTGAATGGGCTGATGTGACTGTATGCAGTGCACTTTTTGGCGTTTTTGCGCTGATGCGGTGAAGTGTACACCTAACCTTCCACTTAATCATAAACCTAACCCTATCCGTAACCCTACATCTCTGACGATTTAATGCCTTGAGCTGATTTTGTTGGAGCCTATGTCAGATTATCACTGCTACATCCACATTTCATGTATCCCTCTTCTTGCTACTAGGTTCAGAGCCTTGGTGTTGAAGGCAGGGGCAAAGAGCTACCTCGCTTACAGCATTTGCCCAACACCACTGAGTTTTCGCTGGTCCTTAACAACCTAGAACAGACTTACAACAAGAGCAGGTATGCACTGGAGATGCTCATCGTGAGGGATCAGCAAAAACCTCAGGAGTCAGGCATCGAATTGAAAACTATCCGCAGCATAGATGATGAATACACACCAGCAGTCTTTAAAGTAAGTAGACTTTGTACTTCTGACTGGTCTGCTGGGAGCCACTCATAGGTTGTTTAAGGTTGCATTAAACTTGTAGAATTTGAACAGCCCCTCTTTTACGGTTATTCCTAACTTAAGATTGTAGTAAGAGATTATTTTTGTGTGTGTATTTTAATCAACAACTCGCTTAGAAACTACTGGTAAGCATATTTTTATTCTATTTTGACTGTGTGAGAAAATCTATAACAATAATAATCTCAGTAGTCCTCCGGACAAAACAAAAAAGATACTTCTGTTATCTCTTTCAAACCAAGAGTCCTTTTCAGGACTTACCACATGGTGAAGAAATAAACCTCTTCTGTTGTCTACACCACCACTCAAACGCCTTCCTTCAAGGAGCATTTGAGAAAAGCTGTGGTAGTTGTTTATGGTTGTACAGAAAGGGGCAGTAATTACATGTTTTCATTGGTTCAGGAGTGGGAGGTTACATAACAATCTCTTACTTTAAATTAGATGAGTGCTTGGATCCATGACTGGAAGTATGACTTTTACCTTCTGAAGAGTGAATGATGCGAAGAATATTATGGTTGCTCGGACCCTTACTCTGAAGCCATTCTCGTAGAAAAATGTCCAGTTGCTTGATAAGGATTGTTATAACTGTAGTCTTTGAGATTGACATCAACACTCTACGTTGTCTCATTATAATGGCAAATTTGAGGAGGATGGGGGAATTAGCACACCCAGCTGGTTCTTTCTCTAATAAACCTAAATGTGGTTTCTCAAGTAAAAAGGGGAAAAAGGAGGTGGAGATACAAACAAATAAATGTGCCCCTCCCTTCAATTTTCAGCTATTATTGCAGATGAAAATATAAAAAATGTTTTTCTTTTTCTCTCTTTGATCTTCTTCTTCTTCTTCTTCTTCTTCTTCTTCCTTTCTCTTCTACTTTTTCTTCTTCTTCTTCTTCTTCTTCTTCTTCTTCTTCTTCTTCTTCTTCTTCTACTTCTTTCTCTTCTTCTTCTTCTTCTTCTCTTCTTCCTTCTTCTTCTTCTTCTTCTTCTTCTTCTTCTTCTTCCTCTCCTTCTTCTTCTTCTTCTTCTTCATCTTCTTCTTCATCTTCTTCTTATTATCATTATTCTCCATCTTCTTCTTTTCGAAAGATTCTACACATTATATAATTGGCTGATCAAACCTCTTAAATTGTTCATTGAATTTCTTATTCCCTTGGAACAAGACCGCCCAAGTGGTATTAAACAAAACCAGTCCATCTGAGGAAGACAGTTTTATGCAGTGGAAGCCCATTGTTTACACCAGCACAGACAGAAACACAGAGTCTTCTCAGCCTGTAAGTCGGCATGTTTTATTGCTCTCTGCAGTGAGAGTTTCTCTAAGATAAGTCTTTCTTTTTGAAGGAGATATTACAAAAAGGGGATCTTCCTTCAAGAATGCAAGTTATAGCTTTCAATGATCCTACAAATATACAGTGTTTTCCAGCAAAAAATATTGTCTGAATGTGATGACTTGATGAAAAATTTATTAACTTGTTTGCTCTCAGCATGATGACATACTTATTAGGGCACAATGAATCGGTGTTTAGGCAATTTGTTCCAGCAAAAATTGCTGTTGGCTTTGTTTCATTAAAGATACCCAGCATTTTTTCTTAAAGTGTAAATGAATGGTATATGATGCCCCCCCAAAAAATTCCTTTTCATGTATTGGCTACAAAAAGTGGTGGACCACTTAAATTACAGAGTTATCGCAAAAATGTGACATCATAGATTTGTATGTACAACTTTTGGCTAAATTCTCTGTTTATTTGAATGTGAACTGTAATTAACCCGTTGAATGCTTCTTTTCTGATTTTTAGGTTGAAACCTATACATTGAATGCTACAAATCACTACTTCAGTAGTTACAGCATAGCACATGCCTTCTTTGGAAATCTGTCTGCTTTAGAAAAACTAGATCTGGGAAGTTTCAATATCTCCTTTGGTATTGGTCAGGATGGTTTTTATAATGCCACCAAGTATTATACATGGTAAGCAGACCTACATTATTTTGCACTAACTTAAAAATACATATAGATGTTTTCAAGAATCTGTTTTTCACTTGAAGATTCTAGAGATGGATTCCAGGGCCCCATTGCATAAAACTTACCATTGATGGTAACTCTGCCATCAAGGGTACTTCCATGGAAACCTTGAATGTGATTGGCTGTTGAGCAGTGTTACCCTTTTAGTCACCATTGATGGCAGAATTACCATTAAAGTGATTACACAATGGTAAGTTTTTTTTTATATATGATCGAGAATAGAATTCTAAGAACAATAGCATTAAAAATTTGATGATTTTCAATTCAATCAATGCATTTTGGCTAATTTTCTCATAAAAAGTCAAGAGTTGACCAAAAAATTGGAGTATGAGGTATGACGTAAAAGTGGGTACCCAGCTTCGCGCATTGCAGTTGTGCTGCGCGCTAGACTGTACAATATGTATTATACCTTGCCCGCATTTTGCTAGAAGTGCGCGACAAGGTACCCACTTTGATGTCATTTGGACGTCAAAGTGGGTACCCAGTTGAAACTGGGTCACAGCTGAGGGGTCAAAAATATCCTGAAATCTTACCACATTTGGAGGTTTTCTTGGCAACACGACTTTTTTAAAAACTTTAGGCAGTTGATTTTCTGCTAATAAAATCATGCTCTTTTAAATGAACTAAATTTGTTTCAGCATTGGGTACCCCCTTTAATAGGATGTTCTATGCAACAGGATGCAGAGCAAAGTGTTTTTTGGAATGTGACTCGGTAAAAATGATGACAGCAACAGTCGCATTTGCATTCAAAGGAACATGTATTATTCTATTTTGGCTATTGAATCAAAACAATATGAAATGGTTGCTTTGCAATGAGTCCATTCTGTCATAGATGATAGACTGCAGTTTACTTTCTCGATTCTCAGTATCTGATGATTTGGATTAGAAATGAACGTAGGCTTAAATTTCGTATTGAATAAGTTTAACCAATATCAAGTCAGTCACCTTGACAATCAAAACTGATAAAAGACCAGTAGTGAAGAAGTCTTCCCCTCTCACCTCTCTTCCCTATTTGTTCACTGATGCACAGGAACAGTGTGGTCGGATACGGGACCCCGCCCAGCGATGGTCTCTCCATCCTCATCATCTCCATCATCTCCGTTGGTCTTGGTATCCCTGTTCTCCTCATTGTATTTGGAGGAGTGGTAGTCGCCTGCCAGAAGAGGCTTGCTCTTAGGAAAGCAAACTCCTTGACCAACTATGCCCCCATCAATGGATGAAGTTTTTAAATGCTAGTTGAGTGTGTGAGAAAAGGACTTTCCTCTTGAAGATGAACTTAATAAATCATTGTCAGGCTGGCAGAAGTGCTTTAAGTTGAGCATGACGTGAAGTGTTATACATCGCATGGCTTGCAGAAGGGCGCACTTGAGTTAACGCCCTTCTGCCAGTGGGACGACAAAGTGTGCATGAATTTGGACAGCACATCAGTCAGGATATTTTCACATACGTTTTTTTTTTTTTTTTTTTTTTTTTTACCAGGGCTCATTAATTTGGCAGTACATGAAGAGTGTGCATCATTTTTTTACCATATAGCTTTAACACCAAATCTTTGCAATTCCTAGTTACCTGATCCTCCATCTTTATCTTTAACAAAATATAACCCAGAGAAAATGTCTAATCAACCTTCAAAATGGTATGTTTGTTCAGGAAATTTTTCACCTCATGCTTTTATATGGGCTCAGAAATTTTATACTTCATCAAAATTGGTGTTTATAAATTTTGTTTGGTAAATTTCCTATTTCCTAGCATGAAAGTGTGAGATTATTTGAAATTGGAGCTCAAACACTATCACATATCAGGTCTTTTTATTTATCATTACAATATCAGGCTTTGAATCTTGTGCTCTTAGTTAATACCTATATCTTCTTTTTATTTGCAAAATCCTGAACAGCTTTTCACAAGTTATTGACCTGCTAGTCTTTCAGGTTTTTGTTTTTGTTTGTTTTTATTTTCGTTGTGATTGATGCAATATATGCAAAGGTTTGTTTTTTTTCTAATTAAAGTGTTGCCATTATGATTAGATTCCAAGATGAGCATTTTATTTATGAAAATTTAATATTTGATTATTGATGAGGACATGTACATTCTTTAGATATTGAACATATTGGTAGATGTATATTATATGTGTATATCCGTAATGAAAGGTCACATTCAAAGGCAAAAGAAACTATTCATATTTACTTGAAAAAACAAAATGAAGTGTGTTGAATGGTTTGCTGCAAAAATCAAAGTAACCATTGCAGTACTACTTTTAGAAAATAATTATGAATATGAAGTAACTGATTATACCAAATTACCGTTGATTAACCAACTACACGGGTACATGTACAATGTATATGTGGTGCTTGGTGCTGTGATCAAAACAGCTCTGTTGCAAGTAAATTTGACTATCCATTTTGTGTGTTTCATTGTCACATGTTTAGAGAACCAGTATTTAAGAGGCTATTTTCTTGACAAGTGACAAACTTATGATCATTGAAATAGATCAAGAATATAGAAGTCAAGATTTATTTCAAACATTTAAGAATATTATAGTACTGAAGTGTCTATGGACTGTATTTATGAAGAAATCTTGAAGTTAGTTGAGAAAGGTACTTCAATCTTGCCAATAATAGTTGTGATCAGTTTATAGATTTCTTCTTTTTTTTTTTTTTTTTTTTTTTTTTTTTTTTTTTTGACGGTGTGCATCAGTCCCGGTGTACATGTTGATCAAATGATCAAATCTTGATCTTGCAATGCGTAAAAAGTTTATACTGGTGGATATTTTTGTGGTTAAAAAGTAAAAGAAAGTCAAGGTTCATTAGCTGTTAAAAAGTCGTCTTATGCAGAAGAGATCATGTAGTCTAGTTGTTAATTGATTATTGATTTGCAGTTCATGGGTTCACACCCATTCCATACATGTACATTAGTATCGTGTCCCCAATCAAACACTTAGTTGTCATGTTTAAGAACCGGCAAATACGCGCATGTGCCCAGATGTTGGAGGAAATTCTTTTACGAACCCTTGAATCGTGTTTGAATGGCCAGTGCATCCTTTTTTCGTATTAATGTGCATGGTTATATACACCAAATCAGAATAAAAGTTATAAGCTTTCTTTTAATGTGTATATGTATACATAAAATTATGCGAAGAAAGCAAATTCTGTTAGGAAAACCCAAGTCTATAAATGTATTTTCCTCCAATTCATGTTTCTGCGCACCGCGCATGGATGCGCCAGTTCATAAAAACGACGATTTGATCTACACTGCTTTTCTCTACTTAGGTAAGTAAGTGCTACCCATTAGGTCACAGATGTGGTCAAAAGCACCCAAAAAATCTTGGTGGGGTGAATGATTACATTTAACCCATTCGTGACAGAGGTCCACATTTTGTGGTTTGGCCTAATATCTTTTGATGCAAAGCCCTAAAAATCATACCAAATACATGAGCAGAAAGAGCAAAAAAATCTACGTTTACTGTGCCCATTTTGGTTGCGTCAATATTTGTTGTTTGATGCTGAAAATTTTTCAAAGGAAAATAAGCATTAAAATCCTTAAATTGGCAATGTGATAGAAAGTTTAAAATCACCATTTTCCCCTGAAAATTGGCAACTTTTTGACTTCTCATCATAATTTCTGTCAATTTATATTCATTTCAGATACATGATGTTTTATAAGAAAAATGTAGCAATAAAATAATGTTGGTGTTGCCAATTTGAAGAATAAAAGCTGATCAAATTAGGCTTTAAATAATTCCTGTCACGAATGGGTTAAAGAGAAGCTTAAGTTCTGGGAAAGGTGAAAAATAATTTGTGAGCTTTCACATTCTTTTCATGGCAGCTTCGAAGAATATATCACAATAAAAAAGGTTGGTTTCCTGGAAAGGATTGCCCTGCACATGCAACCATATTCAAAATATGACAGGAGACTGCTAGAGTTTTCCGGCCAAACGTGCATGCCAGATGTGTATTGTGGTCCCATATGCACGTTGCTGTGTGCAGTGCAGTTGCCTTAGCGAGAAAATGAGTGGATTTCTTATCAATGCAATAATCCGCAAATCTCACACTAGACACCTGTGTTCATGTACCGGTACAAGTAATCTTACTTTCCCAGTTGCTTTAGAACAGTTTCTTCCGAACTTTTAACGTATAACCAGGACTTCAGTTTATCTTTCATGTTGAACCATAGAAAAGAACCAAACAAACTATTTTAAGTCACATTCATGGTAAATAAACTGCCTCAGAAAGCTACTGTGGAAAAATAAACCATATTATATGTAAGTAAATGGCACTTGGGGCTGGAAAAAAAAACAACAGTACGTGCCACTATAAAGCACAACAAAGGTACTGAGGCATGTTCCCATTTTTTGTATGCTACAACTGCAATATAGATGAATTAAAACTAAACTCGGCCTTCAGTCACATTTGGCTGCAGTGCCTTTCGAGGCCGCCCCCGTCATTTGTGAATGGGGCTTTAGCCTGCCATTTGTGATTTGAGGTACCTGCACTTAAAGGGAAAGTCTACCCCAAAAGTTTCTCTGTTTCAATAAAAGAAGTTAAATTTAACAGCATTTTAAAAAAGAAATGAGCAAAATCGGTCAAAGAATAAGAAATTTACACTCATTTTCTAGTAAATTACTCATGGCTCTGCAAATTGGCAACACTGATGACATCTTACGCGAGCAGCTCTCCATTCATTTTGTACATGAAATTTCACATTTTCTCAATTTTCTTGGAAGTTACACATTTTCTTTACCCCATAGTCAGTGTATGTTCAGAAGAATTGCTTTTTACATAACATACTTTGATATGGGGTGAGAAAATGTGTAAATTCCAAGAAAATGGAGAAAATGTGAAATATCATGTACAAAGTAAATTGAGAGCTGCTCGCATATGATGTCATCAGTGTTGCCAATTTGCAGAGCCAAGGGTAATTTACTAGAAAATGTAAATGAGTGTAATTTTTTATTTTTTGACCAATTTTGCTCATTTCTGTTTCAAAATGCCGTTCAAATTTATCTCCTTTTATTGAAACAGTGAAACTTCTGGGGTGGACTTTCCCTTTAAGTACACTTGGTTTAATACAGGCGTTGACAGTGTGAAACTTGAGATTTCAAGCTTGCTTATTGCTGCCACTTATGATCAGTTTGAGAGTTTTTCAGCATGAGTTGGTATTTCTAGTAATCATCTAAATATGTGATTTGCTTATTTCATATTATGCAAAAGTACATGCAGAAGTAACATGTACTGGCTGGACATGTAGTAGATCATTTTGTTACATAAAGAAGTGCCTATATTTTGCAATTGTCTTGTAGTTATGTTAAATAAATCTGAAAGACATGAGATTTTTTATATATTATTTGAAAGTTGAATGCTATAAATAAAGGAGATGATTTTTATAATAAATTACATTTTCAAGTGTCATTATTTCTCAGCCATGCCAAATGCATCAATACCTATCATGTGCGAGAAAAATGGCAAGAGTTGTAGATATGAATTGATACATTGGAACCTCGTTGTAACAAACTCTCATTATAATGTGGTCATTTTGCCTGTCCCACTTCTTTGTATTTTATTGGTTTTTTTAGCTCTGATATAATAAGGTTTCGGTATAAGGAAGTAATTTACTTGGTCCGGAGGAGGTTATTAGAACGAGGTTCCATCAAGTGCTACAGTAGCAAATATATTTGTTGAATAGCAAATGTATAGAAAAAAGAGCAGTACAAACCTTCATATCAGCAGCCAGTATGTATGTATGTATGTATAAAGTCAAGTAAATAACAAAGAACATATACACTCTGCACATTCTTGTAATCATAAAATATACAGTATATCATTTTATTCAAATCTATGAATACTCCTCTGACATATAACGGCTTATATATCAAAAATATGTCTTGGTTAAAATATTTGACTATAATTTCTATAAATCATCTTTGATAGCAGCACACAAGTGATGTTCATCATAAAACAAAGAAAAATAATCACTTAGAGTTTCCTTCATTTTACACGATCCTTAAATTAATACTCAGTATTTTATATAAGTGGCAAGGAGCCCTCTAAATTTGGCATTAAAATGTCATGTTCAGACAATTCAACATTGCATTATTTCATATTCTCCAATTAAAGATTTAAAGGTGTTCAATTAGACTAAATGAGAAGGCCATTTATAAGTAACAGGTATGAAAATAAACAGAAAGAGAGAGAGAGAAAAAAAACCATGATCATAAAACATTTGGCAAGGGTTCAGCAATAAAAGAGAAAATAATGAATATCACTAATAGAATGAGAATAAAAAAACACAAACAAAAAAGATTATAAAATTCACTGCATTGGACTTGCATAGACAAAAGAATAAAAGTCCATATCATTTGATTTGGGAAGAATAAAATTTTGTAAAGTGGTCTGTGTACACTGTGGATATATCAAATGTATTCTAATCACCTTTTCATGAAAAGATTTTTTTTTTTAAATATCCCTATGAGATTGAAAATAACCAGGGTAAAAAATACACGGGGGTGACAGGCAATTTAGCCCTGTTCGGAGCTCAAATAGCTCCCTTAAATCCTCAAAACCCAATTTTTGGGGGCGACCATTTTCTGAAGAGTCACCCTTGCCTCAGCTCCAAATATTAGCAATGAATTCATGAATTGTGATCTAGGAGCAGCAGAAATAACATTTCTTTAAACAACACACAGATTAACAGACTGTACTGATACTCAATAATGCATAATCTCAAGGAGAACATCTTGATATCAGCAATTTGAATTTGACATAGCTACCTTGTTGCTAGATATAGCTCTTGTAAAGCTGTTCTCCGGAACGATATTTTAAGGAAATAGCTCTTGTGGCAAAAAAAGTATTTTTTACCCCCAAAATAACACACACACATATATATACCTACTGAATACATGTATACAGTATTATAAGATTACAGAGCAGTCTCTGTTAAATACTAGTGTTATCCTTGCTACAATGCTACATACAATATTCATAACATGCAGTCCATCTAGAACTCCACAAAATGATAGTACAATTCACATACCCCAACATCGCTTGTAAGATGAGAACAAAAGTCAAAATGAAACAAAAACAGGTTAATTAACCATCCTTAAATTTCTTATTGGTATGTAATATAGAATACACAACATTTAAAATGACATGTTCTTTAAGGTTTAAAAATTGTTGAAACATTGGGCATAGACATTTTTTTTCAATTTTGCTTTAAATGAGAGCACTAATATAAATAATGTCTCTCTTTTTACATCTATGTATAAATCGATTTTACTGTATGTTATGAAAATGTCTCTCTTTTTACATTTATGTCTAAAAGAGAGATATCTTATGAATTTGATTACAAGTACACATATTATATCACTTATATATGTATCTGGATTCTACAACTTCTTTCATTAAGAAAATATATCAATTTATATTTTCCAATTTACTGCGCCTGCTTTCAAGACTGCCATGGCTTATCGTATTTTGTAATTATGTCAAAATTTTGTTCACTGTAACAAAATATAGGACTTCAGATACTAATTTGCATTTACAGTTGATGATGTATACAGAATCATTTATTCTGTTTCATTGTGTTTTCTTTTCTGCCACTATGAACATTTTCTAAAAGACATAAAGAAACTTTTAATTTTGTCATCAGAGAAATGCTTGTAGCCATTAACTGTTTATGACTAAAATGATGCTTACTTTTAACGTGAAGTACTGCTCTGAAACAAGTGTCACATGGGTATTGATGAGTCTAGTGGAAAGGGCTTGGTTCTAAGACAAACACTCAAACATTTTGAACAAACAGAATATAAGGTTCAACATTGGGATAACACACATCCCAAAGACTCCAGCCCGAGTTATTTCGGGCTTAGTATTCAACAGGAACAGTTATGCAATGCCTGTAATATGACAATCTCCTTTAACTTCAAACTTCAAAAGACAACTATTCATTATGAATAGAACTTATATAAAGTACTGAATGGATATATAACAAATAAGACACATGACAAACTTTCATGGGTCACTCTTTTTGAACATCAAAATTAGGTAAAACTTTCTTCAGCCGAGTCCATCCAATCATCCTCAAAAGGATTCTGCCCATTAGAGCTAGCCCGTTCTTCAGTCTGTCCATTCTTAGTTTTGTTTTGCTGATAAGATGCAGGTGCCAGGCACAGCACATTTGGACCACCTCTACGATTGGAAGCCATCGGTATCCGCTGAAGACTACCACTTTCGTTGAAGGGGTTCATCCCTTTAGGATATGTGCCTTGGCGCACAAAATATTCTGTGGTGTCAGGGTTTGAGACGAAGACAAAGGCACTGTTGAGAGAAGAGCCACTCTCTGAGGACTGGACAAAGGCATCTTCATTTTCACAAGGATCTTCAAATGGATTGTTCTCCTTTGGATAGAAGCTGTCAGAGTCACTTGAGATGGGTTCACTAGGGAAAGGGTTGGAGTTTGGTCTTGAGGATGAATAGGTTTCTGAGGCATCATAGGGTACGGATGGGGTAACAGTTGAGGACGGGGGATATGTGGTAAAGTGTGTGTCTGACTGAGTTAGAGTTTGTGCTGATCCAAAGGGGTTCATGTCTGCAGGATAGGATGTCTGGCGAATGTGATGAGCCACAGGTTCTTTTGAACAGAGTTCATGGTGAGATCCATTAAACTTGAATGGGTTCGTACTAGCCAAGCTTTCACTGAATCTCCCAGACTCACATGTGGCACTTCGCTCCCTGGAACCATTTGATAATTCCTGGACCCGAAGGTCTGTTTTTGGCGAGGACAAAGACTGCGGCAAGTTAGACTGGCCTGGTTGACTGAACTGAGGGCTCCAATCCTCGTATGCTTTGGACCCTTCACTACTGCTCATGGCCCTAGTGCCCCTACAGAAGGCAGACACAGGTCTTGGGATAGCAACACTAGTTTCTCTTTTCAATGGTCTCTGTCCTACAGTGAAATGTCTACCGCTTCCTTTAGGGACCAGTCTGACACTATCATTGTGACTTATGGTAAACACATCATTTGGATTACAAAAGCTTGTCTGATCATAAGGCGAATGCTGCGAGGAGGCTGAACTGTTCCTCTCGCCCTTCTCGGACTCGCTCAATCCTGAAACCACGCTCATGTCCAGGTTTGTGGAATTTGGGCTGTTGAAGACGACAAACTCCCCAGTTGAGAAGCGACTGGATGGGGGTGAGAGCTGGCTTGGTGGGCTGATGCCAAGGGAGGGAAACTTGAGGGCAAGACGGCGCTTGACAGTAGCAGACAGATCGCTAAGATAGCTGCTCGAGGCCCTACTGCTGTTGGTTCCTTGTGATGAAAGGTCCTCATTGCCTGTGTCACTGACACTATCATCAGGGTTCTCATGGACTACACTCTCTGTGTCACTGGTCTCCTTCGTCACTGAGCTACTGAGGAACTTTGAGAATTCATACAGGGTCTGAAACAAAAGAAGAGGATAGAACAAATTTTACTAAATCATCAAGAATTAAATGATGACTGTGTTTACCTCATTTTTCTCCAAACCATCAACCCCTGTTCTATTCTGCAGCCTGTGAAATTTCAAATAGCTTAATTTATTTTAGAAATCCAAATCAAATCTTTTAATTTGTGTAAAACAAAATGATACAATCTTGTTTGCACTTCCAATTACACTGTGAGAACATCAAGAGGAGATCATTTGATCAATAATTTCTCACTGATTATAGTCAGTAATAACCTTTTCCACTGAAAATTTCATCACAACTGCTAAATTCCACTTTTCATTGTGGGTAACATATCTATGACATTTTTATTACATTTTTTTTTGATGGTGACTGCCTGCAAAGTGTGGTCCTAGTAACAAGCATCTGCCATAAAACATGCACAGTGCAGAGACTGTATTTACCTTATAGATGAATGCATACTGATCAACATTCAGGATGGCTTGACCCCTGTCCTGGCGAATACTGGACACCGTGTGAGGGATGTCTATCGTATGGTTCTCCTCTAATCTCTGCATGTTGATGTCTGTAGCTATCACTAAACCAGTTCTTCCAACACCATCACTGCAAAAAAGGGAACATTTCAACAGTTTTAATGTCATTTGAAATCAAACAATACACATTATACATGTACATGTAAATTCCCCATTAGATTTTCTAAATTTTCCATTAATGAACCTGTATCTATTTTAAATGGCTTGAGTATACAGAGAAAGCAACTGGGCTAACAGATAAATGTGGATAATTATTTAGATGAATATAGACTTTAAAAAAAAAAAAAATCATGGACATATCGTCTGTTTGGAGCCAGAAGGGCGTCTGTATGAACTTGTACTAGTTTATGCCCTTCTGGCTCTGAATTGACAATATATGAGCTCCTTCGTTAAATTGGAAATAAGAGGCTAAGACAAAGATAAAGAGAGATAAACATAGAAAAAGATGGGGAGAAGGATGATTATCAAACCAACTGCAGTGGACAATGCCACATTAGTGGCCTTATTGGTATGAACTTTCACAAGAAATTCCGTTTGTGGTATTTCTTAACTCTCATGAACTAGATCGAGACTGTATTGACTTTGACCATGATCCCACCGCTGCCATCATGCCATGCAGCCTTTGGTAATTACTGGATATGCAATATAGTGACAGCTGGCAGACAGGTTTGTTAGATGATAGCCATGTTTAATCAAACAACTACCGATGTCAATATTCAGATTTTGCATATTGTAACAGACAACTACTGGACCATGTCACTTTGCTAGTTAGTATTATGAACCTCTGGAAGCACTGACATTAGAGCTTGATTTCTACTGAGAACATTGCCATCCAGCCAGCTGAAAGGTCAAGGGAAAGACAGATAGAGAAAGAAAGAAATATGGGAAGTAGGGGATTTATCAAATGAAACAGCAGTGGACAACCACTGGACCATAGCTTTCCTAGTGTGTATTACAAATCTGTAAAAGCACTAACATTAGAGCTTGATTTCTACTGAGATTATTGCCATCTAGCCAGTTGAAAGGGAAAGATAGATGGAGAAAGAAAGAAAGAGAGAAAGATGAGAAGAAGGATGGATTTTATCAAACGAACCTGCAGTGGACAACCACTGGGCCATAGCTTTCCTGGTGTGTATTATGGACCTGGAGAAGCATAGACATCAAGGCCTGAGGGCTACTGGGGACATCGCCATCCAACCAGTTTGAAAACCAGTAGTGGGTCACAGGTCTGCATAGGGATTTCTGTCATGAGAGGAATACAGATTCAACATAACTTCACTACATTACCCCTTTGAATACTAAGCCTGAGTTAACTTGGGCTAGGGTCGATGGAAAATCTGTGTTATACTGATATCAAATCATGCTCAATGGATTAAATGGACCACTTCACAACAGCAAAGCTCCTAAATGACCTCACAAATTTTTACCACATCTTTTATATCAATTCTTGGTCATATATGAATGAATACTTCACAATGTTTATTGCGTTGTGTTTTTTTTTTCGCACATTATGTATGATACACTGTGTCATATTTTTGTTATTGTCTTGTAGATATCTGATTTCATCACTTGCTTTTCATGTTCATATCTCTTAATCCCATGACAGAGATGCAAAACAGTGATGTTAATGATTTTGTTATCCTGGTAAAATATGTTTGAAAGAATGAATGAATAAATGAATAAATGAATAAATGAATAAATGAATAAACATAGAAAACACACCAAAAAATTCTGTTGACAAAGCTGCTTTCAGCTAATGATGAGAAACATTTGATAAATGACAAAACCAAACACACTTAAAGTTACATCATATTCTTAGAGTCTTTTATAGATTAAGTGATGCTTAATATAATATTCTAGAAGTTGAATGAAGAAAAGAGAAAGGAGATAAATCAGCATAAAAGAAGGGTTTGAAAAGAGGATAATATAAACATCTGATCTGGGAAAAACAGAAAATAAAATCATTTTAAGTGTGAGGAAAAATGCTTCTGGATGGTTCTTTGTAAGAACCTCTTCCTTCTAAGAGTGTCAAAGGGTCTCTACCTACCTCTACATTCCTAATAAGCAGAGATGACGTGAAGTAATGTTCACCACTAGCTCCTCCCTTGAGTGTCACAAGAATGTTACCATACAGCTGGGTCCCAGGACCTCCCTCCTTGGTGGGCCAGTATTGGGGGCAAACCTGAGGCATAATAATGAATAACTATATATCACCAGTTTCTGTGATGAGTATTTAAAACTGACTAAATCAGGCGTAAAAAATTGCTGATGATATCAAAATCTCCCAAATGTTAACCTCTTGGTACATTCTTGCCTGATGTTAATGAGAATTATTGATGATATATTATTTCCATGTATTTCCATAGGTTTTTAAATTCCCACAATCTTCACTTTCTTCAACAATAATATCTATTAACTTTTGGGAATGGATATTAGTACTTCACAACAACTACCAAATATAAACCTTCAAGAACGAATCAAAGTGTTCCATTCTGTTACATTATTCAACAAAATAATAAATGGTATAAAACATTTTCCATGTGGAAAATCTTCAGGATTATATCATTTTGGTATAAAGAGGAAACATAAATACTCTTTCATCATAAAAAACGAGTTTAGATACAGGCAAAAATTTTGCCTCTGTATTGTTTTGATAACAAATATTTACATTCAAACACTAAAAACTCAAATCTCCCAAACTACCTTTCCAAGTTCATAGGGAGAGCACAGGCAGACGATGGTCCTGGACTGTTGCTCCCAGACAGCACTCCAGAATGCTGTACTAGAATCCACACCACTCACTTTAGCACCTATGTAGCTGCAGTGACTGGGGTCATAACCCTGAAACATTAGAGAGCAAACAAGTAACAGATAGTTAGTTCCTGTTAATGGCTTCCTGTTTAGTATCAACTTTTGTGGGCTATGCTGTCAAGTACACGTAACTTCTAGTATATGTGAAATTGACAAATGACATGAAATCATTCCATGTTTGATTCCACGGTTCTCACAATTGCATAAAATATATTTGCTCTGCTTTTATGCAAGGGGTTGGGTCTTAAAAGAATCATGATTTTTTAAAAAGAGAAGTAGAAATGACCGAGATAAGACCATGAGAGACTAACAATTTTTTTTTCTTGATTCGAGTTCTGATGAGAACTCCTGAGTGTTTTTGTCAATGACAAAAGGAGCTTCATATTTTGCACAATGTCTCTGTATGTCCTTAATTACAGAAACTATCATTTTGTGAATAATATGATAAACTTTAGGACAGTCCCTTCCCACAGAACTTTGAATTCATACCTATATCTCTATGTTCAAAGTTCCATTCTTGCTACAATTTCTTCAAAATAGCTATATGATTACCTTGCGAGAGGAATTTTAATTCAACATTACTCACTCTGATAAAGCTGGCATCCAACACAAAGTCAGCTGGCTTAGAGGGGCTAGTTGGGCTAGTGGGGCTGGTAGGAGGCACAGGAACCCTGGTCCTCTCAGGTGACTGGATTCCAGGTGACCGAGGTTTGGATGATATTGACACCGGTATCTTCTTCTTTGAGTCAGAGATGATCTGCTGGTGCCCAGGGAGGTTCTGAAATCAGATTTTTTTTCAGATTCAGATTCATCAATATAAAAGGTTGATGAATGAACCATTAATTTCTTTACACTGGATCAAAATAAAGGCAAACCTGGTTTTCATAGCAGTCACTTGACTACACACACCCCACTTCTTTTGCTTCTTATTAAAACTTAGACTTTGTTAACCTGTACAGAAAGATCACCTGCCTACAAAATCAGTAGTATTTCAATACAGGTTTTATTCTATTGTAATTGACAGAAAAGGAAAAGAATTACACCATCAAAATTGATATCAACATGCAATTACGCCATTCATCTTGCTACATAAACAGTTTTTTGTTTCTTTATTTGATTGTACTCAAATCATTCTGTGTATTTACAATAAAACTATAAAAAAGTCAAATATAAAAAGTTTTGGGTGGTATTTTATTTGACTCTGCTCTTACCATTCATGTATTAGGGACACTTAACACTTCTAAACCACTCTGTACAATTGGGGAAATAAAAACTTCCTTCTATATCTTATTCATGTTTTGCTGTAGTACATGTGTCCATGATTGAAGAAGGAAATAAATGTTACTTCTACATTCTATTTACACGCTTTGGCTAGTAACTACATGTACCTCAAACTCTTCTGCAATAGCCTCCCTGTAGCTGTAGAACTTTGCCAGGGCATTGCTAGTAAGGGTGTGGGAGGGCAACGCCTGTAAGAGGAGAAAACAACAAAAACAAGAACATTTCAGAAGCTATTCTATTTCAAGAACAGATGATAGCACTGATCATATGTCGGACATGAAGAAATACAAATAATCTTACTACTAGTAGTTTTGTCTCTATTCTGTGCATCATAGTGGTGTATATGATACCCTCATTCCATGAAACTATTTATTGTACGTTTTAGGTCTATCAATAGAAACCAATCTTAAATGTCTAACATCACTCAGACCCTTGTTCTTAATTGCTGTCATTAATAAAAAATAAATAAATTAGATTTAGGAATGCAATTTAAATTTACATATACCTTTAAAAATATCTTGTAAATTTAAAAGTTTTTTTATAGCAATACTTAGTTATCTCAGTTGAAAAATAAAAAAAAATAAAAAAAATTGTAATGAATGACAACCAGTGGTTTGCATATACTCAGCGTAGTGGTTGAAAATTCTCTGACTCTATGCCTTTCTAATTAAAGATAAATTTTATTTAGAAAAACAATAAATTTTAGGACTCTCACTTGTACCACATGCCCTAAACTTACAAATGAGTTTTCAAAATATTATCATGACTGCTAAGACCAGTAAGCTCAAATCATTTTCATTCATGTACATCCTAAAGTGAGGCTGACAAATTGGGGGGGGGGGGAGATAAAGCAGTTGGTAATCAGAACAGAAATTTCCAATAAAAATTAATTCATGAAGGTCAATTTCAGTCTAATCCTAGGACAGCTGCCTGCCTAACATTAAAACAACATATTACAACTAACATAATACAAAGAAAGATTCAAATATATTATAAAACTTGGCAATCAGGGACTATTTCTAAAGCAGGAATTATACCAGGAATAAAGAATTGGTGGGGGAAAATACCATTTCACCACTTCCTTTGTTATATTGCGGGCTATTAACCACCATGTCCCTAAGAGGAAACACACCACAATTTTCATGTCATAATCTGGTTCATAAATTTGTAGCCACAACAATATTTCATGATACACAAAAGTCACACTATTATCTGTCAAGGGTTACACAGTTCATTTGTAGGGTATTTTTACAGAAAGTGCAAGATATGGTGTATTGCATTTAATATATTCCTAAACATTCCCTTAAAATTGTGCAATTCACTTCCACTCTTCCTGAAATGGACTTGTTCGAAAGATTCCACTTACAAACTGAGCAATACTGCAACATTTTATGCAGGATTGATAATGTTGGAACTTTGACATGAAAAGACATTAAAAGACTCTTATATGATAATTTTCTTGAAACAAAGTTTAATGAAGTTTGAAATAAACTGATCAAAGTGCTACATGTTAATAACAGAAAAAAAATATAATGATGCAAGCTTTTCCCTTTTAAAGGGGCCCCAAAGGGCTAATTTGAAATAGAAAACAGACCAATGCAACTGTATCTTTTCCATAAAATAGATGGTGTAACCATATCCCTGGTGGAACTGATCAAATATTAGCTCTGTGGAAACACAACTTCAGAGGGAATGTATTGATATTGAATTGTATTCCACCAGAAGTCATAGGTCACTTGTAAAACTGGGTCGATTAAAAGCAAAGGCGAACTGAAGGAGGAGGGGCATTAGTGCAGCTAGTGCCATCCCCTCTCAATCTGGTTTAATGAAGTATGCAAAAGTACCCCCCCCCCCTTAAAAAATGTGTTCTTACACATGCATTTCCTTACAAACTACAGACCACCCCCCCCCCTTTTTTTCAAATTATGCCATTCCTCCTCCCCCCCCCCCCCTCCCCCTTAATACAAAATCCTGACTTTGCCTCTGAATTAAAGCAGAACTTGGGACCTTGATTGTATTTGTAGATCCTGAATAAAGCACTAAATCTGTTTACTTAACGGATTACAGGTGCATGTATGGTGCTCATTGGAGATCGCTCTTAGATTAATCTGTTACTCTTCATCAATCTAATAATATCACAATCTGGAAATATTATGGTGCTAGTCTGCAAAGCGCAGGCTCTCTCACCATTAAACTTCACACTATTCACACTATCACAAATGCTCAAAGAGTGGAAGCACTGTCGTATAATGGTGAAGTCTCTTGACTCTCATACAAGATGTCTTGGGTTCAATCTTTGCTGCATGCTCACATCCTTTATCAAGATGTTTAACTCATATTTGTCTCTCTTGACCCAGGTGTACATGGGGACCTGGCAGTTACTGGGGTAATAATAATTTGCAGGGCTCTCAGGAAAAACAGCACTGAAGCTGATAATCTGCTTGCCTTGGTGATCAAAATTAATCATTATTACTGTATTATCACCGTGTGTTACAACAGACAAAAGTATGTGGCAGCAAATTACATGTAGCATACTGCTAATTTGCCCTAAGATATTCCCCCCCCCCCCCATGAAAATATGTCGCACTACATTCAAGTCTGGAAAATGCAGACTACATGAGACCCTAAATACAGTATCCCTTTATTGAGTTTTCCCTCATTACAGTAAGGGTGCAACTCAAAACTTCAGGCATTTTCCTTGAAAGGTATAAAAAGGCAGACTATCAATTACGTACCCTGCAAGATATTTACTCTGTTTCATCACGTATTGTAATAACCACTTGTCAATGTCAAAGATCTTTGGTATATGTACGTACCGACACCCTATGTACATGATTTGGAGAATTTTATAGGTTGCTATCTATCTTTGTTTACTTTCAAAACAATACACAAAAATAGAAAGTTTGAAGATCAAGTTAAGAGAACTGAAAGTTTGGGGGCAATTCTACATGTATTTACAGCAAGTATATGTACAGTACAGTGTGCATATGTATTTTTGTCAAGTTGATGCTTTCCTTTAAAGACAATCCATTAGAATTTCATCTTGATAGGTGCATTACTAATATGTTGCTTGATTCCCCTAAATCCATTGATAACGGATCAAAAAGAAATAGTGACATTAAAACAGTAACTGTCAAATCCCCATTCTCTATCTGATCTGGCTCTCATAGCGTTTCATGAAGAGTTTTGTCAGTGATTTTCACCGACAAATTTTACAAGCTACTGAAAATCCTCGCATCTGATTGGCTGACAACAAATTAGTCGGTGAAAATCACCGACAAAACTCTTCATGAAACACTCCCCCTGATATGCATATACAGTGATGTATTGCAGTCTAGACACTTTGCAAGCTTGTTGATCCACAGTATGGAATATCCAATGTTATAATCATAAAAGCTAACCCTTTGCCAACTCCTGCCGACTTTGGTCACAATCATACAATTAAATGAAACAATCGTAATAATTAGATTCCTCCTTTACAAGCATACCAGGGAGACTGAAAACAGCTAGGATACTTGAGCAATATCTGTAGAACAATTATTAGCATCAATGACAGCACAAAGGATATCAGAATTGAAAAAAAAAATGTCATTATGTTTCCCTAACAATCAATTCAGCAAGAAAAGGTACAGTTACTAATAATCATACATGTATTCCTAAAATATTTGTCAAGAAATCAGCTAAAGAGGAATAATGGAAAGAAGACTACACAGGTGTTGAAAGGATTCTGGAATAATAGCAATGATTTCCAGTCATTCATATATTGGTAAGTACGACTCTCGCCAATACAATGAAATAAAAAATATCAATATATATGTACATTGTACAACTATGTAATACAAGTTCTCATTAAATCTGAATGGTTTTGATCATTACACCTACATTCCAAGCCAACATTTTCATTGCCTGGCTGGCAGAAGGGCGTTAACGCACACGCATGGTGCAATGTTAGACATCCCCTGGTTGGCAGAAGGGCATTAATGCACACACACACTGTACCTTTCGCGTAGTGCATGCTCTAGCTCACGCCATTCTGCCAGCCAGGCGACGAATTCCTTAAAATTTACTCCTTTTAATATGATCATACAATGACTTAAATGTATGTTGACAATGATGCAAATAATGCTCTCATTATCATGACTGAACATCAACAATGTCCCTTACCAAATTTATGCTACTATGCTTTACATTTCAAAACCAAATAGAACTGTTGAATGCTACCTTAAAGTTTCACAAGTGTCTGTTGGAATCAGTTGTTCAACAAGTGTATTCCTGTCTGTCTGCTCTTGCAGTCAAGTACAAGGCCTATCAGATGTTATTGGAGAGAGATATGTAACAACACTTAACCTATAACCCCCATTTCTGCTTTTTGAAGTTTGATCTTGAAGGAGGTAACACTATATGAGCTATTGAGCCACCAAAAGGGCAACTCATTGTTTCAAAAAGGACATTTTGCTCTGTATGCCAGGGATGTCAAGCCACTACAATATACTAGTATTCGAACCAGGGAAAATTTTTTTTTTTTTTCTGCGGCTACTTTTTGAACTCACACACCCGAATTTCCTAAATTGTATTGCAGTTTACATTGGAGCCTATGAGAATTTCAGGGGCTCTTTTTTAGTTTTCCTGGGCTCTTTCTGGCATTTCGGGGGCAATTTGCCCCGAGCCCTCATGTATTTTTTTCCCCGAACAGCAAAATTCAAATGTTATTCTTATGAAAATATACCAGTTTTATCCTATCAATGTACTTGAAAGAGATTAGTGAGCAGACAAGTCCTTGTATGGACACATAAAACAGAAACAGAAGGTTTACAGAACAGAACTGGGAATTCCATTCCATATGTTTTTATGTATGCTATCCTTTATTTTCATCACATTTCTTCACCTTTAACTCATAGAATTCCACATTAAGTTTGAGGGAATTTATTCTATGCATTCTAATGGAACAGAAAAGTACATTCAGGTGATTGGTAGTACACTTTAACCCACTCATGACTGAGGGTCCTGTATTGTGTGGTTTGGATCAATAACTTTTGATGCAGAGCTCTAAACATACCAAATACATGAGCAGAAAGACCAAGAAATCCTGCACATATTTTTGCATCAATATTGGTCATTTGATACTGAAATTCTTTTAAAGGAAAATGAGCAGAAAAATCCTTCCAAGGCAAAAGAATGAAAAGTTTAAAGTTTTTTTTCATGCAAATTGGCAAATTCCAAACTTCTCAACATACTTTCTGTCAATTCAAATTCACCGCAGCAGATACATGACTTTTTACCAAGAAAATGTAAACGACAGAGGAAAAATACCAGTATTGCCAATTTGAAGACAAAATGTTGATCAGATATCATTTCCAATAATTCCTACCATGAATGTGTTCAGTGCAAGAAGGGCATTCTATCTTATTATTTTGCATACAGTTAATGCTCCTCTGGCTCTTAGCAGATGATGTCTTTTGCAGAAAGAGGTCACAATGATGATCTCCTGGATTATAAATTTCCCTCTTTGGCTGAAAGTTTGTTTGCCTTTTAGCTAGTTGTTACAGAATACAGTAGAAACATATTCTACACAGTATACTTGCCAAAGAGGGGAATTACTAGAGGTAGGCTTTAATAACATTTGCCTAAACACTTTGCTAACTACCCTGCATGTGTCAAAATAACTACATGTATGTAATATCATCAACAAGTGACGTAGTATGAAACAACAAGTAAAAATATGCCATCATCTCAATTTTCCCCCTACTAACTCCCAAATTCATTAACAAGCATATCAAAGGTCATCAAACTTTTAAAGAGTGTCTCATTAGATCTAAAATTTCTGGGAGGCATAGACAGTGAAGAAATTTTTTGTACTTCAATGGATGTAACTGAGGAAAACAGAAATCATGAGCTCTGTAAAGCACCAAACTTTCCTGCACTACATAAGTTCTTTAGGTATGACATTACTAGTATCTGCCACTCTCCACCCAGTTGAGAATGAGTAAATCTGAGTATTGCCTATATAGGCACTTTCACACCTACCCGATCACGAAAAATACCCTTAAAATTTAAATTACCTTTTCAGGCCCCAAAATAATTATTTTGTGCATTCACATCTCCCCGAACAAGACCTCTACGAGAAAGTTCTAATAGTTATGAGCATGTACATTACGGTTCATGCACTAGTGTTCAATGGGATAGAAGTTCTCGTAATTTGCTTTCACAGTGCAAGTATCCCTGCCACCTTCGAGAAAGTACGCGTAATTTTGAGAAAGTACCTACTATGTACTAAACTACAGATATTTTTCGTTGGGGATATTAAGAGTACTTTCGATTCACACCGTGACTGGCAAAATACCAGGTATTTTTCCTGATTGGGTAGGTGAGAAAGCACCTTATGTCTACCCTCGTCATTGCTCTGTACATGTATGTATTCATGTGAATGGTACAAAATGGCAGGAGATACATATCTGCAAGAATCTATCAATGAGTCATATTCACTCAAGGGATTGAATTTGAATGGTGTCCGCATAACTTCCTTAACAAAAAGTCAACTCCCAATCACAATGCCTAACTCATAATGTCATTGAGGTTAGCAAGGTCAAATGAAAGTAACTTACAGCTGCCTACACAACAGAATAGGAAACATGTGAATCATTTCAAGGAAGCAACGCATATTCCCAGAATGGTATTGTATCACATAAGTGTATATATTGATTTTGGCACCCTGTATTTTCTTTGAATTGAGCTAATTCAGCTACCGTAACTTGTCAGAATGGTCTTTGTTCTCGGAAGAGCTCAGAAGTGAAAAACTGAAAGTCTATACCTACATTTTCCTTCTTTAATACTAGCATACAGGTGTTGACTTTCAGCTTAACTATGATGCAGGTGTTTGACTTAATACAGAAATAGCTCTATGTCTCACATGAGTGAATGGATGTTTTTATGCCAAGTCTGAGCATTGTCAATACAAATGTCGCCATTTGTCTAACTAGGAAACTTAATCTTGATAGTACTTATCTAAACAATTATTAAAGTTTCACAACACATGCCTCTGGCAACAACTGCTTTGCACTAAAAATATAAGCCACACTAAGAATTTTCAAGTTCATGCATGAACCAAAGTAACCCTATTACCCTAGACCTAAACCTAAGCTAAAATCTAATAGCAACCCAACCCATAGCTCTATAACTTTGGCAAGATAATGCCCAGAGCAATTTTAAATGGAGAAAATTCCCTCTTTTCAACTCCACTCCCATCTAAAATTCACAACACCTTTTTAATTAAAAAAAATAATAATTTCCCAATTTGTATTGCACTGTCAATTCATGTCATTTAGTAAATTAAACCAGAATAGCATTTTTCCTTCTATGAACCAACAGTTGGCTTTGAGGCTTGTCCTATTAACAGACAAGAGCATTCATAGATGCACTGGCCAGCAATACACTGTTGATAAACTATCCAGGCAATTTGTTATTCCAGGGTTGCTTTGTGTATACCTTACATTCGAACAAGGTCATTGCTTAAAACAACTGTCAAGTAAACATAAAAATCATAGGTGTGATTGAGATTTTCCAATTAGCAATAGAAATTTTTAAAAAAAAATCAGGGCTATATTATTCACTCATTATCTACTTTCACTTCAAATGAAATAAGATTTCATAGAAAGGGAAAATATATTCTGATGTGTTATTGAATAATGGTGAATAATGCTAGATCATGGCGCATTAGGACTGTATCCAATTTTGGAAAAAAATTCTAACGAAAGATGGTTTAATCAAGTGTCTCTCAAGTTCTTAATTGCAATCAGGTAATGCTGACTTCTTTACATGTTTTAGTCACAACAATTGTTTAATAGTAATTGAAAGACTCATTGTTCATTGATTTTAATAAAAAACATCACTGTGGCTTGGGAAAACATAGATAAAACACTAATAAATAAATACCCAGTAATATATCAATTGATCAATCAATAAATACCAGTTTCTCAATCAATAAACAAATTAATGAATAAAAAAATCAACAAATAAACGAACTAAATAAGTAAATATATAACTGAATAAATGAATAAATAAATACATAAATAAATGAATAAATAATGATTAAAACAAGAACAACAAATGAAAACCTTGACCACTGTTTGGGACTTTGGCTCTGTTATATTACAATTTTAGGTGCTGAATGCAATTTTTTATCGGATAAACATTACCTCTACTGCATCCATTTCCACCATCGTATCCTCATCATCCAACACCATCCCCTTGTTGATGGAAGCTAAAATGTACTCCCTATAGCTGGGGGCAGGGTGGCCACTCCCCTCCTGTAGCCCTCCCATGGGGGGACACCCCAGCCATCTGATGGGACTCGCTTAGGGCATCTTGAAGCTGCTTGCCGTCAAAGTAGTACCGGTCTGAGAGGCTGGCCTGGGATTTGCGGACTCTGTACACCTACAAGTTATGAAACATCATCATAATTATGTTTAACAATTAGTTTGTTAAGACCTTCATACATGTACTTCAGGGGTAAACTTACATGCAGACTCTAAAAATAATATCTATTAAAGTGATCAACAAAAATAATCACACTTTGGAAAATATCAAAATAATTACAAAATATGACTGAAAGTCATCTCTATTGGAAATTTTCTCATGCAGTCCTAAGACCCAATGGACATGGATAACTACACTTAAAAAATAAACAATTTACCAAAATTGACTGTAAAGGAGAGAATACAACAAATTACAGTCATAAGATTTAACTAAAATGGAAACCTATGTTAAAAAAGAAATATGGGTCTTAGAGTTGACAAAAAGAATACAACAAATATGCCATTTATGGTATATATACATGTATGTTGCATTTTCTCAAGTTCAGGCACCAGAAATACAACTTCAAATACAAGAAAATATGTGAGGTAAAAACCCATACAGGTAGGGCATAATTCTGCTCTGTGTGCTAAAGCTGAGAGAGGAAAAGCAAAACATATCATCAAACCTTGAGTTCTCATCAAATTGCTTTTGCCTGGCATACAGACAGCATTGAAAACAGTAACCATGGCAACAGTGTTATATCTGTAATAAATTGCTACCTATGTCCCAAATCTACCAGCTAGGCCTTGAGAGGCTGGGAACTGGAGCCAAGTTCATTCCACACCCTTTTCAAGATAGGCCTACACACAGAATGTAAGAGAGTACATGCATTTTTCTCCGAAAACATAGGGTTTAGGGTTAGGGTTGGGGTTGTGACAGCATAATGTGAGGATAAGGATTAAGGTTAGTTAGTCTAAGGGTTGGGGTTAAGTTTCATGTTTGGCTTAACATGAAGATTTTTTTATGGGAGCAATAATCAATGAAGCAAATGCCATGGAACCATTTCATGAACATATGCACCCTACCCCTCGGGAATTTAGGGCATATCATAATGGAAGTTCTGTGGTGTAACGCGGCGATATGATGATGCAATGGTTCAAAGTAAGCCCTTCCTGCAAATCTTCTTTTCATTAAAAGATTCTTTTTGTTATATGATTGAATTGGCTACATGTATATGTGCATTTTACATCTAGGTAATTTTTTTTTACCAATTACATCTATACCCATAAATTTTATCTGGTCTACCCTTTCCTTCTCTCTCTCTCTCTCTCTCTCTCTCTCTTTCTCTCTCTCTCTCTCTCGCTCTCTTCCTCGCTTGTATTCTCTTAACCATCAACATGTACTTTCCACATTTTCTCTCATTCTCTTGCTTGCTCTCTCTCTCTCTCTCTCTCACTCATCCTCTCTTCTCTATCAGCTTTTCCATTAAAAACCAGGCTAATTTATCATTCTCTTTCAAGTGACAGAAGAGACAAATTAAAGCCCAAGAGCACCCTATCATTGATGTGCCAACCATCAGCATAGCACTAATCACCTCATCTTAGTTCCCCTCCCCTTTTCTCCCCCCCCCCTCTCTCTCTCTCTCTCTCTCTCTCTCTCTCTCTCTCTCTCTCTCTTTATTTCTTTCCACTTTCTCCTGAATCATTTCAGATATAACTCATTTATCATTCTCTTTACCTTCATTACAGCAAGAGAAAGGATGACCATCCTCTCAGCCATGGCAAAAAATGTCTCACTTGCACCAATTACTGCAACTTGGCTCCCCCCCCCCTCTCTCTCTCTCTTGTCCTTTATTTTTTTTTCTCTCTCTCATTCTCTTATTCTACTATCACTACACTGTACATGCATAACTACTCTTTCCATAACTCTCCTTTAATACGCATCTACGTGCATTACATTACACTCGTCTACAAATTGATCATCCTACATACCTTCATTCCGACAAGGGAAAGGATAACGCCAAAGACCAGAGCACACACAGTGAGAGTTGCGCCAATCACCGCACCTTGGCTGCCACCATCACCCGGAGGTGCAGGAGTGGCAGCCTTGTTGATAACAAGCACATGAGCCGAGATAATCTGAGAGGTGAAAAAATAACTTCTTCATAATCATGCTCCTGAAAATTGGCACATGAGTGAGATAATCTACATGTATATGAAAGGAGCAAAGGGACAAAAACTTTCATGATGACAAAAAAATTATGAAAAATATGCTTTGAAAAGCTCCCACTTCAGATGATATCGTCTGATCTAACATTGTTGAGTGTAAAAACAAAAAATATTGGGGCAACTAGATTTTCTAAGAGACCATCTGTTTTTTTATACTGCTTTTTTTTCCACAGCAGATCTACCCAATCCTGCACAACATGAAATCCATGCCAGCCCATTGAAGAAATAAGCAAGAACTTTATAAATCTCAACATTTCTGAGGAATTGGCAAACTAAATCACATTATGGTTATTAAAAGTTTTGGCCAAACAGAAGAGAATGTGAACTTTGATGTTGATTATAAATGAAAGTCTTGAGATTAGAGAGTACATGACTTCTACTCCCTTACCGAAATATTCATGGAAAAAAAAACACCAAAATATAAGTTTCAAATACCAGCAGAATTTTGGACTTCATTTCTATCATCATCTATTTCCAACATTCTCTTATCATATCACTGAAATTCCGACATCTACATGTATGTCATTTCCCTTGTATGGAAAATATGGCTATTTCAACAAAAACACTGGTAAAGTTATTTCATTTTTGTGGATAGACAATATATTTTCATGCTAAAACAGAATCATAGAATCATCATATGTCATGTACTTACTGGATAAGAAATGGTTTCTTGTAGAATTGAAATATCACGAACCAGCTCAGCTCCAACCTTTGTGGTGATGTTCTCAAAGTAAGAGCCATTCACGGTAACAAAAAAGTCGATGGGAATCATTGCTATCAACATGGTTCTTTTGAATCTGTTCACTCTTGCTTCCCGACAAGTGGTCACGCACATTCAGGTAGGGTACATCCACCCTGTCATAGGTCGACTGGCTCAGAACCTCACGAGCAAATTCCACAAGAGAATCCTGAACGTTGTTACTACCTGGACAGAACCTGGGCCAGGTTGTACTGAGGCGAAGCTGAAGGTATGTGGGCAGTTTGTAGGATGTGTTGGCAATAGGAGGGGCAAGGGTGGTTATAGGATAGGGAGTAGGAGTTTTGACAGGGTGTTCTTGAGATGGAGTTGTTCTTGGTTCCCTTGTAGGTGTGGCATGTTGGGTTGCGCCATGTCCAGTAGGACCCTGATTGGTAGCTGTGTGTGGTGAAGTTGGAAAAGGCCAGTGCCATGGTACAGTCGTTGAAGATTGGGGATTTGTTTGAGGTGCTGTTGCCGTTGTTGAAACCATTCCGATTGTCCTATTCTTGTTAGGTACTGCAGTGTGTGTAGTGGTAACCCTAGACTGAGTCACCACTGGAGTAGGCTGAGTAGTAACATGATGTGTAGTCCATGGTAAGCTTGTACTTGTTTGATAGGGTGTTGTCTTCCTGTGAGTTGTCCTGTGTCGCGTAGTAAAGACTGTTGCTTGTATTGTAGGTGTCCTAGTCCCTGCGGCTGTTCTAGTACGGTCCCACCAGGTCCACAAAGGAGGTGTGGAATACAGTTCAACAGGAGCAGTATTGTTCTCGTCAGTTGTCCCATGTTGAATTGGCATAGTTGGTGTCACAGTACCATTATCTAATGACGTAGGGGTTCCTGTGAAGGGTGTACCTGACAAGGTATTTCTTGAGGTCAAAGGTGCTTTTCCAGTAGAGTTGGAAACTGTTGAAGCAGGAGTCAACCTCCTGGTCACCGAAGTCACTGTCACCGATGATTTTGGTGTTGCTGTCAATGAGGTAGGCGCTGTCGCTGAAGAGTTAGGCAGAATCACTGAAGAGTTGGGTGGTGTCATTGAAGAGTTGGACGGTGTCCCCGAAGAGTTGGATGTTGTTGAAGAGTTGAGTGTTGTTAGTGAAGAGTTGGGTGTTGTCGGTGAAGAGTTGGGCGTCGTCATGGAAGAGTTAACTGTTGTTGGAACTACTGTGGTGGCATTCGCCGATGTTGGTATTGGACTCTGCGTCTTGACCAGCAGAGACCTAGTAGAGACCAGATTTCCAAGATTAGGAGTGACCAATGGTTGCCCAGGTTCTGCCATGGGGCCCTGGGTGTCTGACAGGTCATGGCCATTCACATGGTTAGCAGGATCCACACCCAATACTAGTCCTGATAAGAAAATTTAAAAAAAAAGAATTACAGAGTCACAATCACCCTCAAAGACACAATATCTTTTACAGATTAATGTGAATTGCCTGCACAGACAAAAGAATTTGTATGATTTTCATCACCACAGTTAACCACAAAAACAAGATACATTTCCATAAATCAATAGTATCAAAAACTTCCATATATGTAATGTATGTGAACTGGCACTTTGAACAATGTTTGAGCAGAAAAATAACAATGTCCAATTTGAACATTCAAACAAGTTGGAAAAAAAAAGTGTTCTCCATTCAAAATGTTCTAATGATGTACATGTACAATGCCTCTATACTTGAGAAAGGTTTTTAAAATGCAGTGAAGCAAGGGAAACAAGGTCTTTCATTCTACAGCTAACTGGATTTGTTCTCTCTTTAGATTTTAACTTTAAGTGACAAAAGTTGACGGATTCAAAAATGGGTTGAGCATAAACCCGTAAGTACCATTTCCCCTACCCTACCCTTACTTGTGCAGAGGTGCTGTGGTCTAGTGGATATGTGTCCGGACTGCAGATCACAAGGTACGGGGTTCGAATCCCAGCCCGGCACTAATGTTCTTTGGCAAGATATTAGACTACATTTGCCACTCTCCACCCAGGTGTACATGTAAATGAGTACCTGATATGCTTGAGTGCTTGTTACTTTGGTTGCTCGGCCATGACTGGGGTAATAATGTCTATTAAAGCACCATGAGCATCACAACGTGACAGACATGAGCACTATACAAATGACCATTATTATTATTATTATTATTATTATTATTATTATTATCATTATTATTATTATTATCATTATTATTATTATTAATTATTATTATTATTATTCTTGTTATTATTTTTATTATTCCTGACTCAGTGCACATTTAAAGATAAAATCCTCACATTTTTCTTTTGTTTTCTCAACTCCCTCTCAACTCCCCTGCCCAGAAAAAAGAAGTCAGTGTCATAAAAATATAGTTCTCTTGACTGTGAATCTGCAAAGCATAAATCTTCTAAGGATCTAATACTGGAGAGACATACACTTGGACAAGGGATTAATGAGTCTACAAAAAGGAGAATTTGAATTTCATATTGCCCTATCAAAAATGTAACAAAATGATAAGAACAAAATTTGAAAAATTGCTAAAAAACCACATACATTGTAAGCAGAAAACCTCCAATATCTATACCAATTAGTAACAAGACAATGTATTTAATTACAACCATGCAAATTTGCATACAACTCAGTAATTTGAACTGGTATTGTATATATCAATTTTATTGAAATTACTGATTCAACTTTCAATAAAAAACCAGCTAAGGAACAAAGGATCATATCATAAAAGCAAAAAAAAAAGGATTAAATGGCCAATAATTTCCGTTTTGTTTTATTTATTTGTTTGACTTTGTTATGCGCAGCTTTTTAGTAGCTTACACATCACATTTAGAAGACACACGTCAACTCTAGAGATTACATGTACATGTACATGTATAATGTATGTTCTCTTTGATCCTGAGGAGAATTTTCATTTATTTGTGCCAAAAATCCTCAAGATTGTACCTATAATTCACCTATTCAGCTCTTGTCTGTCTTCACAGAATGCATGAATGCAGTTCAAGTGTCCTATTGGATTACAGTACTTGATATCACTGAAACAGTGACTCATTGACACAGCCATCCTCACTCCCACTTCGAAAATATCAGAAAAGACAATCTGTCTTGGCTTGATGAGCAATACTTTCCTCAGATAAGATCTCACCGATGAAGTTTGAATTACATACTGACTGTTGAGGGCCAGAAGGATGTTAAAGGGTTTAGGGTATCAATCACAAAAATACACTTTGACTGTTAGGAGTTCAATGTCACTATACTATATTCAGAATATGTGCTTCAAATATTACTTATATTATATGCATGCACAAAGAGATAATGTGAGATCAAATAAATGTGTATATACTCTTGATTGACAAGAGTATATATTTGATGCGCTTGATGCGCTAGATTCCACACCTTCTGCAAGGTGGATGACGATTTACGGAATCAAATTATACTAAGCAAAGCATCTAGTACGGGGACTTAATTATTGAATGTGCAAAGCAAAAAAGATAGTATGGGACTAACAAAAGTCTCGCACTAAGAAAACTCTGGTAACAAGAAATGCCAGTGTGAGAACCCTAAAAGTCAACCATATGAGTTGGGACTATCACTTCTTACACTGCCACTCTTGACTGCTGATTAGCCATTCCGTCAATTCCTTTACCTTGCAATTTGACCAAGAATCAAAGGGTCATGTGCAATTCATCTGTACACAATATAAAACATTTCCAAGATTGCAGATTGATAAATCACAGTTTGCAGGGCATAAAATGGCCCTGGCTAAATATGAAATTTGTAATCTATTCTAGGCAAGTCTGGCCAACTGGCTAACCTCATTATGATATAATATCAAGGGCTCCACTGCCTAGCATTGACTTTCATTAAAAAGGTCATTCTTATTTAAGAAAAATCAGAGGGGGAAGGGTTCAACTTTCTCTGCATGGAATATTCATTGAAATATATAGGGGGATATTGTGAAGGTCTGGCTCTGCTCCATTTATCTTTCATTTCATTGATTATTCTACTTCTTTAACAAAGGGCATAGACTGCCAAAACTAGACACAACAACAATCATAGACTGACAAAGTTAGGCTTGCTCAAGGATTTATGTAAAAACATGTCAAATAGAGTGTGTGGCTGTAGACTACCTTTATATTCTTTAATATCAAGCACAGTCTGGGGGTACAGACTATCAGATATAAGAAGTTGGGGGGGGGGGGTGTCATACCATGCAAAAGAATCTGATACACAGCTGAAATTGGATCTACCCCTGGCATTGATTAGAGGTCTGGAAATCACATTCTTAAAGCATTTCCTCATTCATTAATACTGACTGTATCAAGATTTCCCTATTTAGATTGAAATATATCGATAAGTGATATGTCTGCTACTTTATACTTTTCTTTATATGGATGGATGCCATCAAGGATTGTTTGAACTTTAATGTATAGATCAAAAAGTTGAATCATGAATATCATCTTTGAAGTAGTTTTATCAACGTTGCGTTGTGTTCTAATTCATTTGATTAAATGAATGATAGTATGATACTATTTGATACTAACTGAGTTTTTTTTGCAAGTTATTAAATAAGTAGTCTGTCTACCAGGCCAATATGAAATTTTGAATTTTCAATGATTATCATTCACAATATTCCAGTTATCACCAATTTATTTCAAACCTATCAGTCCCTTCTGCAAAAATTTCTTTTTCAAATACGTTTTACATTTAGGACAAAATCATAGGAAATTACACATGAACATTTGGAATACTAGTATGAAGGGGGCAGACAGTGTAGTTTTATTACACTGTATCTAAAATCCATCATAAATATTAAATTGCACTGTGATTCATATTTTAAAAACCTATCACACAGAACTGTGATAACAATTTACAATACATGAGTGGGGTGAGATCATATCTGAGAACTGACTGGTAGTGTCAACTATCATCTACACAGATTATCCTTTGATATTCTCTTTTTTAGCATAAATTCTAATTTCTAGAATGCTATTCTTGCAGTACATCTTTGCATTTATTTGTTTTTTATTGGCATGTATCTTTCTAAAATGTAATCTGTTGTGTTTCTGTAAACATGATATAATCCAGCTTTAGCTGTTTTTCATGTAAAATGATTGTACTATCTGTTTCTGACTGCATTCATAAATGATTGATTGATTGGTGAAAGATTGATCCCTGATCATTGATTGATTTATTTCTTTCTTGATTGCTTTCTTGCTTGACTGATTGAATGATTGATTGATTGCTTTCTTGCTTGATTGACTGATTGCTTGAGTGCATGAATCATTCTACTTAGTTATATGTCGGATGTCTGCAACCTAAACTGCAGGAAAGAAAGTATTCCCACCATGTTTCATGAAGAATCTTGTCAGTGATTTTCACTGACTAATTTGCTCTTAGCCAATCAGATGCGAGGATTTTCAGTAGCTTATAACAGTTGTCAGTGAAAATCACTATTACTAACAAAACTCTTCATGAAATGCTCCTTTAGTAGGTCTGCATGTTAAGGCATTGGTTAACATTGTTATGATTTTAAAAAATCTTGTTTTGTTACTTGAAAATGGGATAAACATAAGGGTTATAGTGTAAAAATACCAGTCTGAAAGTTTCAAAGTATAATATCCACAGGAAGTATTTCTAAATATAAAAAATGTGAACCAATGTTTGAAAAATATACGAGGGTCGGTTGCACAGAATAGACATAAGGAGTGTGCATGCGCGTATGACTCACCTTACCATACTGTGCGTATCGGCGTATCACGCGGCGGGAGGCACATAACGGCATTTTCAAATTCAAGCAAAGTGGTCCTTTTAGTGATTGTCTCGTGAGACGAAGGATAATTAAATCGCCATTTGCGTCTAACTTACACTTTTTCATTCCAAATTATGGTTGGTTTCAGGGTTTTTAAGTACAGATATAAGTACTCATACAAATGTTTCATCTTAGTTTGAGAATTTTTTAAATCAGCTTCTCACAAAGTTAGCCAATGCCTTTAGGTCTTTACTGTATGAACATTTTGCAGTTACAAATAGCCTATATATTGGTCAAGGATACCCACAAACCACACTTTCAATGTAAATTTGCATTTGAGTAAAAAGAAAAACAACAATGATCACACTTTACTTCCTGAAACCCTGGCACTTCCCCAACGACTAATAGAGATATCTGTCTCCATAGCTTATCTTTCGTGTCCTGCTGCTACCAGATCAAGAGGCAATGCCCCCCCCCCCCTCCCTCCCAATTGATACATGTACATATTTGGGGCAATGTGTTTTTTTTTTGTGTGTGTGTGTGTGAGGGTGTGTGTGTGTGTGTTGGTTCTTCCTCTCTTTTTTTTTGCCCTGGTATTTGCTAGTACACCATCTTTAAAAGTTTAATAAAGGAAGGAGGGCAAGGAGGGAAGGGGAGTGGCAGAAACTGATATAAATAGGGGAGGCTGGGTGGAGCCATAGAGGGAGAAGAGAGCATGAAAGTTTTGGCCAGGCAGGACCCCACTTTTTTGGGCCCACTATTCATGCATGCAAATAGGAGTATCGATATTGCATACATGTGTGAATAAGGGGCAGGGCCAATGGATAATGATGTTTACATCTCTCCCTCACTCTTCTCTGCTCTCTCTCTCTCTCTCTCTCTCTCTGTCTCTCTCTGTCTGTCTCTCTCCATCTATCTCTCTCTAGTATCTATCTTTTTTCCTAAAATATGTTTGTGTGTTGGGAATATCACATTTTAACTAAACCGTTGAATATATAAGCAATAATTGCTTTTTCCATTCATTTTGCATTAATTCAAACAGAAGTTTGGGAAAAGGGACCCCTTTCTTTTGGAAAAAGTCAACCAACTATAGTGTAACAGTATACAGTCCCAGCAGAACAAAGGAGTTGGTCTCTGTTCCAACTCCCTGGCAGAACAGTAGGAAGTTTCATCTCTTTTTACTGTGTACTAACGCTTCATTTGAAAGACGACTCTCACAACCAGTTGGAATTTCTGTTTGCCCACTATTAGTTGATTAACATAAATCCTAATCTCAGAGGGAAATTTGACAGGAATTTCCCTTTCCAACAGGAAGCAAGCTCTTTGAACACTCATGTTCCTGTCCTCCTCTATACCCCCCCCCCCCCCAATTTCATTTTGTCTATATCCCCTCCCCATTTCATAGGCCTCGCCCAATTCATTTTGTCTACTAGTATTGCAATTTATATGACACCTGAATAGATCCCTGTCATTTGATTGGTTGTTTGATATTGATCATTTGTCCCATTGCACTATGACGTCATCATTCGTGCAATTGTGGCTCCATTTACCATGCAATCTTGGATCCATACGATTTGCTCCATTGCACGAACGCTGAGAGCCCGGCACACTACGTACGTAAAACGCTTGCGTTTGCAATGTGCACCATGTACAGCGCGCTAGCATATAGCGTTATTGATTTATTGTGATATATCTACTTTTAGGTGTCATATAAAACAAATAATGAATGTGTTTTTCGTTCGTGCAATGGACAGAATATTTCATTCGGTGAAAGATGAAATTATTGATCCATTGAACTCGGCTGCGCCTCGTTGAATGGATCATTTCATCTTTCACCTCATGAAATATTCTGTCCATTGCACTCATAAACATTCATTATCTGTATACTATTGAATGCTTAATAAGACTGAATTAATTTCCCAATGTTATACCCTGACTGAGATTATAAGATTTTGTGAAAGTTTGAAAAATTTTGAGGGCATCCACCCCCACCTGCCCCCAAGAAAAAAACTGATTCCAGTATATATAACCTGAAAAATGTGCATAAATTGTTTAGTTTATATGCCCCCCTGAAAAAAAAAAAATTGATAAGCTAGAGCCTCCCCCCCACCCCCACCATTCCCTGTCTGTTGCAAACTATTGAATGCTTAACCTACATCAATTTTTCAAGTTCACATGCTGAGATAATCATAAAAGAGATACATGTACTGCTGAGATTTGTCAAGATTTAACAAAATTTTGATGAGGGCATCCACCCCCCCCCCCCCCGCCAAACCCACCCTCGACAAAACCCACTCCATTGGCAGTATAGAGCATAAAGATACATCATGTTTAGTGTGTTCCTGAGCTTGTACCAGCGAAAAAAAATACATGGGGGCTCAGGGCAAATTCACCCCCAAAACTAAAAAAGAGCCCCTGAAATTCTCATAGAGTCCTATGTTAACTGTAATACAATGTAGAAAATTTGGGCCGGTGGGCTCAGAAAGTAGCCCCAGAAAAAAATTAATTATTTTTTCCCCTGGCTTGTACGTGTTTAAATATTGAAATTAATGAAATATGACAATATCAAACTCTGGAATCAAACTAAGTCAAAGAACATGAAAAAACATTTTGTACTTGAAGTAGGCTGAATATCAGTGAATATGAAATGCCAAAAGGATGATGGAACTTACTTGGTACACTAACAACCAAAACAAGGCTCAAGAAATTCCACGATCTAGAATCCATTATATTCCGTCATGTGGATGTCATGAAGCGGGAAAACGATTCCATGAATTTAACTCGACTGTCAGCAAAACTTCTGCCACTTGCTGCTCCACTCATCACTACAAAACTTGTGCCATGCACAAACAGTCAGTTCAATGCTTTTGGCATCCGTTTTAAGGAAAACCGCGCGCAGCTAGCTCTCCGTTGGTCGCTGACAAAGATCGCTCTTCCCCGAAAGTCAAGGGGTCAGGGGGCGTGTACACGGTATGCTTGGCGTTGAACTCTTTATCAGTTTTCGCGATTATGGCAGAGAAGGAATATAGTTGTTTGCAAGGCCTTCAAACCAATGTTGAGCCTTGAGAACATGAAAACTATCGATATCGTGAGGTAAACTTCACTGTACTTCCCAAATCACTCATGCACTGGGTCTCTAGGATTCGCTGGTAATTTAAAGTTTCACGAAAGTGTAGCAGGTTGCTTCCACACAGCTGCGCCAGCAAATGAGAGATTCATGCAATGGCAATGTACGCACGTTACGACTTCACGCGGGGCCAGCGCATGCTGGGCCATGGGAGGAACTTTGTTTACAAACTTTAGTGGTATGATAACAATGATGCGATCCGATCCCATCTCATACGTCATCAATGTCAGTTACGAAGAAAAAGTGATATTATAGCCTTCAGAGCCGAGATTGTCATCTAAGCGATTTCCATTTCTCAAGCTCATTAAGAGTTCGAAAGGACTAAAAAATAAAAATTTCAAAAAAAAAAGAAAAGAAAAATGCAGTGGGGTAATAGGGGGAGGGGGAGCAGATGTGCCGAAAAACTTTTATTGTTAGGCCTTTTTTCTTCCCCCCCCCCCACACACACACATTTCTTTCCCTCCTTTCTAAGCAATGCTGAAATATCCACTGTATGCCTTGCTTTTTCATTTCAAATTTCTTTTTTTTTTTAAATTCCATTGTATAGGATATAGGCCTATGTAAAGGCAGGCGAAAGGTAACTTAAAATTACTTGTATTCAAAAAGGGAACACCAACACCTCCCCCCCCCCCCCCCGGCCGCTCACAAAATACAAATTTTGTCCCTGTGTAGGCTACGTCTTTCCCATAGATCGTGGATTGGGCCGCAGCTCATTGTGTCGCCGCCCCATTAGTTACCCACCCCCCCCCCCCCCCTCCGCTCTAATGCCGGTTCTTAACACTTACATAGCGAGGATTTTCTCTTTTCATTTAATCAGTGCTATGCAGATATTTCTAACGGGTTTTTTTCCGAAACATAAATGTTACCACAGTGATCCGATCTCGACTCCTTTTTGCCCTTCACCCTTCCAAAAAAAAAAAAAAAAAAAAATGCCGGATAGCGCGTGAGGGTCATGTGGTGGGATTCGAACCCACGCCCCGCCGATCCGTGAATCGCCGAGATACCGAGTCTCGAGTAAAGAGCGATGTATCCACACTGCGTTGCCGGCAAATTATAGGTGATCCTGGGGTATTTGAATGTGCCCATTGGACCTTCGTGTAATTGCACATCATATTTCGCAATGCTTAATGTCAACAAGATTATGATTATTAGTGCACTAACACATGTACTAGATTCAAGCAAACAAGCTTAGGCTGGTACGTTGCTTCTAGGACATTTTGCATGGGGATCGATGTCGGACCGAAAATTTGAAAAGAACAAAACAAAATAAAAAAAACAAGAGAAGGGGCGAATTCAGGGCAAAAGGACTCCCCCCCCCCCCCTCCCTCCCCGGATACCACAACTGGTGCATCGCAAGAAATTGGTTTGTTTGTGTTTTGGGGTGGATTTTTTTTGTTTGTTTGTTTATTTATAAGTGTGCCCCCAGGATAGATTATCCTAAATCCGCAAATAAAAAATCAGATTATAGAAATTTTCATGTATGAGTTATGAACAAATTTCTTACAAGTTTCACCGTAATGATTACAAAATTGCCCCCCCCCCCCCCCCCGATATACATTCATGCATGGGTGTCGATTTGTATTCGTGGTTAGGGGCTGGTTGGTGATAATGGAATACAGGCCACCCCCCACCTGAAATATTGGGGGTAGGGTATTCCCCATCCCCCCCCCCTTCGATCGACATCCATGCATATTCAAACATGCCAGCTAACACTGATCACGAGATGTGCAAGTATTGCGAATAAAGAGTGTAATAGTCATGACTTGACTTGATTTTCAGGTTTAAAAAGCAAACACTAAAATCTCATCTGACATGCTTGGCAACATGTTTGCAGCCAATATCTTTAATTCAAGGTCTTTTTAATCCCTATTCCTATCAATTTTATATGTTCCCTTCCTTCCTTCCTTCCTCCTCCTCCTCCTCCTTCTCCTCTTCCTCCTCCTCTTCCTCCTCCTTCTCCTCTTCCTCCTCCTCTTCCTCCTCCTTCTCCTCTTCCTCCTCCTCCTCTTCATCTCTATCTCTTTCAATATTCACTTTTAATAATCTAGAGTTCTATACTTCAGTGTTTCAACATGATGTTATACAGTGTACCAATTTTTTTTCGATATTATGCTCTTTTGTGTCTTGTTATTTATATGGATGAGTGAAATAAAGAATCTTTATCGGAATCTTGAATCTTGGAGCTCATAACGCTGCAAATTGTCACTTTGCCATGATCATTGCAAGGATGACAGGAAGGTGAGCCTTGAACAAAGGTTGCTTTTTATCTGTACACGCTTGCAACTAGTTTCAAAGTATACATGCAATACCAGTTGCGGGGGTGAAGTCACATCTGGTTAAACTTTTCGAACCGTATAATTATCTGGAAACAGTGGCGTTATGTAGGGTACGCGGGAGAAAAGGGCCCTATCATTTCCTCACCACCTTCCGAGAAACAGTGGGAAACCGAGAGAGGAGGAAGGGGAAGGGGGGGGGGGGGGAGGGGAGGAAACGCGTAAAAGAAATTGAGATGACCCTCTGCAACCCCCCCCCCCCCCCCCATTGATAGTCTTCACATTTTATCCCCCTCGTGAGATCTTCCCCCACGTCCCCGCCCTACCTTCTAGGATGCCAGTGCCCCTCAATGATTAGGTCCACGTTACTCCGTAACACTGTTTGTAATCAGTAACCTTTTCCATTCCCTTATGGGAGCGGCAAGTTTAGGTTGATCCTTTAATATTGTCGAGAGTGGAGAAAATAGTTCATTTTTGCAAAAATATACTTATACAAGTCATGATCAACGAAAAAGGTATAAGAATCGTTTGAAACATTATTATGTAGTTGTGACCTATCGCCGACCGAGAGGTAGACACAGAGACAAAAGAACGGAACAGTATAAGAAAGATTGACAGTTAGAGCAGTTTCATTTTTTGTCTGCTTGTTTGTTTGTTTTCTTTGTTTTGTTTTGTTTTAGTGTAATTAGTATCAATTTAAAGCTCCTGCTGCTAGCTGAAGGGAAAAATTCGATAACCCCCTCCACTTCACCACCAATATACCGATAACAGCTCTAAGGGAAAACTTTTTATCCAGCAAGCGCCCTCTCTCTCTCTCTCTCTCTCTCTCTCTCTCTCTCTCCTTCTTCTTCTTCTTCTTCTTCTTCTTCTTCTTCTTCATCTTCTTCCCCACCCCCCTCTTTCTCTTCCTTCCCTCCCTCATTTCCTTTTTTGGCCATGACAACCATGCAATTAATTAATCAATGAAGATGGGAGTTGCGAGATTTCCTTGCTTTTTCCTAGATCCTCTCAAAACAGAAAGGTAACAGATTACACGTAGAGGGCGTAAGACAAAGTGATGCTACGGTCGCCTTGAGTGAATGAAGCGAGTGAAAAATACAAATCGACTGCGGAGAGCTGCTGTGTGCCCTCTAAATTTTTTTTAGGGACAACTCCAAAAATGGATTAAAATTCTTAATCCAATCGAGTTAGAAATCAATCTAGTTGATTATTATTTCTTAATCTATTTTTGGGAGTTGTCGCTAATTACAACCGACTTAGATAAATTCATTAATTTCTAATTTAAGTTTGGTTCCAGGCACTGGGGTGGCACTGGTTCTGATTTTTTATGGGGCACCACTACTGGCCTATGTTGTATCGCGTCAGATCTAGGGCACCTTTCAAGGGAAAGATGTGGGGACGTAACTTATCTCTTTCTTTCAACGTTGTCTTTCCTTCTCTATGTCTTTCTCTGTCTTTAATATTTATATTCCTTTCCTTTCTTCCCCCAAAATGTTTTCCCTTGCGTTATGACGTCAATTCTTTCGACAGCCTACTTAATACTCTGCATGGTTCCATCGTACCTCTATTTTTCTTCTATCTAGATAATGTGCATTACCCCCCCCCTCTCTCTCTCTCTCTCTCTCTCTCTCTCTCTCTCTCTCTGTCTCTCTCTCTCCCCCTCTCCCTCTAACCATGCGCAGAGGCCAAACTTAAAAACAGCTGCTCTCGGGTTTAATATTCCTACTCCACAATACGAGCAAACGGAGCAAGCACATTAAGATACATACAGTCTGTGGTTTTTACTTAATATGTGATTGATTTATTCTTTACAACACAGGTATTCCTTTCTTTCATACTTCATTCATTCACTTGAACAAATTTGTTACTAGCTCTTGTACGTAATGTGAAGAAAACATAAGCATAAAGGAGCAAACTGGCCGAATCCACGTTGACATAAAGATATGTATTGAATGCTAATGCTAAATGATAACGATACATGTTGTAGATACATACACTGCAATGCATGATGATGGTTTTACATTGGTTCGGCATGAAAATGACCATGGCAGCAACTTCAAATATTCCTGTGGCGAAAATCAAGGTCGGGGGGGGGGGGGATATCTCTGAATGACTAAGTGCGTTTTGTACGATAACATGGCAACAGCCAACTCGCTTTCTTTTAAACAAGCTATCACAACGATCAGTTGGGTGCAAATTTCGATTAATTATTTCGTTTGCTGTCTGCCACTGTGTGACTCAACTTTTAGTAGTGTGCCATTGTATCATGCATTATAAGAGGAACGTCGTCAGAACAGATGAATGGCAGCCAGATTATTGGCATCGGAGCGGACCATTTAAACTCATGAAAATTATAGGCAATGAAATTACACTGTATTTTGCAAACGGGCAAAATCAAAACAAAACAAAACAAAAACAAAAACAAAAACAGTTGATATTTTATGACATATGGACAAAAAATATATATATATATTGACTGAATTATATCAACACGAAACAAACAATCGAGAATGGTGGACCCCCCCCCCCCCCCCCCTAATAATAATCAATTATCAAGTACATGTAATAGTAATTGCAAGGCCTTCTGGAAGAACAGCAATTATGCTGATGAAGCTTCCCTCGGTAAAAAAAAAAAAAAAAAATGTATGTTATTATTATTATTTATCAAGAACAGCCCCCTCCCCTAACACATCCCTTCTTTTAGAAAAAGGAAAATCATATTGAGCCGTATTTCAATACCAAGCGGCATTGTCGAACATGATCGAGGGCTGTTTAAACACACTCATAGCCTCCAAAGATCTCCTGGCATTCTGCTTCATTAGTACAGGCATTCCATGCACACTCTGTGAATAACAACGATAATTATAATGAGGATAACAACAATGATAAAAAGATAAGCATTCATTTTATTCTTTTCTCACAATGATAACCGAAGAGCTAAAGGAAAAATCAACAACAGCAGCAGAAACAACAACAACAGCAGCAACAACATATATACAAACAAACAAACAAACCAGTGAATAACCTGACGGCTAAACGTTACCTTTCCAAATGAAAACTGTTCGGCCAGACTCGGAAAAAGTTACCAATTTTACCAAATTAATTGAGTAAAATGTAAGTTGGTCAAAAGAAACATCAGAATATGTTGATTTCTCGAATATTTAGTTCACACACACACACACACACGCACACAGCTGTACATCACTATACTACCGAGCACAACAATTGGACTTCTATTGTCCCCTGTCCTCTCAAGGCTGACGAAATAAACCCAAATCCTTTGTTTGACAACTGAGGACTATTGTTTACCAACCGAGGACTATTGTTCTCAGGAATTTTCTTTGTTCACTGTCCTCGCTTGCAAAGCTATACAAGTACACCCTCTCTCACACACACGTACACACCCTCACACACACGCACACACACGCACACACACGCACACACAAAATCAGCTGGTAATACTATCAATACTATAAAGATCTTAGCTAACATTATATCAGTAAGAAAAAAATAAAAATGGGTGATTATCTTGCGTAGTCACTTAACTATGACATTCACTTCGTTTCCCTTATTTATAATAGATCAGAGGCGAATTGGAAAAAATTTTTAAGAGGTGTTACAATTCTGGAAAAAAAAAAAAGAATGACATCCCCCACCTAAAAATAGAGGCTGAGTCATCAGAATTGGGGGATGCCATTTTACATCGAAATTCTCTGACAAACCAGACAGTAACAATAACAACAAAATCTGGACCCTTATCAACCCAACCCCCTTCTTGATTCCCCCCCCCCCCCCAAAAAAAAAAAATAATAAAAATAAAATAAATAAATAAACTGAGGGAGGGTAAATGTATGCCTTACAGGGTTTGTAGCATGCATATTTTTCCCAGATGTCGGTCAGTCCTAGCCGATCCACTATCTGGGGCCTGGTTGTGATTTTCTTTGGAACCATACACTGAAAACCTAAATTGGTCTGCTTGACTAGCTTAAAGTTAGTCCAAACGGTGCCCACCTGGACTAGCTTTATGTTAGTCTGCTTCGCTAGACTAACAAGACGGACTAACTTTGCCTAGTCCGTCATGCTAGACTAGCCTTTCATTAGTCGGTTGACGAGCTTGTGGCTAGTCAAGCGACTAGCTTGAATTAGTCGTACACGCCTGACTAGTTTGTTCTTAATCCAGCGACTAGTTTGAGGTTAGTCCAGCTTGCTGGACTAACACAAGGTAGTCGCTCGACTAGTTATTGACTAGTTTTAAGTTAGTCCAAACGGTGCCCATTTGGACTAACTTCAGGTTAGTCTTGCCTGCTGGACTAATGTTTTGTTAGTCCATCAAGCTGGACTAAGCTGCTTTACTAGGAAGGTGGACTAGCTTGACGGACTAGCCATGATCCATATTTTATACTGAAATCCAGTGGATCAACGCAAATTAAACAATAAGAAAACACCTTCCGACGTTCCGACCACGTTGACAGACATCGCCAGGCTAAATAAAAGAAAACCTTGTCAGAGACACAAAGTCTGAAATAAGGGAGAGTATAAATTCAAATACAGTATTATTACAAACTTTATTTTTCAGTATATTTTTGCGTAAGAATATACAAGCTTGCGTTCCATCAGATGTACATACACACAGGTTATTCACACACAGATTAACAAGGGCTGCATAAAACCTAAACAATTTTTAAAGAAATCAATTTTTTAAAAGTAATATTTACAATTTAGGTTATAATTATGGCTGAAGTAATAAAAACAAACATATTCAGCAGTTTAAGCTCTCTTAGCATCTATATCAGTAGGCTGATCATGGTTCACCGTTTTTGTATAGCATGAAGTGAAATTAAAAAAAAAAAATAGATAAAAGATGAAAAATCAGATGAAATGAAAAACGAATGCAAAATCAGATTATTTATGCCTCCTGCTTAGTCAGTGTTTGCATCTCAATGCATCTCGATTTTTTGCCAAATAAAATGTGTGACATAAGGTACCCTATTCTGTTTGTAAAGACTCTATCAGACACTTTTAAAACAGTGTCAACGTTATACTCTGCAATTTCTACATAGTTAAAAAAAAAGCACATATTAATTTTCTTAACACACTTCACAATGCACATGTATACAGTGTATGTATATAGGCCTGCATAATCATCTCATAAGCATATAATTGGACATTTTCTGGAGAATTTTGATAGGGAAAAAAGAATTTGCTTAAAGTTTTAACGAATTAGTTTATGCTTGTGTCAGAAGGGTTGGCTTCGTCCTTTACGTTGTTAATCACATGTATGTAATATCTTCCGCACCTTTAAATATGAAAATATTTTGATTGAAACAAAAAATGGTTGGAATTCCACATAGCTGCGAGGAAAGAAAATGTTTGCACCAATCTTCTCAGCATTTATGAGATTTTTTTTTAAAAAGCCCTGTGGGATTTGACAAAATCCTTACATCAAGCATATACGGTTAATGTAATCCTTTCAGTTAAATTTGAATAGTCTAAACATTATACTGAATAAAGGATATAAGAGATAAATCTTCCACTTTGATCATAATGTACACCATGATAAATACTACTCAGCGGTGCCCAATTATACCGATACTCGATAAAACTAAACACTTAATACGTGTAGAATGTAATCTCTGATCTGCATGCATGATATAGTTTTTAAAATTTTGGTTAATTAATAATTGTTGCAAATATCAAAACACCTCCCAACTTAATGTTATTCGGTTTCTTATCACACTAATGATGAGAGGGAGAGAGAGAAAAAAAAAAGAAATTTCATCATCAACGGCTGTAAAAGTTAGGTAACTACAATAATATTCAAGATATACATGATGACCGCTTCAAAAAGACGATTCAGTTTTGAAAATGTTTTAAAACCATATTTTTATAACTCATGACACATAAGTTTGAGATCAAATCTAATCACCTCATGGAATAAACAATTGTATAGTTTTACAAAACATGTTAATGTAGCAAGTTTTTCCGTGTTACTATCTAGATGAATGACATAGAAAAATTGCTAGGAATGATTAATCTGTTATTTTTCATGAATGTTTTTTCTGATTTCAAGATTTATATGGATCAATCACACTTACCAACTCTCCTGGCTTTCTCATCAGAGCTCACTGGTTTGCATTTTCAATATTCAGTTTATTAGTTAATGTAACAACTGGTCGTGGAATACTGTTTCCATATTGAATATTCAATAAAATTTTTTGCATGAATAAGCGTCTTGGTCAGACAAGTGGGGTACTCCAGATTAAAGATGTAATAAGAAGAAATCCACATGGTTACTGCTGAAAGCATGTCTTTGGTTGTAGCGACCGTCTCTCCGTCCGCGGTCAGCTCATATGAGTGGGTGTCCAGGCACTTCTTCCTTGTCCATTCTGAGATGCACTGGGTTCTGTGACTGAATGAAAGATAACAGAGCAATGAACGAAAATCAGAATGGACGAAACAAATGGAGAATCAAATAATGAGAGGTATATCTGTAAATTCATTTGATATTCTTAATCAAATCCTTTTACAAATTGAAATGAATAATTTGGCAAAAAGAGTGTTTATTGAGAAAAAATACACTGAAAATATCACATTGTGATGAATGTTGAATATCATGTGCAGGAACAAAATTCTCATGGTGTGCTCTTTGTTGGATCCAAATGTTGTGTTGTCCTATACAAGTCCAATTCACCATATACGGTATACATAATTATGTACATACCAAAGTCAGCAATTACTTATTAATCTAGATCATAAGACACATAATTCAAAATTTACTAACCTCTACTTCACGTGGCACAAAGAGGTGATCCAACTTCTCCTGCAGAAGCCCTGGTACTGCCAAGAATGCTGCTTTCATCATTGCCTCTATAAAATTTGAATGCAAAAAAAGTGTGGAATGGGATGGATATAAATTATTTCATTATCTATAAATTGTTTTGTTTTGTTACTCGTGATAAAGAAAGTATTATGCATCTCCTTTCCCTATACTTTTTCCCTATTATTCTCTCAACATCACTCTGTGCTTCTGAAATAGTGTAGTAAATCGATTGCAAACACGGCAGAACTCGCAAATTATTTTAAGCCCATGAGACGTATAACGGAATCAATGGATATATATGACTTATTTAGATTCAAATGATACTGAAATTAAACAAAATAGAGAACATAAGATAGAGAGTTAAACCATATTGAAAGTCAAGTACTTTGAGAAATTAAACCTAATGTGTCGGGCACCCTCCACAACACCTAAAAATAAACACATTTAATTTTTCTCCCTTTCCCTATACTATACATATATTATCACATCAATATCAGTGGCGTGCACGGGGGGGGGGGGAGGGGAGGCATGCCCCCTTGTTCGTATGGGGGAATTTGGAGTGACTGAATGAAGAATATCTCATGCCTAGATTTTATATGGCGTCTGAAAGTCCACACTATTAGAGTAAACCTTAGCACAACCGTGTATGGAACATGTTATCCTAAATTGAGGGTCAGTACCATGTCCAAACTTGTAACGCTGTATTAAAGTTGCAAATCGACACAATCCAATTGACAATGGGAACACGTAAAACTGCCATCTTATCTGATTCTGAAAGAGTTTATTTCAAGATTCATATTCTGAAGATTTGTCTGACATATTGTGTTAGAGAAAACACAATTAAACTAATATGCAATAAAGCAATAGTACAACAACGATAATAATAATTTACTGATGCAAGATTCCAAATTGCCTCTAAAAATAGGCGCTTGAAAAAAAAAAAAAAGATATACGACTAGAAAGAAAGAAAAAAAATTGCACTGATAAAAAACCTAGCAGTCTCAACTATCTTGAGTTATATGTGTATTTTACATGTATTTGTATCTTTCTTTTCAAAAATTGTTATATCCCTTGCAATTAATTACAAAGATTCCACACATTTAGTGCACTGAGTCATATCAAACCTGTGAGAACAAACAAAATTAGCCTCACTTAGTAGCTTCCAGGTTGAGGAAAAATAAAAAGTATACTAGCAATTATATATTCTGGGAATTATTACATATGTATAATAGCACGTATAGGCCTACTCTCTTTGAAAACTTGAAAGAGGTTAAGATAAATGAAATGGAAGTTGAACTTCACTGATAACAATCTTAAGAATTTTAACATTTAAATCGACATGACCAGTTTGACAGTTGGTACTCTATTCATACTCAGCCAGTGTAATGTTCATTGAAAACAAGGATGGGAAATGGTATGCTCACTACCCCCCCCCCCCCCCCGAAAAAAAAGACAAAGAGAAATATAAAATCATTCAGAGGTTCTCACACAAATCTTTGTAATGACAAGTTCTCCACTCCACTAATATTCCATTTACATCAGAAAAACTCTATTGGTAATATGGATCTACATGCATAGGAATAGCGATGAGAGTAGTGTAACTGGTGTATGACAAACAACCCACTAACATGACTATAATGCTCCCATCCCAAATTTGCCTTCAATATCTTTTAACTAACTTATGTGAAATTTGATAAAACAATAAACAGTCCATACTTACATTGAAATTTCCGACATGATTTGACTGATTCTTGAGGAAATGTGGCAGGTTTTCAGCAGAATGACTTCAGACTTGCTTCTCTGAGTGCATCTCAGCTAAGTGATGCTTCTTTCGTTCAAGAAACGTTAACTTGAGCGGGAAAGTTTCCACAGTTAATATGAAAAATATCAATGGGGTTAGGGACATTGGATCAACGACTGGAGTTGAGAGCGACATTGGACCTCCATTCATGAGTCATGAGGGAAGACAAATAGGGTGTCAGATATTTTTGGGCATTTTTATGGTCTTAGCCATAGAACAATCCTCACAAATGGAATGCGTAAGGGCAAACACATTCCCAAAATGCGACGAAATGGTGAAAGTTGTGGAAATAACTTAAGGTATTCAGGGAAATATAGTTCATTTCCTTTCAGATTCAGAACCCCAAATTGATATGATCTGGGCCTGTAAACTTCTGTGATAAACAACTTCTCGGGATTGATATCACAAGCATTGCACTGAAATTTCTCTATTTTGTGTAATTTTAACTCACTACCACACCACTTCACTGTCGCGGATGTAAATAAATCCGAAGTCGAAGAAGGTGAGTGAGAAACATTTTAGAAGTATGAAAAAAACAAATCCAAATTATAAGCCTATATATGATATAGATCTAATGTTAAAGTAATGCCTAAAGATTTCCTAAAGCCCCGTCAATATCTTGCAGTAATCAACTTCAATTTCATGGTTGAAAACAAGTTCGAATTTATTCATAAAATGAATATGGGTTTTTTTTTTCTTTATTTCCAGATTTGACAAGTGAAATGATGGTTCCATCACATTACAAATTAATTTTACTTGACCCACGCGACTGTGACATAAACTGCAAACTTATGCAAAATACTAAATAAATTAGAAAATGGAAGACACAAAGAAAGCAAAGTTTTAGGCCAAAAGGGTACTAATTAGGCCCTCCAAAGAGTTGAATACATAATGATTTGTTTATTACAAAAAGGCTAATCGAGGTCATCCAAGTAGAGTGGCCTCAAACTAGTCCGGTCTAGGCTTGACTTGCTGCAAGCTAGTCCGTCCAGGCTTGACTTGCCGCAAGCTGGTCCGTCCAGGCGTGACTTGCCGCAAGCTAGTCGTACGGCTTGACTTGCCGCAAGCTGGTCCGTCCGGGCTTGACTTGCAGTTAACCTAGTCCGTCCGGCTTGACAGACAGCAGCTAGTCCATCTCTAAGCTAGTCCAGCACGGTAAGTAATGTTAGTCCAGCAAGCTGGACAACGTAAAGCTTGTCAAGGAGATCAAAAAGCTAGTCTGGAGGCTGGACTAGTTTCAATGCAGGTTTTTCCTAGTCCAGCAGTCCTTGACTAACATGCCTGACTAGTTAAAAGCTAGTCTAGCCTCTGCACGACTAGTTTAGGATTTTCAGTGTATGATTGTATCATTTCCGGCTATCAAGACTTGAGGACAACGAAACGAAGATACAAAATGCAGGGGCCACCTGTATCTGGATTTGTGAAGGTAAATCACAAAATGATTCAATACAATGACGGCAATTGTACTGATCATGATGATGATTATGATAGTAATGATAATAATAATGATAATATACCAATATATCAGTTATGATAATAGAAAAATAGAGGAAAAATAGAAAAAAGGAATATATTACCTTTACACATTGTGCAAGAAAGCAGCGTTAATACAAGATCAAAATTTGACAAGCTGAGATCTAAAGAGAGAAAGAGAGAGAAAGAGAGAGAGAGAGAGAGAGAGAGAGAAAAGAAAGAAACGGTCATAGCAATTCATCAAGCTCATTTATCCTGTCGGTTTCTGAAATATTCAGATTACTCGCAAATCAATTCCTTGATAATTATGATTAAATAAGAAATTGTTAAAGAGTTCATTGTTATAATTTAGTAAACAAAAGAAAAATCATTTATACGCACCCTTTGCTCTTACATGATGTTTAAAGTGCACATCCACATCACTAGATGCTCAAGACACTGAAATATTACCCCGGGTCACTTTAAGGTATTCGGCAGCCTCATATCTTAAAACGTGATATATAGTATGAAGGTTCATGGCTTCTCATAACTATGAGAGTTCCTGGGTTCGATCCTCGCTCAGTGCTTACATCTTGGAATGTTTGACAAGGTGTTTTGCCACATATGCAATTCCTCCTCGACCCAGGCTGTATTATGTGGTATACCTGGCAATGCTTGGTAATAATAATTTGCAGGGCCGGCTGGAAGAGCAGTCTGATGTTGCTTACCCTGGGTAAATAACTAAATTATTTTTATTTATTTATTAACATTATTACAACCGAATAGCGAGTACCCAACACCCGAGAATGCCTTCCTACAGGGTATCCATTTACCTCAAACATTGTCGCAAAATGTGTATAGTACCACGGATAGTAGCATCCATGATAGTACGAAGGATAATCCTTTGCCGGGGCTAGAACCATGGCATGCTCGAACCAAAGGTCTTCGCATTTCCAGGCAAGTGATTAAACACTCACTACCACTAACAACACTACCCACATACTCCCCACTCTGTGACGTCGAAGGATCTTCTCCATATATTTGCGATGAGTAGAAATGAACAAAAAAGCAGCAGTTTGTTTGGTAGAATATAGAATCCAAACGAAGTTGTTATGCGACTGCTGGGGCAAACGCATACATGTAAAATGAAAACCTTAGATTTCTAATAAGGTGCCCTCCTTTCATAGCATAAGTCAGAATGCTGAGAGCACCATGTAATGGGGTAACTGTCTGTAGCAGAGGCGTATCCCGACCTAAAATCCAGGAGGGGGGCAAAGCACCTGTTCATAATAATTCATGGTTACCAAACCACATTTTGAGGGCCCTGTTTAAGTATGTGTATACGGTGGTATAACAAGCATTTCTAATAGCCAAATCTTTCAAGAAATGTTTACCTAGTTATGTAGCTGCATTCTCCACTGTCGAAATCTGTTTTGAGGGCACATTGTCTCCCTCCCCCCTCCCTCCTTCAAGATATATGCTATTGATATATAGTGAGCTTCTTTCTCTACTCTGATTTATGATATTATATTGTTTTGCCTCTTGAAGCTGAAGGGCAAAATCATGCTGCATCTGCCGCTTCTACGAAAATCAGACACGTTTCTATGAATATTGAATGCGGCCACATAAATTTATCGTTGTAATATTATGCACAAAGGCAATCACTGCAAGTTCAGCTTAATGCTACATAAAGTGGCGGATACGAAGATTCTATGGTCGGCGGTGAGGGGGGGGGGGGGGAGGAGGGGAGGGGGCTCGGGCAGATGTCTCAAATTATAATTATGCGGCAAGAAAGCAAAGCAAACAACAAGCACACGTTTACTTTTTTGGCGTAACATTCACAAACTACAAAATACTAATCGATACAAAAAGAATGTATGCTCAAATTTGGCCAAACTTCAGTTACCCGTCGCTCATTAGGATTGTTGAGCTTTGGTCTAGCAGGTGCCCCCAGTGTGCTCCCTTGGATGACCAGACATAAATGTGCTCCGGCGACAACTTTTGTTTCGTCAAAGATAAACGGTCGGAGTTGCAATCGAGCTTTAGGTTAGGACAAATAGGTTAGAATCTAGTATAGTGTTTTGACACCCGGTTAAAGTTCCGTATATTCGCATAGTGTACGATATTGAATGGAATTGTCGTCGGGGTATGTGTTGTGGTCCAGTGGATAAGTCTCTAAATACTGACAACAAGGTACGGGTTTCGAATCCCTTCCACGGCAC
>CM057156.1:25770200-25813827 GCA_029962745.1 Echinometra lucunter | reverse complement strand
AACTCAGTAATTTGAACTGGTATTGTATATATCAATTTTATTGAAATTACTGATTCAACTTTCAATAAGACACCAGCTTAGCAACAAGGGATCATATCATAAATGAAAAAAAAAAGAAAGAATTAAATGCCCAATCATTTCAGTTTGTTTTATTTGTTTGTTTGACTTTGTTATGCGCAGCTTTTTAGTAGCTTACACATCACACTTAGAAGACACACGTCAACTCTAGAGATTACATGTACATGTATGATGTATGTTCTCTTTGATCCTGAGGAGAATTTTCATTTATTGTGTGCCAAAATCCTCAAGATTATACCTATAATTCACCTATTCAGCTCTTGTCTGTCTTCAAAGAATGCATGAATGCAGTTCAAGTGTCCTATTGGATTACAGCACTTGATATCACTGAAACAGTGACTCATCGACACAGCCATCCTCACTCCCACTTCGAAAATATCAGAAAAGACAATCTGTCTTGGCTTGATGAGCAATACTTTCCTCAGATAAGATCTCACCGATGAAGTTTGAATTACATACTGACTGTTGAGGACCAGAAGGATGTTAAAGGGTTAAGGGTATCAATCACAAAAATAAACTTTGACTGGGAGGAGTTCAATGTCACTATACTATATTCAGAATATGTGCTTGAAATATTACTTATATTATATGCATGCACAGAGAGATATTGTGAGATCATATACATGTGTATATACTCTTGATTGACAAGAGTATATATTTGATGCGCTTGATGCGCTAGATTCAACGCCCTTCTGCCAGGTGGACGACGATTTACGGAATCAAATCGTACTAAGCAAAGCATCTAGTACAGGTACTTAATTAGTGAGTGTGCAAAGCAAAAAAGATAGTATGGGACTAACAAAAGTATCACACTAAGAAAACTCTGGGACAAGAAATGAGAACCCTAAAAGTCAACCATATGAGTTGGGACTATCACTTCTTACACTGCTACACTTGACTGCTGATTAACCAGTCCGTCAATTCCTTGATGTTGCAATTTGACCATGAATCAAGGGGTCATGTGCAATTCATCTGTACACAATATAAAACATTTCCAAGATTGCAGACTGATAAATTACAGTTTGCAAGGCATAAAATTGTCTTGGCTAAATACGAAATTAATAATCTATTCTAGGCAAGTCTGGCCAACTGGCTAACCTCATTATGATATAATATCAAGGGCTCCACTGCCTAGCATTGACTTTCATTAAAAAGGTCATTCTTATTTGAGAAAAATCAGAGGGGGAGGGGTCAACTTTCTCTGCATGGAATAATCATTGAAATATATAAGGGGATATTGTGAAGGTCTGGCTCTGCTCCATTTATCTTTCATTTCATTGATTATTCTATTTCTTTAACAAAGGGCATAGACTGCCAAAGCTAGACACAACAACAATCATAGACTGACAAAGTTAGGCTTGCTCAAGGATTTACATGTATGTAAAAATATGTCAAATAGAGTGTGTGGCTGTAGACTACCTTTATATCCTTTAATATCAAGCACAGTCTGGGGGTACAGACTATCAGATATAAGAAGTTGGGGGGGGGGGGGGTGTCATACCATGCAAAAGAATCTGATACACAGCTGAAATTGGATCTACCCTTGGCATTGATTAGAGGTCTGGAAATCACATTCTTAAAGCATTTCCTTCATTAATACTGACTGTATCAAGATTTCCCTATTTAGATTGAAATACATCGATAAGTGATATGTCTGCTACTTTATACTTCTCTTTATATGGATGGATGCCTTCAAGGATCGTTTGAACTTTAATGTATAGATCAAAAAGTTGAATCATGAATATCATCTTTGTAGTAGTTTTATCAACGTTGCGTTGTGTTCTAATTCATTTGATTAAATGAATGATAGTACGATACTATTTGATACTAACTGATTTTTTTTGCTAGTTATTATATAAGTAGTCTGTCTACCAGGCCAATATGAAATTTTGAATATTCAATGATTATCATTCACAATATTCCAGTTATCACCAATTTTTTTCTAACCTATCAGTCCCTTCTGCAAAAATTTCTTTTTCAAATACGTTTACATTTAGGACAAAATCACAGGAAATTACACATGAACATTTTGAATACTAGTATGAAGGGGGCAGACAGTGCAGCTTGTTTACACTGTATCTAAAATCCATCATAAATATTAAATTGCACTGTGATTCATATTTTAAAAACCTATCACACAGAACTGTGGTAACAATTTACAATACATGAGTGGGGTGAGATCATATCTGAACTGACCGGTAGTGTCAACTATCATCTACACAGATTATCCTTTGATATTCTCTTTTTTTAGCATAAATTCTAATTTCTAGAATGCTATTCTTGCAGTCCATCTTTGCGTTTATTTGTTTTATATTGGCATGTATCTTTCTAAAATGTAATCTGTTGTGTTTCTGTAAACATGAATAATCCAGCTTTAGCTGTTTTTCATGTAAAATGATTGTACTATCTGTTTCTGACTGCATTCATAAATGATTGATTGATTGGTGAAAGATTGATCCCTGATCATTGATTGATTTATTTCTTTCTTGATTGCTTTCTTGCTTGACTGATTGAATGATTGATTGATTGCTTTCTTGCTTGACTGACTGATTGCTTGTTGAGCGCATGAATCATTCTTCTTAGTTATATGTCGGATGTCTGCAACCCAAACTGCAGGAAAGAAAGTATTCCCACCATGTTTCATGAAGAGTCTTGTCAGTGATTTTCACTGACTAATTTGCTCTCAGCCAATCAGATGCGAGGATTTTCAGTAGCTTATAACAGTTGTCAGTGAAAATCACTGACAAAACTCTTCATGCAACGCTCCCCTAGTAGGTCTGAATGTTAAATACTTAAAGACATTGGTTAACATTGTTATGATTTTAAAAAACTTGTTTTGTTACTTGAAAATGGGACAAACATAAAGGTTATAGTGTAAAAATACCAGTCTGAAAGTTTCAAAGTATAATATCCACAGGAAGTATTTTTAAATATAAAAAATGTGAACCAATGTTTGAAAAATATACGAGGGTCGGCTGCACAGAATAGACATAAGGAGTGTGCATGCGCGTATGACTCACCTTACCATACTGTGCGTATCGGCATATCACGCGGCGGGAGGCACATAACGGCATTTTCAAATTCAAGCAAAGTGGTCCTTTTAGTGATTGTCTCGTGAGACGAAGGATAATTAAATCGCCATTTGCGTCTAACTTACACGTTTTCATTCCAAATTATGGTTGGTTTCAGGGTTTTTAAGTACAGATACAAGTACTCATACAAATGTTTCATCTTAGTTTGAGAATTTTTTAAATCAGCTTCTCACAAAGTTAGCCAATGCCTTTAGGTCTTTACTGTATGAGCATTTTGCAGTTACAAATAGCCTATATATTGGTCAAGGATACCCACAAACCACACTTTCAATGTAAATTTGCATTTGAGTAAAAAGAAAAACAACAATGATCACACTTCCTGAAACCCTGGCACTTCCCCAACGACTAATAGAGATATCTGTCTCCATAGCTTATCTTTCGTGTCCTGCTGCTACCAGATCAAGAAGCAATGCCCCCCCTCAATTGATATACATTGGGGCAATGTGTTGTTCTCTTTGTGTGTGTGTGTGGGTGTGTGTGTGTGTGTGTGTGTGTGTTGGTTCTTCCTCTCTTTTTTTTTTTTTTTTTGCCCTGGTATTTTAGTACACCATCTTTAAAAGTTTAATAAAGGAAGGAGGGCAAGGAGGGAAGGGGAGTGGCAGAAACTGATATAAATAGGGGAGGCTGGGTGGAGCCATAGAGGGAGAAGAGAGCATGAAAGTCTTGGCCAGGCAGGACCCCACTTTTGGGGGCCGACTATTCATGCATGCAAATAGGAGTATGGATATTGCATGTGTGAATAAGGGCCAATGGATACTGATGTATACATCTCTCCCTAACTCTTCTCTGCTCTCTCTCTCTCTCTCTCTGTCTCTCTCCATCTCTCTCTCTAGCATCTATCTTTCTTCCTAAAATATGTTTGTGTGTTGGCAATATCGCATATTAACTAATCTGTTGAAGATATAAGCAATAGTTACTTTTTCCAATCATTTTGCATTAATTCAAACAGAAGTTTGGGAAAAGGGACCCCTTTCTTTTGCAAAAAGTCAACCAACTATAGTGTAACAGTATACAGTCCTAGCAGAACAAGGGAGTTGGTCTCTGTTCCAATTCTCTGGCAGAACAGTAGGAAGTTTCATCTCTTTTTACTGTGTACTAGCGCTTCATTTGAAAGACGACTCTCACAACCAGTTGGAATTTCTGTTTGCCCAGTATTAGTTGATTAACATAAATCCTAATCTCAGAGGGACATTTGACAGGAATTTCCCTTTCCAACAGGAAGCAAGCTCTTTGAACACTCATGTTCCTGTCCTCCTCTATACCCCCCCCCCCCCCAATTTCATTTTGTCTATATCCCCTCACCATTTCATAGGCCTAACCAATTCATTTGTTCTACTAGTATTGCAATCTATTGAATACTTAATAAGACTGAATCAATTTCCCAATGTTATACCCTGACTGAGATTATAAGATTTTGTGAAAGTTTGAAAAATTCTGAGGGCATCCACCCCTACCTGCCCCCAAGAAAAAAACCGATTCCAGTATATATAACCTGAAAAATGTGCATAAATTGTTTAGTTTATTTGCCCCCCTGAAAAAAAAACTCGATAAGCTAGAGCCTCCCCCCCCCACCCCCACCATTCCTTGTCTGTTGCAAACTATTGAATGCTTAACCTACATCAATTTTTCAAGTTCACATGCTGAGATAATCATAAAAGAGATAAATGTACTGCTGAGATTTGTCAAGATTTAACAAAACTTTGATGAGGGCATCCACCCCCCCCCCCCCCCGCCAAACCCACCCTCGACAAAACCCACTCCATTGGCAGTATAGAGCATAAAGTTACATCATGTTTAATGTGTTCCTGAGCTTGTACCAGCGAAAAAAATACACGGGGGCTCAGGGCAAATTCGCCCCAAAACTAAAAAAGAGCCCCTGACATTCTCGTAGAGTCCTATGTTAAAGGCATTGGCTAACTTCGTGAGCAGCTGATTTAAAAAATTATCAAACTAAGATGAAACATGTGTATGAGTACTTGTATTTATACTCAAAAACCCTGAAACCAACCATAATTTGGAAGGAAAAGCTGTAAGTTAGACGCAAACCGCGATTTTATTAGCTTTCGTCTCGAGAGGCACTGAACTAAGAGGACCGTTTGCGCGAATTAAAAAAATACCGTTACTTGCCTTCCGCCGCGTGATACGTCAATACACACAGTACGGTCCGTTGAGTCATGTGTGCATGCGCACTCGTTACGTTGGGTCTCTGCAACCGACCCTCGTATATTTTTCAAACATTGGTTCACATTTCTAATATTTAAAAATACTTCCCGTGGATATTATGCTCTGAAACTTTCACACTGGTATTTTTACACTATAACCCGAATATTTATCCCATTTTTAAGTAACAAAATGAGATTTTTTAAAAATCATAACAATGTTAGCCAATGCCTTTAACTGTAATACAATGTAGAAAATTCGGGCCGGTGGGCTCAGAAAGTAGCCCTGGAAAAAAATTAATTATTTTTTCCCCTGGCTTGTACATGTGGGGTATGCAGCCATGGCTCCAGGATTTGATGGGGGGGGGGGGGGCGGATGGCCATGGAAAATTTTTCTGTAAACTAGTGACTAAAAAAAAAAAAGGTTGTACATTACATTCTGGTAGTGGACTCCCAGTTGCATAGAGCTGATAAGAAAAATCTAAATTTAGTGACAAGCAAAAAAAAAAAGGTTTTACATTACATTTGCCATTTTGGCATTCTTCTTTTTTTTTGGGGGGGGCCCTTTCTTTTTCAGGGGAGGGCCGAGGTACCCAAAATGGTAAAAAATGGGCTGAAAATTTTGTGTCGCGGGGGCCAAGGCCCGCTCCGCCCCCCCCCCCCCCTGGATCCACGCCTGGTTGTATGCCACGATACCACCCCCTTGCCCACATAGAGCCTTCTCCAATAAAATTTTACCATGCTTGTTAAACTTACAGGCTAAATTGAGGTCTCCATCAAAATTAAAACTACAAAATAAATACTCCATATGAATATGAAATGCCAAAAGGATGATGGAACTTACTTGGTACACTAACAACCAAAACAAGGCTCAAGAAATTCCACAATCTAGAATCCATTATATTCCGTCATGTGGATGTCATAAAGCGGGAAAACGATTCCATGAATTTAACTCAACTTTCAGCAAAACTTCTGCCACTTGCTGCTCCACTCATCACTACAAAACTTGTGCCATGCAAAAACAGTCAGTTCAATGCCTTCGGCATCCGTTTTACGGAAAACCGCGCGCAGCCAGCTCTCCGTTGGTCGCTGACCAAGATCGCTCTTCGCCGAAAGTCAAGGGGTCAGGGGGCGTGTACACAGTATGCTTGGCGTTGAACTCTTTATCAGTTTTCGCGATTATGGCAGAGAAGGAATATAGTTGTTTGCAAGGCCTTCAAAAACAATGTTGAGCCTTGAGAACATGAAAACTATCGATATCGTGAGGTAAACTTCACTGTACTTCCCAAATCACTCATGCACTGGGTCTCTAGGATTCGCTGGTAATTTAAAGTTTCACGAAAGTGTGGCAGGTTGCTTCCACACAGCTGCGCCAGCAAATGAGAGATTCATGCAATGGTAATGTACGCACGTTACGACTTCACGCGGGGCCAGCGCATGCTGGGCCATGGGAGGAACTTTGTTTACAAACTTTAATAGTGGTATGATAACAATGATGCGATCCGATCCTGTCTCATACGTCATCGATGTCAGTTACGAAGAAAAAGTGATATTATAGCCTTCAGAGCTGAGATTGTCGTCTAAGCGATTTCCTTTTCTCAAGCTCATTAAGATTTCGAAAGGACTAAAAAAATAAAAATTTCAAAAAAAAAAGAAAAATGCAGTGGGGTAATAGGGGAGGGGGGAGCAGATGTGCCGAAGACTTTTATTGTTAGGCCTTTTTCTCCCCCCCCCCCCACACACACACACACACACATTTCTTTCCCTCCTTTCTAAGCAATGCTGAAATATCCACTGTATACCTTGCTTTTTCATTTCAATTTTTTTTTTTAAATTCCATTGTATAAGATATAGCCCTATGTAAAGGCAGGCGAAAGGTAAGGTAACTTAAATTTACTTGTATTCAAAAAGGGAACACCAACACCTCCCCCCCCCCCCCCGGCCGCTCACAAAATGCAAATTTTGTCCCTGTGTAGGCTACGTCTTTCCCATAGATCGTAGATTGGGCCGCAGCTCATTGTGTCGCCGCCCCATTAGTTACCACCCCCCCCCCCCCCCCCCCCCCGCTCTAATGACGACATGATGACATGGACGAGGAGAGACTGATCACATTGTGAGGTGAAAGGTCTTCTTGGGCATCCTGGATGTATTTTGTGGCCAAGGGCGGCGCCATGGTATTTTAATGGCGAAGGGGGGTGGGCAAGATGACCCACAGGTGAGTTTATTTTATCATTGTTATTTTGTCTGGCGTCACTTGTGCTTGGGAGGCGAAAAGCGAACTGAATCACTATGCTCCGCGTGTTTCTCCTCCCGATATAACTGACTGGGGGTGTGCAGGTGGACCACTACACCGGGGTTTCCCCTACTCTTATACGAATAGAGCAGTAGGTTCTTAACGCTTACATAGCGACAATTTCTCTTTTCATTTAATCAATGCTATGCAGATATTTCTAACGGTGTTTTTTCCGAAACATAATGTTACCACAGTGATCCGATCTCGACTCCGTTTTGCCCTTGACCCTTCAAAAAAAAAAAATGCCGGATAGCGCGTGAGGGTCATGTGGTGGGATTCGAACCCACGCCCCGCCGATCCGTGAATCGCCGAGATACCGAGTCTCGAGTAAAGAGCGATGTATCCACACTGCGTTGCCGGCAAATTATAGGTGCTCCTGGAGTATTTGAATGTGCCCATTGGACCTTCGTGTAATTGCACATCATATTTCGCAATGCTTAATGTCAACAATTAGTGCACTAACACATGAACTAGATTCAAGCAAGCAATCTTAGGCTGGTACGTTGCTTCTAGGACATTTTGCATGGGGATCGATGTCGGACCAAAAATTTAAAAAGAACAAATCAAAATAAAAAAAACAAACAAACAAGAGAAGGGCGAATTCAGGGCAAAATGACCCCCCCCCCCCCTCCCCGGATACCACAGCTGGTGCATCGCAAGAAATTGGTTTGTTTGTGTTTTGAGGTGGATTTTTTTTAATTTATTTATAAGTGTGCCCCCACCCAGGATAGATTATCCTAAATCACCAAATAAAAAATCTGATTATTCAAATTTTCATGTATGAGTTATGAACAAATTTCTTACAAGCTTCACCGTAATGATTACAAAATTGCCCTACCCCCCCCCCCCCCCCCGACATACATTCATGCATGGGTGTCGATTTGTATTCGTGGTTAGGGGCTGATTGGTGCCGAATATCCTCTGCGAGGTAGCGAAATAACCGAGTGGGGAAAGGGTATGGGGTAGGCCCGGGGGGGGGGGGGTCACTCTCCACATGGCCTGCTACCCACCCGTGTCCGACAACCTCAGAAATGCACCCTAAATGGGTAACCTACATTAACCAAATTTGCAACCCTAAATGGCGTAACCCATGAGAAAAGCCAACCTAAATGGGGAAATCCCCTAATTTGATACCCTAAGTGGCGTAAACATTGAAATCAATTAATTTGATATCATACTGATGACTGATGTTAGATTGATGTTAAATACAACAGGTATATATTCCATTTTTTTGAAGTTATTTAAAGTAAGGCCAACATGATTACTCTCAACGACACCTCCCAAAAGCCATAGATCTACTTAAATTTGCACCCCTAAATGGCGTAATCTGCATAACCAAATTAGCAACCCTAAATGGCTCGAAGAGTGAGAAAAAGCTACCCTAAGAAGCGATTTACCCGCGAATGGTGCTGAAAAGCAATCCTATTTGCCAAAGACGTCGACGACGCCTGAGTGCCTGAAACGGGACCCTTTTCGACGCTTTTTCTGGACGCGGGTGCGTAGCAGGCCATGTGCAGAAGGAGTGGGGGGGGGGGGGGGGAGGTACCTTTACAATAACAAAATCACAATTACAAAAATTAAATTTCAGATGATGATGATGTCGAAGATAACCGTACGAATAATAATCATCACCGTCATCATTATCTCCTCATCCTCATCATCCCCATCATTATCATTCATTACTTTATCATGTTATTTTCTGATGGCGTATTATTCAAGATGGGATAATAATGAAATACAGGCCATCCCCCACCTGAAATATTGGGGGTAGGGTATATCCCCATCCCCCCCCCCCTCCCCGATCGATATCCATGCATATTCAAACATGCCAGCTAACACTATTCACGAGATGTGCAAGTATTGCGAATAAAGAGTGTAATAATCATGGCTTGACTTGATTTTCAGGTTTAAAAAGCAAACACTAAAATCTCATCTGACATGCTTGGCAACATGTTTGCAGCCAATATCTTTCAAGGTCTTTTTAATCCCTATCCCTATCAATTTTATATGTTCCCTTCCTCCTCCTCCTCCTCCTCCTCCTCCTCCTCCTCCTCCTCCTCCTCCTCCTCCTCCTCCTCCTATTCATCTCTCTCTCTTTCAATATTGTTCACTTTTAATGATCTATAGTTCTATACTTCAGTGTTTCAACATGATGTAATACAGTGTACCAATTTTTTCGATATTATGCTCTTTTATGTCTTGTTATTTATCTGGATGAGTGAAATAAAGAATCTTGATCGGAATCTTGAATCTTGGAGCTCATAACGCAGCAAATTGTCACTTTGCCGTGATCACTGCAAGAATAACAGGAAGGTGAGCCTTGAACAAAGGTTGCTTTTTATCTGTACACGCTTGCAACTAGTTTCAAAGTATACATGCAATACCAGTTGCGGGGTGAAGTCACATCTGGGTCCCGTAACACAAAGGTTTGCGATCAATCGCAAATTTAAAACAACCATTCTGATTGGTCCAGGGTCCCCTTTTTTAACCGAGATGCACATAAAACAATGTTCTTGATTGGCTGTTACAACTTTGCGATTGATCGCAAATCTTTATGTTACGGGGCCCTGGTTAAACTTTTCGAACCGTTTGATTATCTGGAATCAGTGGCGTTATATAGGGTACGCGGGGAAAAGGACCCTATCATTTCCTCACCACCTTCCGAGAAACAGTGGAAAACCGAGAGAGGAGAAGGGGAAGAGGGGGGAAGGAAACGCGTAAAGGAAATTGAGATGACCCTCTGCACCCCCCCCCCCCCATTGATAGTCTTCACATTTTATCCCCCTCGAGAGATCCTCCCCCGCGTCCCCGCCCGCCCTACCTCCTAGGATGCCAGTGCCCTTCAATGATTAGGTCCACGTTACTCCGTAATACTGTTTGTAATCAGTAACCTTTTCCACTCCCTTATGTCGCAGTCACACCAACGAAACCGACTCCAGACCGATCAAAATTATTACGTTATATTGAATATATTACCATTGGTCGGTTGGGAGTCGGTTTTGTTGGTGTGACTGCGACATTATGGGAGCGGCAAGTTTAGGTTGATCCTTTAATATTGTCGAGAGTGGGGAAAATAGTTCATTTTTGCAAAATATACTTATACAAGCCATGATCAACGAAAAAGTTATAAGAATCGTTTGAAAGATTATTATGTAGTAGTGACCTATCGCCGACCGAGAGGTAGACACAAACAGACAGACGAACGGAACAGTATAAGACAGATTGACAGTTAGAGCAGTTTCATTTTTTGTCTGTTTGTTTGTTTCGTTTGTTTTGTTTTGTTTTAGTGTAATTAGTATTAATTTAAAGCTCCTGCTGCTAGCTGAAGGGAAAAAATCGATAACCCACTCCACTTCACCACCAATATACCGATAACAGCTATAAGGGACAACTTTTTATCCAGCAAGCGCCCTCTTTCTCTCTCTCTCTCTCTCTCTCTCTCTCTCTCTCTCTCTCTCTCTCTCTCTCTCTCTTTCTCTCTCTCTCTCTCTCTCTCTCTTCTTCTTCTTCTTCTTCTTCTTCTTCTTCTTCTTCTTCTTCCCCACTCCCCCTCTTTCTCTTCCTTCCCTCCCTCATTCCTTTTTTGCCATGACAACCATTCAATAAATTAATCAATGAAGGTGGGAGTTGCTTAAGAACACGTAAAAGATTTCCTGGCTTTTTCCTAGATCCTCTCAAAACAGAAGGGTAACAGGTTATAGTTACGTAGAGGGCGTAAGACAAAGTGATGCTAAGGTCGCCTTGAGTGAATGAAGCGAGTGAAAAATACAAATCGATTGCGGACAGCTGCTGCTGCGTGCCCTCTAAATTTCTTAGGGACAACTCCAAAAATGGATTAAAAATCTTAATCCAATCGAGTTAGAAATCAATCTAGTTGATTATTGTTTCTTAATCTAATTTGGGAGTTGTCGTTAATTACAATCGACTTAGATAAATTCATTAATTTCTAATTTAAGATATAGAGTGTGGTTCCAGGCTACTGCGATGGCACTGGTTCTGATTAATTTTATATGGGGAACCACTACTGGCCTATGTTGTATCGCCTCAGATCTAGGGCACCTTTCAATGAAAAGATGTGGGGACGTAACTTATCTCTTTCTTTCAACGTTGTCTTTCCTTCTCTATGTCTTTCTCTGTCTTTAATATTTATATTCCATTCCTTTCTTCCCCCAAAATGTTTTCCCTTGCGTTATGACGTCAATTCTTTCGACAGCCTACTTAATACTCTGCATGGTTCCATCGTACCTCTATTTTTCTTCTATCTAGATTAATGTGCATTACCCCCCCCCCCCCTTCCCCCCCCCTCTCTCTCTCTCTCTCTCCCTCCCTCTCCCTCTAACCATGCGCAGAGGCTAAACTTAAAAATAGCTAATACGAGCAACGGAGCAAGCACATTAAGATATATATAGTCTGTGGTTTTTACTTAATATGTGATTGATTTATTCTTTACAACACAGGTATTCCTTTCTTTCATACTTCATTCATTCATTTGAACAAATTTGTTACTAGCTCTTGTACGTAATGCGAAGAAAACATAAGCATAAAGGAGCAAACTGGCCGAATCCACGTTTACATAAAAATATGTACTGAATGCTAATGCTAAATGACAACGATACATGTTGTAGATACATACAATGTAATGCATGATGATGGTTTTACAGTGGTTCGGCATGAAAATGACCATGGTAGCAACTTCAAATATTCCTGTGGCGAAAATCAAGGTGGGGGGGGGATATCTCTGAATGACTAAGTGCGTTTATTACGATAACATGTCAACAGCCAACTCGCTATTTTTTAAACAAGCTATCACAACAATCAGTTGGGTGCAAATTTCGATTGATTATTTCGTTTGCTCTCTGCCACTGTGTGACTCAACTTTTATTAGTGTGTCATTGTATCATGCATTATAAGAGGAACGTCGTCAGAACAGATGAATGGCAGCAGGCTTATTAGCATCAGAGCGGACCATTTAAACTCATGAAAATCATAGGCAATGAAATTACACTGTATTTTGCAAACAGGCAAAATCAAAAAAAAAAAAAAAACAGAAACAAAAACAGTTGATATTTTATGACATATGGAAATATATATATATATATATATATTGACTGAATTATATCAACACGAAACAAACGACCGGGAAGGGTGGAATCGCCCCCCCCCCCCCCCCTCCCCCTAATAATAATCAATTAATCAAGTACATGTAATAGCAATTGCAGGGCCTTCAGCAATTATGCTGATGAGGCTTCCCTCGGTAAAAAAAAAAAAAATGTATGTTATTATTATTATTTATCAAGTACAGCCCCCTCCCCTAACACACCCCTTCTTTTAGAAAAAGGAAAATCATATTGAGCCGTATTTCAATACCAAGCGGCATTGTCGACATGGTCGAGGGCTGTTTAAACACACTCATAGCCTCCAAACATCTCCTGACACTCTGCTTCATTAGTACAGGCATTCGATGCACATTCTGTGAATAACAACGATAATTACAATGAGGATAACAACAATGATAAAAAGATAAGCATTCATTTTATTCTTTTGTAGCAATGATAACCGAAAAGCTAAAGGCAAAATCAACAGCAGCAGCAGCAACAACAACAACAACAACAACATATACAAACAAACAAACCAGTGAATAACCTGACGGCTAAACGTTACTTTTCCAAATGAAAACTGTTCGGCTAGACTCTCGGAAAAAGTTACCAATTTTACCAAATTAATTGAGTAAAATGTAAGTTGGTCAAAAGAAACATCAGACAGAATATGTTGATTCTCGAATATTTAGTTCACACACACACACACACACACACATACACACAAAATCAGCTGGTAATACTATCAATACTATAAAGATCTTAGCTAACATTATATCAGTAAAAAAAAATAAATAAATAAAAATGGGTGATTATCTTGCATAGTCACTTAACTATGACATTCTCTTCGTTTCCCTTATTTATAATAAATCAGAGGCGAATCGGAAAAAAAATTTTAAGAGGTGTTACAATTCTGGAAAAAAAATAATGACATCCCCCACCTAAAAATAGAGGCTAAGTCATCAGAATTGGGGGATGCCATTTCTCTGACAAACCAGACAGTAACAATAACAACAAAATCTGGACCCTTATCAGTCCACTTCTTGATTCCCCGCCCCCCCCCCCCCAAAAAAAAAAAAAAATAAAAAAAAAATTAATAAACAAAATTTTAAAAAAAATGAGAGAGGGTTAAATGCCTTACAGGGTTTGTAGCATGCATACTTTTCCCAGATGTCGGTCAGTCTTAGCCGATCCACTATCTGGGGCCTGGTTGTGATTTTCTTTGGAACCATATGATTGGTATCATTTCCGGCTATCAAGACTTGGGGACAACGAAAGGAAGATACCAAAATGCAGGGGCCACCTGTATCTGGATTTGTGAAGGTAAATCACAAAATGATTCAATAACAATGACGGCAATTGTACTGATCATGATGATGATTATGATAGTAATGATAATAATAATGATAATAATAACAATAATATCAGTTATGATAATAGAAAAATAGAGGAAAAATAGAAAAAAAAAGGAATATATTACCTTCACACATTGTGCAAGAAAGCAGCGGTAACACCAAGATCAAAATTTGACAAGCTGAGATCTAAAGAGAGAAGGAAAGAGAGAGAGAAACGGTCATAAGCAATTCATCAAGCTCATTTATCCTGCCGGTTTCTGAATATTTCAGATTACTCGCAAATCAATTCCTTGATAATTATGATTAAATAAGAATTGTTAAAAGAGTTCATTGTTATAATTTAGTAAACAAAAGAAAAATCATTTATACGAACCCTTTGCTCTTATATGAGGTTTAAAGTGCACCTCCACATCACTAGATGCTCAAGACACTTAAATATTACCCCGGGTTCACTATAAGGTATTCGGCAGCCTCATATCTTAAAACGTGATATATAATAGTGAAGGTTCATGGCTTCTCATAATTATGAGAGTTCCTGGGTTCGATCCTCGCTCAGTGCTTACATCTTTGGAATGTTTGGACAAGTTGTTTTGCCCACATATGCAATTCCTTCTCGACCCAGGCGTATTATGGGTATACCTGGTAATGCTTGGGTAATAATAATTGCAGAGCCGGCTGGAAGAGCAGTCTAATGTTGCTACCCTGGGTAAATAAACCCAATTATTTTATTTATTACACTATTACACCGAATTGCGAGTACTCAACACCCGAGAATTCCTTCCTACAGGGTATCCATTTACCTCAAACATTGTCGCCAAAATGTGTATAGTACAATGGATAGTAGCATCCATGATACTTAGTACGAAGGATAATCCCTTGCCGGGGCTCGAACCATGGCATGCTCGAACCAAAGGTCTTCGCATTTCCAGGCAAGTGATTAAACACTCACTACCACTACACCACATACTCACCATCATCTTGTGACGTCGAAGGATCTTCTCCAATATTTTTTGATGAGTAGAAATGAACAAAAAAGCAGCAGTTTGTTTGGTAGAATATAGAATCCAAACGAATTTGTTATGCGACTGCTGGGGCGAACGCATATGTAATATGAAAAACCTTAGATTTCTAATAAGGTGCCCTTCTTTCATCGCATATAAGTCAGAATGCTGAGAGCACCATGAAATGGGGAAACTGTCTGTAGCAGAAGCGCATCCCGACCTAAAATCCAGGAGGGGGGCAAAGCACCTGTTCATAATAATTCATGGTTACCAAACCACATTTTGAGGGCCCTGTTTAAGTATGTGTATACGGTGGTATAACAAGCATTTCTAATAGCCAAATCTTTCAAGAAATGTTTACCTAGTTATGTAGCTGCATTTCTCCACTGTCGAAATCTGTTTTGAGGGGCACATTGTTTCCCCCCCCCCCCCTCCCTCCTTCAAAACTTTATACTATTGATCTACAGTGAGCTTCTTTCTCTACTCTGATTTCTGATATTATATTGTTTTTCCTCTTGAAGCTGAAGGGCAAAATCATGCTGCATCTGCCGCTTCTACGAAAAATCAGACACGTTTCTATGAATATTGAATTCGGCCACATAAATTATTATCGTTGTAATATTATGCACCAAAGGCAATCACTGCAAGTTCAGCATAATGTACATAAAGTGGCGGATACGAGATTCTATGGTCGGCGGTGAGGGGGGGGGGGGGGGGGGGGGGAGGGGGAGGGGAGGGGGCTCGGGCAGATGTCTCAAATATAATTATGCGGCAAGAAAGCAAACAAACAAAGCACAAGTTTACTTTTTTGGCGTAACATTCACAAACTACAAAATACTAATCGATACAAAAAGAATGTATGCTCAAATTTGGCCAAACTTCAGTTACCCGTCGCTCATTAGGATTGTTGGAACTTTGGTCTAGCAGGTGCCCCCAGTGTGCCCCCTTGGATGACCAGACATAAATGTGCTCCGGCAACAACTTTTGTTTCGTCAAAGATAAACGGTCGGAGTTGCAATCGAGCTTTAGGTTAGCGACAAATAGGTTAGAATCTAGTATAGTGTTTGACACCCGGTTAAAGTTCCGTATATTCGCATAGTGTACGATATTGAAATGAATTGTCGTCGGGGTATGTGTTGTGGTCCAGTGGATAAGTCTCTAGAATACTGACAACAAGGTACGGGTTTCGAATCCCTTCCACGGCACTAACTTCCTTTGACCATGTTGGCAGGACATTAATCTACATTATTTTGCCACACTGGATCCAGGTGTAGTAAGTGGGTACCTGGTAGGATTTATTCCTTGAATGCACTAAGCAGTACGGTTGCAAGAGCTAAATCTGAGGTAGTTCAGATTCTGAACGATTTTATTATAAGAGCAATCTCCCCAAGCGCAATATCCCCCAACCGCTGCCAGGCCGAGAGATGGCGTGATCCAGAAATTTTCCTCGCCCGTACAATTCGGAATCACGCCATCTCTCGGCCTGGCAGCGGTTGGGGGATATCGCGCTTGGGGAGATTGCTCTTATAATAAAATCGTTCAGAATCTGAACTAAATCTGAGGTAGTAATAATTCGTCCCTTTGGTAGTGCATAGAGATCAGTGGCATGAGTGGCGTAGATAGGATTTCATGAGGGGGGGGGGGGGGGCGGGCTGCGAATTTTTTTTCCGTACATGGAAACGCAAATCCTCCTTGTGCGCATGTGCGTGGACTTGATTTCTTGCTGGACCTTTCCATAGGCAATCCACGCAATCCCATAGACTGTCACGTACGACTCATTGACGATGGTTTATAGTCTTCGCGCGCAGACCCTATCAGTGATGCTTGATGCGTTCGCGCAGGCACTGATTTTTCTCTCTCCTTCTCCAATAATGCTCATTCTCTCTCTCTCTCTCTCTCTCTCTCTCTCTCTCTCTCTCCAATGTGCTCGCACTCTCTCTGCCACTCTGTATTAATACTACTAGTACTTATTTCAAATGTTCTTCTGAGGGCCAGAAATCCATTAACTAAAAGCACAACAAATGCTCTTAATTCTGGCTCTCAACCAATTACTATGGGATCGATGTTGCTGGTACGAGTGGTACATAGTGAGGGGAGTCTAACGCTGGAAAAGTATCGAGTTAAAATACTAAATGTACAGTTGAAAATATAATTGTATTTCCAAGTGTAAGGAACAATTATCCATCACACCACCAGAAACATACAGGCCTTTAACAAAAAAACAAACAACAACAGCAGCTTAAACAACAAAGAAAGAGGATGGCAGCACAGAAAGTACCTCTTCTATCAGGCAGCTTAAGATTGCAATCGGTTGTTTATCTCCACATCATTTTCATATTTATTTAATTAAAAATGATGTTTTCTCTTATTTTCGTTTATAAAAGTGCAACCATACACACCACACTGACTACACCTTAAATGTAGGCCAGTAATATAGGCCTACACAACAAAAAGGTATATTAAAAAGACAATCTTAGGGTTGCATTTTACATCGACTGTTTTTGGCAATGAAGAACATGAAATGTAGTGCAGTTATAGTATAATCGTTACAGGGTCTGTTGTTGTTTTTTTTAAATATCTTTTCAATTCAACTGTAACAGAAAAAATTATACTGATGATATTATCTTTTAAAAATGTATACAAAATGATAACTAATTACCAACCTACTACTACCACCACCAACACCACCACCAACACCACCATCACCACCACTACTACTACTATTATTATTACTACTACTACTACTACTACTACTACTACTACTACTACTACTACTACTACTACTACTACTGCCACTACTATATGATCGAGTGTTTCATGACTGTCACGTACGACTCATTGACGATGGTTTATAGTCTTCGCGCGCAGACCCTATCAGTGATGCTTGATGCGTTCGCGCAGGCACTGATTTTTCTCTCTCCTTCTCCAATAATGCTCATTCTTTCTCTCTCTCTCTCTCTCTCTCTCTCTCTCTCTCTCTCTCTCTCTCTCTCTCTCTCTCTCTCTCTCTCTCTCTCTCTCTCTCTCTCTCTCTCTCTCCAATGTGCTCGCACTCTCTCTGCCACTCTGTATTAATACTGCTAGTACTTATTTCAAATGTTCTGCTGAGGGCCAGAAAGCTATTAACTAAAAGCACAACAAATGCTCTTAATTCTGGCTCTCAACCAACTATGGGATCGATGTTGCTTGTACGAGTGGTACATAGTGAGGGGAGTCTAACGCTGGAAAAGTATCGAGTTAAAATACTAAATGTACAGTTGAAAATATAATTGTATTTCCAAGTGTAAGGAACAATTATCCATCACACCACCAGAAACATACAGGCCTTTAACAAAAAACAAACAACAACAGCAGCTTAAACAACAAAGAAAGAGGATGGCAGAACAGAAAGTACCTCTTCTATCAGGCAGCTTAAGATTGCAATCGGTTGTTTATCTCCACATCATTTTCATATTTATTTAATTAAAAATGATGTTTTCTCTTATTTTCGTTTATAAAAGTGCATCTGACTACACCTTAAATGTAGGCCAGTAATATAGGCCTACACAACAAAAAGTTATATTAGAAAGACAATCTTAGGGTTGCATTTTACATCGACTGTTTTTGGCAATGACGAACATGAAATGTATAATGCAGTTATAATATAATCGTTACAGGGTCTGTTGTTGTTTTTTTTAAATATCTTTTCAATTCAACTGTAACAGAAAAATTTATACTGATATTATCTTTTAAAAATGTATACAAAATGATAACTAAATTACCAACCTACTACTACCACCACCAACACCACCACCAACACCACCACCACCACCACTACTACTACTATTACTACTACTACTACTACTACTACTACTACTACTACTACTACTACTACTACTACTACTACTACTACTACTACTACTACTACTGCCACTACTACTATATGATCGAGTGTTTCATGAAGAGTCGATGTCAGTGACTTGCCAACACTGAAGAATGAAAAAGAAGTAGATTTTTAAAAAATTTATTTTGTTTTATTATTTTTTTTGTCGGTACAGTGAGGGGGCAAATATCTGGAGGGGTATCAGGGGAGGTTTTTCACGACGGGGAGGGGGCGACATGTGAATGAGTGAATTTTGACTTTTCATAAAGGATCGAAACCTAGCGTTTTAGTGACGCTCTTAGGAAATTACTTTCTTTCAGGATGCGCGGTCACGTGGTGACTAAGAGAGAAAAACCTTGCATTTTTAAAGCACTTTCTATACAACTGTTTCATGGTCTAATCTAAGCATCCACTTATTTTTTCTCTGTTTTGTTTTAATGGGGTCAGTAGTGCTCATTTTTCTTTTCTTTTCTTTTCATAGGGAGGAGAGACCCCCTGAATATTTCCTTACTGTTGACCCAACATTTCGTTGTGTAGTTCCAATTAGCAGGATTAGAACTTTGCATTCTCTAACTCTTATAGTCACAAAATAGAATGATGGCTATATGCAGTATGCACTTATGTCATTTGGCAATTAATCTGCATTTTGCCACTCTCCACCCAGGTGAAGATGGGTACAGGCAGGAAGAAATTCCTAAAATGCTGTGAGCACTGAAATTGGTAGTCTAGCTGAGCCGGGGTATAATATTGAGAGCGCCTTGAGCACCTTTGTTTAGTGAATATGTGCGGAGTATAAATATCCAATACTATTATAATACCTGAAAATTAACTGATTGCCTTCTTCGTTGTATGCAAGGGAGCCAAGCGACGGAACGGAAGATTTTATATTTTTTGAACAGTCAAACATATTTTAGAGCACTTTAGGAAAGTCTTCACAATCTGTTGTCCCGATCCGTTGTAGCCTTAACTCATTATATTCAACATGCACGTTTGTTCCAAATTTGCATCTGGACAATCCTCTGTAAAGTCTCCCGGGGAGCAGCCTTTCAGAGCGAGACATTATTTCTAATATTCAACTATTTTTTTTCCCTTTAAAAATGATTATGTATATCAATTCCATAAATAGTTTTGGATATTGATTACTGAAGCCGTGAAACTAAAAGGTACCATTTCCTCATCTCCCTTTTCAGCTTTGAAATCTTGAAAGGTAATGTAATTTACTCTTCCCATTTTTCCAAGAAAAAATGAGTTTACAAAGGTATTTATTCCTCCGTATCGATATTTGGAAACTAATAGTGGGCATCATGATGTACATTAAACTCTTGCTTTTGAAATGTGATTAAAATGACACCACTCTCGCTTTTCAACTTCGAAATCATGAAAGGTAGTGTGACTATTCTCACTTTTCTAAGAAAAATGAAAATAAAGTTTCCGGAGGCATTTATTTCTCCCTTCCGTCTTTAAAAGCTTTCGATAGTTGGAAACTAAATACAATGGGCGTTATCATGATCATGTACGTTAAATTCTTGCTTTCGAAATTGGATGACACTGCTCCCGCTTTCAGCTTTGAAATTTTGAAAGCCATTGTAAATGAATATTCTCGATTTTCCAAGAAAACTGAAAACAAAGCTTCCAAACATGCCAAGGTATTTTTTCTCCCTTCTGCCTTAAAATTTCGATATTTTGAATCGTAATGATGCACATAAGATGTTTGCTTTTGAAAGGTGCATGACGGACACTGCTTCTATACTTAGACTAAGATAGTTTGGAAAATTTGTTATGAATTTTTGAAATTTGAAGTTAGATGACTTCATATACGTGAAAATAAAAACAAAAAAAAAATCCTTCAAAGTATGATAAATACTGGGTGATGGAGCCAGTAATAAATGATAAGGCATGAAAATAAACTTTTGGTCCATTAAATGATCAAATAAGGTAGTTTCTACTGAAAAGAGAGTTCAAAGTCGGTAGGTGCTTAAATTCCATGAAAAGTGGTAGTCTACCGCCTAAATCGGTAGAGTTGGCAAGTATGTGATTTTCACCCACTAATTTGCTCTCAGCCAATCAAATGAAAGGATTTTCAGTAGCTTATAACAGTTGTCAGTAAAAATCACTGACAAAACTCTTCATGGAACGTTCCTCTATTAATTTCAGGGTAGAAAATGAAAATTTCTTCTTTGAATAAATCTTATGTCTTGAAAAAGCAAGAAATCGTAAATGATGATTGTTGTGATCTCATTGGAAAAGCCATAAAAAATGGTAACAATATATGGATGTAAAAAATAACGTACGAATCACGTCATATTGTGGTCTTTAAAAAGTTGTTGAAACGTGGGAAATAATTGACGTAAAAACCCCGTCTTATTCTGGTCTTAGAGAAGACGTAATAAAGTGGTAAATAGTTTGACGTACAATTTACATCATATGGTCAAACAAGTCCACGCACATGCGTACAAGGAGGATTTGCGTTTCCATGTACGGAAAAAAAATTCGCGGGCGGGCGGGGTGGTAGTGAGCACGCGAAATGTGCGCATTACACATTGAACTTCTTTGACGTTTCTTTTTCATAGTTCCTTGTCTGCTCCTTCTCTTCCTGCGCTCTCTAACCTTTTTGTTGTCTATAGCTCAAGGATTTTCCGTGGGGGGGGGGATGCCCCATTCCCCACCCCGAGGGTGATAGAGACATTATATCATAATGCAATATTCGCTTAACAAGAACGTCATATTATTACCCCCCCCCCCCCCCGATAGGCTTTTGGTAACTGTCATGTGAGTGTAAGTGTGACAGAAAAAGTCAAGATCATGTGGTAATGGTAACATTTGCATACAATCTGACTGGTTTCCTCCCTCTGTTTATTTTTTTTTCATCCTGTATATATCCCCTTTAGTTTTTGCACTTTCTTTATTCTTCTTTCTAATCATGAACACATTTTCTGTAGGTCATTGGTTCTCTTTTTTCCATTCCTAATAATATTGTCGTCTCCTCCTCCTCCTCCTCCTCCTCCTCCTCCTCCTCCTCCTCCTGCTCCTGCTCCTCTCCTCTTCCTCCTCCTTCTCCTCCCTCTCTCTCTCTCTCTCTCTCTTCCCCTCTCTCACCCAGTAGAGTATCAGTTCTTATCCGCTTTTCACATTTCTTCTTTACATCTGTATAATTTCAAAATATCGATGAAAATATTTGAAAAACAAGTTATCAGAGTAAAAGAAAAGATTAAAACAAAAGCAACATTTTATGATGAGCACACGACCATCAAACACGAGAATTCGATCTTTCTATTTGTTTTTGCAGAGGCGTCTGAAGTAGTATTTGAGAGGTTTGTTGAATATTCAATTACTGTACATCTGCCGCTGTTGTAATACATAGAAAAGAATCAATCAGGGGAATCTACACTGATCTAGGATTCTTCTTGACACAAACACCACCAAAGTCTGTGAAAGGGGGTATAGCTCAGTGGTAGAGCATTCGACTGCAGATCGAGAGGTCCCCGGTTCAAATCCGGGTGCCCCCTGGTTTCGTTTTTTTTTTCTTCTTCTTTTTCTATCTTTCTTTTTTCTTTTTGCTCACCAATTTTCTGAATATGATATCATCCATCATTTACATAATACAAATAAGGAAAACATTTCAGTTATAGTATACTGGAGGCTCACACAAGTAGTTGATTTCATTTATTTCAATTGTATTGTAGTAGTAATGTTTCATTCTATTTTTGTTGCTTTTAAGCTATTCAATATTCTGAGTTAGACAGACCACATGTGCGCTTAGAAACGCCTGTATAAAGAGCCCTATAAATTTTATTATTATCATTATAATTGTATCAATTATTTGTTTTATAAAATAAACAGCACATTGTTTTCCCTAACTTTCCCTCCTCACTCTGTAACTTTTATTACAAGAATTGACTGCATTTGATATTTTTAATGTTCTTTCATTTCATAATTGTCTGTATAAACTTGAAAGTAGTACTATCACATTGTTCAGACCCCCCCCCCATGATAAATCGAATTATGCGTTTGCAAACAATTATCTTTATGAATTTCTTCTTCTAAAATCGATTTTGTTATTTTTTGTTACTTTTGCTATTCTTGTTTATAAGCAACTGATAACAGCTATACGAAATCTGTTCTTGTTGCTGCTGACGTTTATATACATGTAACTGTAATTTGTGTTTAAAAAAGAACAGGATATTGATTCATATCAATGGGTTTCAGTACAATCCAATACAACACAATGCAATAGAATACAATACAATACAAAACAATACAATACAATGCAATGCAATGTAATGCAATGCAATACAATACAATACAATACATACAATACAATACAATACAATACAATACAGTACAATACAATACAATACAATGCAATGCAATGTAATGCAATACAATACAATACAATACAATACAATACAATACAGTACGAGTACAATACAATCCAATACAATACAATACAATAAAATACAGTACAGTACACTACACTACACTACAATACAATACAATACAATACAGTACAATACAATACAATGCAATGCAATGTAATGCAATGCAATACAATACAATACAATACAATACAATACAATACAATACAATACAAAACAAAACAATACAATACAGTACAATACAATACAATACAATACAAAACAATACAATACAATACAGTACAATACAATACAATACAATGCAATGCAATGCAATGTAATGCAATGCAATACAATACAATACAATACAGTACAATACAATACAGTACAATACAATACAATACAATACAATACAGTACAATACAAAACAATACAATACAGTACAATACAATACAATACAATACAGTACAATACAATACAATACCATACCATACAGTACAATACAATACAATACAATACAAAACAATACAATACAATACAGTACAATACAATACAATACAATACAGTACAGTACAATACACAACTCTCTCCATTTCATCTGTAAACCTATCTTTATTGTGGCCCAGGGGTATAGCTCAGTTGTAGAGCATTCGACTGCTGATGGAGAGGTCCCCGGTTCAAATCCGGGTGCTCCTTATCTCTCTCTCTCTCTCTCTCTCTCTCTCTCTCTTTCTCACTCACTTTCATTCTTTCTTTCCATGTTGATTTGTCATCCAGAACACTTTTGACTTGATTTTGTCCAAGCCTCAAAATGTAAATTGACACAAAGATTCTCTCTCTCTCTCTCTCTCTCTCTCTCTCTCTCTCTCTCTCTCTCTTTCTCTCTCTCTCTCATAGCTTTCAAATGCCGTTATCTCTATCAGAATATCATATTTTATGCTGAGGGGAAATTGTAAAGCACTGACCGTATTTCACTAATTGGTTGTCTGAATAGTGTCCTAGAGGGCCTTGATTAAAGAACACGACACACCGAGGCCGTCAAGCAGTCAATTGCATCTTCCTTAATCATTGCAAGGGGAAGTGGATTTTGTCATTTTGCTGTAAAATAACGGTCAACACAAGAACGAGCCAGAAATATACTGGGAAGATATTTCAGCCGAAAAGTTGTTCAAGTAGACATGAATAAAAAAATATATATAATAATAATAATAAATGAATAAATAGATAAATGAATAATAAATAAATAGAATATGCGGTAGCCTAATTTTCCTGCCGACCGCTGGAATTAGTACTTATATATTTTTGTTTTTCAAGTGATGGTAATCAATCCTTTTTGTTCAAGAATATTTCTAATCAAGTCATTTGTCATTTGTCATTTAGTTCGACCTTAACCTGGCCTAGTTCTGAGGCGTGCGGTCTATGACCACACTGAAGTTGAAAGATTGCGTGTAGAAATTCGGTTTGATAATTGTACAGACCTTTGTGTGGTCTCGACATCTCATCAGTGGTCATTCAGTGTAGAGGACCTTCGGCATTCTATTTAAAGAAAGTTTTAATTAAAACGAGATGCCTTTATTTTCAGGCCTCCTTTCTTTTTATTTCGCCCGTCAGTGATTTTTATTTAGGTAAAAGGAGATACAAATCTGAATATTTCTAATGTGTTCCCAAAAATATAAAACGGATTGACTCTCCTGATCCATGGTATTTTGTTTGAAATAAAAAAGATAAATATATCGTTCTCTATTATGTATCATGAATTCTATTCATTGGCTATCTTACTGACCCAAACACTTTGGACGGATATTGACCCGAAATTTTTAAAGCACATTTCCCTCGTAAAAGGATACCTGTGAAGAATAATTATTCATAATGACAAAAATCGCTACAAGAATCTTATTGAAGGGCAATTAAAATGCGAGGCATCGTCTGAATGAATTCTCCTTTCAGTCTGTCAAGGGAAATCTCCTTCAAATGTCAAAACGGCGGAGACATAAATTATGAAATCATATCTCCTTTTCTCTATTTCCTTCTCTCTCCCCTATCTTTGTACCCATTTGTATCCACGATATTTAATCTGTGGTCATTCTATTCCCATCTCTTATGAATTAAGAGACAGGATGGGATGAAATTGCACTCAATCAGTTGTAATTCAAGGGCATGCTCCACGGGTGGCGAGTGATATCGGTTTCCCCCAACCATCTTTTTTAAATCGCTGACGTCATCAATTGCTCGATTAAGAGCACTTGACCCTTCAGGAGGTAGAAAGAGGTTTGCACAAGCGATTCCTTCCGGTTAACAAAAATCTTGGGGTACCTTAAGGGCCGGCCCCTTGCACCGATGATGACAATGGTATTTAAAACCATCATGATTATTATTACTATAAATCGTTCCCAGTAGTTATGTTAGTATAATCAGACAGGCATGAAATAATTAGCACCTATATTAGCACCTAATTAATGAGTCATTAATGACTCATTAATAATGGAAAAATGAATAACTATTTAATACGATATCCTTCCTTTGACTAATGAAGAGTTCCTTCTACCATTTCCTTTTCGAATTACAAGTCTTTCCCCGGAAAGATGTTCATGTATCTTCATATCATGCATTGATATTTTCATGAAGATTAATAAAAAAAAAATAATAATAAAGCCAATGAAAATAAGATTTTAAAAAATGAATGATAATAATAATAAATAAATAATAGTCATATCACTGTGGTTAAAGAATTATTGCGTTAGGTAGTTCCATCGACACAAACGTCCAATCTACACCAAGATGCAATGTTCATGTGTTTTCTAAAATGTGCACAAAGATGCAATGCCCATGTGTTTTGTACAATGAACGCCAAGATGAAATGTCCATGTGTTGGAGTGTGAGGCATGTACACGACATGTCCAGAGAAAGATGTGAGAAGAATGATGGGTTGAGTTCTTGAGTGATTTTCTTTTGTGTGACATCTCATGGAGTTGCGTATTTCCTCTTTGATTAATGTGGATGTGGCTCGAGCAGATCAGGGCAGGATGGTGTCACCTAACGCGAACAATGAATAGAGTATGGTTCGGGAGGAAACGAGTGGTCAATAATTATCATGAGAGAAATGGTATGGTCAAGTTTTTTGTCAGGATAAAGGTAACCCGTAACGGTAAAATCATTACCAGTCTGTAATTGGAGGAATGTTTAGAGTGGGTGTGCATCCAGGAGCAGCGATTGGCTGATCGTTAATCATGTGTCTTGTTGGTGATTGACTGAGAGAAGAGGGTGATTACTCGTGATTGATCGACCAATTATTAAAAGGAGTGTGCTAGGACTGGTCGCTGGGTGTGGTGTATATGGACGTTTAGTCAGTTAGTGGAAAAAAGACGTAGATAGTAGGGTGTTGGTAGGGAGGGAGAACATTGAGCGTGGAGCTACAAACAAGTTCTTGAAGAGCATTTATAGCATAATACTGAATGTATTATTGTCGCGGGTTCATTCTCCACTTGTCCCCCCCCCCCCCCCTCCTAAAAATAGAAGACAGTATAGAAGACACACAGCAATGAAAATAAAACACGACTTAGCAGAAAATAGAACTTAGGTATACACTGTTTCATTTATTAATTTTACTGCTAGTGCATGGCTGACAACCATGCAAACGTAATGGTACAAAATACATATTGTATAGGTATAACAAACTTAGATCATAACACAGTATAGGCCTAATACAGATCTTTCTTAACTCCTTGCAAGTTTACGCTCAGGCAAGTCAGTTCATGTCATAACATGATGAAACAGAGTTCAGATTGTCAAGTATACTACACTATATCTAACTTGGCTACAAGAGATGTCACACCTTAGTTGTCGCTACCTTCAGCCCCCTCCGTCTCTTCTTCATTCTCATCCTCATATTGGAATAAACCCTCAAACTTTGCACCATGTCTGACGAAGACTCTTCGCCATGTTCGCACTGCTTTCCGGAAATTCATGCCATTTTCTACTTTCTCTGTGAGATCAGTCAAAATTTCATGGTTGGTGTCATCTTCTTCAAGGTACAAGTTCTGCTGTAAGAACTAAGAGTAAAGATCGAAAAAGATTCGTTTGACAGCCCATGGAACTTTCACATGAGCCCTTTCCTTAGCGTCTTCTTTGTTCATACCCTGTGAGATATATATTTTTGGTATTTTTCATTCCTCAACTCCTCGGTGGCTGTCATGGCTTGTTCAAACCATTCTTGATATGCCGTGTTGACTTCAGGTTCTTCCATACCAGTAGGTGTCTCAGGATTTGACGAATCATCCTCTCCTTCGTTTTCTGAATCACTCGTTTCAGCTGCATCATCATCGTCGTCGCTAGATTCTGCAACTCTTTTCATTTTGAATGGCGGTTCAGATTGATAATCATCTCCGCTAGCTTCACCAGGATTGGAATCTTCATTTTCGTATTCAGGGTGCACATTTTGTTGGTGCCTCTTCATGTCGAACTTGCGATTATACGTTCTACATGTTCTATCGCATAATGAAGAACTGTAACGCTTGGGGGAATTGAAAGTACTCAAGGTGACTTGATGATGAAACGATTGGAAATGATACAAATCAGCTATTTATCGTTATGATATATTGTTTGCCCTTTTAGCGCAGGGAATTTACAATACATCAGCACTGCTTGACAATGCGTCGTTCACGACACAATATCCGTCAAATGCGTAGTCTGTGGCGTATACGGCGTTATACTGCACCATTGCGGTGTTAAATTACAGTGTTACGTCATTAAACTACAGCGTTACGGCGTTAAACTACGGCGTTACGGCGATAAACTACGGCATTACGGTCACTTTCAAAATGACACTATATGGGCAGGGGCATCACTAGAACATTTTGAATCCTTGAATGGAGGGTGTAAGACCTAGATTTGTTAAATTACAGTGTTACGTCATTAAACTACAGCGTTACGGCGTTAAACTACGGCGTTACGGCGATAAACTACGGCATTACGGTCACTTTCAAAATGACACTATATGGGCAGGGGCATCACTAGAACATTTTGAATCCTTGAATGGAGGGTGTAAGACCTAGATTTGTCGAAAATAATTTTGGTGGTGACCGTTTATGTTAATAAGCCTCTGGCGTCAATTTTCCAGAATCGGTGAAAATATCCAATATCTTTTTCAAACAAACCTCTGGAGACCGATCCTGATTATGGCTATCGTGACCGACCAGATGGGACCGGCCTTTTACGTTGCATAAGTCCTCGACTCTCTTTCTTTTTTTTTCCATTCTTTCTCTTTCTCTCACTCGAACCCATTTGATCATGATTTTAGACTATTTCTCACTTCATTTCTAGACTAGAAGTAAACACGTTTAGGGTTTTCGATTTTATTTCGATAACTGGAAAACGATTTCAAAAACCTTTCTCCAAATACCATGATGCCTTTCTTTCTTCTAGAAATAAAACAAACAAACGTACTAAACTGTTATTATATTCTACAAAATTATTCTGTCTGTATAAAAATGTGAATATAAATGTATTTATCAAAAGTAAAGGTTTACCCTAGGCCTAAATATTTGTCCCATGGACTATACTGTTTCAGCATTTTTGAAAGAACTGGAAGCTAAAGCATGTCTATGAAATTCAAAATGGTTTTAAGATTGATTTCATGATTAAGCAGTCTCTAGAAAATGTAGATATTAAACATGTTTTCTTGTAAACTGAAAAGACACATATCCTTAGAACACAATTTTATTGTTGATGTAACAGTATGATTATGATGTTTAAGAGGTCATTACACTTAATACACTTTTGAAGTGCCCATGGTCTTACTTAGGAGATTATTACGGGGGGGGGGGGGGGGTAAAATGGAGTATGCTTTATGTTTTTCGTTATACCAACAGGTGTGCCATTTTCTTTTGGTGAGATTTGATAAAAAGTAGCATATTTTTCGAAAACATTTCTTTTTAATGAGATTTGATAGTTGCTAACAAATCAAAGTTGAAATTAAATTCATTTAAATGAATTCAAAAGAATCTATCCATTACGTTTCCAAATCGTCATTGGTCTTCATAAACGAAAGTAATTAGTTACCAAATAAAAGAGGAGACAGAGTACAAGGCCAGCAGACTGAGATTAATTTAATGGTAATCATCGAATCACTCTGACCGCCAAGATCATTTCCTGCCGAATCTTCATTCAGCCAAGCACCGCACATTTTGGCGCGCGATATCACTACAGAAAGACGAACAAATTATGACTGGCCAGGATCCTTTGGTGCATACACGCTGCGGATTTCAATAATATATGTCAAACGGAGTCAACAAGCAGGGTTATTAGGAGAGGGAAGTCATTTCGTAATGGAAGCTCTACTCTAAAGAAGATTGTAGGTTGGGAGTTAATAACCCGCATTGTTGATTCAAGTGTGTCTTCGAATTAGAGCGGTTGTCAAGAGGCCAAGGGGATGGATAAGGACTCCTTCTCAGAAAAAGAAACGATTTGGCATTTAGATCCGGCAGTGAGATGTTAATGAATACTCAATATTCGAATTTCGCTTGGATTTCCCCACTGTTTTTTTTTTCTTCATCATTTCATGTTTTGGAATACAGCCACAATTTCCTGAGTTCTAAGCTTCTTTCCTTCATTTTTTATATTTTGGAATACCGCCACGATATATAATAGATTGCTGCGCTGATTTTCGTCAGTTTTTTAGATTCCTGGAAGTCGCCACGATTTCTAAAGAATTTCTCCGACGTCTTTTTGCACTTAAGATGTTTCAGAATACCAGTTTGTATTGAAGTCATCTTCTGTCTAGCACGAAATACGCCTCATAGGCAATTGACCTGTTAGCTGAGCTCAATTCATGTCTTTAGGAACAGACGACAGTCAATAGTACTCTTCAGCGCTACTTTTCTGCTTCAGTGTTGAACATCTGAACAATGCAATTCTCAAGATGTTTTACCACGAGCGAGCATCTAAAACGATGCCATTAACTATTGATTTTTGTCTGGCGAGGACGATACTTTTACTTCAAAATTAGCGGGAATTCATTGCGGCACATTACGTCTACTGTAACGTGGAACCTCTTTTTCTTATATCACTCATTTCTGCTACATTGCTTTAATTTGCTTATGCACATTTATGAATTACAGTACCGACGGAAATATTCTCTTTTGTTTTTGTTACAATACGAGCCGCTGTACACACGAAGACAGATAAAAGCACAGATCTTCTCGGAGCCGATGCACTTTTAAATGATAAAAACTATTCTTTATAAAACTAACATTTCATTGGAATTGCCTTTTTTCTGAATTTGCTCATTTTGTGCCAGTAAGACAGTGGAATTGATTTTTAAAAAGATTAGACTGGGAATTACCACAGCGCATTTGATTAGACCAAAAAGAATTCGATGGTGACTCGGAGAGAGGAATTTACAACTATTGAGTTTGATTCATGTGATACATCCAACAAAGTTTAACGGAGGCAAGGATTAATTTGGTCTTTCAGAATCGTACATCAAAGGGTTAGGATATTGCTTTTATTTTACGGTTAAATTGATTTTTGATAGAAGGGAAACCAATGTATTAGCAAATATTTCAGGTTTGGTTTTATAAAACTGGTGGGTTAAGCTACCTTGTTGTTTATACTTTGGACTTAATGACAAACAGATTTGCAAGCTTCACTCGTTTCATGTCGCCGAGGAATATTTTTTTTTCATTCTACAGCTGAGTTTCAGTTCTGTTAGCTAAAACAGGTGATTTATTGAAAAACTATTTTGATGCTCCGGATTGCATATAAATTGTTTCTCCGAGCTCGCATCATTTTCATTACATAGTGCAGCCTTAAGTGCAGCCATAGCTGACAACAAACATGGAAACGGCTGATGCTTCTGATGCGCTTGATGCGGCGCCAACGACAACAACTATGTTCGTGTTTACTGATTACAACCAGCGTGTCGCAGTCGCCATCCTGATGGCCATCATCTTCGTAGTCGGAATCATAGGTAACGGCCTGGTCTTAATGGCCGTTGCCGTGTCACGCAAACTTCACACCTCAACCAATGCCTTCGTGGTCAGTCTTAGCGTGACCGACTTCTTGACATGTTTAGTCCTGCCCTTTCAGATCAGTGGTGTCTTGAGCAGAACAGGGTGGATGCTGCCTTATGCACTGTGCAACATCGTCGGGGGCATCGCCATCAGCTCAGCCATTGCCAGCGTCATCACACTGGCGCAAATCGCCGTCAATCGTTACATCATCATTACTTCAGAGCGACGCAGGTACGAGCGGATCTTCTCGCCTCGTAACGTGGTCTTGATGATCTTGTTCTCGTGGCTATTCCCGTTGCTGACTATGGTTTTTCCGCAGGCTATTGGGTACGGTCGGATCGGTTATACTAATAAATACAAACTCTGTCTCATGGATGGAAATCACAAATACGCTTTGATCTACGAGTTCGGAGCAGCGGCCATCCAGCTGACTTGCTTCATCGTAATCACCATCTGCTATGGTTTGATTTATCGATTCTTGCGAAAGAAGATGTTCTTTCAGCGATGTCCGTCGCCGAAATTTTCAACAAATGGTGGAAACACCCGTCGCGTTGCCCCATCCACGTCCTCGACTGAACTATCGAACACGCAGGCGATCAGGGAGAGCGTCAACGAGATGAACGGCAACGTAATCGCGGAAGACGCGGAAAAGGGCAGGAAATTACCCCCGCGGAGAGAGGTGCAAATCACGCGAAATCTGTTCTATGTCGTCTGCGGATTCTTTGTGTTTATCATCCCATACGCCATCGTGGTTTCGATACCAAACAGCGGTAAGGTCCTAGTCTACATGGGTGTCCTCGTGACCGCGTCTAGTATCATCAACCCCATCATTTATGGATTCAACCATCCTCACTTCAGGATCATCTTTAGAATCCTTTTGCGTTGTGACCTGAAGAGAATTCCCGATCCTTCCACATTTCTGAGAGCGTTGCAGGGCAAAAGGTAACTGAACTTTTGATTTTCGAACAAGAACTTTTATGATTTACTGACCAATGAAGGCATTGTAGTCTTTCTGTCCTTGAAAGAACAATCGAAACAGTGAAGTTGAATGAAGATTTAAGGCTTTTAAAGCAATATCTTTTTGAAGAAGACTAAGAAAATGTCAGTTTACATGATTTATATGTGAAGTTAAGACTAAAAGAACTAACGAAAATCGGAAGTTATGATCACTTATAATTCACTGCTTTACAATATTTAGTGCTTGACTTTGGATTGAAACCACTTTCTATCGACGATTAAGGATTAAGGCTGCACGCATCACTGGACCTGTTATATCGACGAAAAGCTCATGTTTTCAGGATCAGAAAGCCATTAAATAAACTACCATAAACTGTACAGAAAACCTAAACGATGCGAGATTTCATGACTATAGTGCAACGATTTCAGCTCTTCTAGAATGCAGAAGCTTTTTCGATGACATCGTCCCTTTCTGCTGCATTGCACATTGGGAATTCCGCAGAAAATGCTCACTTTCCAAAAATTACAGAATCGCTAACAACCCCAGATTGAACAAATTTTGTAACAAAAAAAGAATCCGCTGATTTGTTTCGTTTATCAATAGGATTCAGAAATGATTTTCTTTAAAAAATAACTGCTTTGGAGGCAAAATGTGCAGCAATTTTGGTTGACACGTCTTATGTCTGGATCTCATTATTTCACACCATAATCAGTTTAGATTTAATTTTTAATTGTAAATTGTGATAAATATATACTGAGATAAGACTGGCACGAGCCACTGAATGATTTAAAACAAAGTTACAGGGATTTCAAAAAGCGGACAAAAGTTTCATGCCCGCTTCCCCCCTTTTTTTTTATAGTTCTGATGAGGAAAATTTGACGTAAGTTGTGCCGAGTCTGTAGACCATAGAATTCAAAGAGTAGGTGCAGAAAAACTCATGACGTCATACTTCATGCTTAATTTATATATATTTTTCAAATTGATACCTTTTTGCCGCCAGGAGGCAAAATAATGACCCTTTCCTCGATGGCTTTGTTTGTTTGTTTGTTTGTTTGTTTGGTCTTTCCTCATCATGTCCCATTTATGCCATTCATGTGTACACAAAAAATCAAGGGGGCTTACTGCCGGGTTTTCCGCTTCATAATGTGAAAAGGCGTTATAAGTGTTATGCAAAATTAGGTCGGCCAGGTGTGTGACCGTTCAAAAATGGGCATCTTTAAGTGTCTCTATAAAACCTTTATGGCTGTGGAAAGAATTCTTATCAGAGAAAAGAAAAACCTTTCTTTTCGAAAAAGAAACTGATGAAATTAAAGAAATTAGTGTCATGCAATCTGATTTTCCGGCAATGAGGTAAAATCTAATACGTGGTCACATGTGTGACCGTTAGTTTCACTTTATCAGGAATGGCCCTTCAGTTTATTTCGTAGGATTCTATGACCATCATGACTATATATAGTTAAACTTTTTTTTTCTTCAAATATTGATGTAGAACACATGTAGTACATGATTTGAAATAAAAGTGTGTAGCATGATTACTATGTTCATGCCTTTAACCCATTCGTGACAGGAATTATTTAAAGCCTAATTTGATCAGCTTTTATTCTTCATATTGGCAACACCAACATTTTTATTTCATTGCTACATTTTCCTTATAAAAATCATGTATCTGAAATGAGTATAAATTGACAGAAATTATGATGAGAAGTCAAAAAGTTGCCAATTTGCAGGGGAAAACGGTGATTTTAAACTTTCTATCACATTGCCAATTTAAGGATTTTAATGCTTATTTTCCTTTAAAAAATCTTCAGCATCAAACAACAAATACTGACGCAACCAAAATGGGCACAGTTTGTGTAGAATTTTTTGCTCTTTCTGCTCAAGTATTTGGTATGATTTTTAGAGCTTTGCATCAAAAGATATTAGGCCAAACCACAAAATGTGGACCTCTGTCATGAATGGGTTAATGATTAGTTGCGTTTGTATTTCCGCTTGAAGCATGCACTGTTAGAACAGTTTTTAAAAAAATTAGTAGGTTGTTTGAAATATGAACCTGCCAGCAGTTGTTTTAAAAAAGATCCCCCTATGTTTTACATATTTTTTTTTCAAACAACAGTTGGTAGCTTCATATTTTAAACAACCTAATGATGTTTAACAACCGTTCTAACAGCATGAACAGTGTATAGCGTTGTGAATTATTTTGGTGTACTTTTCAGCATAAAATACAAAGGAATGTTTGAATATTTTTGACAGTATATAACCCAACATTAAAGTCTACAAGAAAGAACTGAAAAGATATTCTTTAAAAATTATGAGGTATCTTTTTATTTCATCTTTTATTTAAAAAAATGTCCGTTAAAAGAAAGCATTGAAGACATGGCTCACCTTATGAGGGTGCCACGTCGATTACGCAGGTGTATTCATACTCGAACTTTGAAATACTACGGTTGTTGTTAGAAAACAATAACCGTAATAACAACAGCAACAACAGCAGCAACAACGGAATCAACTGGAAATGTGTTTTGTGTGTGTATGTGTGTGTGTAGTGATTTTAAAGTGAAACTTCTTATAAACTGTGTCCCGCTGTGTGCAGAATGAAGCAAGTTTGCTTTCTTTTTTTTTTCTTTGTTTAGTACATTATTGAGAAAAACAACTCAACTATAAGATTAATAAAGTATAAGATATCATGTATAATGTGACTTCATTATCTTTTAATTTTCTCTAGCCTGCCATACCTATATCTTGTAAAGACATGTATTCTAAATTATATGGTAGCTCTGAAAAAGTGGATCAACCTGCTATACCCGTTTATGCTCTCGATCTCTAGGAGGTATGCCTTTGAATAGAGATTTCCAGCCGTACTTCTTTCAAACTTTGATTTGCCCATTTTTTTTTTTTTATTCATGTGCTTATTTTATCCTTTGCCTTTTTGATACGAAAAATAAAACCAAACCAAATCGAACCAAAGTGTCATGTCCGTTACGTTTCGTTTTCAGCTCTATAACCATTTCATCATGTTGAAAACGGGCATTTGTGAGTAAAATATGATCATAAATTTTGTGTGGTACCAAATCCAACTTTTTTCCAGGACCATCTCACAGGAATTTCGTACAGTTCACAGCAGGTCAAAATGTTTTGTCCATTTGTATCAGGTCCGTTACCATGGTTACAGTCAAAAGGAGTTCATCTTTTCTCCAACTACTCAGCAAATACAGCGAACTTTATCGATTACGTCCTTAATATTCAAATGTGGCTGATGATCTCGATGAGAAATGTTATAGATACTAGCACTTCTGCCTCATGATTCTTTTGAGGAAAAAGAATCTTGGATGTTATATCCGTTATGCTGGAAATGACCCAGTGCTCTTTAACATGTTGAGCATTGTTCTTGGCATAGGAAAAACATTTCATTAGGAATGTTTATGCTGTGAACTTCCTCAGTATGCACCCGCGTAAAACCGTGCGATTAGTTTTTAAAAGATTAGATTGAGGATCATCACAATGAATTTGATTGGCGCAACTCTAATAATGAATAGAAAAAAAAAATTATAGAAATTCACTCCAAAATGGCAATAAGGGAGAGGGTGACTAGTAATAAGTCTAATATGATGTTATTTATTGTTGTTGTTGTTATTGTTTAGTGGATTTTCGGGGGGTTGGGGTGAATTGGAGAAAAAAAATCAAAATTTGCGATTGACTAGCTTTTGAAAGTTTGATTTTTGTAGCACCTAACAACTAAAAATAGCGCAGGAAGTAATTCGCTCTTCCGTGATCGTGCTTCAAAATGATACATTATACAGTAGTTTCATCTTCAGGTTTTTTTTTTATTTGAAGCCAAACCGTGTTAATAAATCATCGGTTTCATATGGCTTTCGTTTATAAAGTGACTTGTGTCGTTATTTCCTTCTTGAGTCATTTTATCTAACTATTCTCAGATACGGAGCATTTCATTTCACGTTGGGACATTTTCACATCCTTTATCATGTAGTTTTACCTTTGTCAGCAAATACAACTGGTTTGTGGTAAAACAAGTTTGATATTATCTGATGCATTATTGTTTCCAGAGTTTCGATCATTTTCATTACATTTTTAAACTACTTGACACCACAAATGGAGACAACTAATGCTTCTGACGTGCTGGATGATGTACCTAAGACAACGAACACGTTCGTGTTCACTGATTACAACCAGCGTATCGCGGTCTCCGTCTTGATGGCCATCATCTTCGTCGTCGGAATCATAGGTAATAGCCTAGTCTTAATGGCTGTTGCCATGTCACGCAAACTCCACACATCAACCAATGCCTTCGTGGTCAGTCTTAGCGTGACGGATTTCTTGACATGTTTGGTCCTGCCCTTTCAGATCAGTGGTGTCTTGAGCAGGAGTGGGTGGCTGCTGCCGTATGCGCTTTGTAACATCGTTGGGGGCATCGCGATCAGCTCCTCCATCGCCAGCGTCATCACCCTAACGCTAATCGCCGTCAATCGTTACGTCATCATTACTTCAGACCCTCGCAGGTACGAGCGGATCTTCTCGCCTCGTAACGTGGTCTTGATGATTTTGTTCTCCTGGCTGTTCCCCTTTTTTACTATGGTTTTTCCGCAGGCCATTGGCTACGGTCGGATCGGTTATACCAACAAATACAAGCTCTGCCTCTTGGATGGAAATCACAAATACGCTTCCATCTACGAGTTCGGAGCGGCAGCCATCCAGCTGACCTGCTTCATCGTAATCACCATCTGCTATGGTTTGATTTATCGATTCTTGAGAAATAAAATGTTTTTTAAGCGATCTACGTCGCAGAAGCGTGTAACAAGTACTAGACATACCTCGAGCGCTGTCACGTCTTCCATCGAGCTCTCGAACATGAAGACAACTGACGAGAGCGTCAATGAGATGAACGGCGACGTGATGGCGGAAGATGCGGGAAAGGTCAGGAAATTACCTCCAAGAAGAGAAGTACAAATCTCGCGAAATCTGTTCTATGTCGTCTGCGGGTTCTTTGTGTCTATCATCCCGTACGCCGTCGTGATTTCGATTCCGAACAGTGGTAAGGTCCTGGTCTACATGGGTGTCCTCGTGATCTCGTCGAGTATCTTCAACCCCATCATTTACGGATTCAACCACCCTCACTTTAGGGTCGTTTTTCGATTCCTTTTGCGCTGTGACTTGCAGAGAATCCCTGAACCTTCCGCGTTTCTGAGAGCGTTGCAGGGCAAAAGGTAACTGAACTTTTGATTTCCGAACAAGAATCTTCCTTCATTTTGGCGGAGTGAAGACTGACGACCTTGTAGTCTTTACATCACTGAAAGAACAGTCGAAACAATCAAGCTACTGATGAAGATTTAAGGCTTTACATTCTATTATTTTGAAGCTAAAAGCCTTCGGAAGAACTTTGAAAACTGTACGTTGTTAATACTGAAGATATGGCTTCACAGTCTTTAACTAAAAAAAAAAAGTTTACAGAAAAATTCTCGCTATCTGAGCATTTCAACATTTTTTCAGGAAATTTCCATACCGGTGGATAGTCCAATTTCTCTTCTATCATATCCCATCAAAAAATCTCCAAACAATTCACGCTTCAGTGAGCAAAAGTACACCCTTAAAAAATCCGAGTCAGACTTGACCCGGAAAATAGTCCGTTGGGGGCATACTCCATTCCGGGTCAAGAATGACACGGATTAAAGTCAAAATAACCCGGAATAAGGTCAAATGTGACCCAGAACAAGTCTTCGTGAGCATATTCCGGGTTATTTTGACCCGGAATGGAGTATGGCCCCAACGGACTATTTTCCGGGTCAGTCTGACTCGGAATTTTTAAGAGTGTAACTTTTGTGAAAGGGTGCAAAATCCAGACTTGACAAGAATGAGTATTATTTTGTGCTGGTTGGTATCGGCGAAGCTGTCTGTTGTAGTAATTGTGGAGGTTTAGGAATCGTAATATTCTGATGGTGATGGCTTTCTGTTGATTTAAGAAAGGATATATCCATTGTTGTTTTTATGTTATGACATATCTCATTAACATGTCATTTTTCAAAAACACTTGCTGACGTTGGTATTCAGATGCCTATAGCATATTCATTTATTTGATATACGATAAAAGAGCAATGTAGATAAAATGCCTTCCTCAGGGGCATAAGTGCCGCGCCAGGAATCGAACCCTCGACTCTCGTGTCTCTCGAGTCAAGCGCCTTAAACCACACGACCGCGTCACCTCTGCCGTGGTGAGCACTCATGCTTGAGTGAGCAATTGCATACCTTATTGATTATTTTGTAATGTTATTTTTTGGTAAGTTTTAACATTTAAGCTGGCATGATTTGGATGTAATAAAAATGATATCAGCGCGCTAGGTCATGCAGAAAGATCAGGCAATCAATCAATCAATCATTCATAAATTGATCAATCAATCAATCAATTAGAGAAGCGGTTAACCAATCACACTTATTCACTATAAAATATAAGAGATGACACAGTTGAAAGACTGCAGGCTGTAATGCAAATGTGAAGCTTTCATGAATGTGACAAAAATTTGCACATTTCTTTGAGGGAAGAGGCTTGATACTAATTGATCAGTAATTTTCACCTTGTTCCGTTTGGCAGGTGGAAGAAAGACAAGACAAATCCATGTTTCATCAGGTTCATTGAAGTAGAGAGGAATGATCATAAAACTTGTACACGTTTGCATTGCAGATTGCAGTTATTCAGTTCAGTTGTGTCAACTCACTTGTCTTTGGGATTGAATGAGTGCATGATTGGTTGGTTGTTTTTCTGACCGATTGATTGATTTACCTACTGAGTGATAATATTGATGGACTGGCTGACTGATTGGTTGATTTGCCTGGTCTGCATGACTGCATACTGATATTCTTTTCTTTTTTTTTCTGATATCCAAAGTATGCCGGCTTTCAATGGAAAGAACTTACCTCAAACTAATATGTCAAATGAACCAGTCAAGTATTCAAATCCTTACTCAAGCTTGACATGTTAATGAGATATGTCAGAGCACACAACCAAGGACATTCATTTGTAAACTGTGGTAAAACCAATCAGAATATGAAAAATTCTAAGTCTTTAGAATTTACACTACTCTCGGCCCCACTGATACCAACCGGAACAAATACCACTTCTTGTCAAGCTTAATTTTTGCATCCTTTCACAAAAGTTACGTCTGATTACTCAAGCGTAAAATATTTCGAGATTTTTGGATTGAGTTTGATAGAGGAGACCCTGGGCTATCAAGAGGTATGGAAATCTTATGAAAACATTTTGAAGTGCTCTGATGGCAATTTTTGTTCCAACTGTTTACATTTTGTTGGACGCACTGTATATCTCGTACAATTTTAATGCCATCTAACCTTTTATATCTTATAAGCGTAAAACCAGACGTATATATTTGATTGATATGAGATCATTCGTCTTGCATTTATACTATGATGCTAGTCTCAAGTCAGTATAGTTGATAAAGAAAAATAAGGAGTGATGGGGAGTGGATAATATTTCATTTTCTACTATTTTTTATTTTTAAGGATGGCATGCATGTGAAATGAACGTTGCCCAATCTAAAAAAATATATATATCGGCCTAAAGTCGGAAATGTAGCAGTCATGATCTCAATTTTGTGCAGTCATTGCACAAAAAATGTGAATATGTAGCTGACATTCATCATACGATATTCCAAGGGAAAATAATGCAAATTTTGAATTTTTTGGCAGACATTAATCTCCAGTTACAAAGACCTTCCCAGAGGACTCAAAACTAGCCGTTTTTTTTCATACACTGCTTGCAGGGCCGTACGCAGAAATTTTTTTCTGGGGCGGGGGCGCAAATACGTAAAATGTATGAAGAAATAAGTGAGGAAGCCAAGTGACCGAGCTGGTCATGAGGGTCCTTTTTTAAAAATTGAAATTGAAGGGTCGCGTGCACACTCTTGGTGGAATTTGGGAAATATTTCAGTAAAAAATGTAAGTCCTGAAAATTTCTGGGGGACAATTGCCCCCCCCCCCCCGCTGCGTACGGCCATGACTGCTTGCTTATCTTCAAGCATGTACTGGAGAGTACTTGATTTCTTAGCAATCATTTGTCTGTTCATGATAAATCATCGCCCCAACTGTACAGAGAATAACTTCCACTCCCTTCCTGTTGGCAAGCAGAAATATCAACATAATTCCATAATAATTCAAACCTCTATATAAAAAGACCAACACTTGAACACCGATGCTTTATTCCATTTTTTGTTTAATGCATTATATTAGGATGTTATGATTTTTCTTATCATGCTTATTGTGTACATGTATATTTCAGCGAACTCCACCATGTTTTCTTGACTATGTAAAAGTTTTCATATGTATTTGATGAGAGGGAAATAAGATTTGTTTTGCATTGAAATTTAAAGTGAAAGTTAAAACACGGTAGTTTTGAATTCAACGGGATTGATGTCATTTTTCTTTCTTTACTCTTTCTTTTGAATCTCCTTATGTATACATACACAGTAAAAATAAAATTAAACAACTTGTATAAATTTTATACAACCAGGGGGGTGTAACACAAAACATACAATCAATCTTACGATTGATATCAATCGTAAGTCTATGGCAAACCATGTACTAAAGAGATACAATTGATTGTAAGATTGATTGTAAGATTGATATCAATCGTAAGTCTATTGTAAACCATGTACGAAAGACATAAAATTGATTGTAAGATTGATTGTATCTATTTATGTTACACCCCCTGGTTTACTCTATGAACTGATCAGGTATTGTTTCAAAGTTTAAACAAGTGTTTAAAAAGTTAAACAACAATGTTCAATTTTGTTAACAATAAATATTAAAAATTGAACATTTTGTTTAAACTTTGAAACAATACCTGATCAGTTCATTTAGTAAACCAGGTTGTATAAAGCGTTTTCACTGTGTATATCAAATAGATAATTATTTTATTTGGAGTTGGTGTATAAATCATTCCGGCAGGACAGTTATGTTCTCATGAAAATAGGATGGCATTTGTTATTCGGAGTTATTTCTAAAGAGAAATCCCGACAAGGAGTTTCGAATGTCACGAAGATTTATAATAAATCAAAATAATTCTAGACTAAATTGATTGAACTGATTTTTTTTTTAATTTACCTTTCCATATGGTTCCTTTATTGATCTTCAAACATAACAAATTTACAAAAAAAATCGATACATATATGTTTTTCCATGATTTGTCGTATAAATATTCATACAACAGAGAATAACAAACTATAACAAATACCCAGCCGCACAGCTGCAGCGATTTTTTTTTATTCTCCACGTACCCAAGGTCTTGATTGCCCTTGCCACCTATTATCTCATTTTTCATAATGATAACTTTTCATATTAATAAATATTATTCTAAATCATTTCAGTGTAATCAAGTGGAGAGATAATCTATATTTGATATTCACGCCGAACATGTCAAATAAACTGTTCCCTTATGAATTCACTCTCACACATTGACCCGTGTATTTGTTGGCGCTATCATCTTCTTGATTCTGTTGATTAATCCGTTTAGGCGAGCAATTTGATATTGGGATTAATATTATGTCAATAAATTCGAATGTTTAAAGCTGACCCCTACCCCCCTTTCTATGGCTTTCCTTTTTTCTGTTGTAAGTGGAAATAAAAATATATGAATATTGAATCGAAGCTATGCTTTTCATGTTGCAAGCAGCAGCGTAATACGAAAACCATCTAAAGTATACTTTAGTTTATCCTGCCTATATGTTTCTGTAACGTATCTCATACTGCATCATGTACTTTCACCCTTATGCCCCCAACTTATCAGAAGTTCACATTGGAAGCGGGAGGGGGGGGGGGGGTGGTTAATTACGTTGATTTCGATAAGTGGGTAACCATTTGAGAGAAGGAAAAAAAGAAACGTGTTAGCAGATAAGCCAGACGTTTTTCCGGTAGGCAGATTATAAACGGTTTCATTTGATTAAAAGAATTCATTAGGTTTGATGGTGAGGCAGCCTCAACAACCCCCCACCCCCTCAAATGCTCCTCATCGTGCCTATCCAGGTGAAAGCGAAAGTCAAACAGAAGTTCATGGTGCAGTAATTTCATGTGACTTCCCATCCCAAAATAAAAAAAAAGAAATAAACATCAAACAGTAGGTGATTAATATCAACACAAAGTGTAATTATTGATAAGCATCGGGTTTCGGGGGGAGAGTGGTGGGTTTGTTGTTGCTGTTTTGTTTTGTTTTGCTGTTGTCTTAGATGATAATCTTAGGTGTTCATGACATTATTTTCTTTGCTCCTCTTTTGAAACCTTTATATCTAATACCGGTGGAACCTTTTTCATTTTAGTTTTCACATTTTCTCCCTTTAAGAAAATATCTAGGCCTAAAGAGTTGGGAACCAACAGGCACGGATCTGCATCTACCGAGAGATTTTGCTTGATAAATCTATAGTCCATAAGCATGTATATGTACGTATTTCTACAGCATCAATCTCCAACGATGTTACATCAGATCAGGTATACTTCATGTAGCCTGTCTTCCAAATTTAATGGAGACCTTTCTTTCTCTTTTGTTTTATTCTTCTCTTTTTTTCCTTTTCTTTCTTTTTTTTTTTTTTTTTTTTTTTTTTTTTGGGGGGGGGTCTTTTGTGGGAATGTTTCTGTATTTGTTGACATGTTTGTTTTAGTGTTCTACTATGTGTGCTTTCATACCTGTATTTTCCCAGACAATGAAATTCATGTAGAACTGGGAATCTTCTCCCCCCTCCCCCCCCCCCCCGCTTTCTCTCTCTCTCTCCCTCTCTATCTATCTCTCCATACCCAAGGCAGAGATCGATGACACCCACCCACATATCTAATTCGCTGCCATGGTTCACCAACCATATTAGTGCTATGACTCGATGATATATGCTCTCCATCAGAAACTGCGGTCTCAGATACCTTGCCAACATTAACTAATGGAAAAAAAAGGAGATGAATATGCAGTATCCATGGAGTAGACACCCACCCCACCCCTAATTTATTGCATTATTTTTTAGGGAAACTCATTATACTAAGTGTTCTGAATGGTACATGCATGAATACTGGTAATTATTTGGGGTGTACGTAGTACATAGTAACGATTTATCATGAATTAATCATAATGTATTCAAATCCATAAGGGTATGCAACCTTGAATACTAGTACTTAAATACCGCTTTCTTCTTATTTGCTGACTGTCCACTAATTCCATTTAAAAAAACAACAACAAAAAACCATCCCCCGAAAAAGCAAAAACAAAAGAAACAAAACGAAACAAAATAACAATGGATTGAGCAGAGCTGTTGTGGTTCATTATGCAACCTGACCTCGAAGTAGATATATGCATCTCTCTCTCTCTCTCTCTC
>CM057156.1:25746613-25769700 GCA_029962745.1 Echinometra lucunter | reverse complement strand
AGTTCAGTTTACCTACCTAGTATTCTTTCTTTTTTATTTATTTATTTATTTATTTATTTATTCAGTATTTATTATACAGGGTAGCCCCATCAGTAGACAAGTACTGTTATACATGGGGGCCATGTAAAACATAAAACAACACAACAAAGCATACATACAATAAAACAAGTTAAACAAGATGGAAATTCAGGAAAATAAACTAACAAAATAAAATCATTATTACATTGTACTTTCCTTGATATGTCTATAAGTATGATAAGAGAGGGAAGAGAGGGGAGGATATAGAAAAAGAGGAAGAAATAAAAGGGAGAAAAGAAAAGGAAGGACAGGGAGAGAGAAACAGAAAGAGAGAGAGAGAAAAAAGAGATCAGAATGTGAAAAAACTTGAGTGGAGAGAAGAGATATACCTATATCTTTCGTATTGCCAATCCTAATTCTTGTCTTCTTATTTTTCTATCACTGAGTTTAATGAAGAGCAACTTTCAACTTTTCTTTTTTTTTTATAGTAGATTTTCCCCTCAAACCCGCCTTGAAGACAACAATGAAGAAGGGTTGTAAAGAAATCGAGAATTTTCAATAAAATTCTCCCATCGTGTAGGCCGATTTGAAGACACCATTGGAAAAAAAATTGGCTCAGCGAGCCGCGACCCGAGTGTTTAGTATAAGCCGAGAGAAGAGGGTGATTACTCGTGATTGATCAACCAATTATTGAAAGGAGTGTGCTAGGACTGGTCGCTGGGTGTGGTGTACATGGACGTTTAGTGGAAAAAAGACGTAGATAGTAGAGTGTTGGTAGGGAGGGAGAACATTGAGCGTGGAGGTACAAAGAAGTTCTCGAAGAGCATTTATAGCATCATACTTAATGTATTATTGTCGCGGGTTCATTCTCCACTTGTCCCCCCCCCCCCCCCTCCTAAAAATAAAAGACAGTATAGAAGACACACAGCAATGAAAATAAAACACGACTTAGCAGAAAATGGAACTTAGGTATACACTGCTTCATTTATTAATTTTACTGCTAGTGCATGGCTGACAACCATTCAAATGTAATGGTACAAAATACATATTGTATAGGTATAACAAACTTAGATCATAACACAGTATAGGCCTAATACAGATCTTTCTCAACTCCTTGCAAGTTTACGCTCAGGCAAGCCAGTTCATGTCATAAAATGATGAAATAGAGTTCAGATTGTCAAGTATACTACACTATACCTAACTTGGCTACAAGAGATGTCACACCTTAGTTGTCGCTACCTTCAGCCCACTCCGTCTCTTCTTCATTCTCATCCTCATACTGGAATAAACCCTCAAACTTTGCACCATGTCTGGTGAAGACTCTTCGCCATGTTCGCACTGCTTTCCGGAAATTCATGCCATTTTCTACTTTCTCTGTGAGATCAGTCAAAATTTCATGGTTGGTGTCATCTTCTTCAAGGTACAAGTTTTGCTGTAAGAACTAAGAGTAAAGATCGAAAAAGATTCGTTTGACAGCCCATGGAACTTTCACATGAGCCTTTTCCTTAGCGTATTCTTCGTTCATACCCTGTGAGATATATATTTTTGGTATTTTTCATTCCTCAACTCCTCGGTGGCTGTCATGGCTTGTTCAAACCATTCTTGATATGCCATGTTGACTTCAGGTTCTTCCATACCAGTAGGTGTCTCAGAATTTGACGAATCATCCTCTCCTTCGTTTTCTGAATCACTCGTTTCAGCTGCATCATCATTGTCGTCGCTAGATTCTGCAACTCTTTGCATTTTGAACGGCGGTTCAGATTGATAATCATCTTCGCTAGCTTCACCAGCATTGGAATCTTCATTTTCGTATTCAGGGTGCACATTTTGTTGGTGCATCTTCATGTCGAACTTGCGATTATACGTTCTACATGTTCTATCGCATAATGAAGAACTGTAACGCTTGGGGAATTTGAAAGTACTCAAGGTGACTTTATGATGAAACGATTGGAAATGATACAAATCAGCTATTTATCGTTATGATATATTGTGTGCCCTTTTAGCGCAGAGAATTTACAATACATCAACACTGCTTGACAATGCGTCGTTCACGACACAATATCCGTCAAATGCGTAGTCTGTGGCGTATACGGCGTTATACTGCACCATTGCGGTGTTAAATTACAGTGTTACGTCATTAAACTACAGCGTTACGGCGTTAAACTACGGCGTTATGGCGATAAACTACGGCATTACGGTCACTTTCAAAATGATACTATATGGGCAGGGGCATCGCTTGAACATTCTGAATGCTTGAATGGAGGGTGTAAGACCCTAGATTTGTCGAAAATAATTTTGGTGGTGACCGTTCATGTTAATAAGCCTCTGGCGTCAATTTTCCAGAATCGGTGAAAATATCCAATATCTTTTTCAAACAAACCTCTGGAGACTGTTTTCTGATTATGGCTATCGTGACCGACCAGATGGGATCGGCCTTTTACGTTGCATAAGTCTTCGACTCTCTTCCTTTTTTCATTCTTTCTCTTTCTCTCACTCGAACCCATTTGATCATGATTGAAGACTATTTAGCACTTCATTTCTAGACTAGAAGTAAACACGTTTAGGATTTTCGGTTTTATTTCGATAACTGGAAAACGATTTCAAAAACCCTTCTCCAAATACCGTGATACCTTTCTTTCTTCTAGAAATAACACAAACAAACGTACTAAACTGCTATTATTCTCTACAAAATTATTCTGTCTGTAATATGAATATAAAATTTATTTATCAAAAGTAAAGGTTTACCCTAGGCCTAAATATTTGTCCCATGGACTATATTGTTTCAACATTTTTGAAAGAACTGGAAGCTAAAGCTTGTCTATGAAATTCAAAATGGTTTTAAGATTGATTTCATGATTAAGCAGTCTCTACAAAATGTAGATATTAAACATGTTTTCTTGTAGACTGGAAAGACACATATCCTTAGAACACAATTTTATTGTTGATGTAAAAGTATGATTATAATTTAATAACTTAATACACTTTTGAAGAGCCCATGGTCTTACTTAGGAGATTATTACGGGGGGGAGGGGGTAAAATGGAGTATGCTTTATGTTTTTCGTTAAAGCAACAGGTGTGCCATTTTCTTTTGGTGAGATTTGATAAAAAGTAGCATATTTTTTGAAAACATTTCTTTTTAATGAGATTTGATAGTTGCTAACAAATCAAAGTTGAAATTTAATTCATTTAAATGAATTCAAAAGAATCTATCCCATTACGTTTCCAAATCGTCATTGGTCTTCATAAACGAAAGTAATTAGTTACCATATAAAAGAGGAGACAGAGTACAAGGCCAGCAGACTGAGATAAATTTAATGGTAATCATCGAATCACTCTGACCGCCAAGATCATTTCCTGTCGAATCTTCATTCAGCCAAGCACCGCACATTTTGGCGCGCGATATCACTACAGAAAGACGAACAAATTATGACCGGCCAGGATCCTTTGGTGCATACACGCTGCGGATTTCAATAATATATGTCAAACGGAGTCAACAAGCAGGGTTATTAGGAGAGGGAAGTCATTTCGTAATGGAAGCTCTACTCTAAAGAAGATTGTAGGTTGGGAGTTAATAACCCGCACTGTTGATTCAAGTGTGTCTTCGAATTAGAGCGGTTGTCAAGAGGCCAAGGGGATGGATAAGGACTCCTTCTCAGAAAAAGAAACGATTTGGCATTTAGATCCGGCAGTGAGATGTTAATGAATACTCAATATTCGAATTTCGCTTGGATTTCCCCACTGTTTATTTTTTTTTCTTCATCATTTCATGTTTTGGAATACAGCCACAATTTCCTGAGTTCTAAGCTTCTTTCCTTCATTTTTTATATTTTGGAATACCGCCACGATATATAATAGATTGCTGCGCTGATTTTCGTCAGTTTTTTAGATTCCTGGAAGTCGCCACGATTTCTAAAGTATTTCTCCGACGTCTTTTTGCACTTAAGATGTTTCAGAATACCAGTTTGTATTGAAGTCATCTTCTGTCTGGCACGAAATACGCCTCATAGGCTACTGACCTGTTAGCTGAGCTCAATTCATGTCTTTAGGAACAGACGACAGTCAATAGTACTCTTCAGCGCTACTTTTCTGCTTCAGTGTTGAACATCTGAACAATGCAATTCTCAAGATTTTTTACCACGAGCGAGCATCTAAAACGAAGTCAATAACTATTGATTTTTGTCTGGCGAGGATGATACTTTACTTCAAAATTAGCGGGAATTCATTGCGGCACATTACGTCTACTGTAACGTGGAACCTCTTTTTCTTATATCACTCATTTCTGCTACATTGCTTTAATTTGCTTTTGCACATTTATGAATTACAGTACCGACGGAAATATTCTCTTTTGTTTTTGTTAAAATACGAGCCGCTGTACACACGAAGACAGATAAAAGCACAGATCTTCTCGGAGCCGATGCACTTTTAAATGATAAAAACTATTCTTTATAAAACTAACATTTCATTGGAATTGCCTTTTTTTTCTGAATTTGCTCATTTTGTGCCAGTAAGACAGTGGAATTGATTTTTAAAAAGATTAGACTGGGAATTACCACAGCGCATTTGATTAGACCAAAAAGAATTCGATGGTGACTCGGAGAGAGGAATTTACAACTATTGAGTTTGATTCATGTGATACATCCAACAAAGTTTAACGGAGGCAAGGATTAATTTGGTCTTTCAGAATCGTACATCAAAGGGATAGGATATTGCTTTTAGTTTACGGTTAAATTGATTTTCGATAGAAGGGAAACCAATGTATTAGCAAATATTTCAGGTTTGGTTTTATAAAACTGGTGGGTTAAGCTACCTTGTTGTTTATACTTTGGACTTAATGACAAACAGATTTGCAAGCTTCACTCGTTTCATGTCGCCGAGGAATATTTTTTTCATTCTACAGCTGAGTTTCAGTTCTGTTAGCTAAAACAGGTGATTTATTGAAAAACTATTTTGATGCTCCGGATTGCATATAAATTGTTTCTCCGAGCTCGCATCATTTTCATTACATAGTGCAGCCATAAGTGCAGCCATAGCTGACAACAAACATGGAAACGGCTGATGCTTCTGATGCGCTTGATGCGGCGCCAACGACAACAACTATGTTCGTGTTTACTGATTACAACCAGCGTGTCGCAGTCGCCATCCTGATGGCCATCATCTTCGTAGTCGGAATCATAGGTAACGGCCTGGTCTTAATGGCCGTTGCCGTGTCACGCAAACTTCACACCTCAACCAATGCCTTCGTGGTCAGTCTTAGCGTGACCGACTTCTTGACATGCTTAGTCTTGCCCTTTCAGATCAGTGGTGTCTTGAGCAGGACAGGGTGGATGCTGCCTTATGCACTGTGCAACATCGTCGGGGGCATCGCCATCAGCTCAGCCATTGCCAGCGTCATCACACTGGCGCAAATCGCCGTCAATCGTTACATCATCATTACTTCAGAGCGACGCAGGTACGAGCGGATCTTCTCGCCTCGTAACGTGGTCTTGATGATCTTGTTCTCGTGGCTATTCCCGTTGCTGACTATGGTTTTTCCGCAGGCTATTGGGTACGGTCGGATCGGTTATACTAATAAATACAAACTCTGTCTCATGGATGGAAATCACAAATACGCTTTGATCTACGAGTTCGGAGCAGCGGCCATCCAGCTGACTTGCTTCATCGTAATCACCATCTGCTATGGTTTGATTTATCGATTCTTGCGAAAGAAGATGTTCTTTCAGCGATGTCCGTCGCCGAAATTTTCAACAAATGGTGGAAACACCCGTCGCGTTGCCCCATCCACGTCCTCGACTGAACTATCGAACACGCAGGCGATCAGGGAGAGCGTCAACGAGATGAACGGCAACGTAAACGCGGAAGACGCGGAAAAGGGCAGGAAATTACCCCCGCGGAGAGAGGTGCAAATCACGCGAAATCTGTTCTATGTCGTCTGCGGATTCTTTGTGTTTATCATCCCATACGCCATCGTGGTTTCGATACCAAACAGCGGTAAGGTCCTAGTCTACATGGGTGTCCTCGTGACCGCGTCTAGTATCATCAACCCCATCATTTATGGATTCAACCATCCTCACTTCAGGGTCATCTTTAGAATCCTTTTGCGTTGTGACCTGAAGAGAATTCCCGATCCTTCCACATTTCTGAGAGCGTTGCAGGGCAAAAGGTAACTGAACTTTTGATTTTCGAACAAGAACTTTTATGATTTACTGACCAATGAAGGTATTGTAGTCTTTCTGTCCTTGAAAGAACAATCGAAACAGTGAAGTTGAATGAAGATTTAAGGCTTTTAAAGCAATATCTTTTTGAAGAAGACTAAGAAAATGTCAGTTTACATGATTTATATGTGAAGTTAAGACTAAAAGAACTAACGAAAATCGGAAGTTATGATCACTTATAATTCACTGCTTTACAATATTTAGTGCTTGACTTTGGATTGAAACCACTTTCTATCGACGATTAAGGATTAAGGCTGCACGCATCACTGGACCTGTTATATCGACGAAAAGCTCATGTTTTCAGGATCAGAAAGCCATTGAATAAACTACCATAAACTGTACAGAACACCTAAACGATGCGAGATTTCATGACTATAGTGCAACGATTTCAGCTCTTCTAGAATGCAGAAGCTTTTTCGATGACATCGTCCCTTTCTGCTGCATTGCACATTGGGAATTCCGCAGAAAATGCTCACTTTCCAAAAATTGCAGAATCGCTAACAACCCCAGATTGAACAAATTTTGTAACAAAAAAAGAATCCGCTGATTTGTTTTGTTTATCAATAGGATTCAGAAATGATTTTCTTTAAAAAAATAACTGCTTTGGAGGCAAAATGTGCAGCAATTTCGGTTGACACGTCTTATGTCTGGATCTCATTATTTCACACCATAATCAGTTTAGATTTAATTTTTAATTGTAAATTGTGATAAATATATACTGAGATAAGACTGGCACGAGCCACTGAATGATTTAAAAGAAAGTTACAGGGATTTCAAAAAGCGGACAAAAGTTTCATGCCCGCTTCCCCCCGTTTTTTTTTTTAGTTCTGATGAGGAAAATTTGACGTAAGTTGTGCCTAGTCTGTAGACCACAGAATTCAAAGAGTAGGTGCAGACAAACTCGTGACGTCATACTTCATGCTTAATTTATATATATTTTTCAAATTGATACCTTTTTGCCGCCAGGAGGCAAAATAATGACCCTTTCCTCGATGGCTTTGTTTGTTTGTTTGTTTGTTTGTTTGTTTGGTCTTTCCTCATCATGTCCCATTTATGCCATTCATGTGTACACAAAAAATCAAGGGGGCTTACTGCCGGGTTTTCCGCCTCATAATGTGAAAAAGCGTTATAAGTGTTATGCAAAATTAGGTCGGCCAGGTGTGTGACCGTTCAAAAATGGGCATCTTTAAGTGTCTCTAGAAAATCTTTATGGCTGTGGAAAAAATTCTTATCAGAGAAAGGAAAAACCTTTCTTTTCGAAAAAGAAACTGATGAAATTAAAGAAATTAGTGTCTTGCAATCTGATTTTCTGGCAATGAGGTAAAATCTAATACGTGGTCACATGTGTGACCGTTAGTTTCACTTTATCAGGAATGGCCCTTCAGTTTATTTCGTAGGATTCTATGACCATTATGACTGTATATAGTTCAACTTTCTTTTTTCAAAAATTGATGTAGAACACATGTAGCACATGATTTGAAATAAAAGTGTGTAGCATGATTACTATGTACAGGCCTTTAATGATTAGTTGGTTTGTATTTCCGCTTGAAGCATGCACTGTTAGAACCGTTTAAAAAAAATTAGTAGGTTGTTTGAAATATGAACCTGCCAACAGTTGTTTTAAAAAAGATGATAAGATCCCCCTATGTTTTACATAATTTTTTTAAACAACAGTTGGTAGCTTCATATTTTAAACAACCTAATGATTTTTAACAACCGTTCTGACAGCATGAACAGTGTATAGCGTTGTGAATTATTTTGGTATACTTTCAGCATGAAATAGAAAGGAATATTTGAATATTTTTGACAGTATATAACGCAACATTAAAGTCTATGAGAAAGAACTGAAAAGATATTCTTTAAAAATTATGAGGTTTTTTTTTTATTTCATCTCTTATAAAAATGTCCGTTAAAAGAAAGCATTGAAGACATGGCTCACCTTATGAGGGTGCCATGTCGATTACGCAGGTGTATTTATACTCGAACTTTGAAGTACTACGCTATATAAAGAGTTAGAAAACAACAACCGTAACAACAACAGCAGCAACAGCAGCAACAACGAAATCAACTGGAAATGTGTTTTGTTTGTGTATGTTGAGTGATTTTAAAGTGAAACTTCTTATAAACTGTCTCTCGCTGTGTGCAGAAAGTGCTTTCTTTCTTTTTTTTCTTTGTTTAGTACATTATTGAGAAAAACAACTCAACTATAAGATTAATAAAATATAAGATATCATGTATAATGTGACTTCGTTATCTTTTAATTTTCTCTAGCCTGCCATACCCATATCTTGTAAAGACATGTATTCTAAATTATATGGTAGCTCGGGAAAAGTGGATCAACCTGCTATACCCGTTTATGCTCTCGACCTCTAGGAGGTATGCCTTTGAATAAAGATTTCCAGCCATATTTCTTTTAAACTTTGATTTGCCAATTTGTTTATGTTCATGAGCTTATTTTATCCTTTGCCTTTTTGATACGAAAAATAAAACCAAACCAAATCGAACCAAAGTGTCATGTCCGTTACGTTTCGTTTTCAGCTCTGTAACCATTTCATCATGTTGAAAACGGGCATTTGTGAGTAAAATATGATCATAAATTTTGTGTGGTACCAAATCCAACTTTTTTCCAGGACCATCTCACAGGAATTTCGTACAGTTCACAGCAGGTCAAAATGTTTTGTCCATTTGTATCATGTCCGTTACCATGGTTACAGTCAAAAGGAGTTCATCTTTTCTCCAACTACTCCGCAAATACAGCGAACTTTACCGATTACGTCCTTAATATTCAAATGTGGCTGATGATCTCGATGAGAAATGTTATAGATGCTAGCACTTCTGCTTCATAATTCTTTTGAGGAAAAAGAATCCTGGATGTTATATCCGTTATGCTGGAAATGACCCAGTGCACTTTAACATGTCATGCATGTTGAGCATTGTTCTTGGCATAGGAAAAACATTTCATTAGGAATGTTTATGCTGTGAACTTCCTCAGTATGCACCCGCGTAAAACCGTTGGATTAGTTTTTAAAAGATTAGATTGAGGATCATCACAATGAATTTGATTGGCGCAACTCTAATAATGAACAGAAAAAAAAATTATAGAAATTCACTCAAAAAAGGCAGTAAGGGAGAGGGGGACTAGTAATAACTCTAATATGATGTTATTGATTGTTGTTGTTTAGTGGATTTTCGGGGGGGGGGTTGGGGTGAATTGGAGAAAAAAAATCAAAATTTGCGATTGACTGGCTTATGAAAGTTTGATTTTTGTAGCACCTAACAACTAAAAATAGCGCAGGAAGTAATTCGCTCTTCCGTGATCGTGCTTCAAAATGATACATTATACAACACTTTCATTTTCAAGGTTTTTTTTTTTTTTTATTTGAAGCCAAACCGTGTTAATAAATCATCGGTTTCGTATGGCTTTCGTTTATAAAGTGACTTGTGTCGTTATTTCCTTCTTGAGTCATTTTATATAACTATTCTCAGATACGGAGCATTTCCTTTCACGTTGGGACATTTTCACATCCCCTATCATGCAGTTTTATCTTTGTCAGCAAATACAACTGGTTTGTGGTAACACAATTTCGATATTATCTGATGCATTATTGTTTCCAGAGCTCCGATCATTTCCATTACATTTTTTAACTACTTGACACCACAAATGGAGACAACTAATGCTTCTGACGTGCTGGATGATGTACCTACGACAACGAACACGTTCGTGTTCACTGATTACAACCAGCGTATCGCGGTCTCCGTCTTGATGGCCATTATCTTCGTCGTCGGAATCATAGGTAATAGCCTAGTCTTAATGGCTGTTGCCTTGTCACGCAAACTCCACACATCAACCAATGCCTTCGTGGTCAGTCTTAGCGTGACGGATTTCTTGACATGTTTGGTCCTGCCCTTTCAGATCAGTGGTGTCTTGAGCAGGAGTGGGTGGCTGCTGCCGTATGCGCTTTGTAAAATCGTTGGGGGCATCGCGATCAGCTCCTCCATCGCCAGCGTCATCACCCTAACGCTAATCGCCGTCAATCGTTACGTCATCATTACTTCAGACCCTCGCAGGTACGAGCGGATCTTCTCGCCTCGTAACGTGGTCTTGATGATTTTGTTCTCCTGGCTGTTCCCCTTTTTTACTATGGTTTTTCCGCAGGCCATTGGCTACGGTCGGATCGGTTATACCAACAAATACAAGCTCTGCCTCTTGGATGGAAATCACAAATACGCTTCCATCTACGAGTTCGGAGCGGCAGCCATCCAGCTGACCTGCTTCATCGTTATCACCATCTGCTATGGTTTGATTTATCGATTCTTGAGAAATAAAATGTTTTTTAAGCGATCTACGTCGCAGAAGCGTGTAACAAGTACTAGAAATACCTCGAGCGCTGTCACGTCTTCCATCGAGCTCTCGAACATGAAGACAACTGACGAGAGCGTCAATGAGATGAACGGCGACGTGATGGCGGAAGATGCGGGAAAGGTCAGGAAATTACCTCCAAGAAGAGAAGTACAAATCTCGCGAAATCTGTTCTATGTCGTCTGCGGGTTCTTTGTGTCTATCATCCCGTACGCCGTCGTGATTTCGATTCCGAACAGTGGTAAGGTCCTGGTCTACATGGGTGTCCTCGTGATCTCGTCCAGTATCTTCAACCCCATCATTTACGGATTCAACCACCCTCACTTTAGGGTCGTTTTTCGATTCCTTTTGCGCTGTGACTTGCAGAGAATTCCTGAACCTTCCGCGTTTCTGAGAGCGTTGCAGGGCAAAAGATAACTGAACTTTTGATTTTCGAACAAGAATCTTCCTTCATTTTTTGGGAGTGAAGACTGAAGACCTTGTAGTCTTTACATCACTGAAAGAACAGTCGAAGCAATCAAGCTATTGACGAAGATTTAAGGCTTTACATTCTATTATTTTGAAGCTAAAAGCTTTTGAAAGAACTTTGAAAACTGTACGTTGTTAATACTGAAGATATGGCTTCATAGTCTTTTAAAAGAAATTTCCATACCGGTGGATAGTCCAATTACTCTTCTATCATATCCCATCAAAAAAATCTCAAAACAATTCACGCTTCAGTGAGCAAAAGTACACTCTTAAAAATTCCGAGTCAGACTTGACCCGGAAAATAGTCCGTTGGGGCCACACTCCATTCCGGGTCAAGAATGACACGGATTAAAGTCAAAATAACCCGGAATAAGGTCAAATGTGACCCAGAACAAGTCTTCGTGACCATATTCCGGGTCATTTTTGACCCGGAATGGAGTATGGCCCCAACGGACTATTTTCCGGGTCAGTCTGACTCGGAATTTTTAAGAGTGTAACTTTTGTGAAAGGGTGCAAAATCCAGACTTGACAAGAATGAGTATTATTTTGTGCTGGTTGGTATCAGCGAAGCTGTCTGTTGTAGTAACTGTGGAGGTTTAGGAATCGTAATATTCTGATGGTGATGGCTTTCTGTTGATATAAGAAAGGATATCCATTGTTGTTTTATGTTATGACATATCTCATTAACATGTCATTTTTCAAAAACACTTGCTGACGTTGGTATTCAGATGCCTATAGCATATTCATTTATTTGATATACGATAAAAGAGCAATGTAGATAAAATGCCTTCCTCAGGGGCATAAGTGCCGCGCCAGGAATCGAACCCTCGACTCTCGTGTCTCTCGAGTCAAGCGCCTTAAACCACACGACCGCGTCACCTCTGCCGTGGTGAGCACTCATGCTTGAGTGAGCAATTGCATACCTTATTGATTATTTTGTAATGTTATTTTGGGGTAAGTTTTAACATTTGAGCTGGCATGATTTGGATGTAATAAAAATAATATCAGCGCGCGTGGTCATGCAGAAAGATCAGGCAATCATTCAATCAATCATTCATAAATTGGTGAATCAATCAATCAATGAGAGAAGCAGTTAACCAATCATACACTCATTCACTATAAAATATAAGAGATGACACAATTGAAAGACTTCAGGCTGTAATGCAAACGTGTAGCTTTCATGAATGTGACAAAAATTTGCACATTTCTTTGAGGGAAGAGGCTTGATACTAATTTATCAGTAATTTTCACCTTGTTCCGTTTGGCAGGTGGAAGAAAGACAAGACAAATCCATGTTTCATCAGGTTCATTGAAGTAGAGAGGAATGATCATAAAACTTTTACACGTTTGCATTGCAGATTGCGGTTATTCAGTTCAGTTGTGTCAACTCACTTGTCTTTTGGATTGAATGAGTGCATGATTGGTTGGTTGTTTTTCTGACCGATTGATTGATTTACCTACTGAGTGATAATTGACGGAATGGCTGACTGATTGGTTGGTTTGCCTGGTCTGCATGACTGCATACTGATATTCTTTTTCTTTTTTTTTCTGATATCCAAAGTATGCCGGCTTTCAATGGAAAGAACTTACCTCAAACTAATATGTCAAATCAACCAGTCAAGTATTCAAATCCTTACTGAAGCTTGACCTGTTAATGAGATATGTCAGAAAATCAGAACACACAACCAAGGACATTCATTTGTAAACTGTGGTAAAACCAATCAGAATATGAAAAATTCTAAGCCTTTAGAATTTACACTACTCTCGGCCCCACTGATACCAACCTGAATAAATACCACTTCTTGTCAAGCTTAAATTTTGCATCCTTTCACAAAAGTTACGTCTGATTACTCAAGCGTAAAATATTTCGAGATTTTTGGATGGAGTTTGATAGAGGAGACCCTGGGCTATCAAGAGGTATGGAAATTTTATGAAAATATTTTGAAGTGCTCTGATGGCAATTTTTGTTCCAACTGTATACATGTTGGAGGACGCACTGTATACCTCGTACAATTTTAATGCCATCTAACCTTTTATATCTTATAAGCGTAAAACCAGACGTATATATTTGATTGATATGAGATCATTCGTCTTGTATTTATGCTATGATGCTAGTCTCAAGTCAGTATAGTTGATAAAGAAAAAATAAGGAGTGATGGGGAGTGGATAATATTTCATTTTCTACCATTTCATTTTTTTTAAGGATGGCATGTGAAATGAACGTTGCCCGATCTAAAAAAAATATATATATCGGCCTAAAGTCGGAAATGTAGCAGTCATGATCTCAATTTTGTGCAGTCATTGCACAAAAAATGTGAATATGTAGCTGACATTCATCATACGATATTCCAAGGGAAAATAATGGAAATTTTGAATTTTTTGGCAGACATTAATCTCCAGTTACAAAGACCTTCCCAGAGGACTCAAAACTAGCCGTTTTTTCATACACTGCTTGCAGGGCCGTACACAGAAATTTTTTCTGGGGCGGGGGCACAAATACGTAAAATGTATGAAGAAATAAGTGAGGAAGCCAAGTGACCGAGCTGGTCATGAGGGTCCTTTTTTTTAAATTGAAATTGAAGGGTCTCGTGCACACTCTTGGTGGAACTTGGGAAATATTTCAGTAGAAAATGTAAGTCTTGAAAATTCTGGGGGACAATTGCCCCCTGCCACCCCCCCCCCCCCCTCCCCCGCTGCGTGTACGGCCATGACTGCTTGCTTATCTTCAAGCATGTACTGGAGAGTACTTGATTTCTTAGCAATCATTTGTCTGTTCATGATAAATCATCGCCCCAACTGTACAGAGAATAACTTCCACTCCCTTCCTGCATGTTGGCAAGCAGAAATATCAACATAATTCCATAATAATTCAAACCTCTATATAAAAAGACCAACACTTGAACACCGATGCTTTATTCCATTTTTTGTTTAATGCATTATATTAGGATGTTATGATTTTTCTTATCATGCTTATTGTGTACATGTATGTTTCAGCGAACTCCACCATGTTTTCTTGACTATGTAAAAGTTTTCATATGTATTTGATGAGAGGGAAATAAGATTTGTTTTGCATTGAAATTTAAAGTGAAAGTTAAAACACGGTAGTTTTGAATTCAACGGGATTGATGTCATTTTTCTTTCTTTACTCTTTCTTTTGAATCTCCTTATGTATACATACACAGTAAAAATAAAATTAAACAACTTGTATAAATTTTATACAACCAGGGGGGTGTAACACAAAACATACAATCAATCTTACGATTGATATCAATCGTAAGTCTATGGCAAACCATGTACTAAAGAGATACAATTGATTGTAAAATTGATTGTAAGATTGATATCAATCGTAAGTCTATTATAAACCATGTACGAAAGACATACAATTGATTGTAAGATTGATTGTATCTATTTATGTTACACCCCCTGGTTTACACTATGAACTGATCAGGTATTGTTTCAAAGTTTAAACAAGTGTTTAAAAAGTTAAACAACAATGTTCAATTTTGTTAACAATAAATATTAAAAATTGAACATTTTGTTTAAACTTTGAAACAATACCTGATCAGTTCATTTAGTAAACCAGGTTGTATAAAGCGTTTTCACTGTGTATATCAAATAGATAATTATTTTATTTGGAGTAGGTGTATAAATCATTCCGGCAGGACAGTTATGTTCTCATGAAAATAGGATGGCATTTGTTATTCGGAGTTATTTCTAAAGAGAAATCCCGACAAGGAGTTTCGAATGTCACGAAGATTTATAATAAATCAAAATAATTCTAGACTAAATTGATTGAACTGATTTTTTTTTTAATTTACCTTTCCATATGGTTCCTTTATTGATCTTCAAACATAACAAATTTACAAAAAAATCGATACATATATGTTTTTCCATGATTTGTCGTATAAATATTCATACAACAGAGAATAGCAAACTATAACAAATACCCAGCCGCACAGCTGCAGCGATGTTTTTTTTATTCTCCACGTACCCAAGGTCTTGATTGCCCTTGCCACCTATTATCTCATTTTTCATAATGATAACTTTTCATATTAATAAATATTATTCTAAATCATTTCAGTGTAATCAAGTGGAGAGATAATCTATATTTGATATTCACGCCGAACATGTCAAATAAACTGTTCCCTTATGAATTCACTCTCACACATTGACCCGTGTATTTGTTGGCGCTATCATCTTCTTGATTCTGTTGATTAATCCGTTTAGGCGAGCAATTTGATATTGGGATTAATATTATGTCAATAAATTCGAATGTTTAAAGCTGACCCCTACCCCCTTTCTATGGCTTTCCTTTTTTCTGTTGTAAGTGGAAATAAAAATATATGAATATTGAATCGAAGCTATGCTTTTTCATGTTGCAAGCAGCAGCGTAATACGAAAACCATCTAAAGTATACTTTAGTTTATCCTGCCTATATGTTTCTGTAACGTATCTCATACTGCATCATGTACTTTCACCCTTATGCCCCCAACTTATCAGAAGTTCACATTGGAAGCGGGAGGGGGGGGGGGTGGTTAATTACGTTGATTTCGATAAGTGGGTAACCATTTGAGAGAAGGAAAAAAAGAAACGTGTTAGCAGATAAGCCAGACGTTTTTCCGGTAGGCAGATTATAAACGGTTTCATTTGATTAAAAGAATTCATTAGGTTTGATGGTGAGGCAGCCTCAACAACCCCCCACCCCCTCAAATGCTCCTCATCGTGCCTATCCAGGTGAAAGCGAAAGTCAAACAGAAGTTCATGGTGCAGTTATTTCATGTGACTTCCCATCCCAAAATAAAAAAAAGAAATAAACATCAAACAGTAGGTGATTAATATCAACACAAAGTGTAATTACTGATAAGCATCGGGTTTCGGGGGGAGAGTGGTGGGTTTGTTGTTGTTGTTTTGTTTTGTTTTGCTGTTGTCTTAGATGATAATCTTAGGTGTTCATGACATTATTTTCTTTGCTCCTCTTTTGAAACCTTTATATCTAATACCGGTGGAACCTTTTTCATTTTAGTTTTCACATTTTCTCCCTTTAAGAAAATATCTAGGCCTAAAGAGTTGGGAACCAACAGGCACGGATCTGCATCTACCGAGAGATTTTGCTTGATAAATCTATAGTCCATAAGCATGTATATGTACGTATTTCTACAGCATCAATCTCCAACGATGTTACATCAGATCAGGTATACTTCATGTAGCCTGTCTTCCAAATTTAATGGAGACCTTTCTTTCTCTTTTGTTTTATTCTTCTCTTTTTTTCCTTTTCTTTCTTTTTTTTTTTTTTTTTTTTTTTGGTGGGGGGTCTTTTTGTGGGAATGTTTCTGTATTTGTTGACATGTTTGTTTTATTGTTCTACTATGTGTGCTTTCATACCTGTATTTTCCCAGACAATGAAATTCATGTAGAACTGGGAATCTTCTCCCCCTCCCCCCCCCCCCCCCGCTCTCTCTCTCTCTCTCCCTCTCTATCTATCTCTCCATACCCAAGGCAGAGATCGATGACACCCACCCACATATCTAATTCGCTGCCATGGTTCACCAGCCATATTAGTGCTATGACTCGATGATATATGCTCTCCATCAGAAACTGCGGTCTCAGATACCTTGCCAACATTAACTAATGGAAAAAAAGGAGATGAATATGCAGTATCCATGGAGTAGACACCCACCCCACCCCTAATTTATTGCATTATTTTTTAGGGAAACTCATTATACTAAGTGTTCTGAATGGTACATGCATGAATACTGGTAATTATTTGGGGTGTACGTAGTACATAGTAACGATTTATCATGAATTAATCATAATGTATTCAAATCCATAAGGGTATGCAACCTTGAATACTAGTACTTAAATACCGCTTTCTTCTTATTTGCTGACTGCCGACTAATTCCATTAAAAAAACAACCAAAAAACCACCCCCCCCCCCAAAAAAAAAGCAAAAACACAAGAAACAAAACGAAACAAAATAACAATGAATTGAGCAGAGCTGTTGTGGTTCATTATGCAACCTGACCTCGAAGTAGATATATGCATCTCTCTCTCTCTCTCACTCTCTCTCTCTCTCCTCTCTCTCCTCCTCTCTCTCCCTCTCTCTCTCTAACTGCCATTCTCCGTTTCCCTCTCTCTCTCTCTCTCTCTCTCTCTCTCTCTCTCTCTCTCTCTCTCTCTCTCTCTCAGTCTAATTTCATTTTCCCCTCCTCTCTTTCGTCCTTCTCAATTCTCTCTTAAATTCTCTCTCTTCTTTTTTAAACAGTCTTTTAACACATTCAGCAAATCATGCAAAAGTGACCCTGAATAATGAATGTAAAATGCGCTATGAAATTGTTGTATCCTGGGGAGCGTTTCATGAAGAGTTTTGTCGGTGATTTTCACTGACTAATTTGCTTTCAGCCGATCAGATGCGAGGATTTTCAGTAGCTTATAATATTTGTCGGTGATTTTCACCGACAAAACTCTTCATGAAACGTTCCCCTGGTTGTATAAGTCATTGAAATTATGTCAGAATGATTTCTGCTATTGTAATCAAATTTATATTCTTTGCAAGTATGAGGCCTTGATATGTTTCACCCGTGTTCTAAATGTGGTCTACATATTCAACTGATTACTTAGATATATATATTTAAATGTACACACACACACACAACACACGCTTAATAAATGTGTGCGCAACCCAATAAAACGATTGGCCCTGTCTTGTATAGTGGTATTATGAAATGAAAATAGTCGAGAAGGTGAAGGACGTAGCTGAATCCCACTTTTTATTTGTCCCGAGCTTTCGGTTTCATAGGCCTTTATCACGGGTTCTAAAAGGGTGCTTGTCATTTCATTTGTTTCTCTTCAGTGGCGTAACAGCCGGGGGGGGGGGGGGCAGAGTGCCCCCCTGAAGGATTTCAGAGGGAAAATCCACCAAACCACCGGACAAAATGAAAGGAAAGGAAAGGAAGAAAAAAGAAGGGAGAAAGGGAAAGAAAGAAGAAAAGTGAGAAAGAAAAAGAGAGAGGGAAAGAAAAGAGGGAAAGAGAAAAGAAGAAAATAGGAAACAAAAGCAATGAGGGAGAATTTAGTACCCAAACCCCGGATCTTCCGGGGGCTCTACTCCCTGCACCCCCGCAGGGGCTTTGCCTCTGGACCAAGATCAGAGGCCCTAAAGCGGGCCCCTGGGCCTCACCCGCTACTCGCGCTGCGGGCTCACCCCCGCATTATTATTTCTAGACTAGATTTCGGGAAAATTTTTGGCTCTGCCCCCCCCCCTAACAGGCAGAGAACGTAAGAAGAGCGGGAGCAGACAAGAAACAATTCAAAGAAACGTCGGAGCTTCCGCGCTTCGCGTGGGAGGGGAGCCCCCCCCCCCCCCTCCTCCCTACACCCCCCCCCCCCCCTAGGGAGCACGCTTCGCGTGGTCACTACCGCCCCCAAAACAGAAATTCTAAAACATGATGAGCGAGCGAAGCGAGCGAGCCAAAAAATAACCACTTTTCTGGTTTTCAATGGCATTTTCAAATAGAAATCCTAAAATAAGGTGGTTATTTACAACAGATTATTAAAAGTTTTACTTATTGATTAATACGAATATCATTTCTTCCTTAAAAAATGGGGAGGGGGATATATTCCCCATCCCCCTGGGATTACGCCAATGCATCGAAGCTTCCGCATCCTCCTCCCTAGGGAGCGCGCTTCGCGTGCTCACTACCGCCCCAAATGAAATCCTAGCTACGCCACTGATTCTAGATTTAGTTACCGGGAATTTATTTGGCTCTGCCCCCCCCCCCCCCCGATAACAGACAGAGAACGTAAGAAGAGCGGGAGCAGACAGGAACAATTCAAAGAAACGTCGGAGCTTCTGTGCTTCGCGCGGGAGGGGGGAAAGTCCTCCCTCCCTGCACCCTCCCCCTTAGGGAGCGAGTGATTCGCAAGCTTCGCGTACTCACTACTGCCCCCGAAAATGAAATCTGGCTACGCCACTGATTCTAGACTGAGTTACTGGCAAATTTTTGGCTCTGCCCCCCTGATAACGGGCACCTGTTACGCCGCTGTTTCTGTTTGTTTTGTTTTAGAACCATTGATAAAGGCCTTTGAAACCAAAAGCTCGGGGAGAAATAAACAGTGGGTATTCAGCTACGTCCTTCGCTGTCTTGAGTATTTTCGTTATTTATACTTAGAAAGTGCAAACGTAAACCATTGAATTATCTCGTCTATTACAGATTAACTTACAACTAAAGTATCTGCAAAGAGGAGTGCTTCATAATTATCATGTTGTTGTTTTTTTTTTTTTGGTGTGTGTGTACGTGTGTGTGTGTGTGTGTGTGTGTGTGTGTGTGTGTGTGTTTAGATTTAAAGATACCGAGCCCCTATTCTGAAAATTTGCTGGTAAAAAGGTGCTTTCTTGTATAATTACATTTTCCATAGCTTGTTCAATGTAAAAAAAAAGGCCAGTGTTCAGATCACAAAATGGTCAGGTGCTACACCCATTAAAGTAGAGTACTAAAACAAGATGAGCCAGTGCCTTGCATTATCATTATTTTCCTGAACATGCTACAACACTGTTTTGAAAGATATATGCTGTTAAAACCCTACTGCACCATCACATTTCACATTCTTGTTCAATGTATGAAAAACAGCATTCCCGTAGTTTTAGCGTTTGAAACTGACAAAATGGTCAGGTGCTACTCCTGTTAGAGGTCTGAATTATTACAGAAATAATCGTCATCATAGCTATCTGCTGAGAACCACAGGGGAATTTACCTATGAAGAGTGATACAAATTAAGGGCTTCTGGTCATCTGACTATCAACATATAATATTTGTTTTTTGTATCTATGGAGAAAGGCTCTTAAATCAAATATTTGCATTAAATATCAGTGTCGGATTAAACAGATTCAGTTTTGTCGGAAGAGAGCATGGATACCCACATCGAATATTCGTCACTCGTCGAATCGCTTCGTTTTCTTTTTTATTATTTTTTAGCCTTCCTACATATTTGATAATGGTAGACGCTCAAAATCAATGCGTATATGCGTATAGCGGATTCTCTCAATTTCACTTTATATACGGCAGGATAATTTCATCCATACGCTAAAGATATCTATATATTTTTGATACGTAGTGATAACGCAAAGAAAGGTAAAAAAATGTCGACCCCCCCCCCCCCCCCTCTTTCTGTCTGGACGGTGGCTTCAGATCAAATTTCAATGCCTTTTTGTTTGGTAGCCTCATTATATTTTCAGCAATTTTCTTTGACTTTGACGATTCAAAACCTCACAATTTTACTTTTTACTTAACGCATGCAATTGACCATTCAGATCACCTTCCCCCTTAACTTTCTTCCACAAGATACAACTGCATGACCAGTACACACCACATAATCTTCACAAAAGAGCGAACGTACTATTATTCGGTGTCAGGAGTGGGATTCAGTGAGTTCTTTTTATTCGGTGAAGAATTTTTTTCTAATTTATGCATTCATCTATTCATTTATTATTTATTTTTTCATTCATTCATTCATTCATTCATTCATTCATTCATTGACATATTTATCTAAATATGTAGTCATTTATTTACTTGATCGTTTATTCTTCATCTGTTACGCTTAATAACAAAATGTTATCAAAGTAGAATTTCGTTATGGGAAATGCAACAAAAACAAAAGAGACACACACTCGAATGAAACTAAAAATTTTGTAGAGAAGGGTGGTCAATAAAAAAGCACACTTATTTTCTGCAAAGACGTGATAATCTACTGTGTTTTTCTTTTTTAAATACAGTTAAAGTATTTGTTTCTCATTTATTCATGTTAACGTTGAGATCGAAATTAATCAGTTTTTAAAATGATATTCCGGCAAATACAAGGACGTGACGTGCATATCATTCAAAATAACACTGGACACTTACTAGTTTAATGAGAATATGTGGATCACAACTAATTCACGTACTCTAAAGAGTAGGTTGGGTAAAATTTTATGAACTTTTGTGCAAAAGGTATAGGTTTGCTGGGCAAAAGTTTACCCACTTTTAGGTAAAATGAACGTTTGTTGGGTAAATTTAATCCGACTTCTATTAAAATATAAAAAATATACTAGCTACAACCTTACCCAGCGAACACGCAATCTACAATCTAACACCAAAATTACTGTACAGAAATTACAGTAAAATACTGGCAGCAGAGTTACCAGTAATCTACTGCATTTTACAGCATTGTATTGTTTATTCCACGGTAAAACTGTTAACAGCAGTAAAACAGAGTATTTAACTGTAAATGATACAGTATTTTACAGTAAATTCCTACTGCAATTTGTTTTTTTACAGTGATTGTAAGGTAGAATTTTACCCAACGTATTCCAGAGAAAGCTAAATTGTGGCCACGCACATCCTCAGACTTGTAATTTCAAACACGACACTGTCCTGGAGAGAACGTGACTTGTCAGGAGATCTTTTACCTTGCTTACCGTACAACGTAAGAAATAGCACAATCAGTCAAATTCGATTCCTCTTTGTCCGGCTCGGAGGAAAGAAATTAAAATTAATTCCGCAATAGATTAGATACGACATTCGTACTTCGGGGACTTGGTAAAGATGAAATTTCAAACTAATAGGTGTCGAGGTGTCGACTTGGTGACCGGCATGTATACGCTGCCACTTTTTTTTTCAAATAATAAAAAGGCACTTGCTTCGATGATACAGTTTTCAAGGGATACATTTCAATACGTTTGCCCTAATGCTGTTACGTATGTATAATGACCTACAAGTAATTTTTTTTTTTTTTTTTTTTTTGGGGGGGGGTGGCTGAAGGGAAATTCTTCATTCTTTCTAGTCGCACATTTCAGGATATACTTGTATAGGATACCCTTTCCTCCACTGGCACTCATATGATGAGGCTATGGTTTTTGACGATGCGCTTCCTTCTCTGCAGAGTTTAAAGGAGAATGCAACCTTGACATCAGTTTGCTTCCAGTGAATGAAGAAAAACAAGAAGAATAAACAGCGAAAGCTTTGAGCAAAATCGGACAATTTGTTCAAGAGTTATGAACTTTGAAAGTTTAAGTAAATTCTTATATGGGATCCTTGCATTGGCAACTTTGCCAGGATCTGTGATTTCATCATGGACAGCTCTTCATTCATTTTGTACACAGAATTTAACATTTTCTTTGTTTTCAAGAAAAATAAAAATTCTTTTGATTTATTGTTTGAGTATGACATGGCTATATCAATTCTGCAAGCATTTTGGGAAGAATTATGTTGATTCATGACTTTAAATGTCATATAAATCCATTTTTTGGAAAAAATTATGTACAAAATGAATTGAGAGTTGTCCACGATGACATCACTAATGCTGGCAAAGTTGCCAACTCAAGGATACCCCATAATAGGGATTTACTAAAAACTTTCAAAATTCATAACTCTGGAAAACATTTTGTCCGATTTTGCTCAAACTTTCACTGTTTACTCTTCTTGATCATCTATATTCATTAAGAGCACACCGATGCCTGGGTTGCATTCTCCTTTAAGGTGGAATTGATATTGAACAGGAGCAATTGAAAAAATGGGAACTGTTCGTCAGGCGCATTACAGGGCGGTGGTGGATTTGGGTGCACTTTTGGTCCGTGCCCCTCCCATCTTGAAACAGTGTGGTCCCCCTCCCCCGAGACCCCAGTGCTGATTGTTGTCTTTCTTTCTTACTTGTCATAGAAAAAAAAGGGGCAAGAGTCACCCCAAAATGTGAGATGAACCTTAATTTATCTACACCCCTGAAGGTATATATTTCTTTTTCTTTTTTGTTTTTGGTTTGTTTTTTCGTGAAGGGCAATTTTCTGAGAGGTGTGCCCCCGCTTTTGCAACACCCTGGATCTGCCCCTGATATAGACATGTCTATAATATGATGTCGTCTATCATTAATTTCTTTTCCATCGTGTACAAGCAAAGGTGAAGGTGAAACGAGAGTCTATAAATGAGCCCAACATCCTCGTGCTAAAATTGCTATGAAATGATGAATTTTCAACTCGGATATGAGAATTCTTTTTGAGATGT
>CM057156.1:25706613-25741613 GCA_029962745.1 Echinometra lucunter | reverse complement strand
TATGCATTCCATTTTCCTAATGACTGTATATTCTGATTTGGTCGCGTGTTCAGAAATCTTCACACGAAAAGGCCTGTGACGCATCATATAATTTATCCTTGCCAGTGTTAGGAGCTTTTTCTGACACGAATCAACATTTGACAGCGATAAAAGCTTTTAAGCCATAATGCCATTAAAATGGCACTGTGGCTTATAAATGATTAAGCTGAATACAGGATGTCCAGTTCTTTCATGGACAATCTTTCAAGTACTAGTAATTTCATATTTCGAAATATTAATCAGTGCTATTTACTGCTAATAAATTGGCTTTACAAGCATCAGCAATTGACTGTTTGTTTGAAATGAAAATGAAGAAAGAAAATATGAATATTATCTAATCCTGGTTTCGTTAAATGGTGCACAAAGTACAATGCCCAGCATGACACAATAAAATTACACACTACAACCGGGCCATTCATTCATTTATTTATTTGTTTAGTTATTCATCATTTATTTCATTTATTTATTTTCTATTTATTCATTTATTTATTTATTTATTTATTTATTTATTTATTTATTTATTTATTTATCTATTTATTTATTCATTCAATTTTTTTTTTATATATTCACTTATCTATCAATTTTATTTGCACACCGGTCAAATCATCATTTCTTATCATGCTTATATCATCCGCCATATTCTTTCTGTGTAAAAATGTCAGGTTTGAAAACATCACAGGTGAATATATCAGAAGTAAAAATGATAATGCAGAAATATATTACAGGTATACATAAAATGATAAGAAGAAATGCCAGAGTTAAAAATGTTGCTCAAAAAAATCATATCTTCCATGTTCTCGTATCTGACATTCAGACAATATTTCCTTCTTACATTACATTATGAAACCCCTTAGGGTAGCAGAGTATAAATGTATGCCTTCTTGAAATGTGTAATTTCTTCGGGTTATGACTTGACAGACCTTGCACCGCCAAGACGGCGAACACTCCCAAGTGAAGGTAACACGCGAATATAATTAATTGCAATGAAACGAACAGATGATTGCAAGTGATGAGTCTTGTAACTGCTAGAGCGTGGTGACGGAATATATGCATGATTGGTGATGTCATAATGCTGTGCATAGTGACGTCATAATAAACTTACTGCCCAGTGTACTAGAGCTGTTATTTGTACTGCCATAGGTGACTACTGCGTTCGAGTTTGTCTTTGTTTTCGACTGATCTACATGCAAACGTAATGACAACACACACAGGAAAGAATAAAATTCAGAAAAGAAGAGCAATAATATGGAGAAAGCCTCATGATAACATAGCATGATAGGGTAGGGGAGTTTTCAGAGCGTCGCAAGAACATTTAGGAGGGGGGGGGGGGCGTGGAGCAACGTCGATAACAAGCAAACGAAAGGGTCCTCTAGTTTTCAAACTCGCCGGCAAGCGTATAAGAAAGATTTATTCAGATCACTTTTTCCTAGTCCGAGGTGACAAAGAAAAATACTATTTCTATTTCTCTAATCTGCCAATAAGAAAAATTTGAGGAAATGTAAGGAATTCTTGATGAGGATCTAGGGAAAAGGTATATCTCGCCCAAAACTTTTTTTTCTCACGACGCACCAAAGGGTTCAGTTTGTACTTTGGTTACGATTTTCTGTATGCATGGTATATGAGAGATTATATTTAAAAGATAAAAAGGTTTAATGAAAATGTAAGCGTGGTAAAAAAATAATTAATCATTTTTGTCCAATTCTAATGCCCAACATTTAGGCAGCTATAGATTTTAAAAGATCGGGGCAATTTTTCAAATATACTGCTTATTGTGGTCAATTTTGCATCACTTTGTTTTGTTTTTGTTTCGAATTTTGGTCTAGTCTTGACTTAGGCGATTAAACGGGTGTTTGTTTTTGTTTTTGTTTTTTTTCTTCCTATAGCTTATGCACATCCCCATCCCGTCCGCTTCATGAATACTTCTGAATTCCAGTCGATTTCAGAGCCTAATGGTAAAGCATATAGTTGTGCAATTATCATAAGATACTCTGATTCTATGACATGTGCTCCTGGGAGATTTCCTTTGATAAAATCCTAAAGGAAACTTGGAGAAATTGTCACCATGGTCACCGGGGTGAAAGAATCACCAATAAGCAGGTACAGCTGACACAGGGGTAGGTGTATTTGTTGAAAGGAAAAGGTGTCCTAATTCCTAGAATTACCATGCAATCCAAATTAAAAGGGTAATTTTTACTGGTGCGTAAGGTCTGCCACATTGGTTTTTTGAAAGGGATCGAGACACAGGCCGGTTGTACCCCTCCGACCCCCCCCCCCCCCCCACCAAAAAAAAAACCAACAACAACAACAACAACAAAAAACAACGTACCGATGTCATGCTCTACGAAGCTGTAGGATGCTGTTATGTCTGTCCCTGCCCTGGTCCGCCCAAGCTTTGCCCTCTTACGGCTGATGATACGGTTGGTGAGGATTTGGCAGAAGACAACGAGCACGGGATGGCTGTGGGCGTTGATCATGTTGAGGTTGCCGATGTAGGCCTGATAAGCTGGAGTGGCAGAAGGCAATAATAATCACGTCTTGAGCAGATAGTATTGATAAGGGGAATGGTCAGGATGAAGATATGGAGGAAGAGGAGGAGCAATGAGCTGCGGATGCGGATGCGGAGGAGGTAGGGGATCATATAAAGATGAGATAATGACGACCAGGACAACGACGATGAGGACGATGACGAGGATGATGATGATGAGATGATATAGGCGATGATGAGTAAGTTGATGATAATGAGGATGATGATAAAATCATACAGAGGAGGATGATCTTAGTGATGACGATGAAAATTATTTCATAATGATGACGGTAGCAGTGATGATGATGATGATGATGATGATGATGATGATGATGATGATGATGGTGATGAGGAGGATGCTGCTGCTGCTGCTGATGATGATGATGAGACGATGTAGGCGATAATGAGTAAGTTGATAAAAATCATGCTGAGGAGGGTGATCTTAGTGATGACGATGAAAATTATAATGATGACGAGCGGGAGGAGGGTAATGATGGAATGAGAATCAGGAAGAGAACGATGATGATGATGGTGACTATAAGAAAATGTAGGTGATGTTGAGTAAGTTGATGATGATATTGTGGAGGATGATGATGATCAATCATGCTGAGGAGGTTGATCTCAGTGATGACGATGAAAATTAAAATGATGATGGCGGTGAGAGTGACGATGATTTGCAGGAGGATGCTAATGACTGGATGAGGAAGAGGACGAGGAGGAGGAGGATCTTGCTTACATTGGTCAAGATGTTCGTATCCTCTCATCAGGATTGGACGGTCAATACGGCATAGAAGAAAAACACCGACAAAGAGGCCCGTCAGGATTCGTATGACACAAGATAGCATCCCAACCAACACGTTCAGAAACACCAAGAAGTAGGAGAAAATATGGTAGAAATCCCTGTAAAAGGAGCATCAAGAACAGATATTCTGATCCATCTATGTAAAGTCATAATACATGCAAATGAATTTAAATGAAATGAATTGAATTGAATTTGGGTGAGAAAGGGTAAAAAGATATATTTAGTACTTGTTTGTAGAAGTTTGATTAAATCAGGACAAAATTCTTTGCATATGACGTGTATGATTTGGGTGAGGACCTGATGCGGATCACAAAAGATATCATTCCAACAGCTCATTTAAATTGTTACACCATGAAGTAGCAGACAATATGACATAAACATCATAAAGAGAAGGAGAGGAATCGGTTATTATTTCAAAGTATAGTAGCTATAAACAGATTTTTAAAATCATCGAAATCTGAATAATTTTAAGCGAAACAAAAGTAGCCAACATCCACACTCAACACGTTCTTTCGAACGCCATACCGGAAAGTCATTTTCTACGAAATACATCAATACACATGAATATTGCTTTCTCAGTAAATGGCATTACAGGAACTGATGAAATGAGTTCAATAAATTGAGAATTTAGCGTTCCATTCCATCACCTGTGCTGAAGCGCCAACGGCTTATCCTTGTCGTTTTGATCCAGCTTTGGTTGAAGGAAGACTTTTCTGGCCATGATAGGCTGACTGCCAAACACAAGGAAAGCTACTGCAAACAGCGGTCTGACCAAATTATGAAAGAAGAAGAAAATGATATATATTTTACATCGGTATGTAGGTGGTGCTGTATGATGACAAATCGAAACGAATTGTAGAAGGATCATTATGCACCAGAAAACTTAACAGTGATATGAGTGGTAATACTAGTAGGTCTCTGATAGATTCTGCGAAAAAAGACGTATTTATGTCAATGTGCAAAAATAAATCTTGTCATCAACTTAGCATGTTTATTAATCGAACACAAACATCGTTCCAAATAATAAATCATGAATTGTTTTGTCGTTTACACAGTTAACGATCTTTCGGAATGAACCTCTCCAGCAAGTATTGGTAGACCGCTTAAGATAGATCGATTTACACGGTATACACAACAAATGTCTTCATAAAGGTTTTTAAAGAGTGAAAGTAAATTGTGAAATTAACTAAATCTTATTTTTTAAAAAAACTCTTCTTACACGACAACGTTGAGGAAGCCAGATATGAAAGCCCAGGCGTCTTTGATGAGAGGGATGACCACGGCACCGCTTATCACATAGATGACCACGAATGACATCACGTTCATAATGACGTAACCTGAAAAGGGAAAGTTTGCGGTTAAGGTTTGATTGTTGAAAGTAGTAACAATATCTAGCAGCGTTAAAAGATTTCAAAAATTAAGTTATTCAAGTAGAACGTTTAATTTGCTTATCTTGCTCAAATAAAAGTGAGCAATGTGCATATCGGAACGAATTTTAATCACAAAGATGAGACAACAATGAATGACTAATTGATTTCACGCAATTTAGCCTAATCCTAACAGTTGGGTTGTTCTTTAACTAATGGGATATTCAGAAGTATTAACATTTGCGTCGTTGCGGTTGTTGTTTGTTTGTTATCACTGTTACTTTACTTTACTTTACTTTACTTTAATCCCACCATGATATAGGATAATGCCTGTTCATCGAGCGTAGCTTGTGGTATAAAGTGATTGTATAAGTCAATATGACATGTTTGGCGTTTAGGATCCTACAATCCACCTGTCCAATGCCTATCCCCCAGCACCCCTTTTCTCTGGTGGCCATGTTTTATACCCTCCCCCCCCCCCCTCTTTTTCATGAAAATGTATTTCTTTACACAATCCTCGCCTGTCTTGCAGTTACACGACATTACCGGTGATTATCTGCTACGTTATACTACCAAGAAGAAAATAATTATGCTTACCTGACAGATAATACGCAATCTGAAATCCACAATACTGCAAGCTTCCAGTCTGCAAAGAACGAGAAAATTGAAAATACACATTCAGTGATATAATATCAAAGGAACACGAATGTGTTTCTCATTTTTACTACTACTATTATTGTTTTATTCTTTTATTTCTTTATTCATTCATTCATTCATTTATTCATTCATTCATTCATTCATTTATTTATTTATTCATGTATTTATTTATCTATTCATTTATTTATTCATCTATTTATTTACTTATTCATTCATTCATTCATTCACTCATTTATCTATTTATTATTATTTTTACCTATAATATGACTTTATTTAACAGGATGAAACGCTATTCACAAAACACTCGTAGAAACTCAGGGAATAGTTATGAAACCTTAATTTTGGCAAATTAACTAAACTATTCCAATTATGACAGGACATAAAAGCCGATTTGTAAGATGAGCTACTACAACATGAAATCCATCAAAACCCTCTTGTAGCCTGGTCAAACAATGAAAACTCCAAATTGCATAAACGAGTATAAATATTTGTGAAGACATTTATGCTTGTAATTATTATTCTTGCCATAAAATCGAGATCATAATCAAACATTACATTAGAATACAAAAAATAAAACATCAAAAATTGAAAACGATATTTAATTTGTAATTGTTATGAGTGAGAGTTCAGGGGGAGCCTGAGGACTGAATTTCGGTTTGGGGAAATTTGAAGTCACAGTGCCAGCCCACCCATCCTATCAACCGATCCTCAGACCACATATTGACCGGTTCTAAAGCTAAAATATCGAGCGGCCAGCGAAGACCGCCCCTTGAGAGCCCAGTCCTCCCAATATTTTCGCAAACATCCATATTCTCACCATACTCTTGACAGAATTAAGAGGGGCATCCGGTAAGAACTTTCGATCTCCCTTGTAGAGTCGTAAAACATGTTTTCTGCATGTGATTGAAATGGGTGAAAACGAGAACGCTAATTGGTCACGAGGAGCAGCCATTAAAGAAATAATTGTGCATATAATACCAGTGACTAACATAAGATCCTTTAATGAGGGAGGAGGCAAATATGTGACGACGTTCTTTCTCCTACTTCCTCACTTCCTCCCTTCCATTTGAATTCATTTACAACAAACTGACAGAACAAAGTCAGGAATAATCACGAAAGAAAATTTTAGACCGTCGTTTCTTCGTAATTCCCTAAATCAATTCAATTACCTTTTCTGTCTCGCACATTACAACCAAAAATGTCCTACTAAAAAGAAAAAAAGAACGTTTACAGATAATAATCATCACCTGAAGCAAACGAAGATATGGGTTATATAGGTAAGGGATATGGCGATAGACATCGCACTGGCCAGGTACCAAGATACTGTGGAAAAGAAAAGAAAAAGATTAAATTTGGTTAATGGTTGTGATTGTAAATTATAACTCCGCACTACAATATATCATAGGCATAATTATGTCGAAAATAGAAGAGATGTGAGGGGAAAAAGAGAGGGGGAAGGGCAACAAGGGGGGGGGGTGAGAAAAGAAAGTAAGAAAGGAGTCAGACAAGGAAGAGAATGGGAGAGAGCCAGGGCACGCTGATGGGCAAGGGCGTCAATCTGTTTTATATTTTGGGGGACATAACCCCCAAATTTGCTGAAAGGCAAAAATAAAAAAGGGTCCTCAGCTTAAAATTGGGGGGGGGGGGGACATACACTATTGTGTCCCCAACCCTTGATTTTTTTTGGGGTGTCCTCCTGTACCCCCTGACCCCCATGCAGGTGAGAGAGGGGGAGAAAGAGAATTTGAGATAGATAATGTATTTTGGAATCAGCAGCTTACCCAAATCTTAACTTTACAGACAAAAAGTCCAATGATCTAACTTTTTGACTAATTTACATGAACAGAAGAAAAGCATAGATCAATATCATTTGGTACAGATATGCTGTCCAACCGAGCATTTCAAAATGGAAAATTTACCTATAGGAAAGCTGAAAACAACTCTCAAAATTTAAATAATTACCATGGGCGGCTGTTTCATATCTATCTAGGGCGAGATAGGTCTGGTTGACTCTGACCGGTGGGATGTCCTCACTGATCGCATAGACTGTGTACCATTCACGAAACGTAGCGAATGCATTAACAATCGATTGGTCTAAACCGTAGGTTATCCTGATGGCGATCTGAAGGGAGAAAAAAAAGGAAGAGTCTGATTTTAAAAACAAAATAAACTAAACAAAAAAAAAAGATATATCCCTTCTGGTAAATTTGAGGTATTTGGAATCAAAGTTGCTTTTATACAAAGAAAATAACAATAAATATTTCAGATTACAATTCCAAACTCTTCCCTTGTCTAATGAGTGAGATGGAAGCCATTCTGTGGTTTCATACAATAGCGGTGTTTCTTTGAATAATATCTAAAAATCGGCTTTTATTGGTTTCTACCAAGACTATAATTCAGAGACAGATCTAGGGCCCGGGATTCAGGGTTTCTTTTTTTTATATTTATGTATTTATTAGAAAAATCATAGAGAATCACAGTATTTACATATGATTTGGATTCAGGGTTTCTTCAAAGAGGGGGCATAATCTCAGAAAATCTTCCGACAAGCATGGAAAAAAGGTCATCACACATTTCGGGCTGTCTTTTTTTACCATCCAAATGTCTGATAAGCAAACGAAAGCAGGTCAAAAAGGGGGTGTGCAAGAAAAGAAAAAAAGGGGGAGGCACAATGTCTGGTTTTTGCAAGGTCCCTCCCCTTCCTACACCCGCCACTGATTTTAGATCATTCTTGACAGAGCAATATCAGATCCATTTGAAGCTATGTGACGTTGCATTTTCTTTGCACATTCTTTTCAAAGACATTATCAGTATGAACAAAACTTAGCTCATAACCATGCAATTTGAAAAAAAAGAGAAGCTATTGAAAATTAGAATTTAGAACTTAAAAACTATGATATCAAATTACCAACAAAAACTCAAACAATTTCATCGCACTCATGATTTTTCTCTTCGTTTATCTTTTCGTAAAACATTTGATATAATATCACAAATGTCATGGTGAGGCACTTCGCATTTTGCATTGTATATTCAAAAAACCAACAATAACAACAAAACAAACAAAACAAAAATATGCACCCATTCTCGTACTGAATCATGAATATATATTTACAGCTTATTTCCTATTTTATTTTATTGGCTTTTATGTTGCCTGGACCAATAACAATAAAATTCACGAGACGATCAAAGTGCAAAATACATGATCAGCAATCATGACTAAGCTTTTTTTTTCATCGCATTCTTGAAACCAGGGTATCGTTTCATGAAAGTTGTCAGCACTGGCAAGTTGTCAGTCACTGACAATTTCAGTAAAATCCTTGGTTTTGATTGGCTGAGAGGCACTGATCACTGACTGTGACTATGGTAACTGTCAGTGACTGACAACTTGTCAGTGTTACTGACAGTTTTCATGAAACGGTGCCCGGGACAACACAAACCCAAAGGCAAACTTGGACTTTTACCATTATGCATGTTATTTGACTAAATCTGACTAAATATGACCACTGTTCGACTAGACGTTATGAATATATACAGGATATTTCGTCGAATGCGTGGAACCTGGATAACACAAACGCAAAGGCAAACTTGGACTTTTACCATTATTTGACTAAATCTGACTAAATATGACCAATCCTTAATAGACTAAACATTATGAATATTTACCTGATATTCACAAAGTACAGCAACAACAAAAGTGCAGATGATTCGGGTTGGATAGATGAAGTTCTGCGATGGCTCATACCAGTAATAAACAATCTGCTCCCATCTCTTTGTGTAGATTCTGCATAAAAGTCGAAGAGTGATAATGTTCTATGATAATATTTGATGCTTTACCACTTGGTCATTATCATTACAGCATTGAAAGATTAAAGATACATAGTTTAAATCATTACGAGGGGATCAACAATTTCTTTAGATAATTTTCAAGTACTTGTTTTTCTTTAGATTTAACTTTGTAAAAATAATACGAAAGTATCTTATATTCTATCTTTTTTTTTTCTTCACAGCTCTGGCTTCTAATGCCTTTGTTTTCCTATTTTTGTAGGAATGATATACTTTAATGTATTTTAATCCATCAGAAGAAAAGAATAAGACGAATGTGTATGTTTTGTTTTGTCTTGTTTTCTGTTTTCTTACTTGCTCATTTTGTCCTAACAAAACTCTTCATCGCCCTTTTTCTACATTGCCTTTCATCAAGAATTTAAAATTAGAACTGGGGGGGGGGGGGGGGTTCATAAAGCTATTCGTAAAGTTACGAATGACTTTAAGATAGACTTGAATATGGCAAGCCAAATGGATTTCTCAATCATTATAAATCGCATCAGCTAAAGTTGAAATATGCAGACGTAGATTAATTTGCTAACGAATATTTTTATTGCAAAGTATACTTCTGCCACAATTCCATTGAGATTATGGGGAATGCAGTCACACTTTGTGAAAAAATCAGGAAAAGCTTTGAGCATCCTATTTGGCACTTTATATTCAAGTCGTTGGTAAAGTCAAGCGTAACTTTACGAACAGCTTTATGAAACACCGCCCCCCCCCCGGTTCTGTAGAATTCTACACTTTCTTTTCTTTCTTTTCTGCTTTGAATCTGTATTACTTCGTGACTTCTGGGGGGGGGGGGCGTTTTATCAACATTTGTTGTCTGACAAGTTGTCAGATCTGACATCTTTCCTTGATTTTGATTGGTTGAGAAGCATCGTTACTATGGCAAATGTCGTATAAAACAGAGTTTGACGGATAAAACATCCGACAAGTCCTTTCATGAAACGCTCCCCAGGAGTGCCCGCTTTAAGCATTCCCTTCAAGGACTTCGCCTTCTTCCATACGATTTTTAATGCGGTTGTAAGATAGGCCTATTCATGTTACCGTCAATAAATTGTACAATTTGAATGAAAAATATTGCTTCCATATTAAATCCTATCTTTTTTCAGTGGAAGAAAATAAATGCATATTTGAACTGAGAACCAAGCTAGTTACTTTTTCCGGTGCCGATTTAAATAACAATACTTCAGAATATTTAAACCATTCGTGACAGGAATTATTTAAAGCCTAATTTGATCAACTTTTAATCTTCAAATTGGCAACACCAACTTTTTAATTTTATTGCTACATTTTTCTTATAAAACGTCATGTGTCTGAAATGAATATAAATTGACAGAAATTATGATGAGAAGTCAAAATGTTGCCAATTTGCAGGGGAAAACAGTGATTTTAAACCTTCTATCACATTGCCAATTTAAGGATTTTAATGCTTATTTTCTTTTTAAAAATTTTCAGCATCAAACGACGAATATTGACGCAACCAAAATGGGCACAGTTTGTGTAGAATTTTTTTGCTCTTTCTGCTCATGTATTTGGTATGATTTTTAGGGCTTTGCATCAAAAGATATTAGGCCAAACCACAAAATGTGGACCTCTGTCATGAATGGGTTAATGAAGAAAAAACATTGTTGAGACAATGATGATACCTGGGTGGAGGTGGAGGGCGGAGAAGTGCTTTCACGTGCTGTGCCTGGTACGACTGCATTAATTTATCTTCGCTCTGAAAGTATATGAAACATATCATAATTTATCAGTCTTCAATTTCCTTCTCATCTAGAGTAGACTTTCATATTTGGACTGATAGCATGGTCAGATCAAAAAGGTGTAATTTCCGTGGCAGTTCCAAACCTACTCTAACACCCCCCCCCCCCCCCCCCCTCAAGAAACCAATCCCTTGTGATACTACTTTTCTACCCTCCTTTCCCAACCCTTCTAAGCAGGGCTGGTATGCACTCAACACATCGTTATTTTCCGTTCTGGACTGAAATTAGAATCCATCGGTCGACTAATCAATTTAACATTCAAACGACGCATCCCAATAAATGTGTTAATCAATAATCAATAATTAATCAATTAATCAGTCATAGAGGGGTATTATCAGTAGGACTTACGGATATTTTCGTCTTCTGTATCTTTTTCATAATAGATATGATGAGGAAGTAGAGAAATCTGATCATGAGTAAGAATGTGAAGACGAGAACGGGAAGCTGGATGATCACGCTCTCGTATGGAAAACCCTGCAAAGATTAGAAAAGAGGAAGGGCGTTGAGCAGGGGCGTATTCAGAAACTGAAATTCTCTCCCTCCTCTCTCACACACACACCCTCCCTCACACACACACACACCCTCACACACCCACACTCTCTCTCTCTACCTACCTACCTACCTACCTATACCTATCCTATTTCCTCAGCGTTTCTTTTCTCTCTTTTCAATCGATTTTCACCTTTTTCTTCTCGATTCCTCTTTGTCCTCTTCCTCCTCCTCTCTTCTTCTTCTCCTTCTTCTTCTTCTTCTTCTTTTTCTTCTTCTTCGCCTCCTTCTTCTCCTTTTTTCTGTAAAATCTTCGTCTATAATTGTCGGAAAACTTATGTACTTCAAAATAGTATTATTAAGCTCGAGAATGAGACTTACCCGACCGCCGTCTATATTCGGACAGGTGATGATATGTGATAACTGGACAGAGAACCTACATAATACAAAACAAAAAGGTATATCGTAGGTTCATGTGTATCGACGCAGACATCCTCCATCAGTGCACCTTCACCCACCCCCTCCCCCCTCCCCCCCCCCCCCCCCCCCCATCCCGAGACATCCCAGAGAAGCCTGATCTACAATAACTGACTTGGCCAAGATTATTCAACCGGGGGGGGGGGGTAACAAACGTGAAGGATCGACTAAGCGAAGGAGCCTTTTACTGTGTGTGTGTGTGGGGGGGGGGGGGGGGTCACAGGTAATTATGTACCACATACCGTAACTTATAGTTATAAATTATGTAGTTTGTTTCGGGGTTGGGTATGAGCAGGGAGGCATGGCCCCCTGAGCACTCCCTTTCTACGCCTATGTCTTCAATGATTATTATGTAACATTGCTCCATACCAGACTGTTACATAGATGAACCCGAGTAGGGACCCTATGAAGACGGATGGAGAGGAGATGCAGGCGAAGAACGGGAAAAGGACGGTACCAAGTTCAATCGTTGCCACTGCTCCAAGAAAAACTGAAAGGTAGAAAGAATGAAAAATATCTGGTGAAATACTTCTTTCCTATAAAAAAGAGGATATAAAAGAATTTTAAGAAGTCAGACCACTTTTATTCGTTTTTATGTTTTGTTTTTCTTTTCCAAAATCAATATTTTGATAACCCTTGTGAGTTGGAATTCTTGGAACAATGAAGAAAACAGAACAAAACAAAACAAAATTATAAATCACTGTATTCCTGCCTCAACATAACAGTTATTTTTTTTTTAGGCTTTCTTTGCTCCTACTCTTTTCTTTTAATCAAGCTCTATGAAAATGGTAACTGATACATTATCCGAATCATAATGAATTGTATGCTCCATGATCATGATGTTTCTCTTTAAGTGTTTTCGTCTTACATTTGAGGATAAAGATCTGGGACATTTATAAATGACAGTTACATTACCAAATAATTCTTAGATACGAAAATTTCTTGAAATCTTACTTTTAAGCCAGGGTTCCACTTCATCCGTTTTGAGATATAGACTGGTAAATTCTCCCGAGAATAGATCGAAGATGATAGAGGCTGTGGCGCCGAAAGCCAAGGCATGGGACCATCTGTGATCATGGTCATCGAGAAGGTTGATAGGACTTGGAAGGAAAAAAAAGTTTGCTAAACAGATTATTTTCTCCCCTTTTCTGTTAATTGATCAGTGGTGTAGCGTGGGCCCAGTTATCGAAGGGGCACTTCCGTCATGATGGTGATTATTTTCATTTCATATCATATCATTTCATATATGATATCATGTCATTTCATTTCATTTTATTCCATATCATTTCACTTTACTTCATTTCATTTCATTTCATTTCATTTCATTTCATTTCATTTCATTTCATTTCATTTCATTTCATTTCATTTCATTTCATTTCATTTCACTTCATTTCATTTCATTTCTATAGGGCATCAGAATGGATGTAATCAATGAGTGAGAATTAACTAGAAGAAAGGTTTACGTACGGAAGGCGTCATGTAATTTTCATAAGAGGAGATCGTCATCCCCTCTCCCTTATAAATATCAATAATTGCTTTCTGACAGGGGCCAGAACCCCCCCCCCCCCCCACCACCTTTGCTCATCACTGACTGGATTTTTTTAATGTCAGTTCCTATAAGAACGCAGCTTCAAAGTTTTTCATGCATGAAATGAATATCCGGCAAACAGGCAAATCGAAAGCTCCAAAGATGTCATGTTGTCCAACGATATCAATTTGTGTCTTTGATCTCTACTACCTACTGAGACCACAAATCGGTAGCTTAATGAGGTGAAACGGATTCCGTATGGTCGAAACCAAAAGACACTAAAATTCATTTACTATCAGTATGATCACTTGAATTAACTTTATCATTGCTAAGACCACTCGTGGGCAGCCGATGAGCATACTCAAGGAATGCTCTCAAGCAGACGAGAAGAATATGTACACATCAAATCAGTCAACATCGGATAGGGGGTGGGATCGGCCACCCCCCCCCCCCCCCGGCGAACTTTTTTGTTTGCTTGCTTGCTTGCTTGTCAGCAAACTTTTCGGGTGCTTGCACAGACATAGCCCACCCCCCTTTTTTTTGGGGGGGGGGAATCCTGGATCCGCGGCTTTCCTGTGTATACTTACAAGACAACTGCAAGTTGTTTGATGCCGAAGAGTGACCTCAGACGGTAGTTGTACATCTTCCCGAAGAAGCTCAGGATGAGGAGTATGAGCAGCTGGTATCAAATCATTAAGAAAACGGTTGAAAATAATGAGAATCCAGTTAAATATACAGTTCTTCGTTCTTTTCTTTCTTTTTTCCTTACAAGAAGATTACACGAATTCCACGCACTCCAAAACTTTATCCTTGAAACCGCCACACATGCAGGCGACACAGGTGATTTCACTGTTTTCTTTGTTTTTCTTTCTTCTTTAGTTTAGTGAGAGTGATGCGGAATGTTAAAATCTATCATCTAATCACAGATAAAGAGAACTTGGCAAAGGAGGAAAGATAGCAAAATATGACAAGGATTTTTTTTTAAAATGTGTCGTTGAGAAGAGAAAGTGTATGAAGGGTTCTTAATCCATACAAGAAACACCTTTATAGGAACTATTCAAACGAAGATTTGAGAGCAATGCTTTGACGGACTCGACTGAAGGGGTGGGAGTGAGGGGCAATGGCGACAAAGGTCCCGTTATGACCCCCCCCCCCCCTCCCCTATGCCACCAGTGTTTATAAAGGTTGATTGTTGTCTTACCGAAGGTGGTATACAACAGTGAATGAAGAGGGTCCAGTCGGGCCCGCGGGTACAGTTTGTCGAGGCTGTCAGTTGTATGTGTGGGGGTGAGGGGGTACTGTTCCCCTCACTCTGAGCCCCACCGAGGATACCCATCACTGCAGCACCAATGAAATCTGCAATCACATCAGAGAGAAAAGTGGTTAGAAATTGAACATTCACGATGAATTTAGAGTCACCATTGGATTGCGATATGATTGGAGGTAGTACAGAATTCTATTAAAGACGAAAAAGATATAACAGAAATCTGACCAATTCTTCAACTGATATTGCGAGGAAACAGAAGCTTTCTGGCTCATTAGATGCCAATAAGGAAGAGCAGCACCAGTGAAATCTTCAGTGCCATCAGTGAGAAAAATAGTTGGATTTTGGACATTCAAGATGAAATAGACATGTAAGAGTCACCAATGGATTGTGATTTAATTAGTATGAAGTAGAGTTATATAAAGGACGAGACATATAGCAATCTGACAAAATTTTAAATTGATATTGCGAGGGAACAGAAACTCTCTCGCCCAACAGATGCCGATAAAGAAGGAAGAGGAAAGATGAGGTGCAAAAAGACGAAGAAGACCCTCTTTTAAATAGGAGAAGAAAACAGATGAAAAAAAGAATAGGAAGAAGAAAAAAAAAGAAGAAGAAGGAGAAGAAGAAGAAGAGGAGGAGGAGGAGGAGGAGGAGGAGGAAAATGAGGACAAGCGGAAGAAGAAGATCAGAAGAAGAAGAAGAAGTCTTACCAAGAAGTTATCACACAAGTGCGTGATGACTCCTTGACTATTATTGTAGAGGGTCAACACATTCCCCCCCCCCCCCCCCCATCCATCTTATTGCATATTCTACATGTTCTACAGATGAATAAAATTCAAGAGCGTGATTCTTAGGAATTAACAACAAACTTTTTTATCACAATGACCTCTTCTGAGTAATATATCACACGACTGATGATGACGTAGGCATACTGATAAAATATTTGTCAAGGTCAAGGTTCTCTGTTAAATCTTCGTGAATCAATATTAGCTACGGGAGTTGTATATTTTGGAGTATGTATGCGTGCATGTGATGTAGTCCTGATATTTTCGAAATTGAGAAATAAATTATGAAACGTGACTCCAAAAAATGGTTGGTGGCCCCCTCCCCCTCCCGCAGGCCAAGATTGCATGATTTTTCTATAATCATCATAACAGTATAACTTCATTTATATACGTACTGAAATAAGCGGCCCTTGACAAAGCAAGTATTTCTACCACCGGAGTAAATCCGTTTCCAGGAGTGGGGGGGGGGGGGGGGGAGAGGGGAAGATGGAAGATGATCAAAATGTTTTGCTGAAATGTCTAGAAATTTTACTACCATAACCGACGTCTATGATTGATTTATTAAAAATTTCAAGAACTGATTGATTTAATTTTATTTTTTCTTTGAAAAGTGGGGGTAGATTTGCACATGCTACCCCCACCTCATTAAAAGTGGGGGACACATACTCCCACCCCCCCCCCCCCTTTGGGGGGATTTACACCAATGATGTCTGCTAAAATCATTCATATCCCCCCATACAGCATGATACGTTGTCAACAGGTAATAGCAAAGATAGAGTAAACGAACATATACGATGAAACTGAACCAGAACATCCAATCTTGTCATGCATTTCAAAAGGACAGACCAATACAAATTTACACTGCATATCAATTGTAGCTATGTTAAATGTGGTGGAATGGCTACATAGAGAACAAAAAATGGAAATACAAATATGAAAATACGGGGACCTCTAAGCATCCTATAATAACTCACCATTCATAGTGTAAGCCTATACCAGTTCCAGTAATGCTACGCAATCTGCATCCTTCCAGTGATAATGCTGTAGGTCGAAGGTCTTATTTTATGACCCAAGATCACAGGACTCACACCTACACGCTACAACAGTCCAAAGCCATATTACCTTCGTGCATTTGGTCGTCCTTCAACAAAAACCGATGAACCGTTTTGTGTATTGCCGAACAATATTTAATCAAAAATCAGGTGACAAAATGACACCGAAACCAGTCCACTGGGCATCTTTATTAATGACGTATAGGATCCGCATGCATGATAATAATGTAGATAAATCATGCGGAGAGTTGCAAATGCTGGTCTCAAATCACGAGATTGTAATAACCTATATGCACACAGTAACCTTTGTGTGGTATTTTTGCTTTGTTGTGTTCTCTCGCGGCTCTTCCTTGTATAGTTAATGAACAACTGGTTAATAGTTTCAGGGAGATAGATAAGACAATTTATTTATTTTAGTATTTACTTATGGTACCGACAAGATAACGCAACTGGCGTAGGCGGGGTGGACTGGGAATGGCCGAACCCCCCCCCCCCCCCCTCCTCGGGTACGTTTCAAGCCATTTTCCTTCATTAAGAAATATTGTATCTTCAGTATCGATAAATGTGAATCCTTCTCGTTTAGTTGGTATCACTGTGAAATAACATGCCCTTACATGCCACCCCCTTCAATGAAACATTATCTTGTAGGAGTTGGAGACATCTGTCTCCCTCTCTTTCTCTCTCCCCCTCTCCCTTTATCCTCTCTGTTTCTTTCTTTCTTTCTCTCTCTCTCTCTCCCATTCTCTCCCGTTCTCATTCTCACTCCATTTCTATGGAACCAGTTACCATTCCTTAAGTCAAATCTGAAAACGGTTCTCTTTGCTAAAGCGTACACTGGAATATAATTCAACACAAATATGTAGTTTCTTATTCTATTTACTTTTCTTCTTTTCATTCCTGATTATTCATCGCCTCGGAATAGTATTACTAGATAGATGGCGCAATACAAGTGCGTTATATATATAAATATATATATATATATACATATATATATATATATATATATATATATTATATACAGAGATTATCTCTCCCTATCTCAGTCTTTCTTCGCTCTCTACCCTTCTTTCATTTTCCACTCTCCTCTTCTGATTCTCTTTCATATCGTGTTTCTTCCCCTTCATTCTCTCTCTCTCTCTCTCTCTCTCTCTCTCTCTCTCTCTCTTTCATTGGCTCTTCGGCAAAATTCGTCATAATTATGGATATAAGCATGATGAGTGAACTATGCCCGCATCTTTTACAAAGTTTTCTCTATTTATTTGTAACGTTAAAATGTGTATTGTACTTTGGACACCTTCTATGGAAATGAAAATAAAGGAAAGCAAATGAAACGAATCGAAACTATATAAACATTCAGTGATCAGCATGGTTAGCGGGTTATGCAGGCTGTATAAATACATAAATAGAAGACCTAAAATTATGTTATAAACCTTCCTTCCGTCTCGATTGCCGGGATCTTTAACCATACTTTATTCCCTCTGGACGTACAGTGTCAACGAAGGCATTGTATGGTGTGTATGTTTACTTCTTGGAGGAGTAAATCCTTGCAATGACTGACGCTGCAAATATTAAAGGGGCTTTCACACCGGGATTTGCGTAGAGTTGCGTAGTGTTGCGTAGTTACTACGCCTAAATCGGCTGCGTTCTCATGAGGAAAAAAAGTAATTCTACACACAGGTTTGGCGTAGTCCCTGCGTAGGGTTACGTATGTTTGCGTAGCCTTACGTAGGAACTGCGTACCTACGTACGCGTGCTTTGCGTAAAGCAGGCGTTACGTTGCGTAAGTGTACGTAGTTCGGGCGTAAAGGCTGCGTATATGTTTGCTACACAGTTGCGTTCAGTTGCTTACAGTGTGCATAAAAACCGATCAAACAGCTATAAACTACGCTTGTATCAAAGCAGCCCCCCCCCCCCCCGGCCCTTCCCCCCGGCCCTTCCCGCCATTTGAACTACTGTGTTCAGATAGTGCTGGCGAATCGTCTGCATCTTGAACACCAGAAGCATGTGGAGAACGATCTGGAGAAATACTCTTGCCTCTACCACATCCTTTGCTCTTCCTTTTTGGCATTTTGCAACTATTACAGAAGAAATAATAAAATCTAGTAGTAAGAGCACAGTAAATAAATAAGTGTAGCGATTCAGAGTCCTGGAGTACGAATGAAATCTAGCAGTTGTCCAAAAGGGATCAAACATGAGGAAGCCAAATCTGCACCTAGGCTACGCAACTGTAAGCATCACTACACAAATGTACGTCAGGTATACGCAAGTCAAATACAAGCACATACGCAACAGTACGCAACGCTACGCCTTGTCATGCGCGAGCCAAAAATTATTTGTATTGAAACCGGGGTAGGGTAGCATATTGTTGGGGAGAAATGGCGCACAGTAACGTAGTGCGTAAAAACTGCGTGACAGAGTTCTACGCCGAGGGTACGTGAAAAAATTAAACATGTTTAATTTTTTGCGTCCATCTCGCGTACACCTTTTGCCTCCCACGGCGTATTGTTACGTAGGATTGCATAAGCACAGCGTATAGTGGCGTATGGCTGCGTAGTCGCTACCCAACACTACGCAACACTACGCAACTCTACCAAAGCCCGGTGTGAAAGCCCCTTACGCCTAGAGAAATATCATTATTTTTCCTTCATTTTGAGTCTAGTCTTGTTAACTAAAAATTACTTTATGACAAGAAATTCCTTTGGCTCCTACATACCTGTACAAAAAAAAGGAAGAAAAAAGAGTGAGTACGGTTTTATAGTTTACTGATGTACTGACAACGGTTTTTGTGAAATGAGATAATGATGCTAATGCTACGAATACTACTACGATCACTACTACTACTACCATCACTACTGCTACTACTACTGCTGCTGCTACTACAACTACAACAACTACTACTACTACTACTACACCACCACCACTACTGCTACTACTACTGCTGCTGCTACTACAACTACTACCACTACTACTACTACTACCTACTACAATGTACTACTATTACTACTACTACTACTACTACTACTACTACTACTACTACTACTACTACACCACTACTACCACCACCACTACTGCTACTACTACTACTACTGCTTCTGCTACTACCACTACTACTACTACTGCTAGTGCTACTGCTACTACCACTACCACTACTACTACTACTGCTACTACTAACGCTACTGCTACTACCACTACTACTACTACTAAAACCACTACTACTACTACTAAGACTACTACTACTACTACTGCTACTACCACTACTACTACTGCTACTACCACTACTACTACTACTACTACTACCACTAATACTACTGCTACTACTGCTACTACTACTACTACTACTACTGCTACTACTACTACTACTACTACAACTACTACTACAACAATAACTACTACTACTACTACTACTACTACTACTACTACTACTACTACTATACTACTACTACTTCTTCTACCACTACTACTACTACTACTACTCCTACTACTACTCCTACTACTACTACTGCTACTACTACTACTACTACTACTACTACTACTACTACTACTACCACTACTACTACTACTACCATCACAACTACTACTGCAAGTGCACAATTATCATACTACTACTCCTACTACTACTCCTACTACTACTCCTACTACTACTACTACTACTACTACTACTCCTACTACTACTCCTACTACTACTACTACTACTACTCCTACTACTACTACCAATACTACTATTACTACTACCATCACAACTACTACTGCAAGTGCACAATTATCATATAAATGAATGTAGAGTCAATGTGAGAAAATTTAGGTCACGGTTAGAATTAACCTGTTCTTTTTTGCACTAAAGTTGATCACAATATCGCAAATTGTATTGTGGGGGGGGGGGGCAAAAAATCACCCGAATGAAGCAAGCATCTGCCCCTTTTTTCATAGATGGCAGACAGAATGTCTGAATACTGAGAAAGATTGCTTCTGATTACTATACGAGGGAGCGTAGCGACCGAGTTTGAAAATTTTGATTTTAGAATACTGAAGGTTTCCATTTTAAAGCACTATCATGCTAACATGCTTATTTTACATGGTTGTAAAATGTATATGATCCAAATTTTTTTTTTCTTCCGAAGGGGCCCTTTGGGAGGGCACAAATCGATTTTGCCCCCCCCCCCTTCCCGAATGATTGAGGGGGCAATTGCCCCCCTGCCCCCCTTCCGGCGCCTATGACTACTATTACCGCTACTACTACTACTACTACTACTACTACTACTACTACTACTACTACTACTACGCATAGCGCATATCACATTATCTATGCGCTTCCAAAGCACTTTGGATATATACTCCTGCTTTAGCTCGAACAACCTTAGCTTTTAGTGCATTCAAGTGCATTCAAAGAATAAGTCCTGCCAGGTATCCACTTACTGCACCAGCAACTCAGTGGCGTATCAAGATAAAGGAGGGGGCCGAATCGGCTTCCCAACCCCCCCCCCCTTTTTTTTTTTTTTTTTTTTTTTTTTTTGCTTGCTTGCCTGTCAGCAGACTTCGACCCTCCCTTTTGAAAAATCCTGGATCCGCCGCGGTTAACGTATACATGGGCAATCTCAACCTTCATAGTGACTAAAGACTGCATGTGCAAGACTTAAGATAGTAGAGCAATTGAATTTCAAAAGTTTCATTACTAATGGAAGAAAGCATAACGACCAGTCGAGAAAAAAACAAACAAGCTGTGGAATATTAAAACTAATATTACATCGATCAATAGGTAGATCATCGCATCTTTTCTCTTGCGGCAGCGAAATTGAGTTGTCCAACACATTTACGGTAAACGCCCTTGCAATACTGAGCTTTCCACAAAAGAATGCCAATCGGCATGATCGGAGTGCATTTCTTTGCAAGGAAATGACTGTTGCCAAGTTGCCAACCTCTAGTAATTCTCCTGGAAAATAGTAAAGTTGTTTTGGTGTACATCTGAAATGAGGCGATTCTTCTGGACAGATATTTAAGTTGTCTTTTGTTACATCTATGAGGTAAGGAATTCTTCCGGACAGACATGACAGAGTTGCTTTGGGGTACATCCATGAGGCAAAGAATTCTTCGGGACAGATATTAAAGCTGTCTTGGGGTACACCGAGAACGAGGCGATTCTTCTGGACAGATATTCAAGTTGTCTTTTGGTACATCCAGGAGGCAAGGAACTCCTCGGGACAAATATTTAAGTTGTCATGGGGTACATCTACGAGGCAAGGAACTCTTCGGGACAGATATTAAAGTTGTTTTGGGGTACATCTATGAGGCAAGAAATTCTTCTGGCCAGATAATCAAGTTGTCTTTTGTTACATATACGAGCCAAGGAACTCTTCTGGACAGATATTGAATTTGTCTTTTGGTACATTTATGAGGCAAGGAATTCTTCTGGACATGTATTAAAGTTGTCTTGGGGTACATCCAGAACGAGGTGATTCTTCTGGACAGATATTTAAGTTGTTTTTTGGTACATTAATATGACGCAAGGAATTCTTGTAGACAGATATCAAAGTTGTCTTGGGGGTACATCCATGGACCATGGGGCAAGGAATTCTTCTGGACAGATATTAAAGTTGTCTTAGGGTACATCCAGAACGGAGGCAAGGTAATTCCATGTCCTTACTGCAAACAGAGTGTCACAGATCATGCAGATTCGTGGAATAAGAGATCTTCAGAGATGGTTGTATTTGATAATATATTGCAACCCGGCTGATGAGGCTTCTCATAGGTAGAGTCTCAGTTGCAGCATAGGAGCTAGTGGGAAGTAGATCCTGCCTGGATGGACCCAACTTTCTTCACACACACAAAAAAATTAAAGATTCCTAATGAAGTTGAAAAGATTGCGAACAGGGAGATCTAGAGATTAGACGTGTAACTGTCAGGAATGAGAAAAGGGGTAGGTAAAATAAGGATAACCATGAAAAAAGTCCTTTGAAATAATTCTTTCAGAAACACAATTAACACATGATTAAGTCAGTACATTTATTGACATGACCATGACTGTAAGACATACCAGTATATTTTGCAATTATCACTCTGTACAAAGGTGCTGGCATGTATACATGTGTAGTATAGGCTCTACCCATGGTTTCCTACAAAGCACAATAGTCAATTAATGGATCTTTCCGTTATGACTGAACTAGATTCGTGGTTGAGAGGCCTCCTGCTTTTAGTGACTCATATAAATCGCTATGCGCTAGCTGACGGAGTTCCGACTGGACTATCTGCCTAGGGTTCCCTGGACGTTCGACGCGCTAGGACCTCTTCCAATAATACTCAGCAAAATTTAAAGACGAGAACTTCGTGCATATACTGTATGTTTAAGTTGTCGTGAAATCAACTACGGTAGAAATTCATCTGGTAAGTGTATTTTGTTTTCTTATTAAGCGTTGATAATAATGATAATAATATTCCGGATTTTTATAGCGCCCAGTACATATCCCGATGTCTAAGCGCTTTACAGAATACAGCAAGCAAGCAAAGGGTGGGCGATTGGGAAGCCCGACAGTGCCGACACCTACAAAACATGATGTTACCGTTTGCCGCTGGATTTCATGAAAAATGTGCATCAATGGATCTAACCATCCAAGATTTTTACCATTTATAGTCTTTTCCAAAATAGGTTTTAAAAGAATTTTAAAATATTGCATGCAAGTTGTTCATATTGCTGTTTGACATCATACGCCTGTTCGGATATACAGCCTGACACACAACGTGTGGGTACTCTGGAATAAAAGTTTTAACTTAGAATTAATCTAAGGTTAGTCGTTTGACTGAATTCACGTTACACGTCTAAAGTTCCATGGTAACCTCACGGAGATAAGATCATTAGTTTAAGACTAGCATTATCATACTTTACTAGTCCCATCAAACTTTCCCCTTCTCGTTATGCTTGTTGTGAGAAAATTGTTCGGGCGCTACCGGGGGGGGGGGGGGGGTAGGCCTACTTCCATATACCGGGTGAAAATGACTGCATTTTAAGAAACGGGCATAGAATACAAATTACTTCACCAAATTCAATGATCTTGGTGTCATTTTCTTCGGTAGACGATGCTTTACCCACTGATGTAAAAAGATTGTCTACTTTTTGACGGTAAAGTACTGAAAATCCACCGTTTCGCTTTTTCTTGGACACCCGGTATGCGCTATACGGGGATGTGCCGTCCAAATGGGTCGCTTTTTCACAAGAAATCCCGAGACATATGTGTCCCGTTTTTTTACAAAAAAATACCTAAACATGGGTTCACATTTTCAACAAAATCCCTAAAAATGGTTGTTTTATTTGTATTGTAAATTATACTCCTAGAAAAAGGGTCCAGTTTTTACAACAAATCCCTAAACATGGGTCTACGTTTTGCGAGAAATCCCTAAACATGGGTGGTTTATTTGTATTGTGAATTATATTCGTAGAAAAAGGGTCCAGATTTTACGACAAATCCCTAAATATGGGTCTACGTTTTGCGAAAAATAACAATGATAATAATATTCTGGATCTATATAGCGCCTAATACATCTCCAACATGTCCAAGAGCGTCTCTAAGTTAAGCGCTTTACAGAAATATTATTACCCCTGTCATCGAATTCAGGCTTGCCCGCATACAATGTATGCATCTTCTCCACTCCCTAGGGAGCATTCCAGCCAGGCGCCTTTTGCAGGCGCTCACAATGCTAAACAATCACAACGACTTTCGCATCCTACCGGGTACCCACTTAAACACCTGGGTGGAGAGTGGCAAATGTAGATTCATATCTTGTCGAAGGACATTAGTGCCGCGCCGGGATTTGAACTCGGACAACGAGATCTACAGTCCGGTGACATATCCACTAGATCACGATGTCTCTCCAATGCCTAAACATTAATCAGTTTATGCGCTACTTTGCTATTGTTAGTGCTATCAAGTCAAATTTGTTTATGCATTATAATTCTGTTCGTTCTCCAGAAGACCATAAATTGCAGTTATTTTTGTCAAAAAAGAAACCAACAAAATTTTGCTATCCAGTGTCTGTAAGTAAGGTGTGTTTAAGTTTGAATGATACAAATCACTTCAATAAATGGGAAAGTGACCTAAATTTGAGTTTAGAGATGTTAATTCAATGGCAAGACCGTTTCAAAAGAATATTCAAGGCTACGCTGGTTACCAAGATACGCTCTTTTCAATTTAAGTTCATTCATAGAAGAATAGCAACCAATGAATTTTTGTTACCAATTGGAGTCAAAAGTTCATCAACATGCAATTTTTGTAGGAAAGAAAGTCAAGATCTTATGTATTTGTTTTTCTATTGTTCGGTTGCCAAAACATTTTGGAATGAGGTAAACAAGTGGCTGGTTGATTAATTTTGAACGTTCTTACTTTGCCAATTTCGGGTTTAGATATTTGTTTTGGAGTTCATGCAAAGAATGGTTTAATTAACACAATTCTGTTTTATGGTAAATACTTTATCTACAGACAAAAATATACTGAAAAAACGTTGGTCTTTAAGCTTTTTCAAAATGATATTTTATTTTTGGAGAAAGTAGAAAGAGTTATTGCAATTAGACAAGGCAGAATTTCAGTTTACTTAGAGCAAATGGAAAACATTGATTAATGCCCATTATGTATTTGCTGAATTGTAGAAATTCATTTATGTATGAATTGTCTTTTATTATCCTGAAATTGTTATATACTGTTCATTGAAGTGAAGCAATAAAATCTGTAATAATAAAAAAAAGTACACGAACGTTTAGTCAGGGATGGTGCTGCAGGGGGCGGCCACCGTGACCCCCTATGATTTTTCAAATGATAAAAAGAAGAAGAAAAAGAAGTAGAAGAAGAAAACAACGACGATGACGACGACGAAGAAGAAGGAGGAGGAGGAGGAGGAAAAGAAGATTATGGAGAAGATAGGGTCATACAACTGTTAGCCATATTTGTTCATTTAAAACGTGAATAAACTGACCTCTGTGTCATCTTGCCAAGATCTTGCCCCTTACCAAAATACCCTGGCGAGGTTATAAATATCCTGGCACCAAGCCGTCAAGAGCACAAGTTTATCTGGAGCATTCCATGCAGTCTTTGAGAAACACAATGATACAAACTGTAATAATAATAATAATACAAATATGAACGCTTATAATGCGCCGGTATCCATCATGGGTAGATGTACAATGTAGAATCCAGTAAACATTTATAGTCTGAACTTAAAGAAATACTTCTTTAGTCTTTTTTTAAAACGAATTCCTACAATATGCGTTTGACTTTGACTTTCATTTGGGATTGGAGGAGTGAAATAACTGCTCCAGATTTTGGTATTTTTTAGACAGTCAACCATCTCCATGAACAAGTAATTTGGATATTTTCGCTGTTTTCAATTTGGTCTCCCTGCACAACATTTTTGGATTACTAGACTTTAACCACAACAGCTGAAACGTAAGTCAACCTGCTTCTCTACATTGTACGCTACATTTGATTTCGTTATGTCTATTACGGATACGACCGCGCCCCTCCCAAATAGTAATACTAGTAACAAGCCTATGTTAAGAATGCCGAGTGAGAGTGAAATGTTGAAGGATATTTGGCTCAAAATGCCGGTGTTGGACAAACTGTCAGAAATACTGGATAGACTTTGTGAAAGAGTAGACAGAATGGAAGGGAAGATTCGTGATATTGAGAGTCAGAACACAGATTTGGAAACCGGTATGAGTCATATGGAAACGGAAATGGAAGATATCAAATGAACGCTAGATACCAAAGCTGCCGCTTCGGACATACTTCAAGTAAAGATGCAAATTGCTGATCTAGTGAACAGGAACAAAAGAAACTAGTGGTATTACATAATGTTTCCGAGGGTGCGGAGGGAGACACCGTTAACTGCATTCCATGCAGTCTTTGAGAAACACAATAATACAAACTGTAATAATAATAATAATAATAATAATAATAATAATAATAATAATAATAATAATAATGATAATAATAGTAATAATAATATAATAATGATAATAATAATTATAATAATAATATGAACACTTATAATGCGCCGGTATCCATCATGAGTAGATGTACAATGTAGAATCCAGTAAAAATTTATAGTCTGAACTTAAAGAAATACTTCTTTAGTTTTTTTTAAACGAAATCATACAATATGCGTGAGAGTCCTAAACATTAAAAAAAACTATGTCTGATATTGCATTCTTTAATATCTCAAAGAGAAGCTTGAGTTCTGAGTTTATTTGTTATCAATTTTTAACTTCCTATATTTCTTGATATCTTCTTTTAGTATTCGAGATGGATAAAACAAAGGAAATGGAATCCGATCCAATAGATAAGATGAGGAAAATTCTGGACATTCTGAAGAACACTGATGACTGGACAACGCAGAGAACTGCTCTTCTCGTTGAACACATGGATGCAACCTATAGCAAATATGCTGACAAGATCAAGTTCAGTCAAGAATTCTGTGATTATGGTGGACCTGGTAAGGAGATTACACATGCTTCACCCGTAATGTCATATTTACAAGTTCACTATTTAATCATTTCCTTGATTCTTTGATTTGTACTCAGAAGTTGATAGCATATTGCTGTACACACTAACACACTAAGAAAAAAAGGTGCAAGTTTGCACCCTAAATGCAACACTGGCAGCACCTTTTTTGGGTGCAATCTTGCACCCTACATGAAACAGGTGCAAAATACACCTTTTTGTTCTTGTTTGCACCCGGAAATGCCCGTTTGCATCCTAAAAGGTGCGACTTTGCACCTTTTAGGGTGCAGAAGTTTTTGCGTTCAAAAAGGTGCAAATTTGCACCCTTCCCTAAAGGGTACAACTCTGCACCCTTTAGGGTGCAAATTGTACTAGTAGCTAACTGCACCCTAAAAAGGTGCAAAAAGCTTCTTAGGGTGCAAAGTTGCACCCAAAAAGTAGCTCCCATTGTTGCATTTAAAGGGTGCAAATTGCACCTTTTTTCTTAGTATGTATCATTTGTTCTTTTGATGATTTTTTTTTTTTACATACATTGTAAAAAAATATTGGGTAAAATTTCAACCAGCACGGGGTAATTATTAATTTGTGCAACCAACTTTGTGCAATATTTTACCCAATGCGGGAAGCATATTGTCCAGTTTGGGTAAAAAAAGAAAAAAAGAAGAAGCAGTAATTACTTTAGAATGGGCAAAATTTCCATCAAATTGGATAAAAAGAAATGCCCAAAGATATGCCCAAAGTTGCTTAGACACATAATTACCCTCATGGCACATTTTTTACGCAATATTTATATAGTGTACCTTTAAAATGTGAAAATTCTATAACTGAAGATGCATTTATTCTATTCTCTTTCTGCCCATCTCATCAAACATTACCCCATGCTAGCTCTGTTGATATCGGCTCTGAATAAGCTTGAGGAGGGCGGGCTTTTCAAAGTGGGAGGAGCCTGGGAGACCGCCTTCACCATCTATAACCACCTATGTAATCTTAGTGAAGCTAGTGTGGCCTTGTCTATACAGATGGGTCAAAATGGAATGGTGAAACTTTGTACACACAACATTGTCAAATATAGAGAGAAAATATCATTAAGGGTGAGTAAATGGTCACGGCGAAGAGCATGCATGGCCGGAACTTATCCAAAATACAGTCATAGTGATGCACTTCAAAAACGATAAGAGATTACACAATTATATGACTAGGCAAAATATCTGTTAACTTAACTTCTCACCTTTCTTTTGTTTCATCTTTCCTTAGTTATGTATTTTAAGATTTATTATGTAGTTTGCCCAAACCAGGGACCAGTGGTACCACAAGCTTCGCTTCTTGCTGGTCTCTGCAACTTTTCGCTTTTATTCTTTATAAATAATTTCAATTCAGTTTTTGTTTGTTGGAATTTTCTTTTTCCACACATTGGTTTCTTTCTTGTATACTTTTTGTATAAGTTTTCTATTATTGGTTTTTTGTTTTTTTGTTTTTTGGTCATATTGTATTTGAATTTCGATTGTAAAACTAACATCTAGAAACCTGAAAATATATCTGAAATCTGATATCCTCAGTTATATCTTCTTCGCTCCTTTAATAATGTTCCAATAGTTGTCTGTTGAGAAAGAGGCCTAAATACCGCAGAGAAGTTTGCGTTTACGTTTGTAGGTGCTTGACGCATCTTTGTTATTTATATGTTTCGTTATGGGGCTTTAAAAAAAAAAATCTTCATTTGCTTGATAAAGCCCTGAAGAAGCAAATGCATAGAAAACTGTTCTCAACAGAATCAACTGTTATAGTTAATATTCTATTACTGCCATAAGGTAAGAGAGAATAGCATCCTGAACTGAAAGTAGAATACACGTTTCCCGCAAACCAGAAATGGCAAAGACTCTCTGCTTGAGCATTTAATTCTTTTTCAAACATGTTTTAATTAAACAGGACCTTTCCTTAAAGGCCACCTGCCTTGCAAGGACATCTTGTATGCCCCTTAGCTGTCTTTAACACACAAGGTTTAATTGTAATAGTTTGGAAGGATAAATATTCTATAACGTCTCGCTTTGTTGTAACACTCACCTGTGACTTGAGCTTTGTTGCTGTTCCCATTTACAACAAATTGTGTTTTCTTGGTATCATTCTGTAGGATATTGAAAATCTAGTCCGTACTTCTTTAAGCATCTTGTGCAACATGTCGACCACGCCCGCCAACCGACACCTGTTCAGGGAAGAGTGCGTGGCTGAGAGGATGCAGCCGTATCTGAACGGTGATCCCTTCCTGAAAACCATCTGTATGATAACCCTTGCATACATAGTCGAGGAAGGGCAGGAAGATTCTGGGATAGAAAAAGGAAATGGCAAGTATAGGCTTACATCTTGTTACTATTTAGTGAGGTTATGGGATTGTAAAAGTTATAACTGAGAGAGAGACCAGTCTGTACATTACTGTTTATAGTGGTGCTAGAAGTTTGCAGTGGTGCCTTCAATTTTCAAATTACTATCTACATTACTTTTTAACAAAGTAACTAAAACTGTGATACATACATGTATGTAGATTTTGCTTTATGCATTTGGTATACATGTATACATTTGTACAACTATGTTTTGCCTCTGTGTATTTCCATGTTAAATAGGCCCCTACATGGAAAATGATAAAGATGATATGAAAATTGTTAACACGAAGATGTTATTTTAATGAAACTAATAACATAATGAAATGTTGATAATGTCACCAGACTTTAGTATTGAGTTTTGTCTAAAAAATTCATTATTTAACAGATACAATAATATACCTGGTAGGTATTCTTCGAGACGCACTCAAGAGTCCTGATAAGAGGTTCCGTGGGTTGTGTGATCGAGAGATCGCTAATGCTCTGGGCAGGTTAGCTGTACATGACAGTAATAAATGCAAGGTAAATCCTGACAGATATAACTTTCACCTGTCGCTCTTCTTGCTCATAAAGAAATGAAGTAGATGAATTATTCCTTCGTTATGACTAAAGAAAATAGTGAAGCACTGTCTTTCTCAATCTGGTTTTGTAAATTTGTGAACTATTTTGAGGGCAGTTTTCAGTTGATTGAAAAGTGTGAAAATTTGCACAGCGTTCTGTTTTGCATCATTGCCTATCTTTGTTAGCACGGGGTTCTAGATGCCACTTGGCTCCAAAAGGAGAAACTATTTTATAAATCTTCAGTTTTCTAATCAGTACATTACAAATTATTGCAATGGACAGATCCTTGAAGCTGGAGGGCTCCCTCTTTTGGTCAAGATGTTAAAGGACAGGAGCACGGATACCCAGGAAGCTGCTGCTAATACCATCTGGAATCTGGCTTTCTCGGATAAAGTACGTCAGGAGATTGTTGAAAATATGGACTGTTTGAAGCTCCTTGAGTCACTCACTCAGTCTACTGAGTCTAATGTATCGGATGCAGCTAAAGGAGCATTATGGGTAATCACCAAGGGAAGTACCAAACACTTGCAGAAAGAAGCAGAAAGAAAAGGTAAAGGGACTCCCAAAAGATAGGAAATATCTAAGCTTGCTAACCAGTGGCATCTTAAAGTAGGAATTTGAAAAGCACGATAAGGTGCTAATGATAATGATTTTGAAAATGAAATATCAACTGGACCTTATCCTCTGTATATTACTGAAATCGCTAATCAGCTAATATAAAACTATTTAGAGCGTATAGAACTACTTTCACTCATTAAAAAACAACAAGGCACACAAACAAAAAAATACATTGAACGTATGGAACAATGAAGAAGACGAGGGGAAAAAAAGTTGGTGCATCAAAATAATCTTCACAAGTTTCCTCAAACTTGTTATGTATTTGTAGTACAAATCAATGTTGTATTTCAATATCTTTTATAGTCACAGCAGGAGAGAAATCACAAGATTATTCTCACATCATGATCAGCTACCAGTGGGGATCTCAGCCAGTAGTCCTCAAGATAAGAGATGCTCTTAAGGTAAATTCATGTCAAAGGGTTTTGATACCCCGCCCTTTGCTAATATACCATTAGGAACTGTATGACCTTTTTCTTCGAAAGGTATTCACGAGCTAGATACAGATTCTGAGAAACAAAAATCAGGTGTTGGACTCTTTTAATATAATTAATGCTTGATATACTTTCCTTCAACACTAAAATAATTACTTAAACAGACATGAGTATGTAAATCTATATGTTTAGAAAGATAACGCCATTTTCTCATGATTGTTTTGTTTGGTATCTTAACTGTTGTGTGTAAATAGAGGGCTTGCCTACAAAGGAGTTATTATGTACTGAAAAGACTATCCTGTGTAACAAAACAGAATAGATAAATAAATCAATATTCCCTTTTTAAAAAGGGAATATATTCACTCTGTTGAGGGTGTATTTAAGAAAAGAGTGAATTAAGAGTAAAAATTGTGATATTCACTCTCTAAGGGGTGACCTCAGTGATCACTCATAATTTTTGAGTTATCACTGAGGTCACCCCTAAAATAGTGAATATCACGATATTTACTCTTAATTCACTCTTTATTTACTCTAAATGCACTATTTTTCAAAATTCACCCCTAACAGAGTGAATGTTCACTCTTTTAAAAAAGATAGTAGATTAATTAAACAAATAGATAAATAAATGAATGAATGAACAAATTAAATAATTTTCAATAAATTTAGGTTTCTAGATTAATCTGAACCGTTTTTAAAATTCCATTCTCTTTGAGGCTGCTGGTTATGAGGTGTGGCTTGATGTTGACCATATGCATGGTTCGACACTGCAAGCTATGGCAGAAGCTGTGGAGAAATCATGTGTTCTACTTATGTGTATCTCAGAGAGGTACAAAGAGAGTCCTAACTGCAGAACAGGTACGTCCGCACAATCCGAAACTTGTATTCTGCTCAGTAACATTTTGTTTACTTGCTCTTTCCAAATATCATCAAGCTCTCTTTATGCCTTTCATCTTAGTGTATACAGATTTGTTGTAAACAGGGTTTTCAACGATTTTCAACAATTTACTGAAATAGTTACCATACCTTTTAGTTTGTTATCTAGTTTTGACTACAGTGTGCCTATAATCTGTGAACCTGTTTTCAGTTACACTCAATGATATTTTGATGATATCGGAAGTAAAATTGATTAATCACGTACCTTTTTACAGCTCTATAACTCCTCTGGAAACTCAAAGAGAGTTTTGGATAAAAACAAAAGATCCGTCAAAGTACATTGTACCAAAATCTCACATTTACTTTAGATATGTAAAACAGACAAACAAACAGACCAAAACAAAACTATTAACAAGCCAACTAACAAAAAAACAACCTACTGGAAACCCCAAAGGCGTTTGCTTTCTGTTGTGTTTTCTGCGAACCTAAACAGAAGCAGAATATGCCTTCCAGCTTCGTAAGATCATCATTCCTGTCATGATGGAGGAGTATTATCAACCTGATGGATGGCTTGGTATGATACTAGGAGCTAAATTCTACATGGACTTCTCTGGAAGATTAGATCACGAAGAAGAGATGAAGAAGCTGATTAAAGAAGTGGAAACACATGCACAAGCAGCTAAGGTGGATGACAGGGCTGGTGAGTTCATGACCTACAGCTTATCATGCTTCTAGGATTGTATTTTTTTCTTTATCATGTTTATAGAGAAAAATCATATATGTCAACTTCTTCTTAAACATGTTAAAAGTGTAATTTCTTGTCTGGAATCGTCTTTTAGACAAGGAGGGTACCTACCATGCGGGGGGGGGGGGGGGGGGGGGGGGCTTTAGAGCATCACCCCCGGATCGGCCCCAGAGGCATTACTGTGAATTTTATTTTATTTGTAATTACTTGTATTGTTAGTTTTCAGGGGGGGGGGATACCTCAGTTTGGTCAAGCAGGACAATTTCGAGGAGCTCAGGGGCAATAAAGGTGCAGCAATAGTTAATATTTGCATTGTAATTTTAAATACGTGCGCATGGCTATAGGTGCTAACCAAAGTTAGTAGGAATTATTCATAATAGAAGGATAACAAAGTTGATATGAAAAAGTATCTTGACCTCAAAGAAGCTCAGAGACAGCTCCATAGGTACGTGCCGCAAGGGGTAAAAAGTTAGAAATGTTTTTACTTTGAAAATACAGGACTTGAATAGGTTCGAACTATATGTCCAAATGAAGTAAGTTGTCCCCAAGGAGTTTATAGGCATGACAGGACCCTTTGTGCGCCCCAACTTCAAATTTTTCACCAAATGAGAATGCTGCCATGACGATTTGTGTCACGCAGGTGAGACCACCATAGGTGTTTCACTTGTTCTGTGATGTTTAGTTTTCATCTTGTGCTATCAATGTGATTATCTTGAAAACAATAATGCTAAGTGCTATACAGAATCGTGTTATAGCCATTCAGTTTAATTAGGTATATCCCTGTCCCATTATTTTCTTTTCATTTCAGATATTACGAACAGAACAGAAGAAGAGAAAGAAGTAAAAACTTCTAAAACGTCGTTTTCTCGGACAAACAGCTGCACGTCAAAAATCTTGAGCTGGTCAAATGAGCAGGTTCAGGACTGGCTTGAAAATTCAGGATTTAATGAGTAAGACAATGTGTGAAAGGGTTTATGTTTTATCAGTGAAATTGCCATATTTTTCTGTACCAAATAAACATATGAAGATGTGTAATCAACATTGATTAAGGGCATTGTAAATTCGACAATTGAAAATGGTGTCCTGCCTAGGTATTTTAGCAAAATATGCTCACAGATATTTTTTTTCTGCAGTAGGCTGTCATGACTTTATCCCATCTTTCGTTTGATACTGCAATTTATACAATTTAACATTTCCACTGTAGGATCTGCCATGCTCTCTTTGAGTATCGGTATTTCCTCATGCACGCACTTCAAAATTTTGATATCAAATGAAATATGTTTGCCATGGTTCTGCAAGTAATTACTTATTTATTCCTTTATCTATTCATTCATTTATTCATTCATTAATTTATCTGTGTATCTTTTATTCATTCATGCATTTATCTGTTTATTATTTATTCTTTTTTTTTTATTCATTCATTTATTTATTCATTTCAGATCTTTATTTTCTATTTTGATGTTGAAATCAGTGCATTGAATTATTCATTTTGAACAGTTGCGGCGATTTCATGTAACAAGTGGGGGGGGGGGGAAAGGAAACACCGAAGGCCATCGCCGAAAATCTGCTTCGGGGAGTGGAAGGGGATGATATGCGAGCGAGCAAGCGAGCGAGCTGAAAATAACCGCAAAAATAATGAAAAAACCCGCCTCATTTTACCATCAAAATGCATTCTAAACCTATAAAGTATTTAAGTGGTTAGCCTGAATTTGGTCACCTGATTCAAAATAGAAAAATAGAATATCAGTAGTTCAAAATCGAGGGGAGGGGGGGGGACACGTCCCCCCGCCCCCCCCCCCCCCCCCCACCCCACCCCGTCCCCCGGGATCGCCGCCTATATGATTGTGTCAGACTTCATCACTCATCATCATTTGTCACTCATGGCCCATATCCTCGAGGTGGGAACCGACTTTCCATCGATGTTAGACCGGTTTGAGTCTCTTCGAGACCACCAAAATTACCATGCTTCATTTGAGTTTGCGTTGCATCAAAAATACAATGTATTTCTGGACAAGGAATTATGATTAAACTCATGTTTGTTTTACTTGAACCTCACCTACAGGTGGAGACCATCACTGCAGCAATCCGATGGAACATTCTTGTTCAATCTTCACAAACTTCGCTTGGAAGCTCCAGAATTTTTTTACAGCTCCATCCAAGATGATCAAGGTCTTCAGAAATTGAGAGAAATTTTCAAATTTACTGAAGCTCTTGAGAATGCAGTAAAAGAATAAATGGAGGAGAATATGTTCGTGAAATCTCACTAAGCTTAAAGTGAACCAATCGCATTGCACATTTTCAGAATATGGTTTTATGTTATAGGAGAATGATAGTTGTGTGAAAATTT
>CM057156.1:25553784-25706113 GCA_029962745.1 Echinometra lucunter | reverse complement strand
CGAACTCGTGGAACTAAAAAGACCATGTTATATCCAAGTATAAATTTACCAACAAGTTGTTCAACTTATGAGCTATACTGTCAAGTCAAGTCAAAATATTTACCAACAGATGTGTCAGTCATAAGATCGCAAGCATTTTGCATTAATTGTGCTACGTTGTCAAATTTAAATTATTGGTGTATGCAATCATCCCTTTATATATAAAATTGAATCATTTAATGAGCAGGAAATGAAGAGTTTATATGCATAAACAGATAAACGCCATTTTTCGTATGAATTCATTAATTGTTTGTAATACTGATCGCTTAGATTTTATTATACCGTTTTGCAATTTTTGCATGCAATTTTCCGCTTACAATATACAGTGATATACATGTACTTTCCATAATTATCAAACTTTGACTTACCTTTCTTTCTTTAGCATCAGCATGGCAACTAGATAAAACTTCCACGTCTGGAAAAGAAAACCTCAGTTGCCTGTGAGTTTACTCACCCACGTCTGAGATCATACACCCTACTGCATATCCAAGATAAGTTTACAAATTTGAACGTCTGCATATAAAAACTTTACCTGCTGAAATGAAGAAAGGCACAGTGACATAAAAATGGTTATGTGCATTTTGTACCAAAGACGTTTAAAAAGTTATTTGCAGAGGTTAAAAAGCCGTGTTGAACTGAGAATAACTTCCATCTTGAGCCCAGAGATGTAAAGAAATTTCAGATTAGCTAAGAATTTTCTCTAAATTCCATGGGTCTGGAATATCTCTGACTAAACATTACTTACTTTTTTATTGAAAATTTCCCCCCAAATCCACCCAAAGTGTGCACCAGATTCTTCAATTTCAATTTAAAAAATGCAAAAACCCCTTGTGACCAGCTCGGTCGCTTCGCTCCCTCGCTTGCGTGTTTCCGAAATCATTTTATGTATTCTTGCCCCCCCCGGCCTTGATTTATGAAGGAATGAAGGAGGGATGGTCTTGCTGAAAATCTAATTTATAGTATTCAAACTGGAAAATCTACAAAAGTAAGTCATTGATAGACCATTAACAGATTAAAAGATAACGCTAGTAACTTTTCGGGGAATCTGACTGAGATTACATGAATGTCCTCAAAGTTTCAAAGAAGCAAACCTAGATTTTACAAGTTTATGATAACAGACTGGAGAGAAGATCCTTGCCGCTTTGAATCTCATTAACAGTATTACAAAAAAGATAAAGAAGAATCTATTTGTATGATGAGGTGGGGTATATCATAACGTGATATACGCTATACAAGAACTGTATATTATTATTATTATCAATACTTTTTTCAACTCCGGTATTTGAAAATTAATCATAAATACTAAAGAAAAGGAAAGTAATTATCATTTTTTGAGAATTTCATACTAATAAGTAATAGAGACCGAGATAAATAAGTGGGGCAAATTTTGCTTTGAATTCTATATACAGGAATAAATCTAAAGATCGACTTGAAAATGTCTTGTGAGAGTAACAAAAATGCTGGAAAGATGATTTTGGTGCCTCGACATACGCAAACTAAATAGATAACTGATACATTTTCATATAATTCAAGAGAAAGAGCGATGGGGGCAAAATTCTTTTTTATTTGATCGTAATGTATGGTATACAAACACAAATAAGGAATATTAAACTAGTAATAATCATCAAGAATGGGAATTTTTTCAGTCTGATACACAATATTCAAACAATCAAGTTTAGATAAATGTAGTTAATCAGTTGTTTAGAGTAGCAGTGAACCATCGGACTGGCCCGCCGGAGCTCTCAGTGAAAGTCTGCTGCTCAGCGCATTTTACGATTCTATGACTGTCTGGTGAGGATTTTCTCCACCTTTGCATCGTATATATATATATATATATATATATACATACATGTAAAATTAAGTCATAATTTCACAAAGTAACTGAGTGGGGGAGAGATATTCAAAAGTGGAAGCATAATTATAAACGGAAAGAAGCCATCAATAAACGTATTTACTCTATAATGTATTAAACAAACAAATTAAGAATTCAGTAATGCAAATGTCTAGAGAGTTGCAGAGAGAATGAGAGAGCACATTTTATTTGAATTTGAAATACCGTATCCAAACAAGCGTATCTTGATTTTATAAGTCGCCATTATAAAGAGCAAAGTAGAAACAGATAGAGAGAGAAAGCGAATAATATCTGCTTTAATATCAACAATCGGGCCAATCCGCAGTAATTATAATAATAACTGATTACTACAGCTAAAAGAGAATAGAAATAATTGTTTTAATTACAAACAAGCAAATCTACATTAGAACAATTCATTGCGAATCCATTCAGATAAATGAACGCTATAGAGAATGGCCATCATTATAAAGGGCAAAGTAGAGACTGATAGAGCAAATAATCTTTTCTTTGATTCCCACAACGGTGCTAATATAAAATAGTTCTAATAATCAATGCCTAATATTTCTAACTATAAAAGAGAATAGAAATAAATGTTTTGAGAGAAATGCAAACAAAAATGCAAATCTGCATAAGAACAATCAATAGAGTATTCATTCACAGAAAGTAGAAATTGAATTATGTGATATACACTACAAACAAGTAAAGGAAAAGAAGGTATATCGTTCTACCTTTGAATTTCATTCTGGCAATTTGCAAGGGCAAATCAAAATATGAAATGTCTCTGTTATCAGAAGAGAGAGAGAGAGAGAGAAGGTCTGGCAAAGAAATAAAAGAATTTAAATGATTATAAAGATTCATATGAATCAGTTGTATATTTTGAGAAAACAAGTAATGATGATAAAAAGTAACATAGAGAAAGGGATATTATTTTCTTGATTGGAATCTGGCCAAAAAAAAAAAAAAAAAGAGTATTTGTAGATATAAAAAAGTTAAATATGAATACAAATAATAATGGATAGAAAATTGGGATGAATGAAAGGCATCATGGACATGGAGAGAAAGGGGAGAATGAGATGTAAATCTGTATACAGTATTCAATGGAGCAAATCTACAAAAGTTTTCAAGAAGGGGGGGGGGGGGGGAATATCAACAGTTAAGAGGAAGGAGATGATGATATAACTGTAAACCTGGGCCCAATCTTACAAAGGGTGCGACTGATTCAAATTAATTACAACTCTTTCTTTAAATGGGGCTCTAATGTACAGTACTTAAAAAGCATGTGACAGGTAATTGCTTGTTAAAAACAGTACTGAAGTTTCTTGTGAGTAGTGACAAAAACTAGAATGTCGTTGTCACCGCCACCCCCAAAATAATAAATAAATAAATGAAGAAATAAATGAATAAATAAATGAATAAATAAATGAATAAATAAATAAACCCAGAATAATGCAGATACTTTTCATAGTTTTAAATTCAAAATGAAAAATTCTGCATTGTTCCTGTAAAAAGGGTGTGTATAAAGATTTTTTTTTTTTTTTTTTTTTACTGTAGTATGGAATGAATATAAAAATTCTCAAACAAGCAAAATGGAATCAACATTATGTTTAAAAACAGGGGGGGGGGGAATCATTCCACCACTCAACAAAGTACTGATGTACTGCATGTGCCACGTTACACCTATTGCTTATCAGAAACAGTAAAGAAATTAAAATGGAAATTCTTGTTGGTATAGGGAAACTGAATGTCATTTTAAACCCCCCCCCACCAATTAATAAATAAATGAATAAATAAATGATTAAAAATAAAAAACAAATAAATAAACAAACCCAGGAATAATGCGGATGCTTTTCATTTCCATTTCAAAATGAAATATCTCTGCACTGTTCCTAGATTTTAAAAAAAATGTTTACAAAAAGAATTTTAATGTAGTATGGAGTGAATATGAAAAAATGTTCCAAAAAAAAAGCAAAATGGTATCAACATTAAGGTTCTTTGAATAGAAAAAAAGTATCATTCCTCTACTGAATCTGATACATAGTTTTCAAAAAACGCATCTTGATTTAGATCACGTTAAAAAAAACATAGCAGAGAAAGAACGCGTATAAGAATAACTCTATGTTTAGAATCTGATACATTTTCATTGGAACAAGCAAATCTACGGTCAATAAACTAATAAAAACATAAGGGCAATCAAAGTTATTGTGAGTTTTGATATACCTGTAACAGTAAACAAGAGTTTGAAAAAAAATCAACTTTTTTTTTTGCAAGTAATAAAAAATCACCTAGGATGAATGCAGACCCTTTTCATTATGCGGTCATGGTGACTACAAAAAATGAAAAGAATCTGCATCATCACATTCATTTCTGAGGTGTCGTGGTCTAGTGGATATGTCACCGGACTGTAGATCTCGTGGTCCGAGTTCAAATCCCGGCGCGGCACTAATGTCCTTTGGCAAGATATGAATCTACATTTGCCACTCTCCACCCAGGTGTTAAGTGGGTACCCGGTAGGATGCGAAAGTCATTGTGATTTGTTTAGCATTGTGCGCGCCTGCAAAAGGCGACTGGCTGGAATGCTCCCTAGGGAGTGGAGAAGGTGCATGCATTGTATGCGGGCAAGCCTGAATCCGATGACCGGGGTAATAATATTTCTGTAAAGCGCTTAGAGACTCTCTTGGAGATGTATTAGGCGCTATATAAATCCAGAATATTATTATTATTATTATTATTATTCTGAATGGAATATAGTATAAAAAATTTTTAAAAAAACCTGTGCTGGTTGTTAATCTGGGCTCCGTTGCACAAAGCTTAATTTGGTAACTCCACCATCAATGGTAACTACCATGGTAACATTGCTCAACAGCCGATCAAATTCAAGTTTTCCATGGAAGTTACCATCGATGGTAAGTATTATGCAACGGGGCCCTGATATACCATAAAACAGGGTGAAATATATAGAAACATAAGCAATCTAACATTTTTTTTCTTTTAGAAGAAGGAAACCCCTGGAATAATGAAGACCCTTTTCATATCTTTTATTTTTAACAAATAAAAGAAATAAAAAGTGTCTGTATTACTCATGGGTCAAAAATTAGTTAGAAGGGCCTTTTCTTGAATCCCGTATCAAGGAAAGCCCGTTCTAAAGTACATTATCAATCCTCAGAATCTTCTCTATTCACCTAATCTTATGGGTGCAAATCTAGACATATAATCAGAGAGGGGGAGAGAAAGAAGGAGAAAGGGAAAAAATTAGTTTGAATCTTATCTACACTGCACAAACAAGCGAAAGAAGTAATAAATACAGCCCAAAAAAAAAATGTAGACGAAGAAAATGAGATTATCATACCATAAAATGGGGTGAATATGAACTTGAATATCTAAAAAATTTTTTTTTTTAATCCAGGTTTAATGCGGAAACTTTTCACATCTATATTCACGAAAAGCCGGCAACACTCCGGTGTAAAAAAAAAATTAAAAAATGAAATACAACAACAGAAATAAACAAAATGTAGCATTTCAAATTCTGTTCTTATTTTCTACACTTTACAGTACAATATTCAAACAGGCAAGTCTGGATTTGATGAATTGTAATCACAGTGATAGATTGAATAGCTCATTTTGTTTTCAATTTTCATTATACAGAGATGGACACAAAAAAAACCCTTAAAAGGATTTAAAAAAAAAAAAAAAGTTGTCCACAGCAAAAACACAAGAACATTTACGAAAGGGATAACCTTGAAAGGATGAAATGACACACAGTATAGATCCTATAAATCATATATAGATTTTTGAAAAACCTGGATATTTCTAGTGGTCATGGAATCCGTAGAAACCTATGCTAAGCCCTACAAAAAAAAAATCCAACTACACCTGACTGGGCGTGCCGTTCACCCACAGTTTAAGGGACAGGGCCCGGTGGGCTCATCATTCACAGGTCACCATCTCCCAGCCAGGCACTGCCTACACTAGTTATCATGACCACTAGAAAACCAGTTTCACAACTAATGTCCCCCCCCCCCAAAAAAAAAAAAAAAAAAAGAGAGAGAAAAGGAAAGAAAAGAAAAAAGTTGTCTTGAAGAAGCCCAAAATCTTGAATTCCTGGAAAACTCATGATAACAAATAATTGCATGGCAGGCTTATCTTGGAACAGTATGAGCTAAAGTCAGTTCTTGGATCTCGTACTTTGCACATGCATAGTGTGCATGGGTGACCACTAGGAGTAGATGTAGTATATAATCCAGCTTGATAAAAGGATGAAGGATGGCAGGAAAATACAGGAAGTGATGAAACATTCTTCCAGTAAGTCAAGGAAACTTCATCGGAGTTCTTTATTTTAATGCTATCCATTAGCTTCCGAAGAGGTTGCCCTTGTGCCACACCAGCACACGGGATTGGTGGAGTATACTAGTACTCCAAAGCGGATAGATACACTGTACAGGGGGTGTTTTATAAAGCTGTTCGTAAAGTTACGAATGACTTTACGAACGACTGGAATATGGTAAGCCAAATGGGATGTCCAAAGTTTATAAATCGCATCAGCTAAAGGTATATGCAGATGTATACATCTATAGATGTTAATGTTATCTATATATTAACATTACTATTGTTTGCAAATATCTTTATTGCGAGGTGTATTTTTTTGCCACAATTTAATTGAGATTATGGGAAATGCAGTCACACTTTGTTTAAACATCAGGAAAAAAACTTTGGACATCCCATTTGCCACTTCATACTCCAGTCGTTCGTAAAGTCATTCGTAACTTTAAGAACAGCTTTATGAAACATCCCCCAGGTATAAGTATTGTAGACAAGCCTGATTGTAAATGACACACTTAGGAGGGTAACTACATGAGATCACAGTTTTAACGCTTTGATTCTCATCAGCAATATACTCAGATGAACCGAGACAAGGGTTGTAATGATTGTGACACATATTTAATGACAGATGATGCTTTCCCATTACTTGTTTTCAAACAATAAAAGCTTAATTATTTTAATACTCCGTACAAGTAAGAGTAATAATAAAAAAGATATACTTATTGAAACTGGGCCCCATTTCATATAGAGTTGCAATTTGAACTAACCACAAATCGAAATCAATTCACAACTCTGTACTCAGTACAGAGTTGTGAATGATTTTAATCAATCTCACTTCCTGTTTCATTAGACTAACCACAAATTAAAATCAGTCACAACTCTGTACTCAGTACAGTACTCAGTACAGAGTTGTGATTGATTTTAAGGTGACGACCCACTTCACCGAAGGCCCGCGAGGCCGAGAACAGCAAATTATAATCTATCATGTACACCGCTCGGACCAATTCCTGTGCCAGAAGGAAGTTTAACAAGTATTATAGGGAAACGGGAAGTTTTTCATTGAAGGTGTGTGACATCCGGAAACGAGGACTAAACATGCTAAAGGAGACATAATTATATACCGATAGCGATACGATACGAGAAAATTCGGCCTCGCGGGCCTTCGGTCTCGTGGGCCTTCGGTCAAGTGGGCGGACCCGGATTTTAATTTGGGGTTAGTGTAATGAAACAGGAAGTAAGATTGATTTCAAGTTGCAATCCATTTGATTGCATTGCGACTTGATATCAATCGCAACCCTCTACTAAAGGAGATGGATGGATTAATATCAAGTTTCATTTAATTTCATTGAAATGCAAATGATTATAAGATGGGGCCCTGATGTGTAATATTTATTCAAGGCTATACCAGCATAGTTTTGTACCCCCCCCCCCAAAAAAAAAAAAAAAAAAAAAAAAAAAACATCCCAAGATTATTGCAGACTCTTTTAGTCTTTTCATTTATGTATTCATAATTTAGAAGGGTCTGTATCATTTCCAAGTGAATTATGTCTAACAAGCAGTATTTACAAGTAAGATATCAGCGAAATCATGCCCCCCCCCCAAAAAAAAAGAGAAAAATCAAATCAAGTTGAAAGTTCAATAAATAATACCTCGTTCCGGGTTGAGAAAAATCTGGTTCTCAATTGAAAAAATGTGTGTCAATTACAAAAAGGGTTTTACAATCATGTTGTAGTTACTCTGAATGCTCATATTCACTCCATTTTATGGTTTGTTCACACAATGCCTCAGTTAACTGTGGCAATGGAAAAAGTAAAAAGGCAGCTATTTTGTATTCTAAATAAATGGCAAAAATAAATGGCAGGGATAAGCGACACAGCAAAAGTTCCACAATTACTAGCCTTTGTGTTCTGTGTCACATAAATGAAGCTAAATAGGCTTAAGGGAAACCAAAATCCTCAAGTCAAATCAAGCTAAGGCGGAATAAAACAGATCAGCGAACATTGAATAAGAAAGTTATGGTTATATGAAATGTTTTATATAACATTTTTGACACTACCATAGCTATTGATGACATCAGTTTGTGGACAACTGTCAATGTAAATAATTATAAACTTTTTCATTTTGCTTAAAATTTGCACACTTGCTTGAGCCAAACTCAAGGATATGTAATGTAGGAGCGTTTTCTCCACAACATATGTGGGAGAAGGACAGTGAGAGCATGTGTTTTTTTAAAAGAAAACAAAGAAATTGTGAATTTTTGGGTACAAAACACACTGAGAGCTGTCCACAAATAATATTACCAATAACTATGGTAGTGTACAACACAGAACATTTCATACAGGCATAACTCTCTAATTCCTTGTCTAATTTCATTCAAATTTTCGCTGATCTGTTTTCTTCTGTCTTAGCTTTGATATAAGAAGTACTTGACTTGAGGGTTTTGGTTTCCTTTAAAAAAATCTTGCTTTTTTATTTATCTATTTCTGGCTGGTGCCGTTTTCTGTTGCAAATGTGAACAAGCCTTTAAAACAAACTATCCAATGAAACAAAGAAAAAAATCTGTTTTAATCTCACATTGAGTATGGATTCAAATATTATACTTTCACAGAGAAAACAATTAATATAACTGAAATATTTTGAATGCATTTTTCAGACCTTATGGAAACAACCTGACGAAAGAAGTGGCTCAGAGCAAACGTTTACAAACACTTCTAAAAGGAAAGGATCTTGCAATGTAAATATTGAAATCCTAAAAATCACAAGATGTACACTTACATGTATATCAGTAATAAATAATGCACGATACCTATGGTGGTCATGGAATTTAAGTAAAATCTATGCTAACTCCTAAAGCAAAAAAAAATCACAATCTGACTGGGCGTGCCGTTCACCCACAGTTTAAGGGACAAAGCCCCGTGGGTACATTATTCACAGGTCACCATCTCCCAGGCAGGAATTATACCTATACTACACTAAATACCACGACCACATGGAGAGTGCAGTACGGCATTCCAACAGAATAACTAAAATTGGAAATATTATGAATATAAAACAAAAGGATGTACATCTCCTGCTCTGAATCTGACATACAATACTCTAGCAAAAAAAAAACCAACAACAAAAAACCACAAACCCCCCCCCCCCAAAAAAAAAACAGAATTGTTTTTGTGAATCTTATACAAATACTTTGCAAACAAGCTTATCTCGAAAAAGATTATTAACAGAAACATGTTCTTATCTGTTTAAAGTACATATTTAAAAGTTTATTCTAATTTGACTTTGCTATAAATATGAAAAATCAGAGGCAAGACGCATGCTTCAAAGAAAATTGCTCCGCTGTCAAATGCATACTGACTACATTCTGAAATCATGCAAATCTTGAGCAAACACTACGCCCAAGGTAACTTTAATAATGAATCGTATAGTGGCATGAAAAGACACAGAAGAATGCAAAATGCATAATCTTCCTGTAATGTTTGCAAGCTGCCTTAACATAACCCCAACCCTACACTCAAAAGCAGTGCTTCTCAACCTTTTTTTTACCTCGAGGCCCACTTTGGCTAATAAAATTTTTTCGAGGCCCACCTTCATTTTAAGAAAAATTTTGAGGCCCACCTCACAGAATCTCAATGAGAAAAAAAAAATCAATAAAATATGACAAAAGAAAATAGAGAACGAATTGTGTGGTAATTATCTCGACCACTACATTACCTACATTACATTACAAATTCCAAACTATACAGTACATGTAAGGTTGCAATAAATGAAAGATTGATCATGTTGATACCCCACCCCATTCATAATGTACAGAAATCTTCGAAAAATTTTAGCACATTTCACTGACGATAATCCACAACTGTTGATGTTATTTTAATACATTTAATAAATTCAATTCAATTTGATGTTAACTGCAGAGCTGAATGCAATATTTTTTTCCAAAATATTTTGGACTGACTTCGCGGCCCACCTGAGAGAGCTTCGCGGCCCACCAGTGGGCCGCGGACCACCGGTTGGGAAGCGCTGCTCTAAAGAATATTGGGTAAAAATGTGCTATGAGGGTAATTCTGTTTCCAACCAACTTTGGGGAAGTATTAATTGCTCCACTGAATATGAGCTACAGTATTCACATGACAATAATCATGACAGGGCATGGGGGAAAATATAAAGAGAAAAATCTAAAATGAGAAATTATAGGAAAAATAAATTTCTTACGATCCGATTTTAATGAGCAAATCTAAACAGAGTCAGTTTGAAAAGAGATATAGAACAGATTGAGGGGATAATCATTCATAATGATGAATAGCACAAAAAGAAACAAATAAAAGTCATAAATGAGGTAGAGGGAAGAGGAATGGATATTATCAACAGTATACAAGCAGACGAGAAAATAACAAGAAAATTGATAAACATCTTTTTGTGAATCTGATGTACGGTATTCAAACAACCAGATATTAAAAATAATTTTTCGACGTAACTATCTACTATATCACCAGAGAAGCCATAATGATAAGGTTAGACAAAATAGAAAGAGGGGAATTACTGTTTTGAATGCAAGTCATTTAAAAAAAGGACGTGACGGTTCATATTTCATCATTATACCAAGTATGTAAAATGGGAAGTTTTAAGACTAATCGGGAAAGGGAAGAAAAAGAGTAAGCATGAAAATTAACAGCAGAGGAGGAAGTAATGAGAAGATGAGAAAAGAAGATTTTAGGAAAGAGGCAATGAGAAGACAAATTCATTTAGGGATAGACCGAGGAAGAATGAAAATGGGAAGAGAAATAGAGAAAGTGAAAGACAAGTTAGTGTAGATGGGAAAGATGAAAATAGGAAAAAATGAAGAGAAAGAATTGAAAGAGACAGTAAAATGGCTGCCTACTGGTTCTTATTCTTTAAATATCCTTGCTGCAATGGAGGGAAGGGTACAGCGACTAGACTGTGATAGACTCAATATAATAGCAGCTTCTATGCATTAAACTCATTTACTCATGTTGTGTTTACTTCTCAGTTTTTCTTGACAACGAAGAAGATTGCCAGGCATTTCCCAGACATAGCAACAATGTATATTATGCAAACTGAATGCCATCTGCCTAGATGCCATTATGTTTAACAGGTGAACTGAATATTAGAGGGGCAAAGCATTGACAATGGAACATAGTGTAGCTGCTGTATAAAGGGTGGAAAAATTACAGCACAGGAAAGGGAGAAAGTCATTGATACTAGAAATTAATCTGGGCCCATATTCATGAAACCTTCATAGGCCTAGTTGTCAACTGTGTACTGTGACCTATGTAATTAGTTGACAACTAGCTTAGTAAGGTTTCATGAATATGGGCCCTGATGCACCCAACCCAAATACGTAAGTCACAAACAACTAATACAGAATAAGAATGAGAGAGAGAGAGAGAGAGAGAGAGAGAGAGAGAGAGAAGGGGAGGAGAGTAGGAAATTGTGAAATGCATTATTCCATGGAATTTGGGAAACTTTTGTGACATTACTAAAAAAAAGTCTAAACACGCAAACATCTACAAAATTGACTTCAGCAAAAAAATAATAAATAAATAAATAAACAATAACAATAAAATGAAACATTGTCCCACCAAGTTTTGAATGACTATCGATTCAAACTGCTTAATTTGTACAGAAATCCAGAATTGGGTAATGAAAAGAATCGTTTCAAAGTGTAAAAAGAGAGTTTTAGATTTAGAAAACGATAATGGTATTAAGAGTAAAAACTTTTAATATTACAGGAGGGAATACTAGTATTCATGGATGGGACCTAAAATACAAAATCAAGGAGAAGAATTACAGAGTAGAATCTATAGGTAGGGCCTATACATGAAATTATAACAGAGTTGCTATTTTTGCCCTTTTTTCAATCTCTTTTGAATTGACTCGATTCATTTCTTTTATACATTTCATCTTTTTATATTATTATTATTCATTCTTATTTTTTCAAAGTGCTAACCTATTTCCTTTCTTAAAAATAGTGATTATAACCGGCGTTGGTTAAGACACTGAAGATGCGAGCGAGCGAGCGAGTGAGAGCTTCCTAGTTTTTCTTTTATTTTCATTCCTCATTTTCCTTTCTCTTTCCTTCTTTTTTCTGTTTAAGGGGGATGAACAGGGCCATGCCCCCCCCCCCTTTGCCTCCTGTCTATGCTGTGGGATGTGCTGTGGGAGGTCCAGGAGTATCCCCTCCCACGATTGGGAATTTCAAATTACCCTCAGGAAAATCACATTCCAGAGCATTTGACTGAGTGTGGTTTCATGTGAATGACTTTGCTAATTCCATTATTTCCTTTTTCGACATCAGTAATCATGATGAAAATAAAAAAGAGAAAAATTATGACAATGTTGATCAATTGTAATCCTATAATCAATATCGTCATCATAATCATCATCATTACCATCATTATCCTCCTCCTCCTCCCGATCATCATCATTCATTATCATCATCATGTCATTTTTGAAGGTGAATTATTGGGGGATGATAATACAAGCCACCCCCCCCCCCCCCCCCACTTCCCCCCTCCTGGGATGAACACCGGTGCATCCTGTCTCTGGTTTTTCATAGCATTTCAAATAGAAATTGTAATACTATAACCGTCGTTTATGATAGATTTATCAAAAACTTCAACTGAATGATTACTAATATTATTTCTTCTTTAAAAAGTGGGGGTATATTTGTACACGTTATCCCCACCCCCTCTCGATAAGTGGTAAATATATCATTTCACTCACTCCAAGCTACGGCTACACGTTGCTTCGCCTTGCGGCAATTCAGACCGACCTCCGCAGGTTCTGGTTGGTCCCACTGGAAGGCACGACACTGCTCTCTAGCTGCCTCGAGCTGAGCGGCGGCGGCATCTGCGATCTCCCGCGCTACTAGACGCGGTGACCTACGTCTCGGGTGAAGTCGCTAGCGCTCCTCCTCCCGTCTCCGTTGACGATAGGCTGGAACGACCTCCGCTAAGCCGTGCTTGCGTCGCAACTTGTTGACTGTAAAAAAAAATCAGCCATTAATCATCTTTGATATTTCCTGCCTAGCGCGAGATCCCGCGTCTCGATTCGTCATCCTCCAGAGGTTTCTTTGAATGGTTTAATCTAAAAGACATCACGTGGTTCGAGCAAACGAAACCACTGAACTATTTTTGCAGCTGAATTCTTTGAAGTATTTTAGACAGAGCAAATACTGCGTCCGAAATTCCAAACACTGTTATGTTACATGTTACACTCCAACTAACCACATGGGCTGAATTCAAAGCAGCATTTGAACGAGCCCAGAGAGTAAGCTGTATTCACCTGTATTTACCGGTCTCTATCTGTCTATACCTTATCTTTTTAGAAGATGAAAGCTTTGTAATGCCCTCCCCCTTTTCAAAAAACTTCCACTGCCTGTCATACATCCTTGGTCATTATGCGCAGTGCTACATAATTATGCTGTGCTTCAACATAATGAGGTCGTTCATGCGACTTCTCTTTTTATATAAAAGGCTTAATCTCAAGTCGACATTGTCCACACATTCTGTCGCTTCGCCGAATCAAATCTACCTATAGGTATGGGGACTACAAGCTTTCATACAATGAATGTCTTTTTTCCTTAAGTGAATTGCGTCAGAAGGATCCCGGCGTAAATCCGTTTCGAGGAGTGGGGGGGGGGGGGGGGGGGGAGGGGAATAATCAAAATATTTTGCCGAAATTTCTTGCTCACACTCGAGTATACAAACCCCAACACCTGCCCCCATACATCCTCTCCCCATATACATACTATTTTATTTTGCAAGCGAACGAAGCGAGTGAGCCAAAATAACCACTTCCTGGGTCATTCTCAGGAAAACGTCACAATTCATGGAAACAGCGTCCCAACCTATCTCGGCCTATAACTTCACACTCATAAATGATTTTTATGACATTTTATCAAGACAATTACATGAATAGATTAGTAGCACATCGCACTTGTGCTTGGCTGCCAGCGATGCTTTGACTTGAATACAAAAGCCTTCCCTTTTCGCACTTTGTTAGAATTGACGCTGTCCCCGGTCATTTTCAGATACCACTTTCTTTCTCTTTAGTAAGGGGCCTGCCTTTCTTTCTTACATTAATGGCTGGTGGGGACGGCTAGGCGTGCTCTCTCATATTTCGCTTATACCTGTATTGAGTCATCAAATGGTGAGTTTTGTCACTTAAAAGTTTGTCTCAAATTCATTCTAACTTCCGTAACGATTTTTGGTTAGTACATTTTCTCCTCCCGGAACTGATTAAAATTATGTGATAATGGCTGTGAAAGTACTGAGATATTCATAGACAAGCATAAATATACAACGAGACAATAGGTGTCATGCAATATGCGTAATGGAAGGTCAAGTTCTGACAATTAAATTTACGGCTAAACAGCTATAACATCCATAACGCACTCTTTGTTAATATGCACTTCATAGTTTTGCTAGGTATTCCATATCTTAATAGATGTATTGGCACTATTCATTAAAATGATGGTTTTTAAAACCGCGATTTCTAAATACGGACTAGGTCGGTGCACAAAGTTAAAAGACATTAACTTCCGTTACGCATTAACTTCCATAACATTTTTTCTTCGATATGCTAGAATTATGTGCTTTACTAAATCATCCCGCTCTGTTCAGGGTTACGTGAACTAAGGTGCCCTCAGTTAGCAACACCTAATGAACACAGTTGTTTATCATTGGTCATATGAATTTGATACAATTTGTATTCAACCATCACCAGCTAATGAGGGAAAATCTCCAATCAAAACAATTTCCCAAGAATTTTAGATTCTAGACGAGATTCCTAAGTCTTTTCAACTTGACCACATTTTCTTGTATAAAAAATGAAATTGAATACATCTCATCTAAATTAGTTGATATTAAATTATATTTTATAATGCAGTTTTGTTACGGAAGTTAATATATTTGCTACTCTAGTACTTGCTTGGCCTCATAGTTCAATTTCCACACGTAACATTGATTTTCTGTGTTACAACGGAGACAGGATTTGTATTAAGTTTGATAACTCTTCTCAGACTTCTTTAACTTACACTATAGCATGGAGCTGTATATGATTTGCACTTACCCTTGCTTTAGCTGACATTGTTTGCTTGCTCTCAATAAATTCTAATTTATATTTCAAACATTGTGTGTAGAATTTTGCCGATAAAGATAAGCCCCAATATACAGTTACAAATCGTTGCGCAAACAACAATTGATAAAAGTCCAACAATTCTTAAGTGATGTAAAGTTTAACTTATTCCAAGGGCATGTTAAGGTGTCCGAACTGTCATGAAGAAACATTTTCGAGATATTGAAAGATTTTCAGAATCACTTATGAAATGACCCTAGTAAATTTAATTTCCGTAACGGCAAATTTCCGAAATACATTTAGTCTACTATTAATGACCTAAGGTGGCACAGGAATAAAGTACATTTAGCATCATAAACCAATGACCTAGATGCGGAGTTATGTAATTTGTGGGAAGGATTTGGAAATGTCACATATAAAGGATAACCCCCCCCCCCCCCCCCGCTTCCCTTGTTCACCACACCAATGGTCCCAGGAACATCGAGGTTCCAAAATTTTTGGTTCCAAATTTGGTTTCAAATCCCGATTTCTATAACTTTCGTTGCATAAACTGATAAGACCAGACTAAATTTTCTCAAAAGAAACAACACTCAAAATGTTTGAATTACATTCTCTTAAGGAAGTAAGAAATTTATATCAGTTATCAACTTCCATAACGGAGCGTGCGTAATGGATTTGACACAGAAGGACGAGATAGAAATGTCCGTGTATTCTACCAGTATTTATCACGTTTTGTTTAGGGTCTGAACTTGTTTTTAGTTGTCTCATTCAAACTATGAACAGAAACCCATGAATGAAAGATAAACTATGTTTGATTTCTAATATACATGTCTTTAGATAGACAATTTGTTACACAATTTGACTTGTGTCAAACTCAGTGCATGCAATTTGTCGAATTGTTTATCATTCTTATGAATTATGTGTGCAGAAGAAGATTCGGCATATCTAATATGTATTCTTAACAAAAGAACGAGCATCATTTCAAGCTTTTATATTTCAGTTAACTTCCGTAACGTAGAGTGAATAATGGAAATGTCACTGCAGAATGAGATGAGAAAAACCCATCGCTTACCAATAGTGAACATATGTCATTTAGGGTCTGGAGTTAAAGATGCCCTATATTTCTTCGGTTCCATCATTCAAAATCTGAACATAAAAGCTCTGTATGAAAGATTGTGCAATGTTTGATTTGTATATTTTATATATTTTTGCAAAACAGTTGCGACAGAAAAATATATATTTAACTATTTTTTCTTCAGTGAAAACGCATGTTGTTTTTATTAAATATACTTTTGATATTACCCTATTACCGCCCTTACGTGTCTATTATTACTTCATTCCCAGAGTGAAATAACTTGAGGTTTCATGTGATCGATACTCACGGTTAACTTCCGTAACATCGATTTACATGGTCTGAGTTCATCTCATCAGTACTTCAAATTGACGCGACATTGACTTGCCCCTTTTCTGATGCTACTTTCTCGTCTATCGTACTTTCATATTATACAGTTATCAACTCATTCTGTTAACCTTGTTTTTACACATTTTCCTGGCATCAATTGTGATGTGTTTCTGAGAATGACCCTCCTGCTATAAAAGAAGCCTTATTTTGTGGTCAAAATATACTCTTGGCCTATAAAACATTTAAATTGTATATTTGGTCATCTCACTACCTTACACTTCGCTGGTCCAAATGTTTGCTGTCCCAAACCGCCCTGTTTCTAAATGTTACGAGCGAGTGAAGCGAGCAAGGAAAAACAATTTCCGTCAATGACAAAGTATCATTTCGTCATCAAAATATACCACAGGGATATAACGTATCTAAAATATATTCTGTCGCCTCCATTGCATGCATGCCCATTTCGCTTGCTCTTCCAATAATTTTTTTTATCTAGATATTATAATACACCAGGGGGGTGTAACATAAAGAGATACAATCAATCTTACAATCAATTGTATCTCTTTAGTACATGGTTTGCCATAGACTTACGATTGATATCAATCGTAAGATTGATTGTATGTTTTATGTTACACCCCCCAGATGATTTATAATGTACACCTCCCTGCAGAATTCGAGGATAGTCGAACACCTCGCTGCAAAAAAATATCATATTTGGATTTTGGGCTTCCGCTGCTTGAATGAGAGTGATTGCTGATCGAAAACATCTTGTTTCTAGATTTTATGATGGAGCAATCAAAAAAAAAAAAAAATACTGAGAACAGGTTCAAGTATATTGGTGCTCCCCTTTCGTGATTTTAGTAACGTAGGCCTCCAATTATTTATCGGTATCTTCCGATCAAACATGTCAAACAGAGAGTATGAAATAGGTTAATGCTCACAGGCCGTTATCTCCTGAAAAATCGTTTATTTTAGATCAACTTGCTACTCGAATCCTTGCGCCACTGCTATATACCTTTGAAAAAATAGTCGTGGGCTGTAAGGTGTGACTATTCCTTTGATCTTTATCATCATGGTCATGTGCAAGCTCTATAGTAAGACAGACATAATTCGATAAACAATGAAGTACTTCCAAAATGGAAATATCAGTTTTAACTTAAACAAAAAAGGTATGAAGATACTTTACAAATTACAAAAACATTATTCATTCCGTGACAACCCACTTCACCGAAGGCCCACGAGACCGAAGGCCCGCGAGGCCCAAAGTAGCAAATTGTAATCCTTAATATCACACCGCTCTGACCAATTCCTGTGCCAGAAGGAAGTTTAATAATTATTAAGGGGCAACGAGGACTAAAGATGCTAAAGGAGACATAATCATTTCATATACCGATAGCGCATTATTTGTGATGAAGGAAAATACGTTACGAGAAAAGTCGGCCTCGCGGGCCTTCGGTCTCGCGGGCCTTCGGTCAAGTGGGCGGACCCCATTTTTTCAAATCATTTCTTCGACTACGACTATATTTCAAGAAAAAGATCACTGATAGATGAAAAAAAGTCTATTTGATTTTCACAAAAATGAAATGTCCACGAACGGGCAAACTTACATAAATTTTGACCACTGAAGTGTAATACTAGTACAGGAGTACAATAGGCATTTGAGGATATAAAAAAAAAACCAAACAGATTTGATAGATTTTAATACATTCATGACATTTACTTAATGAATGCTCCGCTTATAATTACTTTGATGTTATGAAAAAGGGCAATGTTGTCCCAGACCCCCTGTGGCGTACTGGTGGGGGTTGCTGCCCAAAAAATTCACAACCAAGTTTTTTTTCTCAATTATAATTTGTATCTCTTCAACATTGTCACTTCATCGAATTTTCTGGAATATATAGAATATTCTTAACTATGTTGGTCCCTTTTTTATTCTGTTATTCTTCATTCTCCTTGAGGACCCCCCTTTTTTTCTTGTCAGCAGTTCGACCCCTCCTATATATATATATCTTGCTCATAATTTTATACAAAAAATGAGAACTGCTTTCTGAGAGTAAAATCATGTCATATTCATCAAGTTGAGTGATTTTATTCAGAATTACACGTGCATCTGTGTATTTATTATGCTATGAAGAAATCGACACATCTTATGCGTATTTAGAAGGGTATCACATAACAATTTAGCTCGGTGAGTCTCCTTTACTCATTGAAGTACATACAAAATATATATTAGATGAGTATACCTTAGTGACTGAATGAGGAAATATACTCACAACTAAGTAAAGTGGCTTTTTCCCCCATCCCTTTATGTCATAGACACTTTATTCGTTGGCTGAGTAAAAATGACAAACTCAGTCTCTTCGAAGTGAATGTACTAACGTTAGGAGTAATCTTATTCTGTGCCTGCGTACTCTATTGTTTGACCACATTTCAGTTGACTTTAACATGAGGATCCATCATACAGACCATACATGGACATAAGTGTAAGTAAATTTGATTATTTTCATTTTGAATAAGTAAGTTTCAATATTACTATAATAATATCCCTTTATATACATTTCAAAATCAAATTCATTTAAGCGTTTAACCGCCGACCGTGCCTGCAGGCACGCTTCCGTGTAATGGAAGCATGTCTTCATGTGTCGCATTATGAACAGATTAAAAAACACCTAAACTCTTAGAAATTGGTATCAATAGAAAGTACAGTAAATTTCCGTTATTTTGATTTGTAATTTGATGATTTTTATAAAGTATTTGTTTATTTTTTTATGTTGACTAAAAAGCAGTAAAATTTCGGATCAAAATGATGTAATAATATACACAAAACGTATATAGATTGCCGTGGCCAGTATAAACGCCCTTTAGTATTTATGTTGAGTGTGTTACAATGCCAATGATTATTGATATAATTAAAACAATAATTTCAATGATAAGAGTAATTCATATTATTACTTATTTGTTATTTACAGGATGTGTAATTAAAAAGGAACAACAAAAAAGCAACTGGGGGCCCCCGCCCGCTGCCCTTAATATAGGATTTTTTTCCAATTTTGGGGCCCTTTTTTCGCGTGCCGATATTCATATTTATCATCATAACTCCAGTTAGGATCAATGGTATTCTTTGATTTTGGTGTCTACATAAAGCTGACAATAAGAGCAATCCCATTAGTAGAATCACAATTCCACAAATTTACATCTTTATCACTTTATTGCATATTCTTTTAAAAATACTTTTTTTTTTGAAAATTATTATCTGTTTATTTGGTTACCAGAGCAATGCATTGAATGAGTTTTCCTTCCCCCAAAAAATCTCACAATAATCTTTTAAGCTCCATACTTTCAAAATATGTATGGTTTATTGAACTTTCCTCTATTCAGAATTTTGTAGTATAGTCTTGAAAACTTGCTGCCAGTTTTCTCATATTTGATTAAAATTAATTCGGTTGTTAAACGCTTAATCATTATTTAAGTAAATAATATATTTTTATAAGTATTTTTTATTATGCAGTGATTTGCATGAATTATTAGTTCTAGTATATATGAATTTGGGTTAGAAAATGTGTATTGCAGAAATTTTCCTCATTGAAAATTTCATTGGACATATATTATGCACTTCATTTTATGTATAAGTTGATAAAGTGTAAAATATTAATTAAATCTTTAAATATTTGTTATGCAGTGATTTGCATAAAGTATCAATATTAGTATATATGAATTTAGGTTACAGATTACATTACCTAAAAATGTCCTCATGAATGTCATTGGACAAATATTATGCATTTCATTTAATGTACGGTTATGAACTCTCTTTGTAAATACAACACTTGCACCAAAACGCTGATAAATAAAACTCGTGGAATATGAATTTTGAGTCGCAGATTGTTTTTTTTTTTGTAGTTCTACTTTTGTGACGCAAGAATGAGGATGATGCTGGGTGACTAAATTTTGTTTAATCCATACGACTAAATTTTAATCTAAGAATATTTTAATCAACAAGATTAGAATTTAAATTCCATTAGAGTAGATTTCAATCCAATTGGATTGATAATTGTTAATCTAAAGGATTAAGATTTTTAATCTAAGACCGATTAAGAATTTTTACTCTAACGCTAGATTAATTTTTAATCGACATGGTTTGGTCCCTAATTCTGGATATCCTTAGAGTAAAAAACTAATCTAATATATTGGTATTTTAATCGAAGGAATTTAGAGTGTAGTTTTATTAAGATCTTTACTAAAATTCAGTTTAGGCCTATGATAGCCGCACTGTAGTGATAAAATACTGCAGCCGTGAAAATGGTTAACGACCGAAGTGATGAAGGCAGGGAAGTCCCGCAGACGAAGGTCTCGAGGAGTTTACGGGGAACTTACGAGGTTAACGGGAGCGAACCCTGGCCTTGGTCTTGGGCCTTGCGTTCGCAGGACTTCGCAGCCTTAGCCACTTTGGTCGTTGACAATTCTCACGGCTTCGAATGTTCTGTCACTATATTGTGACTATCATAGGCCTAAACTTAGTTTTAGAAAAGATCTTAATACAACTAAAGGGATATTATTATAGTAATATAGAAGCTTACTTATTCAAAATTGAAATAATCAAATTTACCCACTTTGAGTATCGGAAGCATTACTCACTAAACTAGGCAGAGCAATTTACTCATAACATTAGCTTAAATAACACACCAACAACAAAATACTCATTTGGTATGTCACTATAGTGGCAAATGAATAAAACTCACAGCTGTGTGTTTACAAACTAAATATGATGAGTTAATGCACTCAACTATGTGTGTCACTATAGTGGCAACGATTTATTTAGGCTTTTGAGTAAAATCACCCAAATATATAACGCCGCTGCATGCAGGCCCCTAACTAGTATTTTACTAGGATTGGGGGGGGGGGGAGGAGAGGTGTAGATGATTCAATTCAATTAAGTTTTGTTGGTACAAATCTAGACATGCATGGCGCATAATCATTCTCAACTTTTTAAACACCCTTCTCATTTCTAATAATATGCTCACTAACTTTAAATCTAATAAATACATTTACTGAAAAAATGGCAATAATTCAAATTAAGTGAACAAAACAATACATGACCTAAAACGAGGGTGAGGAGGGTCTGAGGTGGCGGTAAGGGGGTCTGGGATAGGGACACCCCTCCCAAATTAGGGGAATTCTCGGCATCGTTCTATCTGTTTAAAAAAAAAAAAAAAAATCGCATTTTAGATACAATATTTTACTGATAACCGGTGAGTCGGCTCACCGGTCTACCAGATATCTGGGGCCATGTGGATTATGTCTGCTCACCGTGGGCTGGCATATGGGTACCATCGGATTAATATCGGCATACAAAAAATATGAGGCCACTTTTCCCCAGTTGGGACCCCTATACCGTTTGCAAGTACGTGGGGTCCCACATAGACTCCATGTGGACATTGGGTTTTATACGGAGAAAATGGCAATCGGTTAGCCCACGGTCAGCTGTTTCCAATTTGTTTCTTTTGTTTTGTTTTGTTTTTGTCAAGCGTGAGGGGGGAAGAGGGAAGGGGGAGGGGGAGAGGGAAGGGGGAGGGGGAAGGGGGAGGGGGAAGGGGGAAGGGGGAGGGGGAAGGGGGAGGGGGACGGGGAAGGGGGACGGGGACGGGGAAGGGGGAGGGGGAAGGGGGAAGGGGAAGGGAAAGGGGAAGGGATGGGGGGGGTAAGGAAATAAAGCTGGTCGTCTCATTTTTTTCTGTGGCATAGGGGTGCCTTATTTTAATGTGATCCCTCTTGGTCAAATTGGCGCCCCAACCCTATCAACTTCTTGGCTTAATAGCTTTCGAGTTATGGCTTTATATGCCCAATAATCGATGCAAATTGTAAATAAAAGCTTTGTGAATGATGTGACCCTGGTAGGGATTGCCCTTTATCGATGATGAATCAAGTATATTCTACTGAGAACAAAAGTTCGCTTTTCAAATAGGAATGTGATAACTATAATTACACATGACAGTAGGCCTATAAGCCTTTCATTTACATGATTTATGAACTTATATTCATGGATACTTACAATGTTTAACTTTGGTAGTGGTACTGCATTAACTCTATAAGGTCCACACTTCTTTATAAAAAAAAAACACCAAAAAAAAAAAAACCCCAGAAGAAGTTTTGAATGAGTTGTCACATGAGTGGTCCCTCCCCCTGAATACTTTGAGTTCACCCACCAAAAGAACGATGGGACTAATCCACTCCCCCGCGAGTCCTTATCATGACGTGTACAACTGTTCATTGGGTGAGTATGACCTAAGGAATTTACGAGGTAAACCCCCGCATTTTGGGTTTGTTTTGGTCGGCAACCGATAATCAATGTCAATACTTTAGACTGATCTCATATCTCTGTCTTACTATGTTGCAGTGAAGCACGGTGCGAGTTACCTATAAAAAGGAGTCCAGTCAAATTGTCTCGTGAACTTTATTAGTCTGACAAATAGGCATTTTGGAGAACTTAATTTGTAAAAGTCAAAAGATTGCTGTATTATCGTCAATTGCTGATTCATAGATGTATTCAATATCTGTATAAGAGGAAAAAATTACGATTTTTTTTTTGCAAGAAATAACTTAAAACCTGGTTTTTGTTGATATCATACAGAAATTTTTGTAAAAGGGTTTTATGTTAACAGATATTTTCACGACGTCAACTCTGCCACGCTGGAACCTGACGCAATAATCTATTTTTAGAAGTCACAAACCGCATACAGTTTGCACTGGTCTTCATTCAGAATCTAGACTCCGTAGGTTGAGGTCGAATTTCTCATTTGTTGTTCGAGTTCTAAAGAAGAGACGTGGGACTACAACTTCATAGATTGGCTTAGATTACTGGTATGTTGTTACAGCACACTATAGGCTTAATTACGCAAGGATTGTCAGTCTGATCTGGCATGGCAATGGCAATGCCAATGGCAATGCATATGCAATGGCACTTGCAACGCATGCCATCATGGGCCATGCCCATGGGCCATGGGCATGGCATGTCAATTCTACTTCTAGTAACTAGTGCATTGCAATGCCAGTGCCAGTTTCCAAATAATTGTGCATTCTGATTTTACAAATTTATTTACATGCAATGTCAGGCATGCACATGCATGCATGCATGCATGGCCTGGGTGGCATCCACCATGTCCACTGAAACTTTGAAAGCGAGGCATTGCCATTGCATTAGCAATGTATTGTTAGCTCATGTAGCTTGGAGTGAATGAATTAGCATCTTAAAAGTTACTCAGATCAGGATCATTGACAGTGCATCATTGTTTTCCTGTCAAATTTTATTTTTTAGCTTTGCCTTTAACGTTAGGCTTAGTTAGATCGTCATATCATACATCGTGTAATGTTAGATCTCTAACTGTTGGATCTACAGCTTGACGAACTCTGAATCTACTCTTACTGTAAAGTTAGGAGCATACTAAAGGGATCATTATTTAGATTTTTAGACTAACAAAAGTTAGATCTGTAAAAAATAACATTTGATTATTTACGCAATGCTACGAGATGGGGCATCACATGGAAATGATAATGATGTCATCAAATTTTAATGTTATGCTTTGCCTTGTCAATCAAAGCAAGCAGCAAAAGTGTAAATACAGGTGATATTTTGGACAAGCTCTTTGACAGACTGGTAGCAATCCTGTTTTTATTAATTGGATGATAATGACTGTGGAGTTCTTCAACTGCGTACAAAGAACAGACTAAAATCTCACCAAGCTGAAGTTGAACATGTTGTAATAATTAGTCTAAGTGAAATCAATATTTGAAAGGCAGAAATTCATCTTTTGAAAATAATTGTTATTTCTTGCTTTCTCTTCCAGTCTTCACCTTTTCTCCCATAAGGAATTATCACAACCAAACCAGCCATGTCTACAACTACCAATGTAGAGCAACTGGGACAGATGTATCAAAGGCAAGAAAGATTATCTACCTCTGAAGACCTGGACCTCTTGTTCAGTGGCAAAGATGCCATCCTCCCAGTCTCAGAGGCAGATGACATGATCTTTAACTTAGATATGATCCAGGATTGTCAGGACGGAGGCCTTTCCTTCTCAAATTCATTTGATCTGGTAAATATCAACTTGGAAAAGATGTTGTCGTTTGACTTACTGGGTATCAAAAGATTTTTTTTAAGGCTGGCTGGTCCAATATTCTATCATAACAAGCTTTGTTCTTGATATTTGAAATCTTTCATCATGACTCAAAGGTGTGAAATTGAGACATTTCTAAAATATTACAGTCAGATAGTCTAGTCTCCGAGATTGTTATGTATTTGGGAGAGTTATTTTTTAAAAATGGTCAGAAAATATAGAATGTTTGTGCATTTAAGCTACATGTGTAGGATTGGGGGGGGGGGGGGGGAGTCGTGTGTCTGGAGGACGCTTAACTAAATGAAGCCTTCTCTTTTGTGTTTGGATTCAACAAAAACTATTCATACAGTGTAGCATCAGTTATCATCAATATGTTCTTTATAATATAGTCTAATAGGGCTTAACCGATATGGAATTTTGCTGCTGATCCGATCCCCGATGTTTTTACATCCGCATTGACCCTATTCTGATTCCGATACCGATGCAACTCAGAGCTCGGCTAAAGTAGAGATGAGTAATACAATAACAAAAATTTAATCCCGTCTGCTATCCCTGCAATGCAAAACAACATAGGGTCTAAGTGTGATTGTAACTGCCAAACATCTATTGCTTGCATCGGTTCCGCATCGGCTCACCATCAAAATATTTACCGATTCCGATGTTAAGCTGATGCGGCCAAGAATCGGCAGTCACCAATCTCCGATGCGAATATCAGTTAAGCCCTATAGTCTAACACTATAGTGTTAGAAAATTTAAGAAATATTGCTTGTAAGCTTCTTTAAATGGCTGCTATAAATCAACTGTCCGGCTACACATCCTGTCCAGACACACAACATCTGGGTGTACTTTGAAGTTTGAAAATTGAATCCACTACCACTTCTCTCAGTTTTTGCACCCTTTCAGTTTGTTTATAATTACCATTTATGATGATGATAAGTTACACTGTCATTTGATTTATGCATTTGTACATGGGAGTGTAATCCTGGCCCAGCTGTGGTTTCAAACTTCAAAGTAATTTTGTTGATTTATCATTTATAGTCATATCAGTCAATTTGCTTTGATTTTTTTTTCTTTCTCTCCATTTTTAGACTGACAGCGACATTTTGGAAAGTCTTATGAATGCCGACCAGTCAGAAACCAAGATCCAGTCCGTCCCCTCCCCAGACTTTCACCTCAGATCACCCCTAAACAGCGACAGTGGAATATCTGATGATCAGAGGTCACCTGCCAGCAGTCACGAGGGTGAGGGTCATGTGTCAGATGACCTTTCACAGCATGACCTGACTCTGGACATGGTTGACATGTCCAGTTTCTTGGTGGGGTCCGACGCCATGTTGACCACAGAAACCGTGACGTCCACAGCAGTTGAGAGCATCAGTATGGACAGTAGTCGGGACAGTTACACAGAAACAGGTTGGTGTACAGTGGCATTTCAGATGTTGCTTGTGGGGCATATAATCCACATGTATTAATCTCTTGTTGCAGTTTTTCACTGAAAGAGACATTGGGATTGCTTACCTATTCCTCTTTCTTTTTGCTACATGTATGTGTTTTATTGAATCAAACATAATTTACAAACAATTATAAAGCTAAATGCAGTATAAAGAAAACAAAAACCAAAAACGGCAAAGATGGCAAGTACATCTTGAAACTACGCCACCCAGTACTTTTTAATGAGCAGCCAAGGGCATGATCCAACAAGGATCTCATTCTTTTCTCTGTTCACATGACCAAATTATGATATCCTCCATTCTGAAACAAGACTGCATTTTTTCTTCTTGTTTTATGTGAAAAAGTTATGGTATTATTAAAGGAACTTGGAATGTTGGCAGAGACAACAAAATGAAACATAACTTCCTTATTGCATTGAATTACTTAAATGGAGCAGGACGCCTTGTACAGCTAACTGTTCCCATATATGAAATACTACATGTCTTCATCAGATGGAATACGAAACTTGAAATTCTAGGAAGTCTTTGCATAATTATGCCATGGGAAATGGTACAGTTACGTAATTGTGGGACATGTTTGCACATGCACGTGTACGTGACCCGTGATTGGGTCTTTCCCAACATTGGCAATAATGTACCAATAAGTCCCATATGCATACTACATGTACTTGGGGTTCTCACTAGAAAAAAATCCACACACGGTTCCTACTCTGCGCAAAGCGTGGAAGTTTCGGAAGTTTTACGGAATAACACCTAAAGATAGGTGTGGCAGCAGTATATGCTATAGTAAAAGGATGAAAAATACTTCTTGGTAAGCAGGAGTTGTCTACTAATGGCATAAAAGTAAAAATACATTGCCAAAAAGCAAAACAATCTGTGACATTTATCATTATTGTTAGGAATATATACTCCAATATGTTTTTTACCCTTGTTGCCACGCATGGTGCAGCAATTTCACACATGGTTTTTCCTTGTCTGAAACCCTTTACGCATGGTATTGGAACCATAGGTGTTATGTACTGGCGAGAACCATGCGTGTACAATACATTTAACACTTCCTTATTACTGCTTACGATATCTTCTGCAAATAGATGATAATGAATTGTCTTCTCTTTACTTCCAACCACAGCTTTTCCTAGCAGCATCTCGTCCTCACCGACTGGCTCAAGCAAGAGCATCTTACCTATGACCACCAAAGACATTACTGTCACAGAAAAGGTAATCATTAGACCCACACAGTTTTTAATATAATGATATGTTATCAGATTTCAGTTAAAGGCAAAGACTTTGAAATGTATACAATGTAGGCTAAGAATACCTGCGATACAAGTTTCCTAAAATGGACACGGACATTTTGTCATATTAGAGAATTAATAATAACAGTGATAATGATGTCATTTATAGAGTGCCATATATGTTATGCAAAATGCTCAATGCATTGAAAAGAGTAACAAATTTCTGCTTATATAAGTACCTCTGTGGGGAGGTAATTTGAGGCCATTTTAATCCAATTTATTGGAAAGACAGTGAAATTACAATGCAATCCATTTTGATATGACGTTTTTATTTGTACTGTTTAAATACACTGCTGTTGACAGGCTTGATTATATATATTTTCTTATATTTTCAGCTCCATCCCTTACTGGTCTTGACTGATGAGGAGAAGAGATTGTTGAAAGAAATGAGCGTCACTCTCCCAACAGATGTTCCCCTGACAAAGGTAAATAAAGGACCCAGTCACCAGTACCCAATCAATCTATATTATTTGTATTTGCAGCCACTCATCTGTGTGCTGTTCTAGTTCTGTATTTACTGTCCTCACATAACTTTCATCATGCACGCACACCTGTTAAGGCTTGATCGCATATATACATGTACATGTATGCATGTATGCCCCCTACATATGTAGTTCCAAGAGATCTGCAGGGTTTTTTAAAAAAGTGTTTCTGACTTTCTACATAGTTTAATACATGGATTAGTGGGTGGAGTACATGCGTAGTACATGTACCTATGTTGCATCACTCTCAACTGCAGTACATGCTATTCATTTAGTGTACAATTTTTTTATTTATTTATTTATTTTTTTTAATGTGGTTACCTTTTAACATCTGAAAAAGCCTGTAATATCTTTGAAAGATATTGAAAAGGGGTGCAGGGGAAAACTGCCCCCCCCCCCCCACCATTCAAATGTATTTTAAACCCCTAGAAATGTAATAATCAAGGAGTCCCTCTAAATTTAGCTGATGATTGGATTGTATTGCATATAATTACTAAACATACTAGTATCATACTTTCATGTCCACTTTGCATAGAAAAGCACTTTATCTTGGACTTGGTTAATCTCTGGAGGTTTCAGTTATTAAAGACTTTTGTTGGCTATGTACATTTAGAGCATGCCATCTGCTTGTGTATTATGTAGTAGTTGACAATGCAGTGTAGAGCTGTGGATCCTTCTTTTTCTTCTTTTTGTTTTGTTCATTTGTGTATAAATGAGGATCATTTAATGAAATCTTAGATATTACTGAGTTACTGACCAATAAAAGAGGAACAGAATAGAGAAAATCCAAGTCCACGACAATTTTGATTCTCAAACTTAATCTATCACCTCTATTCCCCCCCCCCCCACCTAATCAGGAGGAGGAGAGAAGCCTAAAGACAGTGAGGAGAAAGATCCGCAACAAGGCCTCCGCCCAGGAGAGCCGAAAGAAGAAGAAGGAGTACGTGGATGGCCTGGAGCAGAGGGTCTCCATGTGCACCAAGCAGAACAGGGAGCTCCAGAAGAAAGTGGAGGAGCTGGAGAGCAGCAATAAGTAAGTCTGAGGAGAAAGTTTGAAGGTTTGGCTGAATTGCAGTGCCTAATGGAACCAGGGGAGCGTTTCATGAAAGGACTTGTCGTATGTTTTATCCAACAAAGTCTGTTTTATCCGACAGTTGCCATAGTAACGATGCTCCTCAGCCAATCAAAATCATGGAAAGATGTCAGATCTGACAGCTTGTCAGACGAGAAATGTTGATGAAACGCCCCCCAGGTCGTGTTTGAATTATTATAACGAATTTACTAGACGGAAAGCAGCATGCATGGATATCATTATGCAAATGGCATTAGGCCCCACATCTTTCATATCATTTGTGTGAAGGGGCAGATAAACGCCCGTTATTGTCATGATATCGATAACACTGTTGCATTATTCATATCTATTGCACGTATCAGTTTTATTGTGACACTTTGATTTAATGCACATTTGTTGCGCATTTATTGCGCATGCGGTAAGCTGATGCGTGTAATGTTTCATAGCGCGTACAAACGAATGCTATTCGTAGAAAGCATCTTACAAAATGAATTATTCATTTTTGATCATGAATATTGATGGATGCTTAGGTCGGCCTTCTAATGAATCTGGACAAAATGGCAGAGCTTTAGGGGCCTGATGAAGCCTGTTTATGAGAGTCAGAGAATTTGGAACTTAATGTGGTCAACTGTATAATACATGTACCCCAACCTGCATATGTGCGGTGAAATAGGGTTAGAATTATAGTTAGGGTCAGGGGTTGTGCCCAAGGATGAGGGTTCGGGTTACATGTGTGGCCTGGTATTCTGCGGTTATTCCACAGGTTGTGCGTGTGTGACTAGGCTTCTATGCAGGAATTTGTTGACACTTGGTCCGAATGGAGTAGGAAATTGTCATATTTGCATCATTGGATGGTTTGGGAAAAGTAAGTAATTTTTCAATCAAGTTGTAAGTATGCAGTGACATAATAATCAGGAAGAATTTGTCCTTGATATTTTCAGGGGGAGGGGGGGGGGTCTCCATGCTTGGTATAATCGGCAGTGGTGTACTGCATTTTGAGTCCTGAAAGATTTACAGTAATTTTTTTTTCTTTTCTTTTCGTTTCTTTTTGTTTTCAGGTCACTTCTTAGTCAGCTGAGGAAACTCCAGAGTCTTGTTTCTAAGACTACTAGCAAGACTGCTCAGGCCAGCACCTGTGTCATGGTAGGTTTCAAATATGCTTCCCTCGTATTGTTTTATTTCAAAGATAAACTGGAGTTCTGGTCATGTGATTGCCATGCAAAAGAAACTACAATAGGGAAAGGTTGATTTAGTAGTAAGTAAAATTAAAGTAAATTTAGTAGTAAATAAAAATTGATGTACATGTATACCTTGAGGTTCTGAAGTCATGACTAAAGATAAGAAACCAACCCGATCTTGGACCTACAGGCTTTGAGAAACTAGGGCGGTATTCTGAAAATTGTTTTATCTTTTATCTTATCTCCACTGTTTTAATTGTCATAACAAATTTTAAAGGCGTTTTATCTTTTATCTTATCTCCACTGTTTTAATTGTCATAACAAATTTTAAAGGCGTACTTATGATTGGTTTGAACTGCACAAACGACCAGCACGCAAGACAAAAGTGCGAGATGTGAGCCAATGGCGTAGGCTATTTCTTATTGCTATGGCAATTTTTTTTTTTTATTTATTTATTTCTAATCTTTTGTCAGGGTAGCCCATTCACCAATAATTAGTGGTCTTCCATGGGGCCCTGAATGAACATATTTACACCAAAATGCATAACGTATATACAAGAATAGTTAAGAATAAAATTCCATAACAATGTCAGATAGATATACAAAGAAATAATAGATGGGGCACAAACTAATACTTCGTTTGTAGAATAAACATAATCAGTAACTTAGTTCAGTTGCAGAACCAAAGAGGGAAATATTGATTAGCCCCAATGTGCATAAATCATGTTAATATTTCAGAGTAAGCACGTACCTCGTAGCTATTCACAAGTTACAACTTTGTTTAAACAATCTCTTAAATGAATTAATGGAGGGAGCTTTTCTTATCGAATTGTCCAGCTTATTCCATTCAAATATCGAAGATACAATTGGACTACACTTATAACAATCAGTGTGAAATCTTGGTACACGTAAGCATCCACTATCTATTTGCCTTGTATGATGCTCATGTACAACATTAGGCTTGATTAAGCCTACCTGAAGGTAAGAAGGTGCTAAGTTATGAAAGCATTTATATATCATCATAACGCGACTTAACTCAAACCGTTTGTCTATACTCATCCATTTCAGACTTTTGAACAAATCAGCCGACGGCGTGTCATACGTTTTGTTCAATATTATTCTTGCGGCCCTCTTTTGAATTTTTTGCAGCTTAGTTGTATGGGATTGAAATCTATTCGACCATATAACAGAGCAGTAATCAAATCTTGGTAGCACTAGACTGTTATAAAGTAGATTCAAGGAATGTTTGGGCAAAAAACTCTTAGCTCTCTTTATTACGCCAATGTTTTTCTGAGTAAGTTTACATACGTTTTCGATTTGTTTAGACCATTTCAATTCTTCATCTATTAGAACTCCTAGGCATTTGGTGAATTGAACTCTCTTTATCAAAGTGCCATTTAATGAAACGGTGAAAGATTCAATTCTCCTGAGATTAGCACGGGAGCCTATTACCATGATACAAGTTTTTTCAGTGTTTAGGACGAGACGATTTTTCTTTATCCACGTCATGACTCTGTTTAATGCAACAGTTAATTTTTCTTCCAAAACAGTTGCATTATTTGCACTGACGGTAAGTGTCGTATCGTCTGCATACATATCTATGATACCTTCAGGAGTACATTCAGGTAGACTGTTAACATAAATTGAAAATAAAAGTGGACCAAGAATTGAACCTTGTGGCACGCCTAATTTGATAGTTGATGGATGCGACTTGACTCCATTGAATTGGGTGACTTGTTGTCGATCACCTAAATATGATTTGAACCAATTAACAGTGTTATCACTACAACCTATACAAGCTAATTTATGTAAAAGTAGCTCATGATCCACAGTATCAAAGGCCTTCCGGAGATCTATAAAGGCAACTCCAGAAATTTCATTGTTATCAATGTTCAACGACCACTGATTTACAAGTTTTGCAAGGGCGGTAGCTGTTGAATGAATAGGTCTAAAACCAGACTGATTACGGTGTAATAAATTATTCTCGTCTAAGAATTCACTGAACTGTTGATGAACGGCCCTTTCTATAATTTTACTCACGATGGGTAATATTGAAATCGGGCGGTAATTATTCAATGAAGAAATATCTCCAGATTTGAATATTGGTACTACCCGAGCCTTTTTCCATTCACGTGGAACAATTCCCGAAGACAGGGATTTGTTAATAATATCACAAAGAGACTCTGCGATAACATTTTTTGTCATCTTTAAAAGTTTACAGCTGATATGATCTTCACCAGTTGCTTTATCTAAACTCAGATTATCAATCTGTTTCAGTACAAAATCCCTTGTAATCAAATTCAAATTAAATTGAGAATGACCTGGGCAAATGCCTTTGTCCTCGTCAACTCTCAATAAAGGCGTATTCCCCTGCAGGTCCTTTGTAATGTTAAAAGCATTGGAAATGAAAAAGTCATTGAATGCTTCAGCAATATTTGCATTGTCTGACACATTAGCCCCATTAACGTTTATAGTATTGGGAGAAATTGGTAATGACTTAGGCACAAGGTCTCTCAAACATTTCCACATTTTCTTACTATTGTTCTGATTTTGTGAAATCTGGTCTGCATTATATTCTCTTTTTGTTTCCCTCATGAGATGAGTGACTTTATTCTTTAGATATTTGTAAGTGACCCATAGATCATCACTTTTGTTAGCTTTCGCAGCTTTGAGAACCTTATCACGTTCCGTCATGAGCTTGACAATCTCGTCAGATATCCAAGGGCATGCCTTTTTTCTTATCCGCTTTTTACATATGGGTACGTGCTTGTTGATTACATTCTTGAATAAAGTCAACCACATATCCCACGCAACATCAACATTATCTATATCTTTTATGATCTGCCAAGGAGTACTTCTCAATTCGCTGTAAAATTTCTCCTCGTCAAGATTTTTAAACGAGCGGAATTCAGCATATTCAGATTTTGTTTTGATCTTTGCACTAAAGTCGCGAATTGTATACACCAAATAATGATCACTTATGCTAGTTTCAAATATTCCCCATTCATTGTAAAGTTCTTTGTCAGAAACAAATATCAAATCAATCAAAGTAGAAGAGGTATTTGTAACTCTTGTGGCAGTATCAATTAGCTGAGTTAACCCGTACATATTTGTATAAAACATTAATTTTTCAGTATTCAAATCATGTTGGTGTGGCATACAATCACAATTGAAATCGCCTAAAATAATACAGCTCATATCTTCCGAGAGAGCAGAGTCCAAATTTCTGTCTAATTCTTCAAAAAAATCAACAAGAGAATTTGGAGGCCTGTAAAAGTCCCCAACCAGGATGGGGGACTTATTTGGATAATGCAATTCAAACCAAAGGCATTCTATAGTAGATGAAATTAAATCATCCCTTCTTTTATAGTTGAACCTCTTAGATATATAAACAGCCACACCACCGCCGTGTCTCGTACGGTCTCTACGTAATAAAATATAATTATCAACGTGTAATTCAGAATCGTCAATCATGGAGTCGCAAAACGTCTCATTTAAACCAATAACATCAAATGACGCATTTTTCAGAAGTAACCTAAGCTCATCGATTTTAGCAACTAAGCTATGAATATTCAAATGAGCAAATTTTAAACCCCTTTTTCTCAACGGAGGAACTGAACCACTTATCAATTGTTCAGTTTTACTTGTAATCACTTCATGAAGAGAAGCGTTTTCATCTGTGGGGTTAGGTATTATACATGAACTTGCTTTCGCTTGGTTTCCATGAATTTCCCTGTCATTTCTATTGTTTTCAATTAGTCTATCCTCGATTTGGTTTACTTTTCCTTGGCAATAATGGCTTAATTATAATAAGATAAAGATAAAACAATTTTCAGAATACCAGCCGTGAACCTTTATTCTGATCATGTGACTGAATTGTGAAAGAAACTGTCTGGAAGAAATGTGGAAAGGTTGATTACAGGTAGCATCATGGTGGTTGTTCATTACAAGGTTTTGGAATCATCAATATGATTAGAGATTGACTCAGTCATGCTGAAAATGATAAATATTGACATCATATTAACCTGTTGAGCACTAAGCCCAAGATAACTCGGGCTAGGGTCTATGGAAAATATATGTTATACTGAAGTCAAATGGTGCTTAACGGGTTAAATTACTGTAAGAATGTTCATCTTTACAGAGATAGTTTCAAAGGTTGCAGGACAAGTTATTTCTCTGATACAAAGTGGGATATTTTTCTAGATTTTTTACGCAGCTATTGGAAAAAAATTCTTTTAGTTGAGTTTGGTCTTGATTGTGGATCATTTTGATATCATTCTGCCCTGTTTTACTAATGAAGAAACATGCACGCTATATCATAATTACACTGTTTCTGTGACAGCTGATAAATAATCTCATTTAATATTTTAATTTTCTTCACGCAGGTCCTTCTGATGTCCTTTGCCCTTCTGGTAGCGCCAAGATACAACCCATTCAGTGGAGAATCTGAAATCCTAGGACAATCTCTTGTCAAAGGTAAGAATTAAGCCTGTATTGACTGTGAAACCGTAGATTTGTGTGTGATCTCAAACTGTATCGAAGTGCGTGTTGAAATTACTTCTACATGGTGTACCAACATACATACATGTAACTGATAATAAAAGTATTCTTCTCAATATTTAGGTACAACCTACCAGAAAAACAAAATTAAATGATAAAACTTTCAAGACTTTCCTGTACTCACCAATCTCTTCATAGGGTCTGAACTGAAGTACATGTTATATTTGAATGCTGAACTCATTTTCTTTTTTCCACCATTTGTGCCCTACAGGTTCCTCTCGTACTCTTCTGAACATCCAAGAACCAACTGATGTTCCATCCAGTGAGGACATCGCAATGAGTCATTCGCCGAAGATCTTTGTAAATGCTCGTAACGCAGCTAACACATCACCAGCCTTTGATGCGGAAGAGGAAATGGATCAAGACAATGGAATGAAAGACAAAGAGATCTATCTTTCGCCAGTTGCAGTGGAAACAGAGGAACATGCTAACAGATCGGACGTGCATACGGTACAATTAGACAGTCATGGAGCGCAACATGCACAAGACGGAGACCAGGCAGATCATTACACAACGACAGTCCTCAAACGGAAAATACATGTTGTCAACGATGAGATGTAGCACTTGAACATCAAAATAGACTTCTGTGACTTTCAAACATTGAAAACTGACACGATAACCATGTGGAACTCCATGCATGATGTAAGTAAACATGGCATATATTATGCTGTGAAGGCCTATGGATAAACACTTGCTTAATTCCTTATTTTCCAGCCATATTTTGCAGCCATGATATCTTTGATTCTGCAAAGGCGATAAATTTTTTGTGTATTCACACATGTGTAGATCTGATGATCTTCGTGCCACTGAAGTACAAATCACAGATATTATTTTTTGGGTGTAAAATTGGGGGGGGGGGGAAACAGTGCAGTAATTCTGTAATATTGTATAAAAATGTGGCATGCGACCTAGTACACACATGTGTTCCTGTTCATGGGGACATAAATTCTCTTTTGAAGTGCATGTACATGTATGGATGACTGTTTGAAAACTTGAGAAGCTATACTGTGCATGATACATATCAGAGGAGACTGAGAGGTCAGAGTCAGCTTCAAAGAGAAATGTCTTTTCTTCACCTTGAGAGTTCATTCTTTTAGCAGTGTTCACAAACTGCACAATTAAAAAGGAAAATTCTACAGAAGATGATGATTCTCGCTTTCATCTTTTCTTGTTATTCTTCCTAAAATATGATTGTGTTTTACCCCTGTGCTTTTTAAAAGTTCTTATAGGTTCACTTTTTAAGGTAAAAAGGTGGGGACCCTGGGGGATATTTTAAATATGCATTTCTTTTTGAAAGAAACCGGCAGCTGTTTGAATATGTATTTATATTATTTCTCATTAATTTTGTAATGACTTCTGTCATAAAGACATTTGCTTGTACATGTATGAAGCAACTTGTGCTGATCACGTCCTTTAGATTGGTAAAAAATCAAATACGTTTTAGTGACAGACATAAGTTTTTTAGAAACATTTTGGAAAAACTGTTTGGAATACTGTATATGGAAACAATAAATATGCTCGCTTTTAAATGAGCTTTACTTCTGATCAGTTATCTTCTTACAAGGTGGACAAGAAATGTTATGAACTCATTGCCTCCAGGAGCAGGGCGGTGCCTGTATAAAGTCTGGGAGAATAAGAAAATTCACTGGTCAATGGGTTAAGATCTGTTGCAGATAAGGACAGTGTTATTTCCTACTAATCTTGTCATTCATACAAGTTTGCAAATTTAGGTACTTGTTGGTGACTTTAACGGGAAAAAAAAGCAAACGAACCTTCATATTCCATAGGTCTTTAAGTCTGCAAATGGTCTCACAATTTGTGTCCTTGCCAAAGTGGGGAACGTTAACACGGTTCAAAGTTATGTGATTTATTGTGAATGCCTTTTTTTCCCTAAATGTGCAATTTCTGTCATTTTGCTTGGCCCTAATGATAAACTGTCATGCAGGACTATTTGGAATAGGCCTAACTGTATTGAGAGAAACTTCAATATCTACCAATGTTGTACATATTTTCTGTATATGTTGATGTAGATATATTTTGCTACTGTGTGAAAGCTAAATAACTATTTACTTTTTATGAGATGGACTTTATAGCTTACATAAAGAGAAAGTGAATATTTTATATAGAATGGGAAAAGATCATTCAGTTTGTAATTTCTTCACACTTATTTAATAATGATAATATGGCTAAATGTTGTAGAATCAAAATAAATTTTTTTAAAAAGATCAGTACTGTCTGTATCTGCACAATTTTAATAGCCTAAAACATTAAACTCACAAAGTTTTTTTCCCTCAACAGATGATGTACTACCCCAGTTTATCTTGGTCAAATTTGGTTAACTTATGTTTTTTTCTGTAAACGGAATCATACAGATACCTGCAGTTACATGAAGTGAACATGTATCATGTCAAGCTTCACTCTCTTTGTATTGGCATTTCATCATGATCCTCAATAAGAAGGGAAGAAGAGGGTTTATATATGATGTAATATTTGTATCAGTTGAATGGATTTTGTGAATAAAATTGTAAATGAACATACACAGTGTAGATTGCATTTGCTTGTTTCTCGTCTAATACTACTTAACTTCATATTTTCTGGATTTTAAACGAGATGTTAGATGTAAAAATGAAGGCCATAGGTGATCTGCACAGTGGTAATGAAATAATTATAGTGCTGAAATTTGAGTGTGGTTACCGGACACCGGTATGTCAAAACTTCAAGGACATGCCATTAAATTCCTGTTTCTTGACAGACAGACATCAACAGATTAATGAAGTCTTTGCTTGAACTTATTCTTTAGATTACTAAAGTCCATGATGCAGATCTGTAAGATATTGAAAATGAATGGAAAATCCATGTACTTAAACAAATCTTTACAAAAAAAAAAACAAATAAAAAAAAAACAGACCAGCAAGACAAAAAAAAAAAGGAAACAAAAAAGGGCAAGTATGTATCAACATCAACAATAACCGAATGTGTAATGCTGAAAAGGCGTGACATCGCCCTCTCCGTCTCGATCTTTGTCATTCTCGCTCTCCTGCATAAAACCACTGATCTCTCCACTAACTGGATGGGCGGCCGCACGCTGATTGGCTATTCAGAAATGAGGTCACCGATGCGGAGCGTCCGCCATCTTGGGACCATCAAAAAGCCGTTGGCTGTGTATTAGGGTGCAAGATCTTTTATTCAAAGTGCTCATTAATACTTAGAATTTCGGCATTTTTAAAACCTGATTTTACTTTAGAAACTCTTATTTGGCTCCTGATGATATGGCCTGTTTCCTCACAAACCGTGATGAGAGCGATAGAAGAAAAACTGGAATGTCTTTGCTTTTTGAGGGGGTATTGTCCCATATGTAATCTTTTGCGTTAGTTTTGGCGATCTGACTTGCTCTTTAAACCAGCTAAACTGTGACCATGACTGGAATGTGTGAATGATAATGATATGAGAAATAATGTTTGACCTCGTCAACAAACGTAATGCTCCTATCAATTTCGAACACTGTCATTTACACTATTATGTACCATTTACGTTTTGTATATTTCAGTAGGGCCTACTTAGTTTTCTTTTTTTATTTTGCACTTGGTATAGGCCTATTTTATAGTGATTTGATGAAATGGTATATATATTTTTACAATCATTAGCAGTCATATCATGCAATGACCATTTTCATCTCATGTTATACATACACATACGAATCGTTTCATATAACGGCTCACATAACAATTCTTCATTGCATGTAAAAAATAGCCTGTTGGGTAAAATTTTAACTATAGTGCGAGAGTGATTATCTATCCAACCAAATTTCATGAAGTTAGGCAAAATTGTTACCAAATGTGGGAAACATACCGCCCAGTTAGGGTAAAAATGAACAGTAATTACTTTAGAATGGGCTAAATTTCCTTCATTGAAGTTAGGCAAAATTGTTACCAAATGTGGGAAACATACCGCCCAGTTAGGGTAAAAATGAACAGTAATTACTTTAGAATGGGCTAAATTTCCTTCAAATTGGATATAAAAAAGAATTACCCAAAGAAATGCCCAAAGTTGGTTGGATAGGCTACATAAGTACTCTCATGACAGATTTTTAACCAAATATTTTTCAGAGTTTCTTCATGCCATAAAGTATGGGGGTTTTTTTCTGAAGTAATATAAAACACTCCTTTTTCAAGAATTTCTTTTTTTTCTGAGACGCGATGTTTAGCAATATATTTTTTTTTTCTATTTCATAATGATATTTTTAAACAGACTTTTTATATCGGCAATTTTTGAGTGAAATGGATTGAACGTATTATATTCCTCAAGTCCCCCCCCCCCCCCGTGCCCCCCCCCCCCCCGTAGTTACGCCACTGTTACATGAGTTTAACTAGAATGTCTTAGAGTGGAAAGTACAATAATGATAATGATAATTACATTCATAGTGAGATGTATCCAGTCGTTTTCAGCGCGTATGTGGACTCTCTGACTCAGTATTATAATTATCAAACTTTATGAATGAACAAAGAAAGAATTTAAAAAGAAAGGAGGAAGAAATGAACATCACGACCACCTTATTACACTTTTGTACGTGTAGGGGAAGGTGAATTAGATTAAAAGAAAACAGTATGAAAGAGGAATCTGGCAGAAGAGCAACGGAACGAAAGAATTCTATAGGTCATGTATGGGTCTTCATATATTTTGGGTGCCAAGATTTTGAGTAACAGACATTTTTTTGGAAACTAAGATAAAATAATAGTAATGTTACTAGGAAGAGGAAAGAAATTCGCAAATATAGTTAGTGGGAACAAAGAATGAAAGAAAAAAAATTGATAGTGTGTTGGGAGAGAGCTAGATATAAGAGACATAGCAACCGAAAAATTAGAGAGAAATATATGAAAAGGGTGTTGGATTTGAGAGAGGAAGGGAGGGCATCATGATCATTATTATCATTGTATCATTACTACCATTTATTATTATTTACTATTATTATCATCATTATCATAATTATCATTATTGATTTCATTATTATTATTATTATCATCATTATTATCATTATTATTATTATTATCATCATTATTATCATTATTATCATTATTATTATCATTATCATAATTATTATCATTATTATTATTATCATCATTATTATCATTATTATCATTATTATTATTATTATCATCATTATTATCATTATTATTATTATTATCATCATTATTATCATTATTATTATTATTATTATCATTATTATTATTATCATCATTATTATCATTATTATTATTATTATTATTATTATTATTATTATTATTATTATTATCATTATGATCATCAACATTATCATTATCATCATAATTGCTATTATTACATTTCCACAAGACACATTATCAACCCATTGGAAGGCCGGTAAGCCTATACATCATTACGAAAATATGGGCAGTGAAATAAACATGGGTGTGGAGAGGGATTGTCAGGCCTGTGGAGTTGATGATTTCTTAAGCTGCGCGATTCTATACACTGTTCTGTGTACAAGGAATGCATTACAAACCCATGCACCCCGCGGCTTGGTTTACAGCGTTGATGGTTCCAAGATGGCGGACGCCGCGGTGCGCTGGCTTCCGTCTGCGCGGCGTGACCGCCCATCCAGTTAGTGTACAGATATCAGTGCATAAAACTTATCTTTTGTCAATGCTTACTAGTATACCCTTTGATTGCTTCTGGAATGAATAGGAGCATCTGTCTAATCTGTCTTGGGCTGGACGGAAATCATTAAAGAACATTTCCTCATAGTCATTGTTATAGACACGATAAACCACTGTTGTTCTCTAAACTTGCTTTCTTTCATGGTGGCCTTTAAATTTACGATCAACATCCTGTAAAGTAGGGCTAGCGTACTTGTGAGGTCTGCCCTTTGTTTCCTTTGTTTTTCTCCGTGTAATCGTTAAGTGCTGAACCAAGTTTAAGATCTATACCGCCATAATTATTCAGATAATCCTCCCTTTGTCATTTTTGTATTCTGCTGCGCCGCGCCACACTCCTCCGAGTCCCCGGGATCGATCCATTTGCTTTGATGAAATTTGTAAATGTCTTCACACCCTTCCCGTCATCACCGTAAATCTGCCCTTCCTGCTTGCGACTTTATAACAAACAATGCTAATTCACCCTCTTCAATTACTCTTCCTCCTGCACTTAACGAAATTCTTTGTAGATCTGCATGCTACTATCTAGTGTCCACTTGCAAACTGATTGGGGGGGGGGGGGGAGTTGCGGTAGTTACCCCCCCCCCCCCCCCCATAAAATCAAACGTGGTTTACTTTCTGATTCGATACCAGTGACTTTAATGTTATGAAATGACATGATTTTCCGAGGGTTTTTTTTTTCCATCATTTATTTTGTAACTTTTAATATTTTGCTCCCGAAGAGTTTTTTGCTAATTATGCCACTGATAGTGTCCATTACGTCTATCCTTTCTATTCATCTATCTGTCTCTCTGTTTGCTCATCATCATCAAAGATGCCGGTCGCCCCGCCTTCGTTTACTCCTTTTTGTCTATCGGGAATTATGATTTATCAGTAACGTTATCCTTATCTGTGTCTGACTTTATAATTTCTCTCCCTTCGCTCTTATAGTTTTCATGTTAAAATGCCCCTCTCTCTATGTTTATTTACTATTTATTTTTAAGGAATTTAGAGGGGGAGGGCACATTGCTATATGCATAATCCGCCATCTTGAAGCTGGTCAATTTTAAATCAATTAACCATTGCGCTTGGAGACTCTAGATAGTCGAGATGTTGGAAAATGCAAATCTCGGCCTTATGTTATTAAATCCTTTACTAGACGGGATTTTTTAGGTTGATCACAATCATTTTTTTTCCACAACGAAACTGGCGTAAATATTCAAAATTGAATGACAAGCGCCGTTTAAAACTAAAAATAACAACAGCAACAGGTGTGCCCCAACCATGTTTTTGTTTATTTGTTTATTCATTTTTAAGACGACAAACCTATTACGTCTTTTTCAATAGCTATGATAACGGAATTAATGTAAAAGGTACGTTGTAAAAGGCTGTAAATGGGTATAAAAATCGTGATGCAGGAATCAAGTTCACTTGGGGCATACTCCAACGACAACGCAACGCCCCCCCCCCCATATCCCCAATGTTCTGTAGACGTCCATTTTAGCTTCAGCCGTTTATTTTCTGCAGTATTCTATTTTAGAATTATGTTGGAGGCAATATATTTAGGGTGGAAATATCCAGAAACTGTCTCTGATCTGAACTTATGAAGCGTCCCGCCCAGGCGTAGCCAATAAGGGCGTTACCATCACAGAAATAGAAGACGTCTTCTATTTCTGTGGTTAACATGCAAAAAAAAAAAAAATCAGGAATGCAATTATGATTTTCCAGTCTACTGTTCGCACCTAGATACCACTCACGTGTCTTGTGATAAATATGCGTTTATTCATCCGTGTGTGTGTGTAGGGAAATACGATAATCCGAAATTGCTGTTCGTGGAAAGTTTGGTTTATTTCCCCTTCGTCTTCCCGAAATGACAAAGGATTTCGTTGGAGTCAACACCGGAGCACAATGCAAGTGTCGCATGCACATCCTCGCCATGATCCTCGCATTGATGACGTCATATCCAAACTGACTGCACCATATGAGTAATGCAGTATAACAGTACGTGCAAAGGACTGCATTGCATTATTGCGAGCGTATACCGTCGGGATAACAACAAAACTAAACGGGAAACATACCGACGAAGAAGACAATCTTGGACGGGCAGTGTCGTCTTCTTTCTCATATATTGGCGGTAGAAGGGCATTTTGATTATTTCAGCATCTGTTACCAATTTAACGTAAAAAAAATAGGAAAATAAGGATCGAAAAAGAAGGAGAAATACGGGGGAAATGGCCACAACAACCAGCGTAGCGACGACAAGTGCTCTACGGGCATTGCACGCAGAACTGATAAAACTTGAAAAGGAACCAGTGGAAGGATTTATTGTCAAAGCGAATGATGAGAACCTCTTTGAATGGGAAGTTGCAATTTTTGGTCCACCAGGAACATTGTATGAAGGAGGATATTTCAAGGTATCATTAAGCAAGATGGAATATTGAAATATTTTGTTTTTCGTCATGGAGTGTTGGATGACGGAGATGGTCTTTGTTTGGTATCTCTAAAAAGTGTTGAAGATTATAACTCAACGTAAACACCATTGTCTGAGCCCGATCAGCTGTTTGGTGTCCAACTCCATATACACAATACACATGACCTTTGCATTAGAGCAAGGCCATGTGGAATTTGGCCATTGTTTTGTGTATCATCCATTGCATTATGCACATTTGTATATTTTCTTGTTTTCCATTGAGCATAGAACCCTCATGCCATAGTCATGATAGTCTCTTTCTTTGATTCATTCAATGACCATGATGACATTTATTTCATAATAAGGGAAAGAGTTCCATACGTACCCCCCCCCCCCCCCCCCCCGCTAAAAAAAAAAAAAAGGAACTTCAGAGACACCGTATTTTCCACTCTTTTCTACTCAAATCTGTTTTTTCTTGACTAACCATGCCTGCCGACGTGACTCGAACCCGGGACATCTACCTCTCAAGACTGACGCCTTACCTATCGAGCTAGCGAGAGATCGCTGAAAGTGAAGGGTCTCATAATGATTATAACCCGGAAGTCATGATTAGTCTCACTCCCAGGATGCATTGCTCTTATTTTTCTGACTAAATAAATCGATGTCTATGTCAAATGCACAGTTTACGGGTAAGCTCTGAATTCTGACGGAATAAAGCCATATTTCTTAATTTATAGCATTTTTCCGTGCTCAGTATTTGATATTATGATTAGACCTATCATTCCAAGTCATATCCTTACATTTTTTTTCAATTTTAGCGGGGGGGGGGGGGGTACATATGGAACTCTTGCCATAATGAGATCTAGAGTCTAGGTCTAAGACTAAGTCAATGATTTTAACCTTGAATTTGAAATCTTTAACAAAACATTTATATTTGTTTGTCTGCTTCATAATGGTAGCAACTTATTTTCAATTTGATTTGATAATAATATTTGAAATACACTGTATGCTAAATTGTGGAACTGAAAAGTGAATGAAAGGAATATTTGATTTGATATATGTGCATCATGGTTTACTATTCTCACAGAATATTTTCATTACTTATTAGCTACATTATTATGCTACCTTTCTTTAAACAGGCATACAAAAAATATTATTTTGTCTAAAGAAATACATGTACAGGTATGTGAAAAAGAATAGAAGAGTAATAAGAAAGCCAAGCAGGGAAAAAAATACATGGGGGATCGGGGTGAATTTGCCCCGGAAATGCCAAAAAGAGCCCTGGAAAACTAAAAAAGAGCCCCTGAAATTCTCATAGGGTCCAATGTAAACTGTAAAATTTGGGTGGGTGGGCTTTTGATTTATTGCTTGAGTATGACGTGGCTATATCAATTCTGCAAGTATTTTGGGAAGAATTACATGTATGTTGATTCCTGACTTGAAATTTCATATAAATCATTTTTTTTTGGAAAAAATTGTGTACATAATGAATTGAGAGTTGTCCACGATGACATCACAGATGCTAGCGAAGTTGCCAACTCAAGGATTCCCATAATAGGGATTTACTGAAACTTTCAAAGTTCACATAACTCTTGACAGATTGTCGGATTTTCCTCAAACTTTCACTGTAATAGTTTACTCCACTTGTTCTTCTTCGTTCACTGGAAGCACACTGATGTCTGGGTTGCATTCTCCTTTTAAATGTTCAGAAAGTTGGTTCAACTAAAAATTGAAATTCATTTACATGTAGGCCTACTCCCTACAATGCATGTATTTACTCAAGCTCTCATAGAAATTTGCTCATAAAGAAGAAGACAAATTTGGTGATTGATATTATCAGTGAATGTTAAAAAAACAAAGTATTTAGTTTGTGCCATTAATTAGTACAACTGTCAGAATTGATTTTGTTTCTCAACAAAATTAATTTGACATCAAATGATATATGGACGTGACAGACAAATTGACATACTATGTGTACATACTGTGTACAAAAATGTACAATGTACTGTACATTGTAAATTATGCTTTCTACTCAAGTGCATGACATTTAGTAAAGGTCATCTAAAAAAGGCCGTTCATGAAGTAAAATGTACATGTATATGGACTCAAGTTACGCAAATTTACTTGGAAAGTTGGAAAAAATTCACGGGGGTTCGGGGTGAATTCGCCCCCGAAACGCCAAAAAGAGCCCTGGAAAACTAAAAAAGAGCCCCTAAAATTCTCATAGGGTCCAATGTAAACCGTAATACAATGTAGAAAATTTAGGTGGGTGGGCTCAAACAGCAGCCCCGGAAAAAAAATAAAATAAAAAATTTTCCCTGGTACATGTATTAAAAGTACCATTTCTGCGTAAAAGACTACATTGTACGATGAAATTTGCAAATATCTGGATAACAGCAAACAGCAAAATATGGGATACTGTAGATACAGTATGTGCCAATGAATAAGACTATCTTGTATGGCAGAATATGTTTCTAAAAGAGTTTGGTGATGTGACAATGCCATGTGAGTACATACATGTACACGTAGTATGGGACCACCACACCAATCTCGCATGAATGTTTTGCCCCAACACAGTATCTTCTAATTGTTATCCTTATATAAAAATATCAACTTCATTTGCAAATATCTCATATTTACAGAAAGGTCATACTCTTCTTTCTTGTGCAATAAAAATATGGGAAAAAATATGACAAATTTGGCTTAGCTAGTGAATATTTTTCCTGATTTTTTGTTTCCTCATCTCTCATCTTTACCACTCTGTTCTGAGCAGGCCATGATGAAGTTCCCACACGATTACCCATACTCGCCTCCAACATTCAAGTTCCTCACGAAGATGTGGCATCCCAACATATATGAGGTAAGAACAGTTGGTGGTGTGAAGATTACTTGTATTATGAGGAAACGATGTACATGTATGTGTACATACATGTATTTATTTTTAAGAAAACATCAAGAACATAAAACAACGGCAACGACAGAGCAGCTGCATCTATGGTAAGTGCACAACATCAAGGACATCATCAACAACAACTTGCCTCAATACATGTATTTACCGTGTGGCTTTTGAAACAGTTTCAAAAGATTTACATATAAGTCATGCATTTTTCTGTATTTTCTTACTCAAATATGGAATACACTGTACTGTACAATACCTCCCCCCCCCCTCTCTCTCTCTTTCTCTCTCTTTCTCTTTGTAATATATTGAGCATTGTAAACCCTGAATTGTCATTATGAATGCAGTACTTTACAAATGGACTTTCTATTTGATGTGCTATTGTAGAGCTGGGGGATTTTGTAGGGAATTCCCACATTTGCCTTACCAATTCATCGTGATTGAAATGGATGGGGGGGGGGGGGGGTATGCACATGTACAAACTTACTGTACAATGTATGGTCTTGCCATGAGTTCTACATGAACATGTACATGTGGATAAATAGAAACATTATAAACTTTAACCTTTGGACATTTTTTCTACAATGTAGCTGTGTTGTTTGTAGGCTTGCAACAGTGAACATTACGTGCATGAACATTGCAGTGAATAGGTTTTGAATGCCCCAGTATGTACATGTATACAAGACAAGACAAGTACATCAGTATGACTTTCAAGTCCCTATTAAAGACATGCACATACATGCACATGTATAGATAATGCACTCTGAATGTCAAGTCACTTTATATTACAGTTTTAATCCCAATGCGCAATGTACTGTTGATCACCAGTCATAACAGTGTAACCATGTACATGTACATCCTTTCTAGTAGGATCCATGGTGTACATACATGTACATGTACATCCAGGGGAGCGTTTCATGAAAAGTCTTGTCGGTGATTTTCACCGACAACTGTTATAAGCTACTGAAAATCCTTGCATCTGATTGGCTGAGAGCAAATTAGGGGAGCATTTCATCAACATTTGTTGTCTGACAAGTTGTCAGATCTGACATCTTTCCTTCATTTTCATTGGCTGAGAAGCATCGTTACTATGGCAACTGTCGGATAAAACAGACTTTGTCGGATAAAACATCCGACAAGTCCTTTCATGAAACGCTCCCCTGATCTACAGTTGTACATACTGTATCTTCCCTCTGTGAATTCTGGTAGTGGTAGGATGAAAATAATTTCATGTGCATCCATACTGTGTATGTGAGCTGTGTCATTCTTTCTTTTTTTTTTTTTTTTTTTTTTTTTTTTTAAATGTCAGTTTGGAAAAATAGAAGTGCCCCTGAAAAGGTATTTCTCTTCAAATTTCAAATGCTTGCATATAGATCCAAATTAATGAACATCCGCGTATTCGGAATATAAAGAAAAAGCTGGAAAGGAAGGAACATAGTGTTTAATCCAAAATCTCTGTGTGCAGCTAGTGCATGTAATATTTAGTGAGATCTAGATGATTTCTTTATAAAGCATTTCACTGATTCCTAAACCTCACAAATGGATGCAGACACAAATTTTTATGCATATCGTAACTGTAGCTTCATGTAGACCCCCCAGTAAAATGAGAATTCATTCATGTTACATGCAAATATACTGTAGGCCTTACCAGTATCTACATGTACATGTAGACGAGATAATCCTGTCTGAGCTTACATTGAAGTTTGTATCATCATTACATGTAAATATTGCATGGTTTCGTTCAATGGGAATCAGAGTGTGGGCTGAGTCACTTAAGGAGTGGACTTTGCAACTCGTAGGTTTCATAAGTTTGCACTCAAGAAGTGGCATGATTCATATAGAATCCATTGCAGATCTAAAGTTATTACTAATCATTGTCTCACAAACCCACATATTAATGAAAGGCTTGAGGGAATAGTACTTATGATGTACAAACTGTATATTGTATATACTGATTTACTGTGACCTGTTAAACCTTATTTATATGAATTACGTTGCCTCAAAAGAACCACAACAAAACGAAATGTCATTTAACCTGTAGCAATACATTTTACAGTGTTCCACTCAGTCCATTGTCTTCTTTGAAGTTTTGTGTCATTTTAGTAGTTATTACATGTAGATCCAAAATGCTTGGGTCTCAGGAGTACACAGTACATAACGGAAAATGCATGATTTTTCGTTTGTATTTTTTGTTTGTTTTTTGTTTTATACTGTAGTCTACTGTATGTCTACATGTACTTCCACTACAGCACATTTTGTTGATCTTGAATAAGAATGATTTAATTAGATGTGATCATTAAATTCTCTAAATTGGTAAAGCGTTCAGAAATCATAAAGTGTATATTATTAATCACTAATTTTTTTTAGTTCAAAATCAAATTTTTTGGTTAAATTTCTTCTATTTTCATTCACATTGGTTCATGTATATTTAAAAACAATACCAGTACTATGTTAGGAACAAAATGATAAGGTCTTGCAAGTTTCAGAAGGAAAGCTGATCATATTTCATAGGATAGCAAAGCTCTGTACATGTAGGTAAAGTCCCCAGTTTTCCGTTTTCTAAAATACAAATTCTGTGTTCTTCGGTGTTCTAATCTTCCAATTCCGTGTTCTTTGGTGACTGTAAAATACAGTGTACATAATATGACAAAGCAATTCTAAATAGTAAAAATCTAAAACATTGAACGTAAGTTACCCTAATACATACAATACGCACTGCAGTATACATGCAGACGTAACTGAAGCTTCGCGAACACACGCTAAACACCGCGAACAAAACATTTTTGTTTTGTTTTTTTATGTTTTTCGCTGTATTTTTTGTAATTCAAAATTTTTGGCCTAAAAAATCGAGTTTTCCGTGAAATTCCGTGAATTCCAGGTTCTTCCAGAATTCCATGAAATTTTTCTGTTTTCCTTATTGCGGAAAACTGGGGACTTTTACATAGGTTATCCCCAGTACCGGGCAGTTTTGCATTTTCTGTGACTGTCGTGAGTACAGGGGCTATACAGTGTGAAAAACTCTTGAGATATTCTCTGTGTACTGTGGTACAATGCTTGGCACATCACTAATTTCCTTTGGCAAGACACTAATCTACATTTGCCACACTCGACCCAGGTAAGGTAAATGGGTACCTGGTACACTCCGTTTGCGAACCCTTGGGCATGTGCGGCGAAATCTTGGAGCCTAAAATACAAAATCTTGGACCTTCCCTTTTTTTGGACAGTTGTACCCTTTGAATTGTGAATCGTTTGCATGCCCTTTGAAAATAGGCCTTTACAGGCCCACAGGATGAAACATTCCTTTAGAATCACTTTTCTCAAATTAAATGTACAAATATGACACCCCCCCCCCCAATAAAAGGTCAACCAACTGTAAATTATGTAAAGTGCAAAGTGTACAGTACAAATCAAAGTATCAGTCAAGTTTCCAAAGGCCAAAGACGTGTGTAAGATTGGCACCATATTTTTTTTGTAAGTTCCTAAAAATGTGATATATGAAGTCACCGTTTGCATTGTGGCACTATTCAATTAAACTGTACATGTTGTTGGGGCTAATTTGCCAGGAAGCTGTGTCAGTAGTAATACTGTTACAAAGTTGGCCCTCCAGACAGTGTTTGGCATTAATTGTGCAGCTGAATGAATTCACAAGTTTATCTCCTGTAGACATTGCCAATTTTAATGATCCTGCTAGTACAGAAAGCAGCAGGCCTTCTACATGTACATGTACATGTAAGTTGCATGGTAAAATGTAAAATCCCCTTTGTCCCCTTTCCAGTCTGAGTGATGAAAGAATATTGAAAGGGGTGTCATCAAATTTTTCAGGTGCCTGCGCAGACTTTGCCCCCCCCCCCCCCCCCCCCCCCCTCTGAAAAATCTTGGATCCACTGATGTTTACATATACATATCATGTACATGTGCTTGACTCAAATGATCAACTGCACTACAATGCATATTACTTGTGAATGTTTATGAAGCATGCTGGTAGAATATGTGTACCCTCAACAATTTTATGAGTAATTGAAGATGACATGGATCAAAACACACAATCAATGCATAATCTATACTACGTGTAGAAATGTAAGTACATGTTCTTTTGAACATGAGCCAAAGATGAGATTTCCTGTTCAAAATTCAAGAGATCTGTTATGATGATGTGATGGGCATTTGCAAAGTAGACAAACAAAATTATATGGCCCTTTTATTCCTTTGCCAAACACACTGGTATTTTGCCAACATAACTATATGGCACTGAGAAGATATTTCACAGTAATTTGTTCGATGTAATAGATGTGTAATGTACATGTACATACAGAGGAATCAATAAAAATTGAAGTTCAAGTTTAGTTCTCTTCATGCAATTGCACTGTGATAGAAACTGTCTCCAAGCAACAGGAAAAATGTAGATTCGTAGTAGTGAAATGAAAAAAATGGAATAAATGAATTTATGAGAAATTACCTCACTTTCCCTCAAAGGCTTTCAAGAACTTAGGCTTTTTTGTTGTTTTGTTGTAATAATCGACTTGCTCTTCTGTATTATCCTTTATTACATGTACATGTATGTGTAACTGTTACTGTTACATGTAGTTTATTTGTGGTGCATGGAACAAGGGAATTTCATTATTGGAAAGAGAAAAAACACACACATCAACAACAACAGCAAAAAAGCATGGAAAAACTACTTGAGAACATTTCCCTATTGAAAAAAAAGAAAATCCTATAAAGATATAAAGTGTTTTTTTTTTTTTTTTGTGAAGTCTTATACACCACTTGTGTATTTTTTCAGTAGGTGATGGGGGGGGGGGGAGTTAAAACTGCCCCATTCTTACAAAATACTTTGCAGTCATGGCATTAACTCATTACCTTTCGTTTGTTTTTTTCTTTGCAATTACAGAATAGCGGTGATGTGTGTATATCTATCCTACACCCTCCTGTGGCTGATGAACAGAGTGGAGAGCTCCCGTCGGAGAGGTGGAACCCTACACAGAATGTCAGGTATTGGCAAAGATGGGAATGATAGAATACTAGTTAGTAAATTAGTATTAATTATTCTCTCTCTCTCTCTCTCTCTCTCTGCCTGTCTCTCAGTCAGTTTCTTTCTTTTTTATATTTGTTTTGTTTTTGTTTGATTGTTTGGTTTGATTTGTTTTTTCTGAACTCAATTCACCTTTACACTATTTTCACAAAAGCCATGTTCAGAATTCTTTTCAAGAGTTGGTTTCAAGCATGAGTGCCAATCGGGGGGGGGGGGGGCAGGGGATGCATCCCCCTCCTTTCTAAAAAATTGTAAGGGGTGGGGAACACAATAGGGTACATGTATGTCCCCCTGAATTTTAAACTGATGATCTTTTTTGTGTGTGTGTGCGTGTGTGTATTTCCCCCAAAATTTTATGTCCCCCCCAAAAAAAAATTGTTAGAGTCCCCTCCCCCCCCCCCAAAAAAAAAATATTTATATATATATACATAACTTATTGATGCCCTGGTTTCAAGGAATCAAGTGTCTTGATACAGTAAGCAGAGAGAAAGAAATAGAGAGAGAGAAGGAGAAAGCAACATGCAACAAGAAGAAATTTAGAGTACATTCATCTGCATTTTGTATGCATAAATGTACAGTGTAGGTACATTGTATGCCATAAAGTTCATAGTGTGTCAGACATAATCTGTTGTTATTTGGGTACTGTTCATTAGCTAAGTTTCATGTACATGTACATTTTTATACAATGATGTCAATTTACTTGATTGCCCCTGAATTTTGCTGCCAATACATATTTAAATACTCAGCGGTGCATGTACATGTATACGTTGCTGTCATATATACACTTTACAATACGTGCCTAGGGGTAATGATGTAGAGTGATTGCTTAGTCACCAGTACTTGCAATCCTCAGTCATCCTCAGTATACGCTGTGTCACCACCTCTTCTCTGTTACTCAGTAGGATGTTCAGAATTACAAGTGGCTACGGTTTGACCTTACATGACCTCTCGAGGATTACGCTATGGTTAGAAGACTAGATAGATAATGGTAGACCACAAAGGCTATGTTCTTGGAATTTTTAATGTATTTCTATATGTTTCATATGGTTTGAATTACATGCACACTATATTTGCACCAGTACATTCCAAAATACATCCTGCTTTGATAACAGTCAATTTTTAATGTGTACAGTGAACTAGATACATGCAGAAGTTTCTTTCTTTTATTCATGTACATATAGTTTGTTACAGATCAGGACAGTTTTAGATTGCTTGTTACATTTGTCTTTGATAGTGATACAGAAAAAAAGCAACAACAACAAAAAAGAAATACAATTACAAAAACATAAAGCAGGCCCCCCCCCCCTCCAAAAAAGAAAAAAAAATGAATATGAAACAACAACTACTATATACATGTATGTATTCCAACATATACAAGCCCTATTAACAGGTTCTATAGAGAAAAAAGTAAATAAAAGGCAACAATTAAATACATTAAAAAAACATAAAGCAGCCCCCCCCTCCAAAAAAGAAAAAAAAATGAATATGAAACAACAACTACTATATACATGTATGTATTCCAACATATACAAGCCCTATTAACAGGTTCTATAGAGAAAAAAGTAAATAAAAGGCAACAATTAAATACTTCAAATATAGATATCAATTTTCCTAAGATGGGATATGAAATGTGGATGTACATGTACAATGTAGTGTATTTAATCCTTTTGGAATATATGTATATATACATGTATATATAAATGCATGTTGAGATCTGTCTATCTGTAAATAGGGTTTGTTTCAGGTTGCTTTAAAGTGGTAAATGTACACTGTACATGTACATGTACAGTGTTTGTGGATTTCCCATAAGCTTATCATGTGTGCATGGAACTGTTATTATAACATGTACATGTACATGAAGTCTTGTTTATCTACTTTCAATAACTAATCAAAACACTTCAGAATTCAGATTATTATTTTCCTCCCACACATTCTTTACATACGTGAATTTTCTTATTGTTCTGTACACCAAGCCAGTTTGCCAGTTACATTGTAAACCCATACAATGTAAATGTGTATGTTGTGTAAACACAATGGGAAGTCATGCTATTTCAATACATTGGAAATGGTCTGAACATGCAACAGTTGTACAGTTGTTCCTGATTTTGTTGACCTACATTTACATAATGAGGGAAGTTGTATAAGTTGTATTATGTAGTCATGCTTTGAGGAATGCAATGCATTTAGTTGATTGTTTACATGAATGTACCATTACTAGGGTTGCCAACACTCGTGCATTAAGCATGAGATTCGCGCATTTCACCCATTTCTCACGCTCTCACGCTAATCATTAAATTTCTCACGCACGAATCTGAAATAACTAAATAACAATAGAAAATGATAGATTTCAATAAAATGGCGACCAACTCAAGAATTTAGAAGCGCTGAAAAACTTGTGAAAGTTTTCCCGCTTTTTGTCGGAAGCCCTTGATCTCATTTCGAGCGCGTGCGTGTGTAAGATCTGATCCGCGCCTAGCTAGCTAGCCTGACTTAACGTGCGTGGATGATATGGCACTGCAGGCCAACCACGTCCACATCCACGCGCGCGCCCATGCACAGGGTAGGCCAGGCAATATTATATGCATCGATACCCTGACATGACCAGCCCATATACGCACAACACATGAATTCTTTATGTTTATATGGAACACTTTCAGCCATAATGACAATAAAGATGGCAACAGAGGAGGCTTGATACAAGAAATTCTCTGTTTGGATGCTTGCTTGTTGCATCTTCCCATCATGGGTCGAACAGAGAAGGGAACCAAATAATAAAGACATGGTTGGCATTTCAACAAGTGGGTATTCCATGTTCATAATTTTCTTTGCAAGTTTGCATGTAATTGTATGATTTTCTCTCTTCATAATGCCTTTAGGTATACATGTATGTTAAAATACTCTATAAAGTATGCACCAGATCACACAATTTCACCTTGAAAAATTAAAAAGCTCCACACCGTGGGAGGGGGGGACGCCCCCCTTCCACACCCTCCCCCACTCCCTCGCTACGCTCGGTTGGGCTTGGTCACTTCGCTTCCTCGCACTTCGTTTCTCGTATAATCTCACTCTCAACTATTATCCAATGTTGGCAGCCCTGCCAGTACTCATTTCTGGGTTGTGTTTTTAGGTTTTACTGACCTTCACATACAGTGTAAGAATGAGGGACATATGGAATGTGCACTTGTTTCTTCTTTTTTTGCTGTTGTTGTTTTTTTTTTTTTTTTGTTTTAGAAAGAGAGAGTGTACAGTGTGTACATGAATGAAGATAATGTATAGCACATGAATTTTTAAAATCTAATCCAATAAGTACATGTATCATACATTGTATTATCTTTTTCAATGAATATGAGGCTTGTACTAGTGTAGACATGTACATGTATGATGAGTGTTCTTTACTTTAACCTATTAAACAATAGCCCAGGCTAAGGTCTGTCATCTATTTTTTTGAAAATGCATGTTTTAATGAAACCAAATCATACTCAGCCAGTTAAAGGGAAGCTTGAGTTCATACCAGGCGATACCGCATTTATATGCATACTGGGTTTCAAATTTACTACAAAAATGATACGGAGCAGTCATCCCGTCGTAAACCTGTATTAAACGCATTCACAGTAAGCAAGTTACTCCCTTGTTGCAATGCATCAAAAATTTTCTGCGTATATATACTGAATTGGGGTTACTCCGCAGTAAACCGCAGTAAACCACCTGACTGGTTTAATTCGGAGCTGCAATGGAATGTATTCACAGTAGCGACATTTAATGTAGTATCAATTCTGGAACAGCTCCGGAGCTGAAACTAGGCGATCGGTGTTTAGTTTGATTCGGTGTTGAGACGGGACAGTGTTACTCTATTGTATCAAGCAGGACGGAGCTTTCAGACTGACAACCATCCCATATCAGTGATGGAACAGTTCCGTTGCTGAAAACGGATTACTCTAGAAATGCCATCATATTTGAAATACATGTATATGACACGCACAGCTTGAATGTTCACCTGAATGTTTATGTGTAGTCTCATATACCCATTGCTGTGTACAGGGTATGTAGTACATGTACATTACATGTATGTGCTTTTCAGTAAGATTGGGCTGATTTCTTATCATTGTGATGATGTACATGTAAAAACCTGGATTATAGAACTTTTGGGGAGCGTTTCATGAAAGGACTTGTCGGATGTTTTATCCGACAAAGTCTGTTTTATCCGACAGTTGCCATAGTAACGATGCTTCTCAGCCAATGAAAATCAAGGAAAGATGTCAGATCTGACAACTTGTCAGCCGACAAATGTTGATGAAACACCCCCCGGCTTTACTTTTGTAAAGTCACCTTCCCAATTTCTTTGAAATATATGTAGATTCTTTCATAAATTGTAATCACATGACCAGAACTCGAGTTTATCTTTGAGATTTTATACTGTTTTCATGTACATGAACATTCAGTCATGTAAATGAAACAATTTTATCATGTAATCCATATTTGTACATGTACATGTACATGTACATGTACAATGTGTTTATCAATGTGTACAAAGTATGTTCCTTTAATTTCAATATCTTAAATTTTATGCACAGTGAACATTTATTCTGGGTGCTCTTCATGATTTTTTAAAACAATTCTTTTAATATTTATTAATCAATTAATGTCATCTCTCTCCCTCTCGCAGAACTATCCTCCTGAGCGTGATCTCACTACTAAATGAACCCAACACATACTCCCCTGCCAATGTGGATGCCTCCGTCATGTACAGACGATGGAAAGACTCGAAAGGAAAGAATAAAGACTATGAAGAACTCATTAAGTAAGTCTCATATGCACATCAGGAAAAATAAAGAAAGGAAGGGGTTTCAGATTACAGTAAACCTGTCTGTAAAGGCCATTTAAGGAACTGGTAAAGGTACAGTGTAGTCATTACAGACAGGAGGCTGGAACATCCCAGCAGACCAACGGTGAGACCGACATCCCTGTAGACCTATGGCCCAAGAGACTGACTGGCCTACAAGACTGACAGTGTGGATTTAGTTGTGCCATCGGTCTCATGGGTTGCCTGGCAATTTTTCAGAGCAGAGAGTTCACTGGAACAACATTGTCGACTTGGATCTCATATGGGCTGTTGGTCTAGTGGGCTGTTAGTCTCAGGCAGCTGAGATGGCCTTGATCCATAGTAGAAAGACCCCAAAAGAAAAATAAAGAAGAAGCTGTAAAGGGATTTTTCAATTAAGTGGAAATAATAAATTGACTTTTGTACATGTACATGTACAATGTAGATGGGCTTCCACTATAATTGTAGATGAAAGGTGGTAAAGGTCTAATCTTTGAGAGTAAAGTATGTGGGGAAAATTGATTCTCCCATCATAATCCTGGAACATATGCAGTGTTTATGGTATACGGCAAGCAGTTTTGGCCCCCGTTCAGCTGGGATTTGAATTTACAAAATGAATGCTTACAATTTACTAACAATGCAGTTAATCAGTTTTAGACATTGAAAAGGGTTGATTTGAGCCAATATTCCTGTGAGTTTCTTGGTAAAGGTTTTATCATGATCAGGTTAAAATGTTGAGGCATGTGCCCTTCCTTCCTTTATGCCAAGATATCAAAAACTGTATCAAATACATGTATATATGCCAGCATACAATGTGGGTCACTGGGTAGTGTATATGTATGTGACTGTATATCCTGTACGTGGGATGTATTTCTGGGCCTATGTAGTTGTCGTGGGAATTCTGGAATGACACCCTTTGCCAAGAATTCAGAAACACCTAAACGTACGTAAATCACCCCCATGAAGTACAGAGTACCAGTAAAGTATGCTTGTGTTATGAGTCATTTTCCCTCAAAAATGGGGGAAACATGATACATTGTGCATACAAGTACACTGTATGTTTTGCATACACATGTTATTGCTTTATTTACATGTAAGAAGCATACCAAAGGAAAGTGTTGTAGTCGAATGGTGTAAGGCACTTTACTGGGGTCCCGAGAATCAGGGGTTCGATCCCTGGCACGGCTTTTATGCCCTGGCCTTGAGCAAAGCATTTTATGCCCATTGCTCTTTTATTGTACATTAAATACATTGTATATAGGCAAAGGGATACCAACTTGTGCATGTGTGTGTTTAAAAAAAAAAAAAAAGGTGAAAATTCATATCTCAAGTTAATGGGACTTTGGATGGTGCTTTGGATATGATGAGCTCTATACTGTTACTGGCATGAAGCTAGTAAGATATAGAAACCAATTTATTTGACATGAAGGGGGTGTAGTAAGACAAACCGATGAAAAAATGATCACTGATCAATGTCTCTTTTAGTTTATCCATTAAATTGAGAGAGAAACTCAATTTCTGGGAAGGGGGAAAAAAATGAGCTTCCCTACTTCAACTTTTTTTTGTCAGTTTGGAAAGAAGAAATATCCCTTGGAAACAATTGCTCTTATTGCCCTCATATTCAAATATGACAAGAAACGGCTGATTTGGCCCAAGCATTTGTGTGTAGTCCCATATACCCATTTCTGTGTGCAGTGATTATAATTGTGATGATCAAACCTTGGGGTATACACCAATTTTGATGTACTACTACTTAACCTTTCCTGAATGCTTTGAAACAGTTTCATTCATGTTGTAGTTGCATGACCAGAACCCAGCTTTATCTTTAGGTGGTTGTCAGAAAAACAACAACAACAACAACAACAAAACATGCGGTAGCATACATGTACTGTATGATTTGTATGTAGATCAGAATTTGTTTTGCTTTTTGGCTTGCAGCGACTAATGAGTCAGTGGGCCTTGTGCCACTGGCGTCCCTGAGCCAAGAGAGATTTAGTCATTTGTAGTCACCCTCATTTCAATGAACAACTTGCCTATTGTTGCCCAGAAATGCCTCTCTTATGTACATGTATTATAAATGCTGAAGTGTCAAAACTGTCAGTTGTTCTGACTGTATATGTATTCTTAAAACTGCATGAACTCAAGAAACAGTGTTTGTGTCAAATCTAACTTCAAAGCAATGAAAACATATATGCAGGAACAGTGATCAGTCTTTCTGTGGAAAGCAATGAAAGATTTCTTAAAAGTTTTTGTTTAAGGGGCTTCTTTGTGGAGTTCTGTTTAAAGGTAAATGTACATTGTATGCTAATACATGATTTATTGTGAGAAATCTCGCCTCCATAATAAGATGTCCTAAAGAGAACTCCCAAACACTTTCGCAAAGCTTGGATGAGGGCGTTATCAGATTTATTTTGATGATTTGTTTTCATTTGTTCTTCATCTTTCTCCAGGAAACAAGTCAAAGCAACAGAGATGGATGCGCAGAAGGATGAGGTCGTCGTGCCAACCACCCTTGAGGAGTACTGCATCAAGACGAAAGAAACCCCACAATCTCAGAGCTCAGTTGACCTGGCTGACTTCTACGACGACGATTATGGTGTGGACGATGATGATGACGATGACGAAGATGACTGTTATTATGATGATGAGGATGATTCTGGCAACGGAGAGTCGTGACAAGAACTCTCATCCAATGAACTGTTTAATATATCACTGTATATGATGTCATTTTCTCAGAAAAAAACTCATTATCCTGCATTTTAAAAAAAAAGAGAAAAAGAGAAAAATGTTAACTGTGAAAGATGATCATCTTGCAAATACTCAACAAAGTGTTTAACTCTTTTACTGCCATTTTACAAAGAAGCCATTTTTGTGGATATAGTTATCTGTAGATAGAAGAAACCATATTATATGCTTTTTGATCAACTTGGAAATAAGTAAGTTTTCACCACCTGTTTAGTTTTGTATTAAATATATTACTAACAAGCAGGATAGCTTTCTATGTTTCCTTCTGTATTTTTTTCAAAATCATATTTGATGGTGTTGACACAGGTGCAAAAGATGAGCTAAATTCTTGGAGCCTACGGAGTGAGATTGCAAATCAAAAGTTCTTGGATCGATTTGATTTTTTTTTTCTCCTTCTGGATGGATAATGTACATGAAGCTTTTCCAGGATATCAATTTTTTTTCTCATATTTCATTGTTCAATCCTCTAGCACATGTTTTAGAAAGCACATTTTTTTTCAGTGCTCACCTTTCTTCTTTTGAAATATCAAACCGTACGATGCTGCATTTGATTTGTCGAGTCGTGTTCGTCAAGTTCTCACTCATTGCACGGCGGAGCGACGGATGATCAGTCATCGTTCGGCCTTCTGCTTAGTTTCGAGCCAAGATGAAGAGTTATGTTCATCAAGTACTTGTGAACTTGTAGCGCAGAAGGAAATTGGAAACAAATCACCACCAAAGCAGCATAAGTGCATCTTTCCCAAGCCTTCCTGAGTTACCATCCTGCTCAATTTTCTTTACTTCTTTTTTTGTGAGAGGATTGATAGATATGACTAAAGGAAATTGAAAAGTAATGCCAGTTTGGCGACAGTGTGAGTTGTTATTTATTGATGGGAGAATGTACAAAGGTTGGCAAACTGACATAGATTATGGTTTAGATATGTGATCATGGTTATAATTCATAATTTCTTATGTATCTCTATGTGCGTGTGTGTATCCTTATATTCTATTTTATTTCTCTCTTTTTAAAAAATGAGTAATGTTGCGATGTATGGAACAACTTCTGATGTTTTTATTTATACTTTTTAAAGCCCAGATTTTGTATGAATGTTTCGCACTGATCTAAGCAGAAGTTCTGTTCAAATGATCGGGAAGAGAGATTTGATTTTTACTAATGATGCTTGGGACAATTAAACACTATAATTCCGGGAACATTTCTTAGATGCAGGATTTGGCGCATGCATTCAGCCATAACTATCACTGGTAAACACAATACTGAACAATGAAAACTAAAATTTAGATTTTCTGCTCTTATTTTTGGTGGAAGCAAATGCAAATAGTGTATACAGTACAGTATTTTCACTTGAACACAGTATTGTTTTGCTTTTTTATGTTGGAGGTTTTGCCTCCATCCTAATAGGTTACCGTAGTACATGTTCTAATTTTGTGCATTTTTCCAATCTGAGTGTAATGTACTGTATGGTATGTGTTGAAAGTGGATTATGGTGACATCAGATGAGTGCTAAATTGTATTGTAAGGTTTCATCAGAAAGGGAAGAGGCAAAAAGAAAAATGAACACCAAGTTCTTGCATGGATAATGGATACTGAATATTTGAGTTTTGCAAGGGAATGTTCTTCCAAATGGATAGATATTTGATGGCAAAGCTGAAGCAGTAGAGTTACTCTAGTATTCAGCAAACAGAATATTCCACATAAATGCAATTTGCTGTTGTAGCACATTAGCACGGTTCAGTATGGGTATAGGTGAAGGTATATGTCTGGAAAATTCAACATTCATTTGACCTTTCCAGGTCCAGATTTTTAGGAAACTGGTGCAGGTGACTTTAAAGTGTACCAAATACCTGTCACTGAAAAATAGTTTGCCTACAGTTAGAATGCATGTAAATCTTCCAAAACTTTATTCAATATTCTGTGATTTGACAGTTAAAAAGTATCATGAAAATTAAGGATAACAATATACTCGGCATATGGAAACGACATTATAATTTTGTTTTATAAACACCCTAATATATGCCCCGTTGTATCTATGCATACATGGATTAGTCTGCTCACTAGTTGCTCTCATGTTTAGTGAGAATATAATCCATGAAGTTTATGTAATATCTTTTGATACTCCTGAGTAATATTTGAAGCTCCTATTTTGAATTTAATACAGGAAGATGAAATCGCTGACATAAAGAGCTAAATGTCTTTTGGTGATAATACTATAAGTTACACATGTTTCTCTGCCACTCATCTGAATATTTTTTAAATTGATTTTTTAAAAACATTTTTTTCCTCCTTTCCTGTTGCTGTTCAAACCATTCATCTGTGGAATTCCAGAAAGGTGATATGTCATATATTCTAACACAGAGTGAATATCTTCTTGGCTGTAAGCAGAAACTAAGATTTGTGTCTTGATTGACGAGTTTAGGAAAAGATGAACAAAAACCTGTATTGGTGTGGTATAATGGTAGTATTAAGGTATGATATGAAAATTGTTATCTACTCAGTTGATCATCTCTTTCACTTAGCACCACATGATGTACTTTCTTTGTTCAAATGCACTTCTCTTCTTTCATAAATGTAAGTTGACTGCCTAGTATATTTCCCTTTTTCACTCCATTCACCCATTTTTATTATTTTTTTGTAATTGTTGGAGATGTTGAAAACAAGATGTTAACCCATTCGTAACAGACATTATTTAAAGCCTAATTTGATCAGCTTTTATTCTTCAGATTGGCAACACCAACATTTTTATTTTATTGCTATATTTTTCTTATAAAACATCATGTATCTGAAATGAATATAAATTGACATAATGTATGATGAGAAGTCATAAAGTTGCCAATTTGCAGGGAAAAACAGTAATTTTAACATTTTCATCGAATTGCCAATTTAAGGATTTTAATGTTTATTTCCCTTTTTAAAAAAATTCAGCATCAAACAACAAATATTGATGCAACCAAAATGGGCACAGTAAGTGTAGAATTTTTTGCTCTTTCTGCTCATGTATTTGGTATGATTTTTAGGGCTTTGCATCAAAAGTTATTAAACCAAACCACATAATGTGGACCTCTGTCACGAATGGGTTAATCTGTAACTGCACAACGATGTTGATTCTATTCAAGCATTTCGTTGCAACAGACATACTTATCCCCTGCATGATAGTAATAGGGCAATTTCCACACTATTAGAGTGGTATAAAAACACTTTTGCAATTTTTAAACTTATTTCCGAGAGATGAATTCACATGTGCCGAGAGTCTGATGTTTCGTTTGTTACTAGTTCATATGCTTGCATGCAAAATTTTATTTGTATTATACTCTTACTTTTGTTAAGTTATGATCATTACGAAGGAGGGACATTGAAAACTTTTCAGGTTGTTCCATTTCAAAGAGTAATGATCATAGAAAATGGGAGTGTTGTATAAATAGAATTTTGCCTGCACTGATGGATCATTTTTACCAGTAATCCAGAAATAGCAAGGCGTTTCACTCGGAGCAGAAGCAATTTTTTTTTCCTTGTTAATGATTGTCAAAGCATTTCAAAGATTTGAAGTTGGGGTAAATTGTATTTGGTTATAAGAAAGGGAGTTATGAATCTTTAAGTCAGCAAATGCATTTTTATATATTTGAAGTTAGGGGGTAATGGGGTTGCATAATAACTAACAAAGTATTGGACATTATGTAGTATTTGTACACTAGGCCTCGAGACTAACGGGCCTTGTGCTTATGTGGGCCGTAAAATAATTCCATGCCCCCAAATCCAGTTGTTTCCTTCTAGACCCCCTCCCTGAGGAGAAGAAGAAGAAGAAAACTAAGTGGAGCTTTGGCCTACTCCCTGAAACAGAAGCTGGAGTTCTGGGAAACATTGAAAACAATTTGTGATATTTCTCATTTCTTTCACACAAGTTTAATAGGAAGAATATCATAGTAGAAAGGTTCCTTGAAAAGAACTGCTCTTCAAATGCCCTCATGTTCAAAGTAGGATGAGAAATAGCTGAAATGTTCAGCTTGAACTTTCATGCCATATTTGTGTGTGGTCCCATGTACTCATTTTTGTGGGCAGTGCATGTGCCTTCTGGGGAAAATGAGCTGAATATTTCCTATCTATTTGATGATTGCAAAATCTCATACTAATCACCCATTTTCATATAAAACTATCTACCTTTCCCAGTTACTGAGAGACAATTTCTTTCACGATGTATATGTGATTGCATGACTAGGGCTCAACTTTTTCTTTTAAGAAGACCATTAATAATAGTCAGTACCCATTATTTTGCTTTGATTATGTCTACCTATACGATGTATCGATTTACCCATGCCAAAGTGCTTAACTGCAATGGAATGAAGAGTATATGAATATCAACAATGTGACATCTTTTATGTCTGTGATACAATGTAATCGAGACACGGAAGCCGAGTTACTTTGTAATGCAGGACTTTTCAAGTATTTAATAATAAATCTTGTAAATTGTTGACAAAATGTATAAATCAGAAATGTGTTCTCTTTGTAGATTTTGTGTGTGTCTTCCTAGAGATGAGATATGTGTGCATCTGTTCATAAATTGTACTTTACTAAAATAACTGTTTAAGTAAGGGAAATGATCTATAAGCTATAGAAATATTGGGATAATTATTATCTGCAAGATTAAAGTCCATGATGAAATTAAAGACAGTGGACATCAATTAAGAATTGATTATAAATTCTTTAATGCATCCTTCAAAAGTATTACACCCCAAATAGTTATTTCACAAGCACCTGTAACAGCACACCCATTTCCAAAAGCAATATCACTTTCAGTTTCAGTGATCTTTCAATTTTTTTTTTTTCCCTCAGGATATTGCATTAGATTAAGGCTAGTCATTTAGGCCAGAATTCACAGAGGTGGTTTAAATTGAGACCATGGTTTAGGCATATTTCGTGGTATAAGTGCGCTAGATTAAGCACATACACTAAGAAAGGTCCAATAATGAACGTGTGTTTGTGGCAAAGGGTGCTAAATTTGCACTATTTGCCATGGTTCAGACCACGGATTATGTAAACTAATTCAAATAAACCATGCATAAATTTACATAAACCGTGGTCTAAACCATGGCAAAAAGCGTGAATTTAGCACCCTTTGCCACACACACGCGTTCATTAGTGGACCGACCTTGGTGTACGTGCTATAAATTCAGTGCACTTATACCACAAAATCTGCCTAAACCATGGTCTAAATTTAAAACACCTTTGTGAATTCTGGCCTTAAAGTCTTAATATTTCAAATAGAGCATTGACATTATGTCTATTTTTAGGAGGAAAATATGATCTTGTCTACCACATGTAAAATGACAGAGATACTTGGTAAATATCGGCAAGTGCCACATTCATTTCCATTTCTAATGACAATAAAAGGCATACACCCAGAGGAGGTATTGATATACCGTAAGGTCTCTGACAAAAGCAAAAAAATTACAGTACAAGTAACTTGCAATGAAATTACATATTATATACCAATATTTCCACCCACATGTACATGTAGGCCAGTGAACTACACTGGTTGCAGTACATGAATCGAACTACAATACATGCACAAATATTTGTTTGTAATCTGGATCATTTTACGTGATATGAAGACCCGATTGATAAGTTTTCTCTTTTCTTTGGTAGTAATATTTCAACATTAGGATATAGCTGCAAAAAATACACTCTCTGTAGAGAATTTGCTTTTGATATAATACAGGTAGTTATCACATTTGGCAGTTCAGTCACATACATATACAAGGACAAAGTCTAATGATGAACATACATGTATATGCACACGAAGAAATGAGTTTGCATTATCAGTACACATAGGCAGGGGTGATATAATTATCTTACCCTCTTCCATAGCTATATATTAAAAATAAAAAGTCCTATGGTCTGAAAATGAACGTAAAATACTTAAGGGAATTATTCAAATAGACTTTCATCAAAACATGAAATTGTTAGATATTGATACGAGTTAAAATTAAGTAGAATGAAATGTCTCATTAGCTGCATGATTAAGAAATCTCCATAACAACATAGTATACATCATTCTAGTGCATGTACCTTGTGCCCATTACATATTCCATCAAAATGATATACTGATCAATTAAGTCACCATAAGCAAAGTACAGGTCAGAATTTCAAAAAACTGTTGAGGTTTTGATACTCAAAGGCAGGGTTCTCACTAGAAAAAAAAATCCATGCATGGTTCCCACTCTGCGCAAAGCGTGGAAGTTTCGGAAGTTTTAAGGAATAACACCTAAAGTTAGGTGTGGCGGCAGTATATGCTATAGTAAAAGGATGAAAAATACTTCTTGGTAAGCAGGAGTTGTCTACTAATGGCATAAAAGTAAAAATACATTGCCAAAAAGCATAAAATCTGTGACATTTATCATTATTGTTAGGAATATATACTCCAATATTTTTTTACCCTTGTTGCCATGCATGGTGCAGCAATTTCACACATGGTTCTTCCTTGTCTGAAACCCTTTACACATGGTATTGGAACCATGGGTGTTGTGTACTGGCGAGAACCATGCTCAAAGGCTTGTGCAAACTAGTTCTTCTACTCATACCTTCAATCATTTGCTTTTCAGTCAGAATGATCTTGAACAGAGCCCTTGACTTAGTCGGGACAAGGTAAGTTGACAAACTTCAATTTAACATTGATCACATTACTCCAAGGACTTGTAAAATGTAAATACTACACAAAAACAAGGACATGTATGAGTACTCCACTTTGACAGGATAATATGTTTAATGACTTATCTTTCACAGGGTCAAATTGAGTAGGCCTTGTATCCTTCCGAATATATTATGTAATAACTATATTTACCCTAAACAGAGACGTTTGATTTTGAACTCTTCCAATGTCTACATTTACCCTAATCCATGTTTGCATCGAAAATTGTAGAGATAAAAGTAACCAGCTCTCCCTAAATGCTCCTATTTTTTTTTCTTACCTAAAGTATGACAGGTCCTCTGCAAAAAAAAAAAAAAAAAAAAAAAAAAAAAAAAGAATAAACCCAATGACTTTTGAATGTTCAAACAGTAAACACCTATACACTTAATACAAGAACCACCCAGTTCCTATATGCAACGTAACTACATAAAGAGCACATGCACACACAACAAAAATAATGCCTCTGGCACCACCTTTGGTAGGTGAAGGCATAAAAACACACAAGACATTAATAGGAAAGAAAGAGTATATACTCAGACAAAGAGGTTGATAATGATTTCTGTAAACAAAAACCCTGTAAATATTCACATCAGCCATACAGAGAAAATACATGAATAAATTTAATAAGGATCTCAACATGAAAAGTTCAGCAGATTATAAATCCTTTTTGTTTGTTTATATATGATTCGTTTTTAAAACATTGTAATTATTTCATCAAAAGTATCTCCCCATAATATTTCTTATATCCCAAGAAAAATGAGAACAATCATGTAAAATTGGAGATTTTGGCACATAAGATTTCTAAAAAGCAAAGGACCTTGCATCATGCAAAGCACACAATAATCAAATTAATCAAAATGAACAGAAACTCAAGAATTCAAAAGCATCAAATAAATTCATTTCATACACTAGGTACAGGCAAAGTCTACATGCGCTAGGTACATGTACTTTTACATGTAAAGTCTAATGAAAAAAAAAATATTCAAAAGGAAAAAAAAATGCAAAAAAAAAAGAGAGCAAAATTCCATCACGTTGTTGCAGCATTACTCATTGTTGCAAAGGTACTCATGTGTTGCATGTACTGGAAAGACAGAATCATCACTGCAAAACAGCATGCAATTTCATACATTGATCCATTCAAGACAGGTCCACATTTTGTAGTTTTGCCAAATATTTGATACAGAGCCCTAATGTAACATACATTAGCTGAAAGAGCAAATAACTCTTTACATACTGTGCTCATTTTGATTGCATCTGTATTTGCCGATAACTTTTGATGTACAAGTAGATTGCAGAGCCCTAAAAAACATACCAAATACATTCAGCAGAAAGAGTCAAAATTTTGCACATACTTGTACCCATGTTTATTCTGTCAGTACTTATCATTTGATGTTGAAATTATTTTAAAGGAAAATAAGCACTAAATTCTTAAATTGGCAATGCGATGGAAAATCAGTTTTTCCATGCAAATTACTCATTTTCAAACTTTTCAACATACTTTCTATGAATTTATATTCAATTCATATACATGACTTTTCAATCATTAGAAAAATGATGCAATATAAGAAAAATACTGGTGTTGCCAATTTGCAGAAAAAGGTGTGATCAAATTAGGTTTCAAAATAATTCCTGTCATGAATGGATTAATCAAAGACTCAAATGTTATTCCTCTTGATGCAAGAAGAATACCATTACCATCCTCGTCTTCTTCATCATCACTGATCTTTAGTTTCATTTCTAAAACAGATGGCTCCAGCAACGCATGCCTGAAATTTTAAAAGATTACACCAGTGAGCAAAATATTCAACCTTTAATTCTACTCTCTGGTAAGTGTAAACTACATTAAACATACAACACATCAAAAAATTTTTTACAAGCCATTCTTCATGGTTAAGGGAGTTGTACAGGCTCTCAGTGAAAAGGCTTTGTACATTATCTTAAGTACCATATTGTAAAATATGAGGAATAGTAGATGGTTAGTCTACATTTCCAGAACTCTGTCCAACATATTTCTATTGCTACAAGCAACTGCCACAATCCCACACCATATTCACTCACAACCAATCACATGCAATTATTTCAGAAGTGTACTGGGTACATGTATATTAAAATCATAAATTTTGATTGAAAATAAATTCATCAAAATCAACCTGGTCCCTTTGTCCAAAGCCATACACCTTAACAATTACAATGAGAATAGTGAATAAAAATTCTTGTAGTTTCAGTTGCGAAGTAAAATAATCAGCTGAAAACAAAGATGCACTTTATACATCTCATAATTTGCAGCTGTACTGTTATACAGTGGAACCCTGTTACACAGACAACTGCTGTGAAAAATTCTGACTATAACATGGTAATTTTACTGGTCTCATTTCTATAACCCTGAGAAGGCATTATTTCATCGCATCAGCGCAAAAAAGCCTCTAAATGTATTGTCACAGAAAAGACATTATCAAATAGGAAGCATTTTATAGCGCTTCTAATGAAAATGCAGATGTGGCACTATTCTTTCTGAATGAAGTGTTTTATCAGCAAATTTCTTTTCTCTTTGATTTACGAGAGTAAACCTGTCACACCACTTAAGGGTGTTTTTGTGCTGATACAAATTTCAAGATCAGAAGGTTGTTTTCTTTGTTCTAATGAGATTCTCATAACAAGATACCACTGTGCAATATTTACATGTTTTCCCAAAACCCTTCTGCTGCAAGAGATAGTGTAAAAAATTTCCCCGAGTTGTTATCATTGGCCAGAGTTGTCAGCTGCTTTGTCCCTTAGCTTATAATGGATATCAGGAAGTGCCCGTAACTTCTGTGCTGCCTGTATAAACATAAAAAATAGAAAAAGTAGAATTAAATACATGTAGCTATAAAACCAGAATTACAATAAACAAAACATGCTTCACTGGTAAGAATGGGAAATTTAATCCAATGTTTGAAATATGTATTTACAGAAAAGAGAACAAATCACACCCAATCAAATATCAAAATTAACCCATTCGTGACAGGAATTATCTAAAGCCTAATTTGATCAGCTTTTATTCTTCAAATTGGCAACACCAACATTTTTCTTTTATTGCTAATTTTTCTTCTAAAACATCATGTATCTGAAATAGATATAAATTGACAGAATGTTTGATGAGAAATCATAAAGTTGCCAATTTGCAGGGAAAAACAGTAATTTTAACATTTTCATCGCATTGCCAATTTAAGGATTTTAATGCTTATTTTCCTTTAAAAAAATTTCAGCATCGAACAGCAAATATTGATGCAACAAAAATGGGCACGGTAATTATAGATTTTTTAGCTCTTTCTGCTCATGTATTTGGTATGATTTTTAGGGCTCTGCATCAAAAGTTATTAAACTAAACCACATAATGTGGACCCTCTGTCACGAATGGGTTAAGCAAACTGACAAAAGTAGATTTCAAAGAAATGAAAATTTAAATGTACTATGTTGAACCTAATGCTGAGATACGAGGACTGAAATATATCTTACAATACATAAAATCTTTCTGTTAAATAGCTGATTATCCATGTAAAACGAATATAATCAAATTCAAGTTTCCTGTTCTTGATATAATTTTTCTAACATTCACTTTAGAACTGTGAATGCATAAAGCATTTCAAACAATCTTTGCATATAGATATATTTCACAAAATGAGTTCGTTGACACTTGACTTTGCATTATCTCATATAACTTAAATAGAAGTAGAGGTGTTAAGGATTTATGTTCTAGTCCATCAAGTAATTGTGGATCAAAAAGTACATGCATTGGGTGCTGCCACCACATTAGAATCAATCAACAAAATATCAAAATTCAAATCAAACTAGAAGGTAAACATGTACCTGTTCAGCCGTGAGATCCCTTTGTGCTTGTGCTAGCATCTCATATCCCACCATGAACTTCTTTACAGTAGCAGAGCGAAGCAGAGGAGGGAAGTACAGTGCATGGAGCTGCCAGTGGCTGTTGTCTTTATCAATATCCTCCCCAGTAGGGGCACCTAAAACATAGGACAAAGTAAAAAAAAAAAAAGCAAAATATTTATAAACATGAATAGAGACAATCTGGTTAGGAGGAAGGCTCACTTTCTTATTACCGGTAAATGATTTTAATGCCATTTGTATCATTATAAGAAGTGTTCGTTGATGGCATGATGTTGATATGAAAACCCTTTTATTCTATTTTCATGCGAACAATCTTTTTACAACATACTGATACAGAATACTTTGTCTATATCCTTTGAAAGTTTTGATGGTGGTAGAACCAATGGCAGTGGAAGGCTTCATTGTACACCAAGTATTCTTTCTTGAAGATGATTGTGGTCCTGAAAAGGACCTACCCACTCTCGACGTTTCGGTAAGCATGTTCTTACCATGTTCTTACATTCTCCCGAGGACAGCAAGAACATGCTTACCGAAACGTCGAGAGTGGGTAGGTCCTTTTCAGGACCTCACTCATCTTCGAGAAAGAATACTTGGTGTACAATGAAGCCTTCCACTGCCAATACTTAGTCTGTCCACCAAAAAGATAATGTTATTTCTAATGTGTTTGACAACAAAAAAATATGAAAGATGGCGAATGGCACGAGCTAAGCATGAATCCATCAGATTTCAGTGTAAATGTGGCTCCGTTAACTTTTTTGTTTATCTTATGTTGCTTTAACTGGTGCAAATATGAATGAGTGTACAGGAATGATGGAAGCAATTTGGATATCAAGTTACTGGTTTGGTTTAGTTTCCCACACAATTGGACCCTTTGCCTGAATTCACATACGAGGTTTATATTCAAACCATGGCTTAAATTCAGACTTTGGTTTAAACTTTCAAAATTGTATAACAGGCATGTCTTCTTGTTCAATGGGAGGCAGTTATGTGCTTTCATAAGCTAAGATCATTTACACTAATCTACAATTATTTACGCTGTATATAAACCATGGCTTAGACCACAGTTAAAATGAACCTCCTCTGTGAATTTGGGCCTTCATTTCTCAACAAGTCATTGTCAAATGGTTATCCCATATACTACTGTGTAATTTACATGTCAGATTTATGGACTGATCTAAGTGTGAATATGGGTCAACAGAGTTCTAGGATGGAATATTCTATACACAATGTTGTAAAGACCATACATACCATGCCAGCCCATGGAGTAAGGGAAGTTGCTCTCAAAGAGATTGTCATACTTGATGAGCAGGCGCTTCATGATGTCAGCCAGATCTGAAAATGAAAAGAGACAAAATATCTTCTTTTTGGAGCCAGAAGGGCATTATTGAGTTAACCCATTGGCTATGAGAACCGGGTAGCCCCTGCACTATGTCTTTGGTAATTTGAGAATTTTGTAGTCAACGAGTTAATGCCCTTCTAGCTCCGAACAGACAATATATCTATACAAATACAAATCATTTCTAGGGATACTCTATTCCAAGTTGAGCTTAATCTGACAATCCCTTCATTGTCATTACTAGAGAATTTTCATTCAACCTTTAAGTGTGACAGACAATAGGACACCAGTATGGCACTCCTGAATGGTCACAGATCTTTACATCCAGTTTTCTCTATTATTCTGGTGATTAGCCTGTCTGACAAGCTCTCATTTTCCGTAAAGAGATTCATTTATTATTACTATCATTATTTGTCCTGCATGGAATACATCTTCGATAGGCAAGAACAGTTATGTTTCTAGATTATGTTCTTACTTTATAATTACTTTAATCATTTGTTTTTACAATGCATCACAAAACCATAAATTTAAACACTTCCAATACAAAACGAGTGGGCCCTGGGGTATGAAAAGATAAGTACATGTATCGCCACAAATTATAAGTGGCCCAGTGAAAGTCTTTTGGAGCACAAAGCATAAAAAATAATTTCATGATGTCAGATAAGCTCTCTTTTGAAAAAATCCTAACAAAGGAAGGCTGCTTTTTATAGAGATATTTCGCTCATCAGCCTACCATTTCTCTCCTCATCAGTCAAGTCCGATAGCCGGAGGACATGTCGCCGTGGTAACAGCATAGTCTCATACGGCCATGTTGCCCAGTAAGGAACAACAGCCAGCCATGTTTTGTTCTCCACAACTATCCTCTCCTGAAAAAGATTGAGAAGCAACCATGAAAACAGTTTCTCAACAGATAGAGAGCAGATATGTAACAGGCCAAAGCTTCATTTGCATCAACAAATGTGCATTATTATATTATAGTAGTGGGGTTACATAGTAATTATCCTACACATGTAGGTCTAACTTGTAGTTGTTTTAGAGGTAATAGTTCAAATAGGGAGAGTAGTGATTTGGATAAGTGTGGAATGAATATCTGACTTCTGTTGGAGCAAATCTTAAATAAAAGGTTCTCTTGTCTTACCTTCTTTTCTGCTTCTAGTTTGACATAATCTAGCAGCATTGGTGTACCATGTTCCTTCAAATACTCCCTCTGGTTGATATCCTTTATTCTTGGCTCGTTTGGCATGAAGTTGCTAGCCCAGACCTAAAAAGCAAGCATTTCACCAAATGAAAACAGGATGGACGAATGGACGGACGGATAGACGGACAAACCCCCAAAACATAATGCCTTCGGCCACATTGTGGCAGAGGCATTAAAATAAAAATAAATCACAAAACATGTATATAATTTTCTAGAATGGTAGAGGTTTAACTGAAAAATCGTCACGATGAATATATTTAAATTATTACCAACTGACAGCTAATAATTCAATAAATGAATGTGAACTAGAATCATGCTGATTAAACTGATCATAAACAATAATGTCCCCTTATAGTGAGTAATGTAAAGAAATCAAGGACTGTTTTGATTTTAAACAGAGAATTAAAATACATCAATACTTACTTGACAGTGAGGATGTGGATTAGAACAACCCATAACAGCTCCTTTGTTTTCAAAGATCTGCAACAATAATAAAGAAGTGTGAGGAGAGAAAGGGAGAAAGAGAAGGGGAGAAAAGGGTGTGGAAGAAGGAGAGAGAGAAATTGAGAGAGAAAAGACCTTTTGAAAGGTTCTGTAACCACATATATGAAGGTTAAAGTGATTTGACTTCCAAAAGACTACAGAGCATGGCAAAATTGACAGTTGGGGTCGCATAGTCACATATTATCAATTTTGTTCATTACAATGTAAATAATACTTAGTACACCATCTCTGTATGTATGCAAATAACAGAATTTACACAAACAGATATCTTTGATTTCAAGTGATTTATGGTTGTTTACTATTTAAACAACAGCACTGTACATTATCCTCTGTTTTTCTATGATTTTTTTTCTTTGAACACCTGGTAATTTTTTAAAGAGTTGATTTCAAGAAAGTGGCTTGTAGAAGTACAGTGAAACATGACAATAGTAGCAACCTGTGGGGGAAGGGGGGAATGTGGTCTTTATAGACAGGTGGCTGCTATAGAAAGGTGGTAGGTCTGACTCTGTATCCTAACTAAAACAGAATAATACGCTATCTCCCCAATGAGACTTTATTTACACCAGCAGCAATAAGCCTCCAAGAAAATACCCAAGCACTAAAATCATACCTGTCGTGTATATTAAAAATCTTTATTCATATGAAAGTTTATCTTGTTACATGTGAACAAGGCTACATGTACTTACTTGAACCCATCTATATTTGGCACCAAAGTTAGTGATAAGCTCCGCCCACTTGTCAATCACAACCCTGATTTCCTCCAATGACATGAGAGGGAGGGTGACATCTGACCAAGGATGAAAGCACATCACTTGACTGAAGTGGAAAAAAAGAGGAAAGAAAGAGAGAAAAGATGTTTAAATGACTGAATGATTAACAATTAAATTCAATCTGACTGCTACAAAGCAGGCCAGCTGTAATGTCCTGTCTGTGGAACTTGGTAATGAGGGTTCCTCATCAAAGTCCACTCGTACAAGGACTTGGTTTCAAATGGAAGAACTCACGGTTAAGAGAAAAGGGCTCTGCCACCAAGCCATCAATCATGTCTGCATAAAATGAAAGATCACTAAATTTATCAAATTAAGAATATCTGGTGTGAGTGTGCGAATGCCAACAAGAATGCCATATCTTGTGCTTACCGCATTCAAGTATTCAATATCATCAGGTACCCTTTTACAGCAGCTGGGTGGAGAGTGGTAAATGTATCTTAACATCTTGCCTTGAGGGCTTGAACCCTCAACGTTATTATCTTTAATCAAGAGTGTGAACCACTCCCCTAAAACATGTTTTACATAAAACACTTTCTTACCATGTTCCGACAGCAGGGGCACACTTCAGAAGATGATGTTCGCTTGGGCCTGGTATATTTTAAGATAGCAAAAGCACAAAGAAAATTGAGAGGGGATTACAAAAATGAGGTTAAATTAAGGCCTGCAGGTACTTGCAGAAAACCCAGATGTTTTTTTTGTTTTTTTTAAACATAATTATATGTTTTATTGTTTCACAATCAAATAGAATCACAAAATTTACAAATAATTAGCAGTCATTGTAAAAGGGGAAGAAAAAAGTGACAAGAACATTTCATAAAAATACATATCATAAAAGAGAGAACCACCATGATTAAGTTATATCCAGGAAAACACAGCTCATATAGCACTCATATGGAAGAGTGGATTCCCTGTTAAAGGATCCCCAGGCCGAAACAGGCTCCATACCCCCTTTCTCAACCACAAATAACAGTTTTGTTTTGTTTTTTGTTTTTTTTCCTTTTTTCCCCCACAGAACACATTACCTTTTCAAAGTACAGCAGGTAATTCAATAGACTCTGGGAATCTGAGATGGGGCTCATACAACTGCTGCCAAAGGAATGATGACGGTGCAAACAATGAGTATGTGTATGAAGATGAAACCAGTGGTCAGACTGATCCTCTTACCTGGTGTGGGAGCCCCTTCTTGCAAGAGAGCAGGGAAGTCATTCTCAAATAAAAAGGTGCTCTGATAGTCTGGGTTGACCTACATGTATGAAGTAATGAACAAATATAGGAATGCAGGCTAAGACAAATGAATTAGCAATTAGTAGGTAAACTCCTTTTGTGACACTAAGTTTACATTATTAACATGATGACAGGTTAGTAAGTATCCCTTTGCTTCAGTACAAAAAATTAACATGGAATAATTTTCCACTAAAACAAATCTTGCAATACCCACCAATCCTTTGTCTCTTAACAGCAGAAATGAAATCATTCTTTACAGTTCAAACATACCTTAAAGAAATGTGTATTCTTGGCTGGGCAGGATTTCCAATCAATAACACAAAAATCATGATAACACAAACAATAATCCCTAAAAGACTGAATGATAATGATGAACAGCATCAATTTGATGCCACATTTCTGCTAAAATATTCAAAGGCACAGAAAAGAAAACAGATCATGTATTGAAATTATAACAATTTCTTTTCTGGAATGCACCTTGATATCAGTTAGGTTTCCATGAATTTATAACAATAACATATCTGTTCTTCTTCCCAGAACAGGAAAAGTAAAGACCGCAAATCCATTTTCATATTTACCACTCAACGAACTTGAACTTGATTCAACCCTTGAACTTACATCACCATGTGCTCTTGTGGCCCCAGGACACAGAGGATTCTTGGGGTCGTGTCTGGGGATGTTCTCCTCAGGAGGCTTCTCGACCTGACCTTTCCAAGGTCGCTTCATGCGATGAGGGGAGACCAGAACCCAGTCCCCCTTCAGAGGGTTGAACCGGATATGCTGATGCTCTGGAATAGACAGAATCAGAGGTACAAGTACATGTAGCAGGGTCGAGCAACATGATCTGAGCAACCCAAATCATGGCTAGAAAAAAATCCTGGCTGATTCATCAATCACCAGTTTCAATCACTATTTATTATCATTTTATTCAAAATTCATATAAATGTTTTGGGAAGGGAGCTGACAGGAGGGGGGGGGGTCAATTCTTCAGTTTCAAACTGCTCAATACAATACCATTTTTTTCTGTTCTGCTCTGTAGTTCTTTATTAAGTTGCAGTTGCTCCAAATCAAACATTGCCATGCCGTGGCCTTGGCACTCACACAGTGAAGTGCCATGCAATTGTCAATGCAATGTTGACTTTTTTCTACTCCACTAAATTCTATCAATGTCACGAACATGAAATAAATAATTAAGAATAACAAAACTCAAAAAGTAAAACTAAAAAGCACACACATACACACAGTATGCCAACTGATTTCCTTAAGAATGCTTGACTGACTACTAAATGCAAACACATTCAAATTCTATCTAATACTTAGCTTCGTTAAGCAGAAATACCGCCCCCCCCCCTACTTGCCCCCTCTTTATCTAACTGTTACTAATGTTAGTCTATCTCTCTGCAATCTGAAGACTAAAACTATACACCAAAACAAGTAGATGGGACACACCTGCTCATAACACAAACACAGACCTCTACATGAGATTTCTCAACCAAGATTCACGAAGAAAACAATCTTACCATTGTAATCAAAGAGGTTGTTTGTATCGTTGGCTGCCATGCGGATGTATTCAACGGGCTCGGCTCATTGGGTAGATTTTACTTGTGATTCCCTAGCAGGCCGGGGCCAGGCATGGCAGGGTACGGTCGCTGATCCGATCAAAATGCGTATACGTCTCCGATCGATATCGATGCATGCGCTATATAGTGCACGCATAACGCATAACGATGACTGCAGCTAGCACTGGGTTGAACGAGGATCTCTATGCTTGAAGCTTGGCCGAGGAATCTATAAACTTCTACCTTTCAGATTCAAGGCGGCCACGCCCTACACTCTCACCCATTGATCTTACACGCCATGCCTCAAGGTTTACCCTCACGAGAAATACGGAGAACAAAACAGCATCGGAATTGAAATAAAAATGAGAGAAGGTAGAACTTAGAAGCCGGGGGTAGAAGGTTGACTTAAAACTTTTAAGTCAACCTTCTACCGGGCCTTCTACCCCCTTCTACCTTCTCTAAGGACTCACATTAAATTAAGTTTATTTATTTGTTCTATGAAAACTGATCTTTAAAATAGTCGTGTTGAGTGTTGACATGGATTTGATGACCGCCCTCCGCCCGCCACGGAGAGAGGTATTTTGTGCCCCCCCCCCCCTGATGCACGCCTGAGTGAGGTCACCGAGGAGTGGGTGTGGGAGGGGCCGGGGAGGGGCCTCCCACTGTCATGACGGTGTGGAGATTTTGCATTTGTCATCATGGAATGGTGCAATCTGGTGCGGTGCATAATTTTGGTTTCTGTACAAAATGCTTGGCAAAAATAGAGGGCCTAGGCCCCCCTTCCACCCCCCCCCCCCTGCATGATCCGGCCTTTCTATAGATAGCCTTATGATCGTTAAATAGGGCAGGCTTTAGTTTTCCATGCAGCTTGTCTACTTCTTCCCAAGCTTGAAAATTAATATTTCAAAAGCTACAAGTAAATCAGGACATTATTTTGTTTACAACTTATACAATTTTTTTTTTTTCGCTATCATGCTTATGCGAGCGAAACGTGCGTGATAAAATATTAAACCGGCTATAGACGTTTAGAGCTGCACTGCTGCAGGAACCATCATGACTGTAATAGCTTAGATAACAATTCTCTTGGGATCTCCACCTACTATGCTTTGCAAAATTTGATCTTGTTGCACTTCTTTATCGTATGGTTTGTCGGTTTCTTCTGTTCATTCATGAAAACCTTAGGCCCTTTTTAAAGATTTAAATTCATTCCTTTATTTCCATGTTACTCATGTTAAAGATGACGTACCGACGAATCCCATAATACAAAACAATGTTCTTGTGGTCAGTGCATGTTTTTTCTTATTCTGTCTTTAAATGGAGATTTAAAGTTCCGATGCTGACATATATGATTACCACCGACTGCCAACAAATTTCTCTTCCCCCTTTTCTTCATTTCCATATATATTTCTCATATATATATGTTCTCATATTTCTAGATGATGGCACGATCATTGTTACCGACGGTCAGTCGGTCACACTGACACAGATCTGAAAATACGTTGGGCTGATGCCGAAATATAAGTCTAATTTTCCTCTTTTCATTTGTGTCTTTTTTCTTCAGTCATTTTTCTGGCTTTCTTTCTCTTTCTTTTCTCTTTCTTTTCTTCTTTCTCCTCATTTTTCTTTTCTTTCCCGTTTTTCCTTTCCTTTTTTCCTTTTTTCCTTTTCTTTCCTTTCCTTTTTTCCGATCATTCCTTTTTTCCTTTTCTTTTCTTTTTTCTTTCCTTTCCTTTTTCCTTTTCTTTTCTTTTTTCTTTTACCTTTTTCTCGTTCTTTCCCCCCTTTTCTGTTCTTTGCTTCCCCCTTTTCTTTTTTTTTTTCTTCCGGGAAACTGTCGGGGTGTGTGATTCCACCGCTGCCTCCCCCCCCCCCCCCCCCCCCCCCCCCCCCATTGGCTACGCTAGTGCTGACTGCTTCGAAGCCGACCCTGATGCTCAGTACATAAGCTCCTAGATATAGCTCACAATTCGACTGATTATAAAAGATAATAAAGTACGGTAGTGGGTTCTATACGGTTAATCAAAAATGGCATTTGACAGAGGCCACGGGATATCTAGGCCTACCTGAAAAAATGAATCAATTCGTCAATATCTCGTTGTTGTAGGCCTATTATGTCGTAGATACCTGACCAGTTCTTGAAAAGTCAAATAGATGAAAAAATGATTGGTCAGAATGACCAAAATATGGGTCATTTCCAACCCAAGCTATTGGTGAATTAAGCTGTTAAGTGTCCGACCCGCACGGGCGGCGCCAGGGTATTTTGATAGGGGCTGGGGGCAAGATAACACATATAGGTGAATTTATTGACGTTTTAAATGAACAAATAGGGGTATTATAGTTGCAAGCCCCAGGCCCGTCTCTTTTCCCACCCTCTTCTTTCTTCTTCCTCCCATTTTTTCTTCTTCTCCCCGTTTCCCCCTTTTTATCACTTGAAAAATTATAAGGGGGGGGGGGGGATTCGCCCCCTGTCTCCCTTTAGTTAGAATAACCATCGGATGGGTTGTCCTTTTCAACCAGTAATATTGGTCATAATTATAACCGATCTCCATGGTTATTCCAACCAATATGGTTGTGTTCATTTCTTAACCAATTCTTCTTGGTCATTATAATTTATATTCAATTATGTTTGGTCATGAATTTGGTTTAGCTCCAAATGAGTATAACCAAAAATGCATTGGTTATGATAGCATATTTTACAAATTGTAAAAATATATAAATATAATGTATCTGCATATCACAGGAATTTTCTATCAATCGCATCGCCTGGAGGGCTCGGAACCACACAGTCACTCAGCAACCTCTAATAGTCCTATAACCATAACCTATCCTAATCCTACACTAGCCAATTCCTATAGTCATTATACATCCTATACCTTCAAGTTCAGGTTATTTCCAACATAACACGAGACATAAAATATCTTCTTTTTTTCTCTCTCTCTTTTTAACATCAAAACAAAATAGATGTCGACTGCTTGTCATAATGTATTTAAAAAAGGAAATTAATATTGGAAAAGAGAAATCCACAAGAAAGCAATGCTTGTAATTACGTGGATTCCTCAAGAAAGGAAAAGGAAGGAAAAGAAAACAGAAAAAAATATTGAAATGATACAGAGCTAGGTAAAACAACAGTATATTACAGTTGCAAGTTCAGTCACACAGCGAGGACTCCACCAGATGAAGGATGCGTTGCGCTTTAGAGACAAGACGAGAAAGGAAAGGACAATAGGAAAAGGACAAAATAACACAATATAAGACAAGACAAGACAAGGCCTAATTATTGGAATGTGATATCTACTTCATTAAATAGGGAGTATATTGGAGTACTTGTTAAAAACAGTTATAGATAACAATTTTCTAATTTAGATTTTAAAATGCCTCCTTATCAGTGGCGTAGCCAGGTTCTTACACCTGGGGGGGGGGGATGATTTGCCGTTCACGAGAGATCGAGGATCAATTTCGTATGCAGATACACACGCACACGCACACCCACACTCACACACAAACACACACACCCACACGCGTACACCCGAATGCACAGCACCGGCGTAAATCCACTTTGAGGAGTGGGGGGGGGGGTGATTGACTTTTTTGCCGATTTTTTTTTCTGCCGAACTCACACTTAAGTATTAACACACGCCCTCGCCCACCTGCACAGACCCCCTTGCACACATTTTGACTATTATCTTGCGAGCGAGCGAAGCGAGCGAGCAAAAAATTACAATTTTTCTGATTTTCAATCGCATTTTCAAATAGAAATTCTATAATATGATGAGCGAGCAAAGCAAGCGAGCCAAAAATAACCACTTTTCTGGTTTTCACTTGCATTTTCAAACAAAAATGCTAAAATATGATGAGCGAGCGAGCCAAAAATAAGCGCTTTTCTGGTTTTAAATCACATTTTCAAAAAGAAATTCTAAAATATGATGGTTGTTTATGACAGATTAATAAAAATTTTATTAACTGATTAATTCAAGTATCATTTCTTCCTTAAAAAGTGGGGGGGGGGGGAGATATTTGTACACGCCATCCCCCCTCTCAAAAAAGTGGGGGGATATATCCCCCCATCCCCCCAGGATTTACGCCAATGATGCGCAGACATAAATAAGCGCTTTTCTGGTTTTTAAATCACACTTTCAAATAGAATTTCTAAAATATGATGGTTGTTTATGACAGATTAATAAAAATTTTATTAACTGATTAATTCAAATATCATTTCTTCCTTAAAAAGTGTGGGGGGAATATTTGTACACGCCATCCCCCCTCTCAAAAAAGTGGGGGATATATCCCCATCCCCCCCCCCCCCCCAGGATTTACGCCAATGATGCACAGACATAAACAGAAGATATACGCACCGTGACAAACGAATATAGAGTATGGACTGACACACATTATTGCATATTTGCATCACGCTATTTATCTTCTTTTTTTTTTAATTTTGTTGTTACACGACTTCAGAAAAACTGTGACAGCGCCGAAATTACCCAAAAGTAATATACATAACTACATGAACTCGTCATTTCAGTCACATTAACGATGATGATGATGATGATGATGATGATGATGATAACTATTATTATTATCAATATCATAAGCATAATAATAATAAGACATTACCAGTTATCATCATCATCATCATTATTATTATCATTATTATCATTATCATTATCATTATTGTTATCATTATTATCATCATTATTATCATTATTATAATTATTACATTATCATTATCATTATTATCATTATTATTATCATTATTATCATTATTATTATCATTATTATTATTATCATTATTATTATTATTATTATCATTATTATTATCATTATTATCATTATTATTATTTTTATCACTGTTATTATCATTATTATCATCATTATTATCATTATTATTATTATTATCACTGTTATTATCATTATTATCATCATTATTATCATCATTATTATTGTTATCATTATTATTATCATTATTATTATTATTATTATTATCATTATTATTATTATCATCATTGTTATTATCATTATTATCATCATTATTATTATTATCATTATTGCTGTTCCTATCATGTCTAAACATGTTAATTCAGTTTAATTGTAAGCAAACATCCTTCCCTAAAACCTAAACCTGGGGGGGGGGGGGAGATGATTGTACATGTCATCCCTCCCACCTTGTGAGGTGGGGGGATGCATACCCCTCATCCCCCCCCCCCCCCCCCCCCCCCCCCCCGCGCTGTCTATGCCCCCTGCTCCTTATAAATACATGTTCGAATTATATAGAACATTATTAATGCAAATATATTTTGCATTGCAGTTTAAAATGTTACTGTCGCATAAATCAAATGATATTTATCAATTTTCGCAAATTTTGGTAGTATTATGTTCGATCATACCCAAATAACGACGAAACATAAGAGACAGAATTTTCAGTCTATATGGTAACCTCAAATCAGAGAAATAAATGCTAATGGCTCTCATCATGTTGTTTTATGATGTATTTGAATTTTAATTTTAGGTCATGAAAATAAACAATGCAAAAAAATGATAAAAGAGAAGCGTGTGGTCTATGTGAGGCTCGAACTCACGACCTTCGCGTTATCAGCACGACGCTCTGCCGACTGAGCTAACAGACCAGTGCTTACCCACCTGCGATATTTTAACAGTATGAAGTAATTTTCTTTATTTCGGTTAGAGTCGATTTCTTCGTTTTTTGCATTTTATCTAAACATCTTTGGTTACATTACACATAGTGCAGTACTGGTTTGCCACCATGCCGACAGTTAACTTATAGTTTCAATTTGACGGCTGTAAAAAAAGTCTATGCACTAGCTATCTAACTACTTGCTTCGCCTTTAGACTTCCCTCAGTTTAAAGTAAGAATCATTGAAATATGTAGAATTTTATCCTCATAAAGCTGATCGCATATGGATATTGTGATTGATTGCAGTGATCTGATGCTTAAAACTTTAATTCTTAACCCGTAATTAGCCTATCGGCTGGATTATTTTATTTTACATTACTTTTAAGCGGTCCCGTACGTTGCTATTCGTGTAAGGTTTTGCAAATCTACTAAGTAAGACAAGTGACTCTAACTTGTTACAAGTTAAACTGCAGTGTTGTCTTAGCTTAAGGAAGCTCTGCGTGTTTTGATTGTAAAAAGATGGAACAATCGCAGAATACCCTACCACCACGTTATACACCCAACATGCCCATAGACTCTACCCATTTTCAGAACGAGGCATAAATCTAAAATGCGCCGTAGGCATGGTAGGGCTTAGACCGAAGTGTTCTGTCTCTAACAGTCGTCGTTAGTCTCGTATTTTGGTAGGGTCGGCACTCCTCCTTTATAGAGACAGAAGCGCCCCGGTGCGTTGTCCATGCAATCTCATTGCCATGAGCACGACAATGAAAAACTACCTCAAATCATCGATTTTCCCCTTTTTTCATGGATATAAAACATATCATAATACGCTATAGAGTATACAGCTTACCGTTTTCATGATTGATTCATTTTAACTCTCCATTTTCAGGTAAATCCAGGGTCCTAACATTAGGTCCTCTCGGTTGAAAATCTTGCAGCAGCCAACCTCTATCTCTGTTCACCTCCGCGCTTTTCGCAGGGAGATCAGTGAATTTGCGACTCTCGCATTTCAACAGTATATTCGAACGATCGACCAATACGAAACAACAACAACAACATCATCGTTTGTACGTATACATGTATGCCCAAACGTGCGTGGTCCATCGTTTGAATACGGCCGGTTGAATTGAAATGCGAGGCGAGGAGTCAAAAACCGTTGCAGCAGTCAAAAACAGACAACAAAATTGCCTTAAGCAAGATTTTTTTTTTTTCAAATTTGCTAGATATCTGATTCAGGCCCTGAATCAGATATCTAGCAAATTTTCAGGGACTCTTCAACTCTTGATATTCCACAAATTTGGGGATTCAGAGTTGAAAATGGAATTTTAAATAATTATTTTCCTCTCATCTGTGATTTTCTACCAAGCCCAAACGCCTGGGAATACACATAAAAGCTATTGAGGCTTTTCCACCGCAATGACTACTATGGAGTACAAGCTTATCTCAGATAAGCTTGTACATGTATAAGTGGGGACCTCCTGTTCATGAGGCGGACGCTCTATCCATTGAGTCAACATGCCCGGTATTTCACGCAGAGCTTAAAGGGGGTACCCAATGCTGAAACAATGTTAGCTCATTTGAAAGAGCATGATTTAGTTAGCAGAAAATCATCTGCCAAAAGTTTTTTTAAAAGTCGTGTTGCCAAGGAAACCCCCAAATGTGGTAAGATTTCAGGATATTTTTGACCCCTCAGCTGCGACCCAGTTTCAACTGGGTACCCACTTTTACGTCAAAATGACGTCAAAGTGGGTCCCTTGTCACGCACTTATAGCAAAATGCGCGCAAGGTATAATACATATTGTACAGTCTAGCGCGCAGCGCAACTGCAATGCGCGAAGCTCGTTGAGTGGACGTATCTATGTAAGTGCTGCAGCTGCAGATGGATCCTCAGTGAAGCATCTTATCACGTGTAAAGATGATTTGCAAAGGCTGTAAGTCTTTTATGTGTTTGTGACTGATTATCTATCGATGCCCCAGGACTTGAAGGACTTTATGTTTTTTTGAGGCTCCTAGCACTGGCTTTTTTTTTTCTTTTCATTACAGTGCATCATATCAAACTTTTGATTTTTTTTTTTCTCTTGATATACCCATCTATTCATATACTTGGTTTTTTTTTTGGTTTTTTTGTTTGTTTTTTTCTCTTCATTTGCTCTGTTTGTTTGTTTGTTGTTTTTTTTCTATTTGACTTGGAGTCATAGTTGTGCATGTGTGTGTGTGTATGCATGTGTAGTTAAGTGGATATGATTGAGAAACAAACTTATGCACAATTCTTAAAATCCATTGATTTACCAACTATTTCTGAGTATCTGTCACCTGCGATTAATGAAACTGAATCCATGTACAATTTTGGGCCAACTCAGTCTTTTTATACCCCTAATGAATTTAATGATTTCAGTAAAAATTTGGATAAAAATAATTCATGTTTATTCTCTGTTTTACATTGTAATTGCAGAAGTATGAACAAAAATTTTGATGGTTTAACTTCCTTTATTAGTACATTGGATGTGCAGTTTTCATTGATAGGTATAACAGAAACCTGGCTTAGAGATGCTGATTGTTTCTATAATATTAATAACTATTCTTTTTTAGCTCGTGGTAGAGAGGAAAAAAGAGGTGGTGGAGTTGCCCTCTATATTGGCAATGATTTGGATTTTAAATGTAGAATTGATTTAGATTTGAATACTGCCCATTTTGAATCTATATTTGTAGAGATAAATAATTTTAATAGAAATATTATAGTCGGGGTGATTTATCGTCCTCCGAATCAATCAGTGCAATCTTTTATTGATTCATTTAATGAAATTTTGAATATTGTAAATAAGGAGAATAAATTATTGTATTTAATGGGTGATTTTAATTTGAATTTATTACAAGTCACATCTTGCCAGAGAGTCAATGAATTTCTTGATGTTTGCTTGGTTCATAATATTTATCCTCTGATTCACACTCCAACACGAGTAACAAATCATTCTGTTACCTTGTTAGATAATATTTTAACTAATGATCTAGATGATATGTTTGCAGGTATAATCCTGAGTGATATCAGTGATCATTTTCCAGTTTTTTCAATCTCGAATCTTAAGCTACAACTGAATAAAGAACATGCTTTTGATAAACGTGTCATTAATGAAGAAAACAAATATCTTTTTGTAAAGGAAGTCAGTGAGATATCTTGGTCTATTAAAAGTCACGATGTTAATGAGGCATATAATGAGTTCTTGCAAAAGTTTTTAAATATTTATGAGTCATGCTTTCCAATTAAAAATTTTGTTAAAAAGAAATTCAAAAATAAACCATGGTTTAACAAATCATTAAGAAAGCTTTGTAATAGGAAATGTTATTTATATCGACGATACTTAGCAAGTTCAACTCCAGTAAGGTATGAAAAGTATAAGAAATTTAGAAATAAGGTAACCGATGTAATTAAAAAAACAAAGAAAGACTATTTTAAATGTAAATTTAAAAATGCTGCAGGGGATATGAAAAACACATGGAAAATAATCAACACAGCTCTAGGTAGGGGTATTAAGAAGAGGGTATTACCTAGTTCAATTCAGTGCAATGAGGTAACAGAAAATGGGAAAGGTGCAATATGTAATGCTTTTAATAAATACTTTGTAAACATAGGCCATGCACTATCTTCTTCATTTGCTAATTCTGTTGACTCCATGCAATATGTAACAAAAAATAACTCATCTATGTTCTTTACTCCATGTACACCAAAAGAAGTTATCAATATTGTCTCAAAATTTAAAAATGGCAAGAGTCCCGGTTTTGATGGAGTACTTAGTGTATTGGTTAAGAGTGTTATTCATATTTTATGTTATCCTCTGAGTGATATTATCAATTTATCTTTGAGTACTGGCATTGTCCCTGACAAATTAAAAATTGCCAAAGTTATTCCTGTTTATAAAAATGGATCAAAAGATGATTTATCAAATTATAGGCCTATATCTATTCTTCCTTGTTTTTCAAAGATTTTAGAGAAATGTGTATATATTCGTGTATATAAATTCCTGGAAAAGTGCAATATCATTACTCCCAAACAGTTTGGTTTTCGAGCAGGTCACTCTACATCTTATGCTATAATGGAGTTTATACGGAAGGTGTCAAATGCCTTTGATAATAAAGAAATAATGATTGGTTTGTTTTTAGACCTTAGCAAAGCTTTTGACTCTCTTGATCATACAATTTTATTAAACAAACTGAAATGTTATGGGATTAGGGGTATTGCTTTTGAATGGTTTAAAAGTTATATAAGTAATCGTAAACAATATGTAGCATTAGATAAATATGAATCACAAACAATGACAATTAGATGTGGTGTACCACAAGGGTCAATTTTAGGCCCACTGTTATTTCTTTTATATGTAAACGATCTTTGCAATGTCTCCAATGTGTTAGAATTAATATTATTTGCAGATGACACTAGTGTCTTCATGTCTCATCGAGATATTACAATCCTTCAAAATAGATTTAATACAGAATTTGATAAACTGGTTGACTGGCTTTATAACAATAAACTTGTACTTAATATTAAGAAAACAAATTTTTTGGCTTTTACTAACAAACATACTGACATTACTCAAGTTAAAATTAAAGTCAAGGACTCCTTTATTAATCAGGTTACTCATACAACATTTTTAGGCATCACTATTGATAATAAATTAAGTTGGAAAGAACACACTGGTGTCATCTGCAATAAAATATCTAAACGTGTTGGTGTGTTTTATAAATTGAAATTTTTTCCAAAGGAAACGTTGATGACTTTATATAATACATTGATATTGCCCCATTTATATTATTGCATTCCTATTTGGGCATGCTCTAGTGCTCAAAATACAAATAGACTTTTACTCCTACAGAAGAAGATTATAAGAATTGTTTCTCATAGCCAATACCTTGCCCATACTATGCCTCTTTTCTACAATCTGAAAACTTTGAGAATATCTGACATATATGAGTATCATTGTGCAATATTTATGTTTTTATGTTTTAACAAACTCTTACCAAGTGCTATATTAAACTATTTTGAACTAAATAAAAACATTCACAGGCATCAGACTAGGTATTCAAATAACTTTCATATTCCAGGGGTGAGAACATCAGTTTGCCAAAATACAATTTTTTTTAGGGGTCCCAAAATTTGGAACGTCATACCACTAGAAATTAGACTGAGTAAATCACTGAATAGCTTTAAAAGAAAAATGAAATTGTACTTATTACAACAGTACTCAAATGTGCAATAGTTTTATTTTTGATATGTGTGTGTGAGGGGGCGTGTGTGTGTGTGTGTGTATGTGTGTTTTGGGGAGGTTAGGGGGGTGGTTATAATAAGTATGAATGTATTGTGTGTACATGTGCGTTTCACGCACTAAATTCTCATCTTTTTTCCTCTCTCTATGCCATCAATAATTATGTTTTGAATAATGTACTTTTTCACAATTTTTAATTCAGACACTGGAGATAGACTTTTATATAAGGCTCTGCCTTTCTGTCTTCTCCGAATACTTTCATTATTGTACCTTTCATTATTATACCTTTACATGTCTGCTTTTTATTGTCACCTTGCTTATTCTCTCCTATATATTGTCACTTATTTATGCAATATTTTGATATTTGTATCTGTTTGTCTTTGTAAGTGTCCTTTTTTAAAATGAAAGTATTGAATAAACTTGAATTGAATTGAATTGAATTGAATTGAAGCTGGGTACCCACCTTTACGTCATACCTCATCCTCAAATTTTTGGGGGTCAGCTCTTGACTTTTTATGATAAAATTAGCCAAAATGCATTGATTTCGATTAAAAATCATCATATTTTTAATGTAATGTTTCTTAGAATTCTATTCTTGATCATATATCAAAATATTTTTTACCATTGTGTAATCACTTTAAAGGAGAATGCAACCCAGGCATCAGTGTGCTTCCAGTGAATGAAGAAGAACAAGAAGAGTAAACAGTGAAAGTTTGAGAACAATCGGACAATCTGTTCAAGAGTTATGAACTTTGAAAGTTTAAGTAAATCCTTATGATGGAGATCCTTGAATTGGCAACTTTGCCAGCATCTGTGATGTCATTGTGGACAACTCTCCATTCATTTTGTACATAATTTTTCAACAAAATTGATTTATATGAAATTTCAGGTCAGGAATCAACATAATTCTTCCCCAAATGCTTGCAGAATTGATATAGCCATGTTGTACTTAAACAATAAATCAAAAAGAATTTTGATTTTTCTTGAAAATAAAGAAAATGTTAAATTCTGTGTACAAAATGAATGGAGAGTTGTCCACTATGACATCACACATGCTGGCAAAACTGCCAATTCAAGGATCCCCTAAATAAGGATTTACTTAAAATTTCAAATTTCATAACTCTTGAACAGATTGTCCGATTTTCCTCAAACTTTCACTGTTTACTCTTCTTGTTCTTCATTCGCTGAAAGCACACTGATGTCTGGGTTGCATTCTCCTTTAAGTCCCCCGCTATTTGCCCCTGTGGAGGCTGATGTAAACAAGGAAATATTATGCCTCCAAATCACACTTTCTCATGCCCGGTTGGCCCTGCAAACTACCTTCAATTCAAATTTCGCCAGTGGACCAGTAGATCTAACCTCCGACATCGCGAGTTCACCTACACCCGCTGGTCTCGGCCACAGGCGAACAGTGGTACAGCGTTGCACTCTGACACGTACTCTGCATTCGGTGATAACACACACAATCTTCCCAGGTGACCGGATAATGGGCGAGCATCACCTCATTGCAAGGGGAATGTTTGAAACCCTCCATCTCCTCGTCCTCGCTGAGGTGTTATTTGCATTTCAGCTGCTGTAAAGTGAACATCTAAGATGTACTCTTCACACACATACTAAATTCATTCTACCAGCAGACACTATTAATATGTACATGTGTCCGAATCATGGCCATACTTCTTAGCTCACATGCTAAGAAAAAACGGAAATTGAAAAAACTCTGGTGACTCTGACCACTTGGGAGGTCAGTTAGACATCTTTTAGAGGTGGTCTACTGGACGAACATTTATCAGTTTGGATGATGTGTTTTGGTGTTTGAATCAGGCAAGTGTGGTGGCTTATGAATTATTCCTGAGTTTGTAACAGCTGTTGATACAACTGCCTGACAGGATACTGGGAATGTTACCCTAGTATCCTTTTTTGGGTTAAAAAAAGAGGGTCCCGTGTCTTCTTGGTTTGAAAAAAATTGCAGCCATATTCAAACTGCCTGCATATGAAGAATGAAGATGACGTCACTCAAAATCGGTTTTGTTCTAGTCTAAGTACAAGGGAAAATTATTACGAAGGCAGATTGTGTACGTGTAACACATGCAGCCTTCGTAATAATTTTCCCTTGTACATATCAAATGCTACAACAAATTTTTCCAAAATTGGATCGCAGACTGATCGTGTAGTGTGCAGCGGGCTTAAAGGGAAACAAAACTTGTGTTTTACAGACAAGTGATCTTTCTGTATTGGTGGTTGCTAAAGCAAGTTTGATTGTATTATGATTGCTTTATTTCACAGGTTATCAGAATGCCTACTCAAGTGGTGTGCTCCAGTGAGACAATCCCACAGCTTCGACTTTACGCAAGGCAGCTTCACACCCTGGTTGAGCAATACAAAGACCTGGTAGATTCTTATGTTGTGGTAAGTAATAAATTAGTATGTGAAGACAAAATGAAATTAATCATTTTGTGAATATAAAAGATGTCTCTGTGTGCTTTACAAATCATTATAATGACAAAACCTTCAGAAGTATATTCAACCCATTAGCACAATTAAATTTCAGTATTTCCATAGACACTAACCTGTGTTATCTCGGACTCATAATTGTTCATCAGCTTAAACTAAATGAAATTGAATGATCATGCTTTCATGTTAGTTTTAGTGCCTCTGTTCACTAGATGTTATGAATGAAGACTCTCTGAATTCTTATCAATATGCAGGAATTCTTTGTGAAGAAGCGATGGGACATCTTTCCAAAGTCCTGGCAAGCAACACTGGATGGACTTCAACCAGATGACATAGCTAATGTGTTACTGGATGATGAGATGTAAGTTATTAGTGCTGCAGTCAAAGATTCTCTACCTCTTTAGTAGTGCACCCAACCAAATATGTTTTTCATAATTTGGTTTGGTTCTTTCCTTTTTGTAAAGTAAACTGATTTCCATTGTGGTTTATATCATGACTAACCCAACATATTCTTCCACACAATTTATTGATTGCTTTTTTAGTATAAGACACAGAATTTTACTAAGATATGTAATGAATGGCAATGCACAGAAGTATATTTAGACAAAATTGAATCATCTTGCAATGGCAATCCTAGCAAGTATTTTCTAAATGTTACAACATGCATGAGTGAAATAGTTCTTGTCAATGAATATCTTCTGTTTGTATCCTCAGGCCACAGCAGCAAAGTGTTTGGCCGCTGTCCTTGCTTGCCTACCGAGCTGCCACGAGAGCCCTATCCCTAGACCCCACCCCAGTTGTTGGGGACTCCACCAGCATCAAAATGGACCCGGCCTTCAAACCCATCGATCTACTCTGCAGGCTGCATGTGAAAGAGAAAAAGAGGCATGAAATCCTACGCATGGCAGAGGTAAGAACTGTCTCATTCGCAAGTGATGTCATGAATGACCAGTTCTCTCCCAAGCAGTGGTGTAGTTTGAGTCCAACCATTGACGGAGCACCAGTCACACTTGGTAAATTACCATGTACCCATCACCAAAAGACATTTTTTTCTCATATATTTGGGATTCATTGTCACTATACTGTATTGAAATATGCAATTTTAACCCATTCGTGACAGGAATTATTTAAAGCCTAATTTGATCAGCTTTTATTCTCCAAATTGGCAACACCAACATTTTTATTTTATTGCTCCATTTTATTTATGAAATGTAATGTATCAGAAATGAATATAAATTGACAGAAACTATGATGATAAGTCAAAAAGTTGCCAATTTGCAGGGGAAAACGGTGATTTTAAATTTTCTATCACATTGCCAATTTAAGGATTTTAATGCTTATTTTCCTTTAAAAAATTTTCAGCATCAAACAATGAATACTGATGCAACCAAAATGCCCACAGTTTGTGTAGAATTTTTTGCTCTTTCTGCTCATGTGTTTGGTATAATGTTTAGGGCTTTGCATTAAAAGATATTAGGCCAAACCACAAAATGTGGACCTCTGTCACGAATGGGTTAAAGGAGAATGCAATCCAGGCATCAGTGTGCTCTTAGTGAATAAAGATGGCCAAGAAGAGTAAACAGTGAAAGTTTGAGTAAAATCGGACGATCTGTTCAAGAGTTACGAATTTTTAAAGTTTCAGTAAATCCTTTTTATGGGGATCCTTGAATTGGCAACTTTGCCAGCATTTGTGATGTCATCGTGGACAACTCTCAATTCATTTTGTACATAATTTTTTTTAAAAAATGGATTTACATGAAATTTCAGGTCAGGAATCAACATAATTCTTCCCCAAATGCTTGTAGAATTGATATAGCCATGTCATACTCAAACAATAAATCAGAAGAATTTCTATTTTTCTTGAAAATAAAGAAAACGTTAAATTCTGTGTACAAAATGAATGGAGAGTTGTCCACGATGACATCACAGATGCTGGCAAAGTTGCCAATTCAAGAATCCCCATAATAGGGATTTACTTCAACTTTCAAAGTTCATAACGCTTGAACAGATTGTCCGATTTTCCTCAAACTTTCACGGTTAACTCTTCTTGTTCTTCTTCATTCACTGGAAGCACACTGATGTCTGGGTTGCATTCTTCTTTAAATATGCTCTCAATTACCAAGAAAACAACTAGTGAGGTAGACTACTTGCCGTACATGCATGCCTGGGCATGAGTTAAGGTGTTACCGGAATCAAACATCCATTCAGTGCCATAAATGCCCGAATTGCATGGTCTTCTGTTATCCCATAGTTTCTTCAAACTTCTTAACTGTTAACCTTTAGAATGGCGGGTAAAGTTTGGTGTTTTGGTGGGGGGGGGGGGGGGGGGGAGTTAGGGTTCTATTTTTCAGGTGATTTGTACACTTTAAATGTGAATTTTCACAGCCCTTGATACTAGGGAGGATGCATAAAGTTGCTCTATCGTATCCTTTTCTTGCCCTTTATCATTCCTCCCTTCCCTTTTCTCACTTTTCCTTTTTTTTTTCTCCCCAGTCTGTTTGTGAGGGGGATGTGCCCCTTTGTCCTTCTAGCTACACCACCGCTCTCAAGTATCTTTCCCATCTAAAGGACTGTATTCAAGACTGAATTGAATATGGATAGCAATTTTGTTGTTATTAGTTCTGAGTAAGAGGAATACCAGTTTGTCCAAATATCTGAAAGAAAAATTGTATGAAGGTGTTTTGTTTTGTTTGTTTATGTAGAGGGGGATGTGGGGTAATCTGAATAATTTGGGGATTCATCCAATGTTAAAAATCTCCAGTCTTTTCTATATTTGAGGTGATTTCAATTTAAAGATACAGTTCTCTTTGTATGAAGTTCTATTGTTTTCTTCCCCCTTCCTCCTAACTATGATATTAAGGTGATCAACACAGCATCCACACAAGCAGGCACTGAGAGAGTAGTGGATGTAGGATCTGGCCAGGGTCACCTGTCCAGGCTTTTGTCCTTTGGCTATGGCTTAAAGGTCACCAGCATTGAGGCTGTTGGATGTCACCTTACCGGTGCAGCCAAGGTGGACACGTGAGTAAGGCAAAATAATGTTGTCTTTTTCGTAACCCATAACAATGTCAGATTTTCTTTAGAGCTAATTTAGTCCGCTTTCCCGTATCTAAATAGCAACCATTTTATTTTCCACTCCTACTGTGAACGAAAATTCCAGAATTCCAGAGAAAAATTGCCAGTTTGTATACTAAAAGAGTGATTAGATATTTACGTTATCAATTTAGAGAGTTTAATGCTTAATTACAATTAAATTGCCATTAACGCCAGAACGACGCAGCATGCTGCATTGAAAATGGACTCAACATTTTCAGTGAATTTTTCTCTTTCTGCTCATGTATAATATGTAATCCCTACCATCCATAAGCAAAGGATACTCTAAAAGTGTCACTAAAAGAAGTTAGTTGTGGTGGAGGTCTTTCACATGCTTTAGAATAGGATAGATCATAGAATCAACCTTCCTTAGCAACAAGGGCCCATATTCATGAAACTTTACTAAGCTAGTTGTCATCTAATTACATAGGGAACAGTACACAGTTAGTTGACAACTAGGCCTATGAAGGTTTCATGAATATGCGCCCAGTTCTGTAGAATAGCAATCTGTCAGTGTAGACCACTGTCCTTTGTTTCCTTTAGCATTCCTCTTTGAAAGGTGCCTATAAATGAATGTTTTACACATGTGTGTAGGTTTATTACAAATGATGATGAAAGATTCTCATTCTTCTTCCTGTAAGATTCATTACCTGATGTCAAAATTTTTTCGAGAGTCAAATCATATTTATTTTTATTTTGTTCATTTTTTATCCAGTAAAATAAAGACCATATTAAAGAAAAGGGTAAGTATGCATTCAAAGTATCTGTATGATATGGGAAAAACTTCAGTCGCACACTTTCAGTTTTTGCTCATAAAAAAATCCAGAGCCTGATTTGATACTAAGGGTGTATACTAGTTGGTCATGCTTGATGTCTTTGAAGAAAGAATTTGAAAATTCACAGGATCACACTTGCCCTTTCTCCCCAAGATTTTGTGGTGTTTTTCTTTTCTTTTTTTTTTAATAACAACTGTGATTTAATAGCTAAAGTCACAGCGTCTTGCAGGGGACATAAGTCTAGCTGGTATCGGATGTAATTTTGTAAATATCTTTGCATGAATAATGATTACGAGCATTAGAACCAAATACTCTGTTTGCATCATTCCATCTGTTGCAGTCACCAAGATTAATATGCATATTTACTTTTTGATTATGTGATATTCATATATAGGATCCATAATTTCATAATGATTTTAAGTGTACATTATGAAAAAAGAAGAAAGATAAACTAAAACCTTTATTTCAACTGTATTCATGAACCTGCAGATGCTGAGGGGTTCAATGTTTGTCAGGTTTTTTCTTGTTATACTTTTTCAGATAGAGAGGCAGTCAAATCAACCCATTGATGGCATTCCCCATACCCCGCCCCAGCATGTAGAATGTACTGTGCACCCCCAGATAACAGTGAAAGAGTTCTTGAATGTCATCAGCCACCAATCAGCAAACTGTGATAACCAGGACCAGTCCAAAAATGAAAGCAGGGTGGGGGCAGTGCATTCTACAGAGGGACAAAAGACAGAGGAATCACCACCTGCAGAGTGCAGTACGTTTTCCGATCTTGATCATGTCTTAGATGAGCATCCACAGACAGGATATACAGATGATCATCAAAGGAAGGAGTCCAGCCGTGCTTGCCAAACAAGTGAATATGAAGCAACAAAATTTGATTCAATGAAGTCAGATGATAGAAGCCCAGACACATTCGTGCTAGCTGGGCTGCACACTTGTGGCGATCTAGCCCCTACAATGTTAAGGGTCTTTTCCAAGTGCACCCAAGCACGAGCCCTAACCTCGGTTGCTTGCTGTTACATGAAAATGAAATGTGCTCTTCCAGAGGCAGCTTCGTCGCCTTCCACAGGGGGCCAGGAAACCATACAGGATCGCACATCCAGAAAAAGAAGCCATTCTGCTTCTTTACAGGACCCTTCCACTTTACAAAACAGCCATGCTGGACAAGAAAATTTATTTGACATTGAACAGTGTGAACCAAAGGCAAACTCGCTTGATTGTCAGATAGATGATGATAGGACATTGAATTTGACGGGTTATCCAATGAGTGAGTTTGTTCATAGCCTTGATGGCAACAGTATTCAGTTTGAAGCCATGGAGCTTGCCTGTCATTCTCTGGAAAGCTATCACAAGAGATTAAAAGGTGAGATTTATACTTTTGAAAAGATAGTAACTCCTCGAGGATACTGGTGATGAAATGATAGAACTGTGCCCCTTTTAAAAAAATTGAGGTCTGAGAACAGACAATTTATATTGTTTGGTCTGATCATCATATTTGATGTTGTGTAACAATTAGAACATCCATTTTAAGTTTAAAATGCAGACTGTGCTAGATCTGAATAGAGCATGTCTGATCCCCTGGAGCTGTAGCACAACAAATATTTTTTATTTTCGTCAAGTGATATAAGAGTTGTATTGGACTGTGCTTGGTTGCCTGACAAGAGTTTCATGTAAAACCTGCTGCACTTTCACAAGGGACTGTATCAGCCCTATTATCTTCCTCTTATTTTGTGTATTTCCAGAGCAAGATAAAATATCACTGTCACTGATCATTCCACTGCTATCTGATGAATGCTTATTAATATTTGTTCTTAGACAGAGACCCCAACCTAATACTTCATGGTTACCGTTCAACTCTAGAGGTCGTCATTCAGGAATTTGACCGGGAGATGACCCAGTCTCACGCTGGCATATGTCGAATCAAGAAAGCTGTGGCCAGTATCAGAAAACCGCATCTTAAGACATTTCAGGAGTAAGTGTTTATGTTCTCTTCACTTCATTTAACTTCTGAGGAAGGATTTTTTGTGTTTTTCATCTGATTTTTTCATCTGGTCCTACTAAAATTTACACAAGGAGGCCATTCCTTTTTCTTTGAAAGGATTAACATACATGCCAATAATCACTTTTGTTCACTCCTTAACCTTAATGTGACCTGATTTTGTTATTTGGAATTTGTAATAGTTCGTTCAGTTTTGTTATTATTATTTTATTATTATTATTATTATTTGGTTTGGCATCACCTGTGCCTGGGAGGCGAAAAGCGAACTGAATCACTGTAACCCTCGGGTCTCTCCTCCCAATATCACTGATTGGGGGTGTCAGGTGGACCACATACACCAGGGTTTCCCCCTACTCTTATACGAATAGTGCAGTGGGATCTTTAACGTGCAAAGATGGTGACTCTCCTTTACACAGGACCTCAATTTAATGTCCTATCTGAGGGATGGAGTGTTTTCCACTGTAGCATAGCCTACGTCTATGAAACAGGAGGGGCACGATAACGCACAACGTAGGCTTTGACAGTCATCTGCCTGGGTTGGACTCGAACCCATGATCTTTGGTTCGACAGGCAGACGCTTTATCGACTGAGCCAACTCGTTCATATTACTTGCAGTGAATTGATTTAGAGAATCAGTTATTAACTGTAAACTGTTTCATCAGCCCACTGAAGCTCTGAGTGAGAGTATGCTTTTCAGTGCATTCCATAGATGTACTTTTGCATCATGTAGTAAAAAAAAAAAAAGAAAACTTTGTGAATTGTCAGTGCAGATGCATTCAAGACAAGAAATGTTTGTAAAATTTTTTGTCATTCATCCTTTTTGAAGTGCAACACTCACAAACCTCCAGCCCTCATGCAATTTGTAGGATCTTTATGCTTCTGGTTTAGTGGTTTTACAGTATTTCAGTTGAAAGCTGGCACTTTCAGTCTAATATTTTTTGTGACCCCATGACAGGTATGCTTCCTCTGCGCTCACTAACCTCAGTATTCCGTACGAAGATCGTCGTCTAGCAGAGCTGGAAGAGAAGTATCGTCCGGAGTGGACCAACGTTATAACTTTCCATGTGCTTCGAAGCATGATGGGTCCAGTTATAGAGAGTTTACTGCTGGTGGATAGGGTCTTGTACCTCTATGAACAAGGTCAGCCCCCTCCCCTATGCTAACCAATCATTGCAAGTTATTCACTTTGTAAATATACAGCCATCATTTTTATCTCCATCATCATGAATTCTTTATTTTATTGTCGAAATGTGGATATTTGATATTGTCACCATCATAATTATTCCGTCTTTGTAATCATTACCATCACCATCTTCAGTCATCATAGTCATCACTGTTACCATCATCATTACCACCATTACCATTATCCTCCTCCTCCTCATCATCACCACCATCATCATCATCATCATCATCCTTCATTATCATTATCATCATCATCATCATCATCATCATCATCATCATCATCATCATCATCATCCATCATCATCACCATCCATCATCATCATCACCATCATCCATCATCATCACCACCATCATCTTCATCATCATCCTTCATCATCATCATAATCATCATCATCATCATCATCATCATCATCATAATTATCATTATCATCATCGTCATCATCATCATCATCCTCTTCCTCCTCCTCCTCCTCATGATCGTCATTGCATAGCATAGCTGTACACTATTTCTGGCCCACAAAAAGATTTCTCTACTCTTTAAAAAAAAAAACAACAGTTAAATCATGAAAAAGTTTGATTTCTTGGAACACAAGCTACTATTATTAGCATTGAAGAGTGGAATCATTTCATCAACTTTGCTTAAGAAGATTTCTCTACTCATGGTTGCTGTATGTAATATTTATGTCAAAGTATGTGGCAATTAGCTATGTATATGTATCATAAGATACATTTTATCTATCCCCCTCCCACCTCCTCCTCCACTCTCTGTTCACAGAGTTTCAATTCCTGCATTCTTCTCTTTATCAACAGGCATTGACAGCAGGCTGGTTCCTGTATTTGATGCAGCACTTTCTCCGAGGAACTTTGCGCTGGTGGCAATAAAAGATTCATGAGGGAATGAATGTACAGTCCATGTACCACCTTGCACTTGTGATCTGGACACAATAAACCTCTGGACTAAAAACTTTGAGACAATTTCTACCCAAAGGAAGATTTCTATGTTGATTGAATTGTGAATTTTTGAATAAATGGTGAAAATGCAATGAATAGCAGATTTGTAAGTTTCGAATCAAAGATTAACCTATAAGACTTCAGCAATTTGCATTGTGATGCTGCCAGCTAGAAGACATGGTGTCGTTTCACTGAAGAAAATAGGGTAGGGGAAAATTTTCAGGTTTGGTTTGTGTGAAAGTTTTTCCACACAGTGTAAGGCTTTTTATCTCTATGTCGTTGTGTGAAAGAAAGCGTTCCGAACGCAAAATGGAAAATTATTGAAAATCAAATTTATCAAACAATGATAATTTCACGAGTAGCATGTAGACCTTGTAAATCGATATATGATGTTCTTGTAGCATGATCTTTGCTAAAATTCTATTCCAATATGCCAAAATAGACATTAAGTTTTGCATTTTTGTATTTTGCATTCCTGATGTGTTCTTTTGCACAACAACATAAAGATAAAATGCTTAACCTAGTTTATGTATAATACTGTCAGAAGTATTCATTATATTATGTGAAATTCAATATGCAAATGTAAGGGGGCACCTACTTAGACTCTTTTATGTTTTAGTGGGAATATGAACGTAGTTAGATATTGGTAAGATTATAGCCTAGCCAATTCTGTTTACAGGCTAATGCCAAGTATTGGGTGGCCTTCAAATTAGATTTTTCATTTATTCATTTATTTACCTCAAAATTAAGTACTGGTAAAGAAATAAAATAAATAAAAGAATTTAAGTTTGAAGGCTGCCCAATACTTGGTTTTCTTGAAATACTGAAATGAGATTACACACAGATGCAAGCTACCTTTGATGTCCCTGTCATTTCAGGCCAAAATATAACATGCAGTATGATTTTGTAAAGAAAACCACATGGAGATGATTATGGTTTAATCAAATCTTTGTATCCTCAAAAGATCTTGCTAAACCTCACGGTTTTCGTTGCAAAAGAACATTGGCTTGAAACCAGTTGAATATAGGCTCACACTGTCCCCCTTGCATCAAAACATACATGCGAGAGATCATGTGATATTCCATTCATGATTTCCGGTGAATTTATTAGGACCAGGTTAGGACCTGACGACCTGTCCACCCCTATGGCTCCCTGCACAATAATCACAGCCCTTTATTATTGCTTGCTGCACACTCACAACCTTCATAGTGTTTCAAATGTGTGCACACACTGTGTGGTGTAGGTCAACGCTGTTGCAAGATTATGTCCCTGTCCCAGGGATCTAAACTATATTTTGCCTTTCCTTTGTTTGCTATTTACTTTAAAAAGTAAATAACATCTTAATTTTGCAGGTATCTTGCTGTTCATCATCTAAAGGCAAAGAAATCTGACCAAGAGTTTTTGAGGGCTTATGAAAATTTTATATATCCTTTAATATTCATACATGTACAATGTAGTAAAAGTGAAAGTACACATAAAATTGTTATATTATAATCTAGATATCAATATAAAAATATAATCTTGTCATGGCAGTTATATTTATCATTATGCAATCTATAGTTAATGCAGACCGTTTATCATTATACACAGTACATGTACTGTATTCTGCAATTGTAAACACATTTTATCTTATACATGTACATCTTACAAACTGATGTATATCTTATGGTAATGGAGAATAAAAAAATATTTATTTTTAAAGGAAAATTAAACTTTCTTGCACTGCATTTTTTCCTTGTTGCACAAGTCTGGAGATCTAGTAAAGGCAAAAAAGGATCACACAGAATTTACACTGAAAATTGAGTACTCACAAACAACTGATATCTTCCAAACAAAGTCAAAATAAAATGCAGAGTATAATTCCAAAAGGTCCCTCACCCCCTAAAAAAAAAAACACCTTTTCCGAATCATTATCTTCATAGGTGAAAGTACTCAGTCTGACACCCACATAGTGGTCCCTTTAGTTGATTACATCAGTGCACCACTGAAATCAGTAATTATTACATTCCCTTCTCAGTAACTGCCTTATAGACGCAGTAGACCTTCCCCGATATAGTGGAACATCGTTATAAAGAACACTATAACAAACTCTTGTTATAACAAGGTAATTTTGCAGGTCCCCCTTCTTTGTATTTTATTGTTTTTAAGCCCTGATATAACAAGGTTTTGATAAAAAGACGTAATTTCCTTGGTCCAGAGGAGTTTGTTTAACGAGGTTCCACTGTATAATAACATCACTGCCACCAAGTTTTGTCTTTTCCTACTACCCCTCAGTGCACGAGAAAACCTTTTCCCAATTCGTCATCATCTTCACACACAAAAGTGCTCTGTCCTATGTAATGGCCCTTCCCAGAGACCTCGACCACCACGCCATCAAAGTCACCGACATTGGCCCTTTCCACTGCTTTTCCTGTGAACTCTGACCCAGTGACCCCACTCTTGAAGACTCTCGTCTGGTTGAATTCTATCAGTCCTTTGTGAACTTGAAGAGCAATACGAGCAGTGACACCAGAACCAGTAGGAGCTCTGTCAATCTAGCAGGGAGATAAGTATGGCAACATTAATGATCAAAATGACTATTGAATATTAACACAATTATTTTTCAAGTTAAGTAGATTAGACACATTACACATTCAGGGGAGCGTTTCATGAAGTGTCTTATCACTGATTATGATTGAGAACTGTTAGCTACTGAAAACCTTGCATCTGACTGGCTGAGAGCAAATATGTCATTGAAAATCACTAACGAGACACTTCATGAAATGCTCCCCAGAATCACTAAATCTATAAGCTATTATGCAGATCTACAGAAGTCATTGACTAGGTTTCTAATTAATAGCTGGAAAGACACATACATGACTTGCAATGCAGAGAACTTGTTTGAAGGCTGAATTTTCTGGCATCAAGAGCAAATTTGTGGTATAAAGGTGGTAACACTGTGGGGGCTGATTCAGGCCAGTGGTCACCGTTGACTACAACCCATCCCTCACCATCTTATCAATTATCTGCATCCTAAAGGAAAATGTGCCCTTTATCCCGCTACCACATCAATCTTAGTACAAAGAAGGGACTCTAAATTTTTTATTTTTTTATTTTTTATTTTTTCACTTTCTACTTTTTTCTTGCCATAGATTTATCACTGCTTAATAACCCCATAATATCCTCTCAAGAATAATGCATCCACCACTGACATCATTTAATGGATCATTTCTTTAGAAAAGTATTAGGAATATTCCAAAACAACTGAAACCTCATGGTTATAAATTTCTGTAAAATGTGGAGATCAATGAGCAATGTCCATATTACACAGTGCTATACTGAATCATGTATGGTTAAGAGAGAAATAACCTTATTCCTAGTACCTCGGCATCCGCAAACAAACAGACGTTGGTGGTGGGCTTCTCACTCCAACCATCCACTCCATCTGTAACGATCGTCCCATAGAGGAAGGCCAGATCTGGACTGTCTGGATGCTCCAGTGTCACCGCTTCTTTGGTTGCCTTGGTAACAGCTGTTGCAGCATCCTGGATGGCTCGTACTGAAGATTTGCAGAAATCGAGGCCAAGCTGGTCGGCAGAGATCAACGCATAGAAGGCCCCTCCATAGCTGATGTCCAAGGTTACTTCACCATAACCTGCTACATTCACCTTTACATCTGAACACAAGATTCGGTTATAAAGAGGAATATTGATTTTTAAAGTCTTTCCTTAGACTCGACAGAAACAGAGATTACCAAATGCAATTTCCCATCCCCCTTACCAAAAACAAAAACAAACAAACAAACAAAAACATGACAGATAAATGAGTAAAAATCATAATTACCAAGCAATTTCAGTATTTTTCATCTCTCCTATTGTTATTTTATGTTGATTTTTTTTAATAAGGGGGGGTCAATATTTTATTTTTAAATACAAAATTACACTTAAGAGTAAGACTTCCTGAAAATGACAGAGAATTGTCAAAATCATTCCTTGACATGAAAAAAGAAGATCCATATATTCCCTGAAGTCTGTGACATATATATTATTTTGAACTACTAGTACTATTAGCATAATTCACACTCTCTTATTTTTACTGTTTGTCAGGATTTTTTAAGACTGAAGTGAAATTTGTTGATACGATTGACAATGACAGGAAAAAATACTAGACAGTGCTGGATTAACTGTAATGAGTGTAATTCACAAGTCTAAAGTAGATCAAGGTATTTTACCAGTCCTAAAAACAAATGCAGGAGCACTCAGAAATCTTGCTCTTCCAGACGTCTTTGTGTTGTCATCATACTCCACAAAAGATCTGACCAATCCACACGGACACTGAAGGTTAACTTGTGTCTCGGGAGACACGGGCTGAACGACTCCAAAATCCACTGCATATCTGGCCAAAGCAATAGTTGCGTGTCCACACATAGTGCTGTAACCTTCATTATGCAAGAATAAAGTCGCAAAATCTGCTTCGGGATGGTCTGGTTTTACGAGGAGAGCTCCATACATGTCGTAGTGACCCCTCGGTTCAAACATCAGTGCTTTTCGAAGGTGATCCAAGTTGTCTCTAACGTACGAGCGCTTTGCCAGTATCGTGTCCCCGGAGATCTCGGGGTAGCCAGAGACGATAATCCGGAGCGGTTCACCACCGGTGTGCATTTCAACCGTGTTTATTTTGAACGAGCGATCAGACACAGGCACAATGATTCCTGACATTGTGGAATAATTTGTTGGAATTCAATATACGAACAGTTCAGTATTTGAATTCAGTTTAAAATCTAGAATAATAGAACTTAAAAGAATATAATTGTTTTTCGACCCTCGATCTTTGTGTTCGAGAGCAATGATCACACGTACGCGCGTACACGTGTTGGGCGCGCGAGCTATTGCTGACATGACTATGGAAAGCCACATGTTGGCAAGAATCAGCCTTCAACAACTGCACTGACATCAACTCACCTGTTCATATTTGCCAAACAGGGATAGAGCTTGTGGAGTGAATATATATAAGATTATAATGAAAATGTTTATGGTCACAGTAATCACTTTAAGAAACATATTTTACTCACATGATTCGAATGAAACACCTTGGCATACCTTGGCTTTCCATAGCTCAACGGGGGCGTGGTGATGTGGGTGTGTCCCAAACATGGTACCAAGCTTTGTGTCCAACGCTCATTTTGTTTACACATCTTTTAACTCTTACGGTGCCAAGGGGTTTTGTTTGTTCGCAAATTCTCCCAAATCATGGACAATGCTTGCTTTTCAAATGCTCGCAAGTTTTCAACAGTAATTTCTACGCAGATAAGTTGTACACAAAAGTTGTAGAAAATTTATTACCCTTTCAAAAGATACCAAATATTCCCAATAATTTATTATCTTGCATGAAAATGATTTGGAAATAGAAAGGAGCTTCCCTCTTGACCTTTCCATTTTCATTTCTCATTTGTTTGCTATTGTTTTATGCTAAAATATGAATGGATCCTTTCCAAAACCTGCAGTTTTCTGAAAAATATCCTATAGTAGCATATAGTGACTGATAGATATTTTAAATACTAAATTTATCCTCTTAACTTTGACATATTTTCATCATCATATCAGTTATTCTAGATGGATTAATGGTCGATTAAAAATGTAAAGTCTTTTGGGCACATATACGTGCCATCGGCACTGTAAGAGTTAAAGGTTATGTTTATCTCACATCTCAGAGATTATGTTTATGTTTTTGTTAAATTGACTCTTATAATTTATAGTGATCGTATTTGATTTGTATTTAAAAAAAATATATATGGCGAATAATTAAACGAATCTGAATCTGAGGTAGGCCTACGTGGGATTCAATCACGCCAATATTATTTGGGTATTTCATTCCCTTGCATTTTTGTTGTGTGTGTATTACTTTGCTTAGAGGCGGACCGGGGCTGAAATTCGGTTGGAATTTCGATGTGACCAGCCCCCTCAACTTAATTTCCCCATTCATAGATATCATGATAATTATCATTACCATACCATCATCTAAAGGCAAAGAAATCTGACCAAGAGTTTTTGAGGGCTTATGAAAATTTTATATATCCTTTAATATTCATACATATACAATGTAGTAAAGGTGAAAGTACACATAAAATTGTTACATTATAATCTAGATATCAATATAAAAATATAATCTTGTCATGGCAGTTACATTTATCATTATGCAATCTATAGTTAATGCAGACCGTTTATCATTATACAAGGTACATGTACTGTATTCTGCTATTGTAAACACATTTTATCTTATGCATGAACATCTTACAAACTGATGTATATCTTATGGTAATGGAGAATTAAAAAATATTTATTTTTAAAAGGAAAATTAAACTTTCCCCATGGCAAGTACCCCCCTCCCCCCGTTAGTGCATAGTTTACTGGTAATGGATGAAACCTCATTACCTCCTAGATTCGCCCGTAATAGAAGGTGCCCCCCCCCCCCCACATAAAGGGGTAAGGGGATAGATTCCACTCTTGTTTTTTTTTTTTGTGGAAAGGGATTTGATATTTCTGAAGATGTTATCTATTCCAATTAGAATTGCACTAGGTTAATCCTAATTTTTTTTTGAAAAAAATTATTTTGCCTAGTCAATGAGCTATTTTGGAAATGCCTGTGAGGATGTATGAAGCTGTTTTTTTTTTCTCTCTTTCTTTCTTTATTCTTCTTCTAATTCCCCTTTCCTTTGGAGGAGAAACCTCTTAGTCAGAAAGAAGAGTGTTTGATTTCACTACTAATGTTTGCAATTGACTACTTGTAAAGTATAATAGAAAATACGAACATTTTGATTTGCACTTAGACAAAAGTTCCTATTTTTCAAGCGATATTGGCATTTATGGGAATATTTCTTATCAAATCTTCATGTTATATACGGTACATTTTTTCAGGCCACTTATTACAAGGGTCAGTATTATGCAGAGTGGAAAGGGATTTAATATTTCTGAAGATGCTATCTATTCCAATTAGAATTGCACTAGGTTAATCATTTTTATTTTGAAATTATTTTGTCTAGTGTGTACAACAGTGTGGATCGTCTTCTATTTCTGTCATCCACTCTGGCACAAAAGGCATACTGCCACCTATTGTTAATATTGGGAGAGTTTTAGTCTAGATGTTTGAAAGAAAAAAAATTATGATAATTAACCAGTCATGCCAGTGTGAATATGGTTTTGTTTTTATTAAATTAAATTAAAAAACTTTGTATCGTGAATATCGGACTACAAAATCATTTCCGATTGTCAGATTGTCAGATTCATGGTCCCTGGCTGACAGGGGTGGGGGGGGGGGGGGGGGGGGAGTAGGGGCATTATTCTAAAATTCTGTGACAAGCAGCAAGCAGAGATTTCAATAGAATGCTTCAACTTTAAAATGTGGAAAGTTCAGCATGATGCAAATTGTAATTTCGTAGTCAATGGTCAAAAGTGCAAAATCTTTGTCCACCATCCTCCTCTCCCCATAACTGGAAGACTCATACTTCCCGTTTTTGTATTATCGTTGCCTTTCCCCGCCTTTCATGTGAAATTTCATGTTAAACTATAATGGCAGAGCAAATAATAAATTTGATTTACACGGGGTGGGGAAGGTTTTTTTTTTTTTTTATTATTTTTTTATTTTTTTAAATAAATTTTATATATAGTGGGGAAGGGGGGCTAACACCCAAACAGGCAGGGTCCAGGGGATGGAGCCCCTGAAGCCCTTGGGTTTTTATGGTTTGAGCGCCTATTATATATAAATATATATATAAATGAGCATTTTAAATATGAAGTTTTACCATCTATATATATATAATTTTTTTTTCTCTCTCTCTTTTCTCTTTTTCATTTTTATCCAAAATTGTGGATGGCTGTAGCCCCCAGTCCCCCCCCCCCGTTTCCGCCCCTGTTTTTTTCTAGGTGATTAAGCCTACCCCTGTCGTATTTCTAAAACAAATATTTTGTACATGTGTAATGATATATTCGAAATTATAAACAGACTTTTCCTTTGTTTTTGTGATGGAGATTTTTCGGACTTGCCCCCCCCCCCCCCCCCCCCCTCCTGCTTAAGAATCTTAGAACCGGGGAGCGTTTCATGAAAGGACTTGTCGGATGTTTTATCCGACAAAGTCTGTTTTATCCGACAGTTGCCATAGTAACGATGCTTCTCAGCCAATCAAAATCAAGGAAAGATGTCAGATCTGACAACTTGTCAGACAACAAAATGTTGATGAAACGCTCCCCTGATCTTTTCACCTTTTCTTTATTTGTTGTTTTTTTTTTTTTTTTGGGAGGGGGCACTGCTTACTGCAAATATTTAGATTTCTTAGCAGAATTATAATGTTCACCATTTTTTTTGCCGTGCTGTGCTCGTCTGGAACGATTATCTTTTGTATTCATTTTATGCAGTCGTTTGTCAAGATCATTAATAAGCTCGATCATGGTACAGAATGACACCAAATCTCAATGATGACTCCGTTCTTTATGAATAAATGTATTATGTCTGATGTGTAAAATGGATTGAAGTGGGCGAAATCACCCATTGCAGTCTCCTTCAAACTTCATTAAATTCGGTGCATCTCTCACTCCACAAGTTTTACTTCAGTATATTATGGCAGTCCCTTTCTCGATGTGCACTCTCCCTTCTCTCCCTCTCTCCACCTCTGTCTCCCTTCTCTCCTCTCCCTCTTTCTCCTCTTTCTCTAATGCTCTTTCTCTCCATCTTTCTCTCTGCCCTTCTCTCTTTCTCTCCTTCTCTCTCCCTCTTTCTCTTCTTCCCTCCCTTTCTCTATCATTCTTTCATACCTGGTACATGTACTATCTTTGCCACATCTCCATCTCTTTTCTCCTTCCTTATCTGTCTCTCCCAGCTTTTTCATCTCATATTCCTCTTCTCCATTTCCATCCTCTCTTTCTATCCTTCATTCTTTGAACTTTTTGTTTTTACATTTTGTCTGTGTTTAAAACTGTAAACAATAAATTGTATGTAAGTTTCCTATCTGCAACTTTGGAATAAGCCAGATTAATCCGCTAATGAAAATTAATCGCTTTTAATGCAATTTAATTGGCACCATCATAATGCCATATTTGAGGGTCTTATTTCAGAAAAAAATTTGGATTCTGTGAACAGGTCATTATGATACATACATTGACTATCGTGGCTGATCTAGGGAAAATGGTGCCTGGAGCAAGCGATGAAATTGCACCTCCTTCCAACTTCTGTTGCCAGTAGGAAAAAAAAAAAAAAGAAATTTGGAATCTTTCCTTTGTTGGTCAGGATGTTTTCTTCTTTCTTTTTTTGCTTTTGCTATTTTGCTTTTGCTTTTTTTGCGCCCCCTAAAAGTGGCACCCGCGCTTGTGCCCCCCTTGACCTATGCCACTGACTATAATAATGTCCACATGAATGGGGACAATGCCAAATCAATACAAGCAAGAATAAGATGCAAACCATTGTCAAGAGCTCATATATGACATCATGAAGGTGCCCATTTGTTATTTTGGCATTTGCAAACAATCATGTGATCAAATTCTAGTGTTTTCAATTTCATTCATGTTCTTCATGTTTTCAAATTCCACAGTCGCAACAATTTAATTTTAAAGTAATCTCGACATCTGGTAATGCATCTTAATTTTTTAGACAAACTAGCTAGAACTCATTCTGCACCTTCAGTGGCAGATCAAGGGGGGGGGGGGGGCAGTGACAAAAAATGCAGTGAATTATGTTTGCTTGCCCTCCTCCAAATTTGATTTTTTTTGGGGGGGGGGGGGGGTCTTTGGCAGGAGGGGCACGGGGGATTTGCACCATTTTTTCTTTACTGGAAAGACCTCTGAAAATTTGAGACATATTTCATTATTCTCTCTCTTTCTCTTACAAAAAAAAAAAAAAAAAATTTTTCGACTTGTGCCCCTGTGAAAGAGGATACTCAATCTACCACTGATTCGTCATCATGTAGTTAAACTGTTATGAATAGCACCTTTCCAAATGTTTGCTGAAAAAGATATTCACTGAAGAAAACCGACACTCCTAACTCTGTGTTAAACATTTTACCGGGGGGGGGGGGGGCTGTCGAATTCTTATATGGAAAATGCAGTAAAATTTGCAACCTCACTTCTAGTCATCATTAGAACACTACCTCAGTCTGATACTATGTTCAGGTGGTTTCTCCTGTAAAACTCTGGAAATGTTTCAAATCTAATCAAATAAGGTCGACTTTGCATAAGTCGAATCTCCTTGGACTTTTGAAATAGCTTCGCCTTAAGACAAAATTGGACTTTATACATGGGTGAATAAACAATAGATAATTACAGAGAGAATTACTGCAGATACCAACTTATGCAATGTTTTTACTTGTACGAGTTTGACTTATGCAAGCTCTATGGGTATAAAGCGAATTGCTGCAACAGAAAGTTCCTTCTCCTGTCAGTGTTTACATAGCTATCGAGAAGGGTGTAACCAGGAAATCCGGATACGTTGTCATGGCAACCATGCAAAACTTCCTGTGGTTGTGTGTGAAGTGTCTTCATAGAATCACACTTAACACGACAGCCACAGAAAGGTCCGCAAGGAGCCTGTTTTTCTCCAAGTCCAAGAAGATGGTCCCTCGCATCTCGGTTCAAACACCTAGGTGGTGGATCCTGCATCCCAGTTCCAAATCCAAGATGTTGATCCCCGGCATCACAAGAGGTCCCAAAAGATGTTATCCGAATGTTCCATTCCAAGTCCCAAATCATGATCCGGCTCTGCATGCCTATATTAGTTCCAGAATGAGGATTCCTGTCCTCTCATCTCTGTTTACTGTTCCGGATGATGATCCTCCGAGTCCCATCCATGCATCCTCATTCTTAGTCTACAGCAATAGTCCCTTTCAAATCAAGACCATTGTCAATTCAGTTTTTTGGAAAAAAAAAATCCTGGATACGGCTCTGTCATGGAGATGAAATATGTAAATCCATGGCAAGCAAATTCTTCTTGTTATAAATCAAATGACCACATTGCTTGAACGTTTCTTCTTTCGCAGAGGAAGCATGTTTCAGACTAGAGCAATGTTGAAAAAAACCCCCATGAGAATATTAAAAAAAGAAAAGAAAAAAAATGACAATACCCTTATCCTCACGATGCTGAGGTGGTGGGGAGGGGTGGGGAGGGGTGGGGGGCAATGGTGTGGATCATATATATTTTAAGCATTCCCCATTTCTAATGTAAGTACATGTAAGTAAATTGATTTATATAAGAGTTTAACCCATTCGTGACAGAGGTCCACATTTTGTGGTTTGGCCTAATATCTTTTGATGCAAAGCCCTAAAAATCATACCAAATACATGAGCAGAAAGAGCAAAAAATTCTAAACAAACTGTGCCAATTTTGGTTGCGTCAATATTCGTTGTTTGATGCTGAAAAATTTTTATAAACGAAAATAAGTATTAAAATCCTTAAATTGGCAATGTGATAGAAAGTTTAAAATCACCGTTTTCCCCTGCAAATTGGCAACTTTTTGACTTCCCATCATGATTACTGTAAATTTATATTCATTTCAGATACATGACATTTTAAAAGAAAAATGTAGCAATAAAATAAGAATGTTGGTGTTGCCATTTTGAAGAATAAAAGCTGATCAAATAACACTTTAAATAATTCCTGTCACGAATGGGTTAATTCTCATTACTGTTTACCTGACACCATCCTATCATTATCTACAGTCGAACTCATTAAAGTGACCACTTGTGCAACTCTGCAGAGCCATTAGTAATTCATAGAGGTGAAAATGAGTTGAATCCAACCATAAATCACAATGACAAATACAGAAAAAAATTCTGACTTGAGACCAACAGAGAAGATGAGGAGTTACCGCTATTCTCAAGCCCCCTATATAATTTCCCCCACACATCGAGTGGGCAGATACCTCATTTGTTAAAATGTCACAACGCCCTACATTAACCCCCGGCGATGCGCCGCCCCCATATTGACCCAGAATCCTTTCCAGTATTTTCATTTAAAATTCTCCATCATTTGAGATTTCTCTGCCTCAATGTCTAAAACCCATCCAGGATTATAAACTTTCATGCTCTCCCTTCCCCCTGTAATCAAGACAGTGCATGAGACCCAGTGATAGAATGACGTCGGTTACTTAATATATCACTTTTCATAATGGTCACAATATCAGTTGTACTGCCGTGGAAAGAATGTACATTGCAACTTCTAAATAACATGTACATATGATATGAGAACTGACAGGTATAAATCAGAGGCAACGTGAGGTAATAGTCTGATTCAGAACAGCTATTTTCCATCTTAATTGGACTGATATTACAGTTGCCCAAGCAAAATGAAATTGAAGTGCCACCATATGGTAGGATGAAACAAGGCATTGATGTGAGTTTCCATTCGTTTTCTTCGAGTTGGGTATGAAGGGTGCGGCATCTTGGGGGGGGGGGGGAAGGAGTGGGAAAGTTTGTTCACCTGACTAGTCAATCCAACATCCTGGTAATATTCAATGCTTAAAGATATTACTCAACACCAGCTAATCTCACTTAATCTAATCCCTTGATCCTAAATGATCTCAAACTGCCACAAATGCTTGTCACATGGATGTTTTCTTCTTGCTTCGGATCAAGTTTAAATCTTCCCTAATCCCATACCACATGACCAACACATGAAAATAGGAAGCGAGGCTGCAAATGACAAAAAAATCAGAGTATCAACCAGGGACTTGTCTAAGAAAGAGTTGCCATGGATTCAAAATGACTGCAAATCCTTGAATACAATCAAGCATTTACATGTAATAACTTCAGTCTCAATAGGTAGAGTTGCCATTGATATCAAACTGTGATCACTTTGAATCATTCAGAATGGTTTCTAAGATGAGGGCCAAGGTCAAATATAAAATTTGAAGTAAAGCAGTAAGCACATAGTTACAAAGTCAAAATTTCGAAGGCTGAATATTTTTGCTTGGGAAGATGACTAATTACAAGTCATCATCAGTACTTATTCTGTAAGTTTTCAGAAAAACACTGAATAAGTGAGTCAAGACTAAAATTCTTACACTATTTTTGCTTCAATGGTAGATTAGATGTACATCCCAATAAAATGCAAACCCAATGTGAGAACACCATCCTTACAAATGGCATGTTTATCGTCATTTATCAATGGAATGGTGGATTATTTCATTCCTGTGTTTCTATCCAGCCTTTACCACCTATTCAGAGTGTACCAATCACCTGTTGAATTTATGTGTACAGCTAGTACATATATGTGTGGAATTACCCCACAAAAATTTTACCTGACATTATAGGTGTTTAAAAGCTGCAAAGGAATTTGAAGAAAATAAAGGAAAATAAAAGAACACACAACTATACCGTTTATGATATTGAAGTGCTGTTCAATTCAGTAAGTGACCTAATTCATTTAGTTTAGTTCTATTACTTCTATCAATTTTGTTGTGAAATTTACTATATGTTCCAGTAATTGACCTTTAGACAGAATATGGTTTGCTTAGAAACAACAGTATTAAGCACCTAATAAATGCTATGTATTATCATCATTCGTGCCCAAGTGTGTGCGTACGTCAACTAGTTGCTTTTATGTTCATTGAGAGTATATTTGAACTGTCAATTTCTTTTTAGAGAGGAAATATTTAAAGCATTATTTTGAATATGGTATAGTAACACTGAATTCCTAACTTACATAGCAAAATGTTTTTGGTGATTGGTAACACTTTAAATGTGACAGCTATAGAAGCTACTGCTGCTATCTTACTTCTTCTGGAAAGGAGGTTTGGTTGAAGGCTATATCCTATTCCTGTGCTGCCATCAATCTCCACTCTACATGCTCCGCTGATTCAAATCTCCGAGATAAACATGCCATTGTGAAAGAGACGCTGATTTACACCTTCTCTGTAGAACAGCAGTACAGGCAGGAGTCATCACTCATCTTTCTTTCACCTGTTTTACCATCAAACTCTTGAGCCTACCCAAACTCTCCATGCACTTGGGAAGAGGGAATGGGGGTGGGGTGGGGTGAGGTGAGTGGAGGATGAACAGATGCCAGCCGACGAAATGGCCATCTTGGGAGACATCAGTCGCTCTGCAGTATGGGTGGCTTGGCTGATAAAAGAAATGGACGTCGACGTGGAGGGACGAACGATTCCCTCTTTTCCTCGAATTCTGATAGTTCCCGGTGTCAGTACCAGGAAATCATCCAGAGTTGGACTAAATAGATTCCATCCGCTACAACTTGTGAGGACTTAACCCCTGCCCTCTCAACAGGCTGCTGCCATATGCCATTGTTCATACCTCCAATCTTTCCAGGAAGTGAAGACGTTAAGTTCATGTAATTCTTTTAGCATTATGTGCTTAATGTGTGGTTGATTGTGTTCACATGGATATAAGAATTCATACCTAGCAACTCTTGACTGAAAAGAGAAAAAAAATGCGGTCGAATCAGAAATACAATATTTGATTTATTATTCTCCAATGTACATAATTCAGATATTAATACATGTATACACAAGGGGAAATTTTGTAGACTGCAAGCATGGAAGGCTCTTGTGTGATATATCAAACAGTTTTGAAAACAAGATCAACTAGCTTTACTGTCATACTTTAAAAATTTTCTATAACTTTTTCTTTCCTTCACTTGTGATTAATCAAAATGTTAGAGCTGTCCCCAGGAATGATTTCTAATCCGTTCTGAAGGAAATTTGCTTTTTATTTATAACCAAATTATATTCTAGTCATGTATTACCTCCGAAACAAACACAGTTTATCCCAGGCCTACTTAGCTTTAAATATAAGTATGTAGCAATTGACTAAATATAATTTGTTCATCTATATAGTAAGGGTACAGCATTCTAAAATAGCTGGCTTTCTGGGAATTAACTTGAAATATTGAATTTCCTCAAGAACTGACATCTTGAGGCTTAGACAAATTTGTTGCCACTGTGCTGATGAAAAAAAAAATCCCTAAAAGATATCACAAACTAGAAAAGACCTAGCTTCCCAATGATTCCACAAGATGAGACGATACCAGTCTCCATCACCCTACTTCATAATCCCCTACAGTAATGTTAATGAGGCAAGGCTGCAAGAACTGAGCACCAGTCTGCTTGCTGCACCCCATCTGCACCGCATCTGTTTCTCACATCAAGACCATCGCTGATCACTCGTCACAAGGTGATTGGTGCGCAGTGTTCCGGGGCTCATTAACGTTAAAGGCCCCTGGCAGGCGATCAAACCTGTATGGTTCAAAAAGAAAATGAAAAAGATATATATTTCTAATGAGGCACTTAAAGGGATAGGACATGAAGACTAAACCCCATTAAATTTCTTCCTCAGAATTAATAATCACAATTCCGACAACTACATATGTACCAACTCATATTAACAGTTTCCATTACTAACAGATAGAAAATCCATTAAACAAAAGTTTTTATAAAATAAGTACACTTAAGTGAGTGCTCTGAATTTGATACTAATGTTTAAAAGGATATATTTTACATTACAAGATACAAAGAACATACATCATGCTTAAGTGGGCTGATATCTTTTATTCATAATACAAACTACATCAAACTTAACACTAAAAAAAAAAAAGAAAATAGAGGAAATTCACTAAAAGAAAGGGTGACAAAATTATTTTGACATCTTTACACATTGATCAATAATGTTACCCACTATTTGCACATTGTTTTATGTTTTTCTGTATTCTTTCTATTTGTAATGACTGTAATTATGGATTATGTGATTATTATTGTTTCAATGTACACATAAAACACTTGATCAATAAAAGTTCACAAAGATATTAAAAGTGCTCTGCTTCAGTTTTTTAAAAACAAATTGAAGATTAACTATTGTAATTAAAATCTTTGCTTACTCTGATCCATTCCTATGATAAATTGTTATGTCACACAATACATTGTGACAACAATAGCTCTGAAGAAAATTTCCTGTGCTAACCAAATTCCTAACATTCATCCACTCATCCTCAACGCTTCACATATATACCTAACACTAACCATAACCCTGACCTATAACTTCACTTAACCCCTCATCCCAGATTTCTGACATCATGAAACTCCTATAAAATGTCAATGGAACATGTGGGAGGGCACATGTGGAATCAATGATAGAAGTATCATTCCTTTCAAATTTTAGGACTGACAACACGCAAACTTGTCTCTATACTGTCTAAGACAAACTTGTCTCTGTATTGTCTAAGTGTACCTGTTTAAGAATAATTTGGTTGCACAAGAACTGATATGGACCAAACAGTCTAGCATGCAATCAAACAATATAGGCATAATTTGGCATGAAAAACGGTTCACTATTAAAAGATCTATGCAGAATATTCCTTTTTTCCCCCAAAACACCAGTAATCAGAAGGATTCATAATATCCATGCACTCCTAACATCAAAATTTCCTATTTCAACTAACCTGCAGCCAGCAACATGACATTTTTCTTCATTTAACTCCATCACATATATCAGAGGAGTTTGTTTAAATGTCTGCCCTAGCCATCTAAGTGAGATTCAATCACTTATTAGCTTTAACAATACTTGTGAAAGGTCAACAGAAGTCTAAGGCACCTCCCCCTTCTTCTCTCCTAACAATAGTTCCAAAGATAAATACAAGTATCAATAACACAAAACTCACAAAAATCAATTCTATTTTTTCATGCAGGTTACATATTAAAAAAAAAAGCCTAGCCAATCCCTACTACTTATTTATATACCCCTGCCCTAACAGGTCACAGAAGAACACTGTATCTCACCCCAAAAGAGTATCAAGATGATCATTTTCTTTTCTTGTCATTGACAGTACACCTGTATTAAATCAGTTGCAACCCCCAATAACGGAGGGTCCACGTTTTGTGGTATGGCCCAATATCTTTTGATACAGAGCCCAATAAACCATAACAGGTACTCGAGCAGAAGGAGAAAAACTTCTACACATACTGTGCCCATTTGCTTGAGTCAGTATTTGTCATTTTATGCTGAAATTTTTTGAAAAGGTAATAACCACTAAAATTCTTTAATTGGCAATGCAAGAGAAAGTGCAAATTTACTTTTTCCCATGCAAATTGGCAACTTTTAACTTTGCAACATACTTTCCAATTTTCATCAATTTTTATTCTTATCAGAGACATGATTTTTTAATGTCATAAAAATGTAGTAAGAAAAGAAAAATACTAGTGTTGCCAATGTGAAGAATAAAAACTGATCAAATCAAGCATTAAAATAATTCCTGTCCTAAACAGAATACGTTACCTGTACCCGCAGGTCGTAAGGAGTTGCCATCAACTTGCAATCATAACCTCCTTGCCTTGCGTGGTCTACAGCCATTGTGCGGGACCGGCGTGTTGTCGGTTATGGAAACGATGTCGAGTCCACCCATCTGTAATCCTTTGATGGAGGTCTTATGAACAAAGAGACACACAGAGTAAGAGAAAAAAACACAAATGAAGTTGAGAAGGATAATGGCTAGCAGCAAGGCCTAAATGGAGTATTTATATACAAGTCATCTCCCATATCATCAACTTTCCCCCATTCAGAGAAAAGAGGGACAAATATAGATAAAGGGATAGATTCCCATGATATTCAGAGTACTGAAGTGACTAAAACCCACCCACTCATAGTCTTCATTCTTGTTTCTAATCTTCCATATTCCTACATAAGTTTTCCATTTATAATCTAATAATATTTTTTCAAAAAAATTTCCCACCACTAATATTCTATAGATATCATGCATCCCCCCACACACAAAAAATCTGCATGACTTACTAAAAAAGATAGTGAAAGAAATTGCTGGGAAATAACAGACTAGGATACAAAATTTCCTCTCATTCATAACAAGTCACGTCAAGGAACTGTAATAATCGTCAAGGTTTCACGGAAGTATTTAAAAAGATTTATTTATTTTAACCACACACTTAGATCTGTCTTAACATTTTCAAGAACAAACAGGATCAGCAAATCCTATTAACTCTTGTCAACATTAATAATGCCTGTAAAAGAACATCAGTCACCCACTAAATATATATTAGGCTCTTTGAAATCGGTATAAATAGTATTAAGGTTAACATAAAGGTGGGTAACTTGAATTGCATAATTTTTAACAAGGGCAGGAGATCCTTGTTTCCATAATTAGGACATGTATGCCTACAAAATTTTCAAAGATGGAAAAGACCCCCAATAAAGTCGGCATGGCAATTGGCAACACAAAACAGGATCTTCAGTTTCAAGTGTATCACATGTAGAGAGCTCTGTTCCTGTTCTCTTTTCACATCAGTTTCAGTTTTCGTTTGGATTAACAACATGCGCATCAAGGGATCATTAACCCGACGGGGCTCCCTACGCTCGCACAAACTGCCTATGTGCGCACAGGCGGTTTTGGATTCCATCCAAACTCCGCAAAGCACAGGATGAATTGTGAAATGTCGATGATGGATAACATGCCGTGTTCGCGCAAAGTCACATTGTGTATGTAAAACTTAAAGGTAATCTTGGAGTTTTGATAATGAGTCTGTACATTCAGAAGCTACTGATATTCTGAATGGTCGGTAAATTAGTATGTACTAATCCTGAAAGAACATGATGGGGTTGAGTTGACAAACAGAATGCTAATAACAATTGCACTACTACTAATATTACTACTACTGCCAGTTACTACTACTACTACTACTACTACTACTACTACTACTACTACTACTACTACTACTACTACAACTACTGCTACTACTGCTACTACTGCTACTACTACTACTACTACTACTACTGCTACTACTACAGCTACTACTACTACTGCTGCTGCTGCTGCTGCTGCTACTACTACTACTACTACTACTAACTAACTACTACTACTACTACTACTACTACTACTACTACTACTACTACTACTACTACTACTACTAACTACTACTACTAACTACTACTACTGTTACTAACTACTACTACTGCTGCTACTGCTGCTACCGCTGCTACCGCTGCTACTGCTACTACTACTGCTACTCCTACTGCTACTACTACTGCTACTACTACTGCTACTACTGCTACTACTACTGCTACTACTACTGCTACTACTACTGCTACTACTACTGCTACTACTACTGCTACTACTACTGCTACTACTACTGCTACTACTACTGCTATTACTACTGCTACTACTACTGCTACTACTACTGCTACTACTACTGCTACTACTACAACTACTTCTACTACTCTTACTACAACTATAACTATAACTATTATTACTACTGCTACTACTATTGCTACTAATAAGTGTTGATTGATGAAGCACATATTACGTTATATCACTCCAAACATAGCAAACATTAAAAAAGCTAGACAATGATGGGGTTGAAAATGCAAATGAAATGTTAATATTGTGCTGATCTCACATATGCAGATAATGAATTAATGAATCTGAACATATGGGACACTGCATAGGAAAAGTATCATGCACCCTCAGGTACTCCTAATATCATTCTTCATCCATCACTCACTTAAACCCCACATACATCTTGTAAACAACTTCCCCCTCAAACATATTCTATGAATATTATTTGGAAGAGATCATTTACAATGTGGTTTTGAATTATGCATTGCATATAGTGTTTTCTGTTATTGTGTTATTGGCACATGTAGGAACCCAGAGACTTTAAAGGGGATACCCAATGCTGAAACAATGTTCCTTCATTTAAAAGAGCATGATTTTATTAGCAGAAAATCATCTGCCTAAAGTTTTTAAAAAATGTCATGTTGCCAAGAAAAATCAAAATATTGTAAGATTTCAGCCTATTTTTGGCCCCTCAGCTGTGTCCCAGTTTCAATTGGGTACCCACAATGACGTCATTGTGGTTACCTTTTCGCGCAATTCTAGCAAAATGCACGCAAGGTATTATACATATTGCACAGTCTAGCGCGCGCCACAACTGCAAAGCGCGAAGCTGGGTAACCACATCTACGTCATACCTTATACTCAAATTTTTAGGCTAACCCTTGACTAATCACAAATAATTTGTCAAAATGCATTGATTTCGATTGAAAATCATCACATTTTTAATGTTATTGTTCTTTATGAATTCTCGATCATATATCAAAAAAAAAATTAACCATTGTGTAAGCACTGTAAACCAATGTGATGCACCCAAATACAGTTCAAAACTTAGTATAATCATGGGGAAATACTGTACTCTTTGTGAAAATAGGCCAAGAAGGTTTGATATGAAGAAAGCAGAGACACTAGTTAAAAGCCATGTGTACAAAATGTTTTCCGACTCCTGTAAGAAGCTAAAATGTACACTGTAATTAAAAACATACTTCGTCAAACAGATTTTTGTTTTTTAAATGTATACCAATACATTTTTGGTGTTGAGCAACATAACAAGCGCAAGTTGTGTAGAAATTTCACATTTACCAACCCGCAATATTTCTGGTATATTTTTAGGACTATGCATCGAAACTCATGGGATAACCCATGCACATGTATTTCAAAAAAGGGAGTTTTGTCCTTACAGGGTTAAGTGACTGCTAAATTTCATGGTAGATGAAATAACTTTGTGACTGAACAGCTACACCATGCAGCTAATGAATAATAGTTTTACAATCTCATTTAAATAGTTTTACAATCTTATTTAAATAGTTTTACTATCTCCCTTCATCATCAATTACTAATGTTATATTTACCTGACGCCCTGGTCCAATTCCTTTGATGACAACTCGAACAGTGTTCATCCCTTTATCAAGAGCCTTCTGCAAAGGAGACAATGACAGAGGAAGAAAGAAAGAAAGAGAAAGAAAGAGAGAGAACCAAAGAGAAAAAGAGAGAAAGAGAGAAAGAGAGAAAGAGAGAGAGAAAGAGAGAGAGAGAGAGAAAGAGAGAGAGAGATGAGATGATAAAAGAAAGGGAGAGCAGAAAAAGTAAACAAAATAAGTCATAAATAATGATAACATTGAGTGATCTTATGGGTCACATGAGAATAAGACAAACCCAAACAACTTAAAAAGAAAGGACACTGTGTAAAAGATAACTCTAATATGTCTGAGTCATTGAGATAAATTTCCGCCTTTTGGGGGGGGGCTGTTTGTTTATTCTGGTTTTTTTTTTCTAATGGTTGTATGATTACCTGTAAATATTGTAATTGTTTTTGATTGGTTATTTTTTGTTCATATTTTGTTCTTGTTGACTGTTGACCTAATAAAACATATAAATACAAAAAAAGAAAACAAAACAAAACAAATGACCAAGTTACTGGACTATTTAAGTTGAAATGACAAATTTTCAATATACAGCACAGTATACATTGCCAACAGCAATTGAAAGAGGAAGATAAATACTGTGCTACTGGCAAGTCTTTACAGCTTGTCCAAGGGATTTCACTAAATCCGGGAATCGATCACAACTACTAACAATGAACTTAATCATGTAATGACTAATATTAGAAACCAGGACTTTGTGCCCTTTTCCTTCACCATCAGGATCTAGTCTTTGCCAAGATATTTTCCCCTGGGTATGAAAACGTTCCTTTGGATAACTCTTCGAGTCTTCGCCCACAAAAACCGGAACGCAACTAGACAGTGTTACATAAAAAGACTGAATACAGTGTGAGTGAAAAAGGAATACGGATCTGGTATGCATGTATCCTGATAGTATTTATAGGATGGAGAATACAATGAATGACCTCAATATGGTTTACAGCAAAAACAAAACAGAACCAAACAAGTAAGCTGAAAACCAAAACAAAACATATATGCCAAAAGATTTGTAATCCTTATCCAATCCTTGCTAGTATTCAGTTGAAATGACAAATGTTTAATACATACCGGTAGCTTCTTGATAACACACAGTATATACATTGCCAAAAGAGATGAAAAATGGCAAGACAAATCTCACGCTATTGGCAAGTCTTTATAACTTGTCTTAAGGACCATGGACTGTATTTCAAGAAGTCTGGGAATCAAACACCTTCTTACAATGCACTTTCATCTAATGACTAATATTAGAAACCAGGACTTTTCAAATAAATCACTTTTCCTTGGCCAACAGGATCTATCCACAGAGAATATATTTTCCCATTGTTATAAAAATATTTGTTTGACTAACTCTTCACCCACAAAGTAAAAAAAAAAATGGAACAGGTGACAGTGTTCCATAAAAAGGCTATAAAATAAAGAAAGGTCAATTTTGGTAGTATATTTATGGATGAAAAGTAGTACACTGATTGGAAAAAAAGTGTACTAATTTACAACTACAGAACTGTACAGAGTGACTAAAGTTCAGGAAAAATAGTATTTTGCTTGAAACCTGGGGTGGTATTCTGAATATGTTCTTATCTGTGTTCTTATCTTTTGTCTTATCTTACCAAGATAAGATAACGCTAAAATCACTGCAAGTTGGTATTCTGAAAATCATTTTAGCGCAATCTCATCTATGTAAGGACCGCCTTTTTCTTATCTTTAACACACCCTTTTTTGGGACATTACCAATCAAAACAGACTTTATATAGGTAGTTTATCTTTAGTGCACATGTAAATTAGCATTATGCGCCATTAGTACCCGTTATATGCACACTAGGCGCCTCGCGCAGGCTGCAAAGATACATGCATGTAAAAAGATAAGAAAAAGATAAGAACATTTTCAGAATACCACTTTGTGATTGTGACGTAGCTAAGATCATACTTGAGATAAGAACGTTTTCAGAATACCACCCCTGCAGTATTTCCATAAAAAAACAGTACAAAAATACAGCAAAAAAGGAACAGTTGGCATCACTACTGATAGTATTCATAGGCTGGACCATATGGGTCACAGCAAAACACAAACAAACAAGCTAAAACCAAACAAAGATTTTTAATCTTTATCCACTATAAACTTGAAATGACAAATGTTTAAAAACAGTATACATTGGCAATAGAGATGGAAAATAGCAAGACATGATATTGGCAAGCCTTAATACCTTGTCTAAAGGACCAAGGACCGTATTTCACAAAATCCGGCAATCAATCATAACTTCTAACAATGAGTTTTCATCTCATGACTGACATTACAAACTAGGACTTTTAAAATAAAGCCCTTTTCTTTGGCCAACAGGATCTAGACTCTGCCAAGATATTTTCCTTTGGTTTATCCATTATCACAAGAAATCAGGAATGGCAGCAGAGGCTTCACGGTACACCCTGTATTCTTTCTTGGAAATGAGTGTGGTCCTGAAAAGGACCAACTCACTCTCGACGTTTTGGTAAGCACGTTCTTGCCATCCTCAGGATATTTAAATTGGGAATAATTACCAATGTTTTTCTTAGTTCTAGGGGCTTGAGATTTAGCTTGTATATCTGTCATCTGATGTCGTGTTATAGAACACCCAACCTCGCTACAACAGGTTTGTGCCACCACTGAATTTGTCGCTCGTTTCACAAACCAACGTACCCCCTGTAAATAAGCCTATGCATCATTACTTGAAGCCAGTATTGTGTATGCAAATAAATGTGGGACAGTGACAATACCCTGTTTACAGCCGTTACCTCGCTAAAAGGCAACCTTGTTACAGTGAGTTTTCCCTGTATACCCCGATCAAGGCTGGACAGTACATTCATTTGATCTTTGAAGTGTGATCCATACATTTCATTCATAGTATTTCCCCTAATTCCAAATATGATTTTGTACATCAAATTACAGTAAACTAGTAAGATATGAACAGCGCCATCTTCAGGTCTTAAGATTATAGCTAGAGAACTATTACATTTTATTTTACATTTTATTTCCAACAGTGAACGCTCAATCTAATATGAGAAGCCCACCCCCGCGCATGCACCTTGCCACTTTGCAACCACAATTTTGTTTGCCACACTGAAATTTTGATGTAGGTAAATGTTGTTGAAATTCATACTCTTGAGCCATTTTCGACTTTTCGGCATTATGAAACATTCTGATAAGATGGCGCCTGCAAGCTTTTGCCTAAAAAGAAAAAGGTATGGTGAGCCCGCAGACTCTACTAAGCCAAAAGAGAAAATCTACCGTCGATACTGTGGGATCTAGCACCAGTTCACGGGACCACACCATGAGCGGACCCTCCACAGGAGCTTAGGGTGCGCCGGGGGGTAGCAGCTGCCACTGTAAGGAACAGGGCGTCCTCTTCGACCAAGCAAGGGAACTCGGCCAAGACCGCTGCCAGTGCCAGTGGCTCTGTGGAGCCAGCTAAGAAATGGAAGAATGTAAGTATGATAGACAAACTCAAGGAGTTACATCACTATTACTTTTGACTTGCAAATATAGAAAATTGCTTGCGAGTACACTGTAAGCTTCTACAACAAAAAAATGGTGCATGATGGGGACAATAAGATGCACAGATATTTTCCAAATCCTGTCAAAAGAGGGCACTATTCAGGAGGTTGAATTTACAGCAACTTTAAAGCAGAAGTCCAACACTGAGAAGATAAACTTATTTCATCCTATTCCATCGAAAGAGTGGAAACATGAATAATCTAACATTCAATTAATCTGCATTGTAGCAGAAGAAAAGATAAGTATATTCTACTAAAAAAGGTGGGGGCAATATTCTCAATCTACATGTATCTTGCCAAAAATTTTGCACAAGTCATTTGCATCCATAATGCATTGAATGCACTATGCCCCTGTGGGCACATGGAGCTGATACAAATAAATTGCGTGGGCACTTTGCAAATTTAATCTTGAATTGAGTTGTTGCTTATCAGTATGCGAACTGCTTTGCCCTCTGCTGTATGTGTGGAATAAATGATGCATTCCGAAAAATCTTGATAACTGATCATTAATTTTTCAAAATTCTTCCATGCAATTCCACTAATAGCCTGTCACAGAAAAAAATGATGGTTTCTTTCACACGACCGTCCCTAAACTCAAATTTTACTTATGGTTTCGAAGCCCTAAGATTATTTCATAGTTTCAGGTTGTCTGAGCATAATGTACTTGTAGTTTTAAAGCTTAAGGTTTATTCCTAGTTTCTAAAACCTAAACTCTAAAACTACAAGCAGTGGGTGGTCCTTACAATCATGAAATCAGATGATGATACGTCACACTAAATTACTGTATAAGTATCAAAAGTCAAAAAACCTAATATAAAACAAATAACAGTAAAAACTAAAACTCAAATAAATCTGCCATGGACCCAATATCACTCTGTAATCAGTCTATTTTAATGACCGAAGAAAATCTCACAAAAATCACACACTCCAACTTCATGAAGTAAACCTTCTACAGCACGAAATGAAGAAAAGGAGAAGGAGAAGAAGAAGGAGGAGGAGGAGGCGGAGGAGGAGGCGGAGGAGGAGGAGGAGGAGGAGGAGGAGAAAAAGGAAGAAGAAGGGGGAGGAGATGAAGGAGAAGAAAAGAAGGAGAAGAAAAAGGAGGAGGAGGGTTTTTGCCAGTCATTGTTCTACTCTCCACACAAATCAGAAGATAAACTTCATAAAAAGAGATTTTTTGTCAATGTTTATGTCACTTTATCAGTGAAGTGATGCTAAACGAGAGCTGAATACTTAAATGGCCTTGGCCCAAATGACGATTTAGCGTGGATTATTAATAACACGATGGACTAATTTGGCGAATAGCAGGGAACCGGTATCCATATCCATGAGTCATAGTCTAAATTGGCAACAGCGACAAGAGGGAGAGAGAGAGAGAGAGAGAGAAAAAAAAAAAGGAGGTCGGAGCAGTGCTCGAGAGAAACGGCACTCCAGTAAGGGCGGGGGCGGGCGCAAAATATGAGTGGGCGATATCTGGTGACCTCTGACATTTCCAATGGGCGTAGTAAATGGTGGAGTGAGTTTTCAGGCAAGTAGCAGCAATTGGGTTTCTAAACATGACATAACCATTCATTCTAATGCAATTCTAATCCTGTTTCACAGATGAAACTATTGAAGTCTGGATATGACTAAAGGCAGTTTGGTGTATGAACACTGCAAGCTAATTTAAGATGGCAGATATACTATTTATTTACAACAAAATGGTATTTCTATGAGTAATACTGTCTATTTATCTTTCTTTTTTTTTTCTTCCAAACTACATGTTACCTCAAAGTTTAAACATGTTTAGAAATCATGGGAAAGAAAGTACATGTATAATAGAACTAAACTGGGGGAAGGGGGAGGGACTTCAAGTATGCCTCTCAATAGTTGGTTTATACTGACTTACAAATGCACCTGACTCATGGCATAACTCACTGAATCCCCTCTGTAATGGCCGATATAAATTACAGTGTGTTAAAACTTGGTGGGTCTATATTTCCATCCAGCCATGATTTAACATCATATAGAAGATTTTGCAATAAATGACAAATATCCCAACACTACTTCCCAATGGGAAGAAGAAACTTTTCTTCACAATTTCTCTCTTCCCCCCCCCCCCCCCCCCCCCCCATGATCATCATTCTATTGGAGCCAGTGATAAATCAGTGATTTAGGTGAAAGCCCTGCAATTTATTATATAGTTTTTCATACTCTCCCTCCTCCCCATCCAGAGGCAGATCCGCAAATTTTTTTGGATAAAATAGACACCTGAAAATTTCCAAGACCTTTTTGTCTAAAATAGACAACTGAAAAAAATTAAGATCTTTTTGGTCTAAAATAGACACCTGAAAAAGCCGAGGACCTCTTTTGTTTTTTTTTCTTGCTTGTCAGAGAATTTTTGAGGTGCCTGCGCTGACTTCGGCCTCCCCTTTTGAAAAATCCTGGATCCACCACTCTGTAGACCATAGATGGCGAGTAGCAAGATGATACCCAGAAACTGTAGAAAAGAATTTTTTTCTTCAGGGCATTAAAAGCAAAAGAGAGGGTAAAAAATTGTTTAAAATCCAAGTGCAAACTTGAGCTTCCCAAAATGTTGCTCAGAAGATTTCAAGAAAACTACTTTAAAAGAAATCTGTCGACATTCGAAGGAAAACAATCACATGAAATTCATTATGCTAATCACTGTAAAACTGCTTTCCATTGTTGTACAAACACATAGCCTTTAAGATTGGTGAGAAGCAGAGATAATTCAAACTTGAGCATGCTTTGTCAGAGGAGGTCCTCCTAAATCTCTATCCAAGATGGCCGATTTGGACAGGGACCAAAACATTTGTCAGAGCGCACTTCTCATGATTCCCCAGATGAAAAAACACAATCGCATCCCGTGACTCATCCTCGCTTTCGAAAATAGGCATCATCTTTGAAGTTACAAATGGTGGGGATTTCAAAAGGAAGAATCTTAGGAATGAAGAGGGAAAATATGAAGCATTGATGACTTGCATGCTCGAGTCGGGTTGCCAATTAGCAGATGAAAATTCAGAGAATAGTGATTAGGAGATATTGGTTATGACTTGGAACAGTATTTTGGTCATTTGATAACTTTCCTCACATCATCAATTATATTAAGAGACTATATCAAACAAAACATCAATTTCTATGATTGTTCCCATGCTTTGTTATTGAAATCAGTCAGAGATAGTTAGATTTTCATTAAAACGTTATTGCAATGAGTTTTAATACTTATTTACTTTCATCTAAAGTTTTATATGTACACATCTTCAAGAGGTTAGCTGAAATTGCATGTTTTATTCATAATTAAGCGGTTCTTTTACTTCTTTATATTTCTTTTCAAATATCATGAAAAAGATAACCAGATCACTGTGATGTTAACAAGAAATGATTTTTCCTTCAAATTCTCTTATCTTGAAAATAGTGGCTTCCAGAATATTGTCTTGTCCTATCTATGACAACTCATAATCAATATGCTGGTCCAAATTACACATAGGGCCTACCAAGTATACTGAATAACGAACAATCTAATAATTTAGCCTTTTCTCACTTATAAGGTACTTTTCCTATGAAACTCAGTTAAGGCCAATGAAGGATCCTTAACAAATCAGTCTGAACCCACAGTTCTCTGTCTCTGTTACTGTGAGTCAAGCAATGTTCATTTGCCTGAGGAATCACCTGCAGCTAAAAAGCATCTTTAGCTCAAGTTCTAGGGTGCCTTCAGCAGGGATTTAGCCTGCTGTCAGGCAAAACACCAGGTTATATCATAACAACCTATAGCTTGCTGAAGGACAACAGCTCCAGGGTGTGTTTCATAAAGTTTTTAAGAATGATTTGAATATGGTAAGCCAAATGGAATTCTCAATCATTATAGATCGTATAAGCTAAAGGTGAAATATGCCAACGTAGAATAACATTTCTCAATTGCTTACAAACATTTTTATTGCAAAGTATATTTTTTGCCACAATTTAATTGAGATTATGGGAAATGCAGTCACACTTTGTTAAAACATCAGGAAAAACTTTGGCATCCAATTTGGCACTACATAATCAAGTCGTTCGTAAAGTCATGCACAACTTTACCAACAGCTCTATGAAACTACTCCAGGTTATATTGCAACGACCTATACTTTGCCAAGGATAACAGCTCCAGGTAAGACAGCTTAGCAAATTGGAGTGGCACAAGGAGATGTGTCTAGAACACAAAATACATGCTGTTGCCTTTCTGGTTTGCGTTCTGGATGTGTATTTCCGTACTGCTCCGTTTCGCTAAGCTATCTGAAATCACAAACACACTAGGCGAAATAGCCCAGTGCTTGTATCTCAACTGCAAATTAGATCAAGTTCATTGTGACTGGGCTAATTTTAGCTGGATCAAAATTTGCAGGCTATTTTGAAACCTTGGGACTATTAAATGAAGATGGGCTGAATGTTGTCTATGAACATGAGCTGACTATAACCTTCATGATTATGTGCAGATGGGTACACAGACAGGCACATGTTATTGTACTTACCGAAGCAGCTGCAATGGCGGCTGTTTGAGCAGCAATGGCTGTTCCTTTCTTTGCGTTCTTGAATCCTTCTGTCCCCTGCAAGATACAAAAATAGTACAGCGAAATTTTTAGGATTCTATAAACAATGCAGAGAACGTCAACATCAACATCAACAAACATCTGCACTTTCCTCATCCCGAAAAGTTGGGATCTCACTAATTGATTTCCAGATATCCATCAAAAACTCCTCTTAACATAAAATTTAACCTGCCTAAATCTAGTAGATTTTGATGAAAGTAACTTCTCCTGAGGATATAAATTGCAATGTGCCTGTAACACTGTTACCTTGGCTTGCAAGAGCACAAAAACACATTAAGTCAAATCATAACATTCTGTGCAGAGAACATCAAAACTGACAAGGTCCATTTTGTACAGTGCTAACAGTCACCACAGAATGTTGTGCCAGCATGAGAAGAATGCATTGTATCAATGTTAAATCCTTGTACAGACCACCTTCATTCTTGTATGCATATTGTATACAAATTTATGCAAATTTCTTCTCATTTGGCCAAGAAGGCAACGCATGCATTTATCTACCTATAGATATATACATGTATAATAAGAACATTCTTTTGGTTGTTGTGCTTGTTCTACTATTTCTCATGATGGGGAATAAAATTCCTGCTTTGAAAAATCTTTATCAGAGCCAATGTTGTCTAGACTGTATGCAAATAAGTTACAATAAAGCAACCTGTGAATGAGTAGTAAAGTGTTTGAACATCTGAATCCTGTACCCAGCCCCCACCTCCTCCCCCTTCTCCCTTCCCCACCCCCAACCCCCCCCCCCCCACCCCCCACCCACACAGATCCTTCTTCCTTGAAATTCATTAAATGAAATGGGACTTTCCCTTCCACTTACAAACACGGAATACCTGCCTTTTGCCTTGGCATAATGATTTTCCAGAAATTCTTTGAGCCATGCAAATTTTGGAGATGTTTCATTCCCCCCTCCCTCCACTTAAATTCATGAATAAATGATGATTAAATGATGATTAAAAACCCAACAACAATAATACAAACTAATTCATGTGGCAGTTAGGTGTCATGTATGAATGCTACAGATGTATTTGAAACACTGATTGTGTATATTTAAAAACAAATCATACACAGATGTCTCAAGATCAACCTCTATTTGTACAGGTGCAATTCTTATTCTCACAGTTGATAAAACCATCATTTATATGCCCCTGAATTATTCAAAGACAGGAAATATTTTTGTTTTGTTTCGGTTTGGTGGTTTTATTCAATTTCTCAGGTAGCATGTCGATTAATGTTGCTGGCTCTACTGCCAGGATTTGGAGAAGGGGGGGGGGGGGGGGGGGGGGGAAGGAGGGAGGGAAGGGGTAGTATACTACATGACTACAAATTGTTAAAATAATCATACTGATTATGCCAGTGTGATGCAATAGTCCCACAACAACAATTTCCTAGGACGAGGAGTACTGTTCCTTTCTGTGCTATTTTCTCATTATAGTCAGCCATAACGTCCAAATTCATTTATGTCTCTCTCATTTCAAAAAAAAAAATTCTGAGTAAAACGACCAAGATAATATGGTAAAACAGCCTATTTTGGGAAACAACACTGACGATCTACAATACAGACTATGTGTAGCAGATTCTTAATGACTTTCGTGTACATATTCATAAAAAATAGACTGCCATATGGTTGCGCTAATGACCCCACCAGTTGTAAATCCTTGTCAAGCATCGGAAAACAGAGCCTGACAAAAACTTGGAGGGATCCGTACACGAGCGTTACTACTCCGAGACAGCTGAGAATCTCCTAAACAACAGCGAACGAGGGCAATTTAGTGATGTCATGCCATAAATATCATACCTCCAAACTGAAGCATATGCTGCTTTTACAGGAGGAAGAGAGTGTTTGTGTTGGTGCACATGCAACATTGGTCTTTTTGTTTCCTTCCGGTTTTCCCGCCCACTCTCTTTACCTGAACACCTCAATTTTCTTAAAACTCTCCTCTTCATTCTATCTCTCTCTCTCTATCAATCCCAGTATTTCCCTCCTCTATCTTTCTCTCTCCTCTCCCTCCCTTAGAAGCTTACTCCCTCCAACTTGTTTCCTCCCCTTCCCTCCTCCCTTCCCCCTCTCTCTCCCCCTCATCCCTCCCTTCCCTCTTTCTCTATGTCCCTCCTTTGTCCTTATTGTCTCTCCCCCTCTCTCTCCGAGTCCTCCTTCTCCCACTCTAATATCTTTGGTGTTTTTCCTATCATTCATTCTTTCTTTCTTTCTTTCTTTCATCTAGATTTTCATCTTTTCCCTCTTTCTCCGTCTTTGTATTCACTGATCAAAACTATAGTTGCTAGTTGTGTAATTCTATTAAAATTTCCTTTTTCCAAATTTTCCTTTTTCTACAGTTTTATGTCTCTCTATTCCCCTTCCTCCATCTTTAGCTCTCTCTCTCTCTTTCTCTCTTTCTCTCTTCCTCTCCCTCTCTCTATCTCTTTTTTCTGCCAATGCCCCTCTGGCAAAAGCGAATTCATTGACCCACTTCTGCAATCGCACAGACCCTAAACGAGGGGCTCCCATATTTTTCCATAATTTGACCTCTCTGGTGAAGCGTAACCATGCAAATCAGCTTGCCTGACGGAAACAAGCTTTTCTCTCATCTGGATTTCCATCCATGCAAAAATGATAAACAACCTCTAAAAAGAAACGGGGGGCAATATGTGATCTAAAAGACAATCAACAAATTATATAAAAAAGCCCCAGCAAATCTTTGGAATATGTCAATCCTCATACTTTTATTTTTTTCTGTTGATGAAATTTTCTTCTCTTTTAAAATGTATATGAATCACAAGAAAAAAAAAATCAATGTAAAATGAAAAATTTGTTTCTCAAGTGTTTAACAGCTACCCAAGCATATGACATTTTGAATGTCTAGATACATGAATAATTCCATTACCAGGACTCCAAACTATCTTTTTAAATTTATGGCACAGGGTTCAGACTAAAATTGCGGGCCCTGTAGACCTACATGCATGTAATGAGCCCTGTGTTAAAATTGTTCAATTTTGGAGATCGGGACCTAAATTTTGGGGGCCCATGCACCCTAGGCACATGTTAATGTCAAGCCCTGCCAATACATCCAGAACATGGGCACATATTTATGGAAATTTACTAAGCCTTTGCCAAAAATCTTTGAGAAATGCCTTTCCAAACAGGTTTTGATTGCAATCACATATTAATCTAGCCATTTTAAAAATATAAAGTAAGAAATATATGATTATGAATAAATGATACTTTTAATCCTGTCAGAGTTGTATGCAGTTTAAATCAATTATGTTTTGATATCATAAGTAATATTTCTGGACAAGAGAAATCTTATTTTTGTTCTTCATTCAAACAAGGTTCATGAGTATTAAAAATGACTATCAAAATTTGCCTGCTGTGAAAAAAAAAATCATAAAAAAAAAATTAATGGTATATTTGTAATCATACTTAGGACTTCAGCTGTAAATGTAGTAATCACTATTCTTCATCGCAATGTCAAATTTGGTACTTAAAAGTAACATTAATATGATGTATTTGAGAACTGTTGATTGGAACACTGACGCAAATCTATAGAATCTAAATAACTAATTGACCCTATGTAAACAACAAAATGACTTCAATACAAGAACAGATGTAGTAGACAATGCAGAGGTATCGGATCCATCAATTCTGTATGAATGCTGACTGTAGTTTGATTCTTGATTTTATTTTCTCAATACTTCAACCATGAAATACAGTCTATATCATATGGCATGAAGTACTAATACTTACACATGATGTACGGGCTACAGTTCTTCCTGCATAAAAAGGAGAAAGAGAAAGAGAAAAAAGAATATATAAATAGTTAAAATGACCACAATCAAGAAGAATTGACGGAACAAAGATATCAAAGGAAACAACATAAGTACAAGTATACAGCAAAGTACAAAACTGACAAATATTTTATCCTGTTATTAGCCTATAAGTCAGGCTTAGTCTAAGGAAAATGAATGATACACTAAAATCAATTATAAATACTTACTAGGTTAAAGACATCAAAATGCATTTTTTTTTCAAGATATGAATGAATAAAAGATGATATAAATCAAAAATTTTATCAAGAGAGATTGTGCATAACAGAAAACTTACATTTTCTACCCTTTCTACCCCTCATCGTAAGATGCCCTATTACTTTTTCATGGTTTTTTTTTCACCTCCAATTCCTCATCTATTAATCAAAAGTATGAATTCTATCATCTCAATGCATCTGACATGGCTGTTTCCTTGTTGATTTAAAGAATATAAAGTTGATTACGCCCTGTGGCCTGCGGTATTTTCAATACAAGGAGGAATAATCGCAGTGGAAAACCCCCCTAAAACCATTGAATAGAGAAAAGGGAATTTGTTCTGCATCATAACAATGCTTCATATCTTGTTCAATTCAATTCTACTTCTCTCTCTCTTTTTTTCTTTTTATATTTAATAAATAATTTTGGAGGTACCTGCCCAAACAGTCAAATATAGATGCAGCATATAGCTGAAAAGGTGTTGGATCTGTGCAATGAATGATGCTGTTCATGTACAGTTCTTTTCAGTTCATACTTTCAATCTACATAAAGCAAATATGACTACGATGTGATGACTATCTTATAAACGAGACACAAATATAATGCAAATGCACAGAATTTCATACGTGCATATGAAAAATCGAAACAAGACTAACAATGGAAACATTGTTGAAGCTAACTTGATGAGAACAGTGACTTTGGATGAACATGATTTTGAAGATTTGTATATAACATTTTTTTTTTTTTTTGCTCAATTTGCTGGTGTAAACCGCCAATGTACTAGATGAAAAACACATCAGAAACAATTGAAACCCATTTCTATCGAAATGCTGAAATGAAATGCCATTACCAGGATCCGTCTCTTGGAGTCGTTATTAATCCGCATTGATCGCAAGTCCAGTCAATCGCAAACTTGCAAATTCCTGTCTCTTTAGTAATGAGTTGTGACTGATATCAGACTGATTGCAACTGTTGGGGTCCACAGCTGAAGTTTATCTTGAGAGGATTACCTTTATGAACAATCTGAGTGAATAGACCATTTTTTTTTTTTTTTTTTTACAGATTGTATGTATACTCATTGAACAAAAGTTTCCCCTCAACAACTAAGAAGCTTACAAGAGGCTTTCTGACATAGCAGCAACTAATGTACGCAAACTGGATTCTATCTATTCTGATGTCATTATACATAGCTGGTGAACTGAATATTTGGCAACCACGGGCTTTAGAGAGAAAGGTGCATAAATTTGAATAATATTAGTAAACAGGTATATTTGTTTTAATTTGATTTAATATGATTCAATTTGATTTATCAACTATAAAATAATACAATTAAAACACGAGAAATGTGTACTGGAAAAAAAAAAGGACTAAAGTAAAATAGTGTTTGTTGCAGCAACTCTTACCTGTATGATCAGCCACAGAAACATGTGTGTTGTTATAGGTTGCTTTGATGTGGATGATGGGTAGTTGATCGTATGGTATACCATTAAAGATCAGCGATTCGGTGCTCGATGGGGCAATGAATGCCTTGCTGCAATTGGAAGAGAGAAAGAGAAAAAATGCCACAATCAAATTCTTGAACCATCAACAAATAGTTGATCAGTTTACATGAGTATTTATAAAGAAATAATCTTCTCTTTGAAGAAATAAAATATAAAACTCCAATGTACATATACACAGAGAGATCTGCCCTTCAAATGTGAGATATTTTTTTTTACTCCTTCACCCTACTAAAAGAATACTACTTCAAAGGACATGAATAAGACTATTCAGGTCTTTTTTTTTTAAAGGCATAATGTATCTAAACTGTAACATAAAAAAAAACCCACCATGTTTGTTTTCTAGCTCTTTCTATTCAACATATTGTTGTTCTCTTCAACTAAACAGTCCATCCAGAGAAATATTTGAAGCGGAAACTAAAACGATAGCAGTGACAACAAAAATGAACGGAAGAAGGGGAGGAAACAATGTATTTATTCAACAATGGCAAGTACATAATTCGCATACTCACTGCAAGATTCAATTTCACACGTTCTCGTTCTTTCTATTATCAACAACAGGCAGGCTTTTCACAGTGCATGTACATCAGTGCTTTCCCTACAACGTGCACGAATCACATATTGATTTGATTTCTGAGCAGGATTTATTTTGGCGGTATTTTTTCTATGCCTTCCCTTTCATTCACATTCTTGGGGTGACCTTCATAGAAAATTAGGTCACCCGTGGGTGGGGATAGAGAGTGTGAGATAGATAGATAGTCAGATAGAGAGAGTGTGAGAGAGAGAGAGAGAGAGAGAGAGAGAGAGAGGATGTGGGACATGTCAGAAAATAAATGCAGGCCAACATGCTGTTAGTGCTTTTGTGTCTTAAGCAATTCATGACAGGAATTACTGGAAGCCTATTAGCCTAATGTGATCAGCCTTTCTTCTTCAAATTGGCAACACCACTACATATATGGTTTTTTTTTCCTGCTACATTTTGTATGAAAAGTCAGGCATCTGAAATAACTAAAACTGACAGAAATTATGCTGAGAAATTTAGATATTGCAATTTTACATGGTTAAACGGTGATTTTGAACTTTCCATCTCATTGTCAATTTAAGGCTTTTTAGTGCTATTTTTTCTTTCAGAAACAGTCTAGGAGTTCTATGACTGACTTTGAATATATTTAAAAGATGCTGAAAAGTTGAATCAACTAAAATTGAAATGAAGATGACAGACAGAACCTTTCTTTCCGCGACAATCGATTCCTACAACATGGCGGACTAAAACCCGTTATATAGACCGAGCATCCGTTTTCTTCTCATTCCCAAACTTTCGAGGCCACGTAACTGGCTCTATGCCCGTCACCTCCACCAGCGATAGATATTTACAAAGGCATGCATTATCATATGATCTTCGGTTTCGAGTGTACAGAATATGCATCCACCAAGCTGTATGTTGCTCTTTTGGCAGGCGGCCAGAGCTTCGTCAAGAAGAAGAACGCAATATGGAAGTTCTGCAACTGGAATGGTGCTACTATTGAACATCATGACTAGCCCAGGCAAGATGAATCCACAATCTTCCTTTGCAAGTAGTCATACTACCGGCCCTAAGACTAGTACCCAGGTATTTTGTAAAACATAAAAACCTACTAATATGCCATGAAACAAACATGGGCTTCAAGTCTTCAACTATGCAAAGATCCATAAGAAATTCCATCTTTTAGAGCTCTATAGTATCGCTAAAACATGGAGTAATATAGTATTTCCCACAAATGCCAAACTATGCATGAAACCAAAAATTCTCTTACTAAACTCAGACAACTGTTATCTGGGAAACTCCTTTTTCAGCACATTAAACCACTGGCACAGCATATCATTAGTACAATGATATTTAATTCTTGTACTGCAGAATTAGGAGTAAACCATGAGATTCACCGAGTGTCATCACTTGAGAGCAGGAAGGTTGTAACTCTCTGTTGAACAAAAATACTCGGTACACTTCCGCTGTAAACCAGACCATATGCTCACAAATACTCATCAATCAAGCAATACAAATTATATCTATACACAAGATTTCTGTTCTCCATATATCTGAACAGACTACAATGTTATCAAGAAGAGTGGGCGAAATGCTTGCTGGAAATCGTAATTTGAAATGAAAAGCTTACACTGCACACAAATGCACCTGCATGGAAACATAATATGAATATGTGTGGGTGTCCAATATTCTAGCCCACACACGGTACAGGTTACTTTGCCAAAGAAAAGCTTTGAATTACAAACCACATCATTAATAACTGTGACAAAATCACTATATTTGGCAATTTGCTCGCAGACGGAGGCATTTCAGCAACCGAAGACTCATCTTTCTATATTTATATGCTGGTGGTTTTGTATTACTTCTCCATGTTTCATTACAGTTTCTAAAAATAATCCCATATCGTTTTGCCACACCTAAAGGGAAATGCAACAGACACAGTAAAAATAACAAAAAGAAACATATACGATCAAATGTATAATTTTCAGCACTTCATTAAAAAACCATGGAAATCCATATCTACAAATTTTGATTAAAATTTATTGAATATCAAGATCAAACTCCTTGATTTTTCATCTCGCAAAAAGAAAACTCGACACTTCATCAGAAAAAAAATATGATTGATTGGTTAAGTCGGGATAAAATAAAACGATCTGGCTACAAGGCCGTGCGCTTGAGTGCTCTTATAATATCATGGTCCCCTCTTTCTTCAGCACTGCTCCTTTCGTGTGATCATCCGAGTGTAAAATTAAAAATGCAATCTTCCATGCGACTATAATGAGAGGGCAGCCTTCGTTTTATCTCCCATAATTCACTCCCCTTCCGGATTCATCACTCATCGTAAATCTTGTAACTCTCTATATTAGCAAGTTGTTTCTTTTAACACAGAAATTAGAATTTACCAGAGCTTCCTAAGTTTGCAATACAGTGTACTAATTTACATCTTTTACACACCAACTCTCTTTCTTACTCTCTCTCTCTCTCTCTCTCTCTCTCTCTCTCTCTCTTGCTTAGATATACGAATTGTAGAAAATTAGGCATAGAATTCAACAGACTGATAAAAATTACATATTGGTTTGCTGGATAAATTATTTACAGGAAGAGAGCAAGAAAGAGGGGGGGGGGGGGGGAGAGAAGACATCATGGCATGCCAATTTTGGCTACAACCCTGAATTTTCAATTCATTTCACCTATCCAATACTTCTAACACTGGCCAATCAATACAATTTACAACATCATTTAGTGAAGAGTGATGTAGCTTTAAAATAAAGAAAGAAAGAAAGAAAGAAAGAAAGAAGGAAAGAAGGAAAGAAGGAAAGAAGAAAGAAGAAAGAAGAAAGGTACGGAAAACTTACCCTGAGGATGGAAAATATCACAGAAAAGACAATGGAGAGCTCTTTACAATGATGAATCTGCTCATGTAACAACTTTGGACACTGGTATGGCTGCTACATGGGTCCTACATAGTGACTAGTCCTAAATAATGTGAACCATGTTCATTGTGCCTAACTTCTGATGTGACTGAGCAATGAGAATATTACTAAAGTTTGCAAAAACGAATCAGTAACTTTCTTTTATCGTTTGTGATATTATCATTAGTTAGAAACAGGGAAGAAATTCAAAATCAAGATTTGCATACAAATCTTATGTTTGCGTAGATTAACAACCTCCTTCACTAAGCAGAAACAAATTTGAAACTGGCACTGAAACTGACCTTGAAAATATGTTGCTGACATTAATCCATTGTAAAAAAGACTCAATGATGTAATTGCACAATATCTAGAACCAACATATAAAAGAAATTCACATAAAACGCAAGAAATTAGTGACTTTCTAGCTGCTGATAACAATGTGAATCTTTTGGTCAGGACCGCAATCATATATGGTCTCTAATCTTATGAAGATGTGGACATACCTCTGTGCCCTATTTCACAAAATCACTTCTTCATGCATTAATCTGCTAACAGCCAATCAAGTGCAGCAATTTCAGTAGCTTGTAACAAACAGAATGAAATGTTCCATAAAGTTAAAAGTTTTGTGATAAAGGGTCCTGATGTTATACATGTAGCTACAATGCAAGAAGATGTGAACACACTACTATGATGAATACAACATCGGGTATTAAATTTGCCTGGATAATACTTACGACGAAGTAACATTCTCATTGGCATTCTCAATTATCAGAAATTCATCTTGATGTAAAAAAAAATTAGGTCTTGATCCTTGACATTTCTTAACCCAATTTCTTAAAAACCTGGTTCTTGACTGAACAAAGCATCCCACGAAAGGTGAAATGTATCGCTGATACTTTATTTATCAAACCAGCTCTAAAGGGTGTAATTATTCAGTCCAAATTGCATGCATTCTCTGTTCAGAGAAAACATATTCTTCATTGGTGGAGTTACATGCACCGAACAGTGACTAGACATCTTGGAGACAGAAAAATTGTGGGCTCTTCTGGTGGGTACCAACTAACAATCATAAACAGATTATCTGGTCAATGCGCACTGGACCCTCTGTAGGCAATGAATAACCTCCACTGGGCAGTGTTCTGGTCATTCTCCTGAAGATGACCAGAGACAGAGAGTACTGCATGGTCAAAACATCAAAGATGAAGGAGCTCTCAGTGGAGCCCACCATCCCTTTCCCACACTCTTATTCCTTTGAAAGAACAACTCTGAAAACTTTACCTACCATGTATTCTTTTCAACTTAAAATTGATAAGAAAAGAATTCAATGACATTACTCACAACGACACAAAAACCATTCTATCTGAAACAAAACCTCTAAAAGTTCAAATAGAACAAATCCTGCTTCCATCGTTTCCTTTCCTATGGAAAAATTGCATCTCTAGGAATGTATTATGATCCCAAAGCAAAAAGGCTGGCTCCTGGTTATAAGAAAGGTATCTTTACCTCTTCAAAACACAACATTATGGGTAAACAGACAGAGAGAGAGAGAGAGAGAGAGAGAACTGTATTCCATTAATACTTAATGCAACCACCAATCAAAAGATCACCAAAAAAAAGGAAGAAAAAAAAAAACCACAAAAAAAAAAACTTCGTAGAATTATCCCACACAATGTTACCAATTTTCCATAAATAGACGCAGAACAAGTGATGTTTCCAAGAAAATTCAATTGCACAACTGTTGCCTGCATACACATGCGAGGATCCCCAAAACAACAGAGTCAGGCTGCAATTAAATGTTAACTTGCTGTTCTTTTGATGATGCGTCGTAAGACCTTAGCCAAAGAAAAATTGATGACGGTGTGTATCCGGAGTACGTGGGTGTCGTTGAACCGAGCTGTCGCTCCTGAATGCCAGCAAAATGTCAACGTTGGTGAAGCGTCAACTGCCTCGTATGTACAGCGAGAGAAGGTGATACACTGTTGAAGGCAAGATGGTGGATCGATAGAAAGCGGTAGCAGCAAGGTTTAACTGAGAAAACTTTGCAAATGGAATATTGTCAAGTAACGAGATAGAAAGAGATAGGGGGAAAGACAGAGCGATAAGGTGAGGAAGAGATAAACAGAGGGATAGGGAGATAGAGAGACAGAAGGAGAGATAGAGGCCAAGAGAAGGGAAATAGAATGGCATCGAAGAGAAAACGGAGAGAGAGAGAGAGATATCAAGAGAGAAAGGAGGGAGAGAGATAGAGAGAAGAATAATAAGAAGCTTTTGGTTGAAGGACTACATCTTGCAGCAGCCCTGAATTGTGTGGCTAATTTTGATGGCACCGTCACTGTCATGCTGATGTAGCCTTGCCTCCAAATTTGTATTTCCTTTTCCCTCTAAAATGCCAAAATGGGTATGGTACGGCAGACTACTACTTGTACACAGATATGCTCACAACATACAGAAAGATATGGCAGGTCCTAAAGCATCTGTAGGTCCGTTTTCATGTATCATTGCCCTTTAACCACAGCTGCTTTGCAATGAATTACCACACCACTCTATTCGTGAAGCGACAATGTGCACGATATGAAGGCAGACAAGAAACCTCATCTGTCGAGTTCAACATGCAACCTACATTCCATATAATAGACACTTGAGCCTTCCTTTAGAATTAAAGGTAATCTTCCTGAGTACTTAAGGCGAAAAAGCTTTCACACACTTTAAAGTTTCATATGAATTATGTCAAACTGTTGGTGAAATAAAAATAACAAAAAGATAAGAATCCTCACATATTGTGCTCATTAATCAGCAATTCTCTTTTTTCTTTCCTTCGCAGACAGGGCAATGCAGGGCATATGGTCAAGTTTACAATAATTGACTGGCCAGCAATGGCATCAAAGATCATATTTCACACACCGTGCAATAAGCGACGCTATACTCATAAATTTATTCCATGTGCACAACCCTTTAACAATCACATTTTTGTTTTGGATAACTTTTTTTTCTGCTCATCCCTGTGCAGACATCAGCGGCACCCCCCCCCCCCCCCATCTTAGTTTTGGAGCTTTTTTTTTTTTTGCTTACCCCTGATAGTCCACCATGTCTGCATAGACTTTCACCCCTCTCCCCTTTTGAAAAATCCTGGATCAGGCACTGGAAAATTCCCTTGAAGTTGGTGTAAATGCCCAATAGAAGAAACCATAGCCTTGTGCATACATGATGATATGCAAAACGTGAAGTATACCTATATCATTATAGGTATCATTCTTCATACAGATTTCCTCCAGTGTGAATGTCCCAGAGAAAAGAACAAGGACCCATGCACACATAATGAGAGGGACTTGAGTACTATAACTGCATCTTGATTCCCTGTGGTATGGTATGAAATGCCCAACAGAAGATAACATGGGCTCCCTTCTCTATGATGGGCCCATGCATATGCACATAGTATTGAAGCATAGGTAGCTGGTGAATTACCTGAAATGATAATGAGCCAAGCAGAAGCCTACAAGCAGGGGAACATTTTATTTGGGAGGATGACATATGGGGTGGAATTCTTCACATGACATCGGGGATTATCCTATCAGCTAGCCAAGCACGCAAGGAATGTTGTTATGCTGTAACGTCAATGGACGCATGAAGGAAGGAAGGAAGCGGGCCGGGAAATACAGCAGCGGAAAGCATCCCGCCATCTTCATAATCATCCCGTCTAAATATTTGTGAATACAGGAGGCGAGTAAGTAGGTTTTTAATCCTATTCAGCAAACTTGCTGGAATAACACCCAATATTATGCATTTGAATCAACGGGGAAAAAAATGGTCTCTGAACTGAGATTGGACTTTTCTTAAATATATCATAAATGCAATTTCAGTTTCATATTAAAAAGGAAATGCTCATGATTTTCACATGTGTGGTATTCATCCCTCCCCCCCCCCCTCCCCCCCCCCCCAAAAAAAGAAGTTATCATCATAAGGAAAGCTCAACACCAAGTTCAATTTTCTTTTCTCTCAATGTTGTTTTTATCTAGAACAAAGGAGACATAAAACACTTTTTGTAATACTGCTGAAAAAATATTCTACAAGGAAGAAAGCCAGTACCATGGTTCTTGCCAGTACATAACACCCATGGTTCTAATACCATGCGTAAAGGGTTTCAGACAAGGAAGAACCATGTGTGACATTGCTGCACTATGCGTGGCAACAAGGGTAAAAAATGTTGGAGTATATATTCCTAACAATAATGATAAATGTCACAGATTGTTTTGCCTTTTGGCAATGTATTTTTACTTATATGCCATTAGTAGACAACTCCTGCTTACCAAGAAGAAATTTTCATCCTTTTACTATAGCATATACTGCCGCCACGCCTAACTTTAGGTATTATTCCGTAAAACTTCCGAAACTTCCACGCTTTGCACAGAGTGGGAACTGTGTGTGGATTTTTTTCTAGTGAGAAACCTGGCCAGTACATATACAGAAGATATGAGGGAAACAGAAAAGGACAGAATTGCACTGCAGGCAGAATATGGAACAGAAAATGGTAAATGGAAAAACAAAAATTGACAGGAAAATGATGGAAAATTGTTAAGAAGTCCACATGAGATGACAGACTAGGATTTATGAAATTTAAGAATCGAAAAGCAGCTAGAGAAGTGACTTTGATTCCAAACTCCGCTGGATAAAGTAAATGCAGCGGTATCACCGTGCCCACTACCAGTGCATTGATGGGGGTCAACACACACCCCTTTCCCACCAGTATGGTCTTCAATGCTCACGTGGACCTTGCACAGCTGGTTTCTCAACTCAAAATGCGACCTAGCCATGCTTCCATGGGAAACCATCACTACAATCCATTCCCGACATGCTGAAACTTCTGAATAAAACTGCACATCCACTGAGCGCGAAATGTTCCCAAGCGAAGGCTCCTAATCGGAGGGGTTCATCATGCACCCATTTCCCAGTATGTGATCCTCAACTCAAGTCACATGGCCAGTAAGGGCTTACCACTCTTCACCATGCTTCCACCAAAGACATGTGGCATGTTACTGCTTCCACATTCACAAGACCATCTGCTCCACAAAACTGGTTAGAGAATATGTCACATATCCAAGCAGTCCAATGATTTTATCCAGTTTAAGAACCAGTGAACAAAATCCTCCTTATTATCCTCCATCTTCCCAGTATACCAGTCCACCTGTACATCATGACAATGATGATCATCATCAGAATAAAAGGATGGCATCTTTTACAAACTTTCCTCACAGAGCTGGAAGAGGATGAGGTGACTATCCCCCTAGCAGAGCGTAATAATGCAAACTCTTTCCTTCTGCAAGGTTGAGCAATGGGATATGAAGCAGGGCTACATGCATAGCATACAGAACTGCACATACACACAAACACACACACACACAAACCACAACTCTGTATACTCTCCTCACATTCACACATACCATGGGTTGGCGGAGGTAACACTTCACCCATTCACAGGGAAGAGGAGTTTTTTGAATCATAACATAAAAACACTGTTACCAGAACATGTGCAGAAAGAGAAAGAGAGAGAGAGAGAATGAGAGATAAAAAATGTTGTGTTTTTATAAAAGAGAGGGAAAAGATATAGGGAATGACGAAGAGAAAGAGAGACAGAGAAAGAGAGAGACAGAGACAGAGAGACAGAGACAGAGAGAGACAGAGAGAGAGACAGAGAGAGAGAGAGAGAGGGTATGAGCAAGAGAGGACCAAAAGAGGGAAACGTTTGGAACAGAACTAGCAAAGCCAAGGTTAGACATTGCAGTTCGATGACCCCCTGATGCCAGGAGGCGTAGCCTGCATTCCATCAGAAACGGGCAGGTGGAAAAAGCGATGAAAAAGAGGAAAGGAAGAAAGATAGAATGGTCCCTGGGTTCTCTTTTTTCCCCCTCTCTATCTGCAGCTTCAAACTTGACCCTGATACTCTCACCCATAGTCCCTCACAGTGGGCCTCATGTGATGGGGAGTGAGCGTGATTATCTTGTACAGAACTGTACTGGGTGACGATGTAGCCAGGCTTCGAATCCGCAGGGGAAATAAGGCCCATCATTTTTTGCCTATTTTTAACAAATTTCCAAATAGAATCTGAATGACATCTATTCTCAAATTACCCCCTCTCATGTCCATATTGTTCTAGAGACAAGAGAGAGACAGAGACAGAATTTGGGGGGAGGGAGGGTGTAGTTCTTACATAAAAACTGAACATGACATTCTAACTTCTCTTCCTATTTCACAACTCTACAATGTCAAAGCAAATAGGGTACGACAACCAATCACAGATTAACTTAACAGCAATATGGATTGTGGAAATGACTTATCAGTGCAATCACGAGAACAATGCAATTGGAGGAGCTGGGGGAAGGGGGTAAAAGATGAATTGATAGAGGGGCGGAAGAGAGTCAAGTATGGTTTCCTGCCCGCTAATGTGTTCTGCCAAACTTGATGAAATATGTCAAGGCTACCCTGGTAGAGGGGGCAAAGGGGGCAGAGAATTTTTTTTTTTTTCATTAAGTTTCTAAAGGGATGTTTTTAAAGGGATGAACTATCAAGTTCTGTTAATATTTAAGGAAAATTGCCCTTTTCCCCCTCTGCTACTACACACTTGCCTTTACTAAGTTATAGGGGATAAGTATATAGAAGAGTCAAAGTGACTGCCTTAATTACTTACAGATATGCTGAATTGTGTTTGATGTCTACTAATGTATAATGCTGCTTTATTTTATTTACATTTTTCCCTTTATAAAAAAATTGTTTGTTTGATTTATCTTAGTTTGTATCCGAATATTATGAAAACCCCATAACACTTTTTTTCAAAAGGAAAAAAAAAGTTTTGTTAATAAATAATCCTTACAGAGTGCACCAAACCTTAACTGAATAATTCTTTAAAAATTTTAAAGGCTAAAGTTCAACTGAATGTTAGAGTTTACAAATGAATTATAATATTTAGTAAGCAGTTGGGACTAATAAACAAAGATATGTTAAGTTCAGTGATATGCAATATCTTGTCAAATAAATATATTCATGTTTATCTTTCATAGTTTAATGTAAATTCCTTTTGCTGGTCAAACCACAAATGTTATGATTTTACTATTCATAATGTATTTTAAAATATCAATGAAACTGAAATAAAGCCTCTTCAAATAACCCATAAAAACAAAAGAGTGCAAAAGACTCATAGGGTATGAGAGCAGTCAGAATACTGCACAATAACGCAATGTCAAGTGTGATGCAAGGATATAAAGTTTATAAGGAAATGATTTCTGCTCCATCAAGACAAGTCCCTTTCCTTCCGCCACTCCCCACCCATTCTAGTGATAATAACTCGTGAAAAAGTGCATCTGGGAGGGAGGGAGAGAAAAAGAAATAGAGGGATATAGAGAAAGATATAGAGGGAGAGAGAGAGAAAAAAAAAGATATAGAGAGGGAGAGAGAGTGGGGAAAGGAGTGGGACAGAGAGAGCAAAAAAGGAGGGATAGAGAAAAAAAATCGCAGAAGATGAGGAGCCAGCAAGAGAAAGACAGGTGGAGAGGAGAGGAGAGGAGAGGAGAGGAGAGAAGAGGAGAGGAGAGGTAGAGACAGAGACTGGCAGAGAAAGAGATAGCAAGAGAGAGAGAGAGAGCGAGCAAGCAAAGAGAGTTCAATAACACTTGAAAAGTACATTCATACCACACCCAGCAAGATTAATGAACTACAAAGTACACATATACACTCGATGAGAGCCACAAGGATGTTGCCTTTTTGTAAAATATAGGAGTCAATGCCCTCCTGGCACTCAATGCAATGATATGATCCTTGTTAATATCTACTGTAAAACATGGATTGGTTTTAATACATCCATGTAGGTGGGATTATTTTCTAAAGGTCTGGTTAAAAAGAAGTAATTTCAAGGAGATAACTGCTAAGCAAAATGAATGATTTATTATTTTTTTCTCTCTCCCTCTTTTTTTTGGTTTTGTTTAGTTTTGTTTTAAAAGAAGCACCAAGCAAGGGGTTTACCCACTGGAACTGGATGATTTTTGCAATAAGTCTACAGGAATGAAACTTTAATGCAAAAGTAGTCAGTGGTTTAACCCGTAGCAGTAGTTTCTTAAATGCTCGAAATTAATCAGCTTTATTGGTACCTCCTCAAATAAGCAACTATTATTTGTTTTCCACTCCTTCAATGGTGTAAAAAAATATGTGTAATATCCAAAATATGGCCTACGTGTATTTCAAAATTTAATTCAAAATTGCCAAATTGCACATACGGTAAAAGTTGATAATCCTGATATATTTTCCGAGGTGCTGCCATATTAGAGAGTATAATGATGTAAAATCAAATTCTTATTCGGTAATGGTACAAAGTATTTCATTGGAAATGGACAAAAATTTTCAGTGAATATTCCCTTTCTGGTTGTGAATGAGTAGGAAATTCCAGGAATTTGTGTCAAAAGATACTGTAAACGTGGTCATTAAAAGGAGACACTGTACACCAATGCATTAAAGGCACTGGCTAACTTTGTGAGTAGCTGATTTAAAAAATTCTCAAACTACGATTAAACATGTGTATGAGTACTTGTATTTGTACTAAAAAACCCTGAAACCAACCATAATTTGGAATGAAATAGTGTAAGTTAGACGCAAATGGCGATTTTATTATCCTTCATCTCACGAGACAATCACTAAGAAGACCACTTTGCTTGAATTTGAAAATGCCGTTATGTGCCTCCCGCAGCGTGATACGCCAACACACACAGTACGGTAAGGTGAGTCATACGCGCATGCGCACTCCTTATGTTTATTCTGTGCAACCGACCCTCGTATATTTTTCAAACGTTGGTTCACATTTTTGATTTTCAAAAATACTTCCTGTGGATATTATACTTTGAAACTTTCAGACTGGTATTTTTACACTATAACCCTTATGTTTATCCCATTTTCAAGTAACAAAACAAGATTTTTTAAAATCCTAACAATGTTAACCAACGTCTTTAATAGTATCTGATGGGATTTCTTCCTCCATACTTAATCCTGACAACAGTTACCGGAGCTAAACATATAGGGTCATAATTTTCAACATATTTTTTAAACAAGCTGTGTGTGACATGAAGATTGTAAAACAGATTACACTCCAAATTTCCCAGACAGGGATGAATACAAATTCAGTTCAAAATTTTAATCTAAAAGATTTAGAAATCAACCTTATTAATGAAAATTTCTTTATCTAATTTGGGATTTATCCCTAATAACAACTGTTAGATTAACTTCTAATCAAATAAATTTACACTTTGTTTTCATTACGTACCACTGACATACACAAAGCTTCTTATAATGTGTAATCTTTTAAAGTCTGTGCAGCACGACATTTAGAGGGCACTATTCGAAAATACGAACAGGGTGGTCCCTCACCGCCATTTTGATCATGAAAACTGATGGTTGTAGCCTAAAAATCTTTAAAATGCTGAGATATCTGATGAAAATCAAGACTTAGTGACCAAAGAAAGATCCAACAATGCATTGCGAGATGTGTGAGAACAGACTTCAGAAACATACATGTAGTTGCTGAGCGAACCAAACAAAACTTTGGCCTACATCGGCAATCTTCTGGCTTTGGGACACATGGCAAATGCATATATGCACACTTCTAGACAAGGTACATAAACTTCAGTGGATAACATGCCTGTCCGTCTGTGCTCGTAATTCTGAATAGTGCCCTCCAAATATCGCGCCGCACAGACTTTAAATCATTAAAGTCTCAGCTAGATGGAAAACCAGTTTTAAAAAAATTATACAAAATATTATACACGCTCTAAATACCATCTATCTAACAAAAATATTTATTGTTGGAGAAAAAAAGGGACAATTTCAATACAAAGTGCTATATCATGACCAAAAAAACCCTTACATTTCAATGCTTACAATATGAATAAACGCAAGTTTTATCTGATCTGCAAATGTCTGATAAGGTCATAATAGAGTACTTACTGCACAATCTAATTCTATAAAAAATTTCTAAAGAGTGGTATGAATATGGACTTGGGTGTGTCATATTAAAAAAGAAAGGTCATTTTTCTTTTCTTCTTACATATCTCTTTCTCTCTTCGACAGCCCGTGATATATCAAGCTAAATGTCATGTAAGAAAATGTTCAATATTATTGTATTCTACCCAAATTTATAAGATAACCAAGAAGACAAACACCAAGATTAATGGGAATTCTTTATCTTCACAAAAAAATGGAAAACTATGTCTATACATGTGTGACACTTTGAAGTCAAATACCCAAAGGAACATTTTCAAAATTACTTGACAACATTCTAATGAAGTTTTACTTGTGGGATTCTCCTCTTTATTTCAAACAAACACAGATAGTTCTTACAATATTCAGAATTAATAGAAGGCTATATTTAGTATTTTCCAGCAAGATCTGACTATCTCATTAATGCAGGGGGGGGGGGGGGGGGGGGGGGGGGAATATGCGTAATATACATCCCTGCAATGCAACATACAAACATCATCCTTGCATTCCCGAAATACAGTGCTGTTATTACAGAGGGGAGTATTATTTTTAGGACACTTGTTAGTTCTGCTTCCCTAGTTGCACGTTAATAATGCCCCCGAGATGTTTGCCTTGGAATAGTTGTAAGAAAGACTTTTGGCGCCCTCGCACTCCAGTCCTTTCTGCGTGACCTGTTTCCAAACTATATGCTTCCGTTGGGCTTGCTACTTCAAATGCATACATCATTTTCTTCACATACATTAGAACTTCCTTGCATGTATTTTTTGCACTTCAGTATTTTAAAAATTCAAAATATGTCACAATGTTTGTATTGTTCATCCCCCTTTGTGACCTAAAAATAACTGGTTTGATTAACATGCCTGGGCATTATAAACCTGCTAAATCTAATGATTTTGATTATCTAGACATGAAGAAACTCCAATCAACAATTTCATACTGAAACATTAACTCATTAAAATATTGGCAAAATATACTAATTTTCCATAACACGAAAATTCAAAATGTGTGACACCAAGTCCATTAAATCTTGTAAGGGACAAAGCCTTCAGAAAAAAGGTGTGATATTTTCTATAAAGATAAACAGAAGATGAAATTCAATAGTGTTGTTGCACATACATGTCTGTTCATCCTAAAAGTGTATCCAGGTTTTATTCCTGTTATTTTCACTGGGCCTACATCAAACATTCCCCCTGCCCCGATCTAGAGCTTGCTCATAACATGAATGCATTTACACCCACATGCACAAATCACCTGGGGAGGGGGTTAAAGGAAGACATTATAAAGGGATAAAAAATCATTTTCAGTAAATATCCGCCAATCCCCATGAGATCACCATTCAAACTCGGCTCACTACGTCAAATCTATTCAAACAACGGATCATCCCACACACCAACGCGAACGAAAAAGACCCCAAATACGATGATGACAACGAAGGATGCAATCGCTTCTCTCATCCATCATTGATTGAGTAGAGGGAGATGTATAATTATCGGCCGGAAATTAGAATGCGAGTCCTTAAATCAATAAAACACCAGTCCCTTTCCTCGGCCGGGTGCTTCATAGGTAATTCCCACGTCCAGAGTTGTTGTTATGATGAAATGTCCCAAGTGGTATTTGCCAAAGGTTCCTATGTCCATACAACATCCCACAGGCAGGAGTTGCTAGAAGGGGATGAGACTCTCTTACTGTTATTCTTATTTGTCTGTTTTATTTTTGGTGGTTTCGGTAATTATTCAACATCTAAAAAAGTAAAAACTATATTTTACAAAGTTTCAGGAAAATTTCAAAATGTCATATATTTGTGAAAGGAACTCAACATGACAGGTGAGAGAATAAATTTCATGGTACTTATTTCTTATTTGTAATATGTCATATTTACCAATATATCTAAAATATGGCTTAAAAAGGAAAAAAAAAAGGAAAAGAGGAGGCAGGGTAATTACCATGCCATGACTGTACTCTTTTTGATAGATGATAAATTTCACTAAATGCAGAATATAGTCAAGATAAACTTTAATGAAATGAATTGAAATGACCTTTTTTTTCTGCTTTTACACAGACATAAGAAAAGGATTAAAAATTGAAAAAACATAATTTCAGTACATACCTGTACAAACAAATATATTTGAAAACAGAATTTCATTTACACAATGAAAGTTAGTTTGCTCGTTAATTTGGGACATAGAATCAAGGGGGCAGGGGGGGGGTGGACTTTGATATTGTGATTCTTTTGCATCATTTGATAGATTCCAATTTCCTATTTGAATGAACATTATATCATCAAGGGGATGGGGTGACTTTTACATTACTGTCTGTCCTCAGTCACAAATCTTAAGAAATTTTATCATGAAAATCATCAATATCTATCATTTTTTTTTTTTGCTCAAATCAGCACATTATCCTTATGAAGATATCACAAGTTGTTTTCAGGAGAATATGCGGACTTGACACTGCCCTTTCAAAGATGAAACTTGATCAAAGTGCATGCATAAACAACATGGATAGCGGCAATATGCCGCATCCAATTCGAAGTGTGGAAGGTTCTAATTTCCATGAAAAATTCAAGCACCCAAACAGGCTGCAAATGACATACAATGTGATATCTCCCTCTATACAATCCCTCCCACCAGACTTTAATAAAAATGGTCCTTTTAGCTTGATAACAAACACGGGCAGAAAATCAGGCAGCACAATATTATCTGGAGGGACAGAATATGTTCCGCCCCCCTAAATGATTTTGTGATCTTTTAGTCTGCAGAGAGACATGTTCAGTAATTATTAGGCACACCCAGAAAGCTTAGGCTTTGTTGTTGGTGATGCTCGTTTGTCACAGAATGTCTGATGTAAAAAGACACCATGTGCAAAAAAAAAAACCAAGGACCTTATCTTCATTTTGCTTGCTTGTCAGAGATTTTTTAATGCAACCCCCCCCCCCCTGTTTGAACACAGATTTCTACCCACGAACACACACATGGTTTACCTTCTATAAATTTTATGTGCTATTGTTTCATTGTGATGCTGACTCTACATCACAGAAGTCCAGCATGCAGTAGTCCGGTTCCAAGTCATAAAACTACCATATCTGTATTCTGTTTCAAGGTAACTTTTCATGCAGGTATACAAGGTGTGGCATTCATAATTCTTGACAGCTTATATATCTATGCTTAGAATTTTAAGATCATGTATCTTGCTTCCAATATCCTTGACCTCGGCCGCTACAAATTATCACAAAGATATAAATTCAAATTATAAATTGGTTGACTACTCATTATTGCTATCTCATCTCATACAGGCTGGTCCCAGTTGCATGAGGCAATAGGTTTCTTCAATAAAGTGCAGAATAAGTGACAATATCAAAGATAGGATATTTCTTTCTTTTTTTCAAATAAAGCAACTGACACGAATGAATGCAACTAAACAGCTGACATGGTCTTCTTTTGCAAGGAGGAAGAATTTTGAAAAGATCTTAGAAATTAGACACTAGTTGACCACTATAGCATTCTGAAACAATAAGGTTCTCTATCTCTCTCATCTTTAAAGCTAACGATCAAGTTTCAAAATATTAGGCTTAATTTCTCTTCAATTTCTCTTTAATTTCTTTAAAAATGAAGAAATAATACATATAATGGAATATGGTCAAAAGGCTTTCTCAAGGGCTAGTTTAGCAATTTCAAAAGCTCCAAGGCTAATGATATATTACTCAAAATGTTATCTGAGCACAGTTCCCCCTCAATAGAGAACATACTCCAAACTACAACACCAAACTAATAATGCTAATGATCACGATGACGGAAGCTAGGTTCTCGTTACTTCCGCTTTTCACAGAACACCAAATGTGAATTTTTCATCAGATCAAAGCAAATTTGTAATGAGCCATGAATGCACAATTTCAAGCATAATTTCATCTCCTTTATTATTCAGTATTACAAATGCAGTCTTCCCACCATCACTGTAATACACTTAAGTCATCATGATAATACACTTATCACGAAAGGGTCAGAATAAACATCCATGGCCAAAAATTTACATAACTGGCCATTATCATGTCAATTTCAATATCAAAGTAATTTCTTCACATTGTATATGGCAGCTGAGAACATGAGTGAAACAAGCTTAATGTGATTTTTATCTCTTTCCCCTCCAAGCTACAAAGGCTAACTTTGTAATAAAAAGTGCCCTACTTTGATAACACCCTGGAGAGAATAGAGAAGCTTTTATGGTGAAGAAGCAATGGAAGAAAAAAAAAGAGTGTATAAAATATTAATGAAGAACTCTATCAACAGGGTCAAATTTCAATATTCTGGCCTATCAAAGATCAAGAGAAGCGATGGAGAGTTGCATAAAGGGAGAGCCTAACAGTACTCCCATTAGATCGTCCAAGAGATAGATCACGTTCAAGGACGTTGTCACCGGCTAATATTAGATGCATGACGCAGAGAGCATGGGAGATTCTTCGCTGCTGCGCCTTCTGAGAAGCTCTTGGGTCTTGCATCACGCTGTGCCCCTGAAAGCGAGAAAATATGAACAGCTTGCCTGGTTCCGATGGTTGACTCTTTCAGCGAGCCGCATCAACAAAGATGGGGGCGAGATGGAGGGGGGCAGGGGAAGGGGTATAGGACCTCTGATGGGAGAGGGATGGGGTCTTTCAAAATTATTTATCAATACCAGGATCAAGGGATGTGATGTAAAACAATTTCCAAATTCCGAATAAACGTAATGTCTCCCTTTCTTTTCTTAAAATTATCATTTGATTTTTTGGAAATACATTCTGAATACCAGCTACATCAGGACAAAAGTAATGCAAGAGTATTTCTTTCACAAATGAAAGTAATTTGTAACATGTGTACCCACTTCAAGGTTAGAATTCACTGGTCGATACGTGTACCTCACCCTTCTCTAATAATCATTCAACGCACCTAACAAATCAAATATCCCAAAATACTTCAGTAGATAAACAAACTCACTCAAATTCTGAATTACAATCGCTTATACATAAATGATGAGATGAGCGACAGCTTGATAATGAAAAATCATCATTCATCTCCACAAATCTGCATAACACTGTTTAATCCTCTTTCATTCCATCAACTTGGGGAGCCAAGGTCGTAAATAAATATCCTCAAAATGGCTGCTGAGAGGCAATTTCACATTCTCTTTCCGGATGGAAATAAAATATGAGCGTAAATTCAATACCACAGTCAACTGCATACAATATTAGACTGGAGAGGTTTAGAAGGCAAATTCCATTATTTCAATGAGAGAATTTAATGCACTACTGATATATACACACTGAATAAAGTGAAATGCAGGACAGTTTTCATCACTTGTACTATAATCTGAATGATTTAATTGCTAAGTTATTAATTTTGTGTTTACTTGACCCAAATGCTTTAAAAAGAACAGATGGTTTGTGAGCAAGTACTTACCTTCCACAGAAAAAATTCAGCATCTCTCAAGTCAAATTAGGAATAAGGCCTATTATTTTACAAATTTTGAGAAAAAGAAATCCATGCTTACTTTAGACCTTGAGTTTGAAAGCTGAAAATGGAATCATTTATCCAAAGTAGGAATGGCAGGCTGATCTAGGATATTTACTTGGGGAACATTACATGGGACACTATTATGAACCATAAGGGATCCAACACAATAATGTTGGTTTCATCAATAGGTTTTCTGGGCAAAAACAAGTATGCAGAATATGCATAATCCAGCAATGCTTCTTAGTTTATTTATTTCTTTTTTTCTCTCCCCACAGTTTATTCTCACCTGCAAGATTTTTTTCAAACTAAAATTTTTTCTCTATGTATTTTCACCATCATGGCTTCAAAATGACTCTTGACATTTTCTCCTCTGTGACACCCCTCCCCCCCCCACCTATTTAAATACCAGGGTCATGAGTCCTGCCCTAGCCCCCCCCTGAGCTTTCGGTGACCTCGTTTGAGGTCACAGCCTCAGCCTTAGCCTGAGGACACAGAAACCCACTGTACAGAGGTGAGCAGTCACCGTTAATAACCTCCCTCCCCACAATCCGGTTTATCTGCCTGCTGCAGTAACCCCTACCTACATGTTTGCCCAGAGGGGGGTCGCTTTTAACTCTGGAATGCAGGTTCGGGGCTTCCAGGTGTAGTCTCTCTCTTGCAGACCCCATTGGGATCTTCAGAAAGTGCACTCCATATCACTACATAGTAATACAAGGATTTGCTCAATTCCTTTTACTTTCTTGCGAAATGGTGTGTGAAGAGAAAAAGAAAGAAAGAAAGAAATATTTCCAGAATGCTAACAGGAATGTGTTCAAATTTTGAGGTTTGGAAGGGGGGGGGGGGTAAATAGGCTTATAGCAAAGTATAACTGTGGAGTAAGAAAGGGGCTGCTATTTGTATGTACAGATTGTTCACACTTTATCATTATGTATTAAAAGCATGAACATGGTTCTAAATATGCAGCTCTACACGTACAGAGTAAAAATGCTTTATGGTGGTGCACACAAAACAAGCATGTGATGCTGATACCATGGACCTACGTGGTACCAGTGGTGCACAGGCCAATCATGCAGCGTATTTCAAATATGTTATCCCACAGGCGGCGTTTGTAGTCTATCCCCAGCGGAGTTGTCTATATCTACACACACATGATAATTCCCTTACAGTAATTTCTATGATGAATCCCAGAGGTTGAACAAATATTAAGTCTTTATTCCGATGATACACTTCAGAATGAAATACAACACCCAAGGACAGATAGGGTAAAAATCTGTATCAGCCATTACTGATACTGATAGTGATAGGGATTTGTTCTGTCAGGGGCTTTTTATACAGTTTATGTAAGTGATAAACATGCAATGTAGTTCAATGTGCTCTAGTTCATTCCATATACAAGAACTTTTGGAGGCTGCAAAGGGGCTTCCCAGTCTGATTAACAAAATGTTTGCCAAAGTATTAGCAAATGTCATTAGAAATATATTTTACGGTGAAATTTGAGGGTCATGACTCAGATATGGACAGGGGTGGGGGGGGGGGGGGGGTTTGGGGGGGGGGGGGGGGGGGGGGGGGGGGAGGGCGGTCTAATGACTTTAAATCAATGCAAAGTAAATCATCTGCAGTTTCCAATGCCGAGAACAACTACATGTATGCCTGTTGTTGTAGATGTGAAGTCGAGTGCCATTTTGAAAGGATGGGACACATGACACATGTTCAAGGATTTTTTTAAAAACAAAAATGGTTATCATCACGGTGGCACAGCCAAATGCTTTACTGGTATATAATTATTCGATGAGCATCCCACCCCCATCTCCCCTGCAACATCTGGCACACTGCTCATGTGCTTTGCAAATAGGTGTAAAGTCTTTGTGTGCAAATCCCATAAACTGCACACAGGTGACCGATCAATCCTACTACAAAACAACTGACCTAAATATGATTTAGGATGTGATACACTGACTGGTCAGTCACTGGTCAATCAATGGTCAATAGGAATTGGGCCAGGAGAGGTCAAAGCTATCAAATTTCTGACCGCAGAACCTGAAAATGCCCTTGAAAACTTGACCCCTGAGCTAGAACTTGGCCAACTCTGTGGGTAGAGTAAGAGGTCTATCTTCATTCTACTCCTTCCATTTCTTTCTTTCTTTCTTT
>CM057156.1:25493588-25553284 GCA_029962745.1 Echinometra lucunter | reverse complement strand
AGTGTATTGTACTAAGAAAAAAAAAACCCTGAAGTTAAATCCCAAATTAAAATCTGAAAGAAACTGTTGCAAAGTAAATGGGAAAGAGTCATTAAGCGTTACTTGGAAAATGGTGAAATGTCTTGAGGTTTTGAAATCATTAGTATGATAAGACATCAACGCGATACTGCTGAAAAGCATGGGCACTGCACACAGAAACAGGTATATGGGACTACTAACGTGTTTGCGACAAACAATAAAGCTGCTTCTTGTCATTTTTTTAATCTAAAGGCATTTGACGAGCAATCCTCTTCCCAAGGGATATTGGTAAATTATGATATTCTTCCAACTGACATTTTAAAAAGAATGGTGAAAGCTCACATGATCATTTTCCACCTGTCCAATAACGCAGGCTTTTCTTCAAAAGTGTGTAATCAAGCAAGAAATTTTCTTTCAAACTTCAAACCACAACCGACATAGTATGCATATCAGTTCCAAGTGAATAAAAAACCTTTTGTTCAAATTCATTTCTGATCAGTCTTCATGAATGAATGAATGGCCTTCACACATATATTACATGAATGCTCATTATCACTTTGATCAGTGTTTCCATAATTACATATTTTCAACAAAAAAAATTTAAGTGTGTGTAAACTAAGTTTGCAAAAAAATAAGTGAAAAAAATAAGGTACATGTAATTAATCAGAATGGTCATGGAGAATAACAAGAAATTTGCAATTCAGAACTAATAGCTGTTGGTTTCTTATTTCTACACACAATAAAAGTTGATCTAATATTACTGAAATTTGTTCTTTTAGGCAGGAATTCTTGATCGGTTGCCAACAAGAACCAGGTTTTTCCTTGTTAAGCCACCTATGGGAATAACAGAATTCAATATTCAGAGGGTTAATTCTGTGTTATATTACATTATATCCTACGTCTTAAATTTATCCAGCTAGGATTGGTCGAGAACTTCTCATGTGACTAAAAATAATTTCACCGTGAAAGAAAAACGGATATGGCGTGACGTCAATCTCGGTATATTTTCCACTACACCAAGATTTTGACGTCATTTTTTATGATAACGAGATATTTAGCTATCGATATCCGATGATAAGAGACTGAGCACGTCAAACTGAATGTACGCTCCTGCGCTGCATGTGAATTGTATTGTACGTGCATTACATTGTGCGACGACTTATGCAACGGCACTCATTCAATGGGTGTGTTGCAAATATTTACGAAAAATAACTGAAACACGAAACTACAGACATTGTAATTATGTTCGAGTTTTCCAGTTTTCATCGTTCGTTTACTTCAAGTTTTCATCCTTATTGTTGGATTGTTGGCTGTAAGCAATGACCTTCTGTGACTAGGCAAAATTTTAAAAATGTAAATTGACTTTTTTATTATTACTTTTTTATGTAAGAAAAATTTTGTCTCATGTATATAGGATATAAATCAAATATGCCATGCACTCTTTTCGAAGTACCAGCTGAAATTATGGATTCTTCGGTGACTGGCATAGTTACTATTTTCTTCGGAGCTGCGCCCCTCAGAAAATAGTGCTATGCCAGTCACCTCAGAATCCATAATTTCAACTAGAACTTCTTAATGCATGGTATATTTGATTATTATCTTGTAATCCAGAACCTAGCCTTTATACACTATAACTATCAGTGTGTGCCCAGATGTTACTGAAAAAGAAATGGGGGGGGGGGGGGGGGGAATGGGAGAAGTGCTATATCTTCTTGGCATAATTATCTTGAATGGAATAATTACCAAATAATCGAAACTAACTAGTCACATCTGTATGAAATAATTGAAATTGGTGGCTCACAGTGGATTTTTTTACTGCACAATGCTTGCCCTAGCCCACCATATACCGCAAGTGGTAATTCCTATATCAACTTGGAATGCCTATAATTATGTATGAATAAAGCAAAACATTTACCTATGAGGCCAAAACTTCAACATCTTTTCATGCTCGTGCTTGGAGCGGCTAAGCATTATGTAGTTTCGGTCTGATCTAAAAATTTCTTTTGAGTTCACAGGAAAATGCTTTTTCCACTCCCAGGTGAGAGATACCTAAGGCGAGATACACAAAAGCAGCAGGAACAATAGTATTCCATATTGGGAATTACTAGATGCATGATATATGAGGTTGTCAGCATAAAATGACTGCTCAAGACCATGATCAAAAGGGAACAGAAAATGAAAGCAACATGATAAACGAGTTTCAACTCCATCAGGACTTTTTGCTGTTGATATCAACCGAAAGGAGAAAATGTTTTTCGTCATTTTTCTAGGTAGCATTTCTATTTTAATTTTATAGTTCTTGGTGTATTCTTAAAGGAAAAGGGTTGTACACTAGCTGTATACAGCACTTGCAATTTCTGCTCAGTTTGTCGAACCATAATCCCTTCTCTTTTCAGACAAAAGGGCACTTCCTCATAAAACTTCTACATTAATAAAGGCTTGGGCTTATTCACAATATGAAGCAGCAAATACTAGTACCCATGGTTACACCCCAGTTTGGTTTTTTTTTTTTTTTTTGGGGGGGGGGGTTGCTTGTAAATTAATTCTATATGAGATGGTAAAAAAAACCTACAAAATAACAACAACAACAATAAACACAAAGGCAAAAGGCATCTTTCTCACCTCCTGGTGGCAAAAAGGTATGGATCAATCCAATTCTTATGGAGTTTGCCTAAAAATATGATGAAACAAGTTTGTGTAAATTTTGGCAAAACTATTTTACATGTACATGAGCATGAATATGATGAACTTCAATTGGCGGTTTAAGTGCGTTTCATTATCATAAGTGGTATGGTAAAGGCACAACAAAACAAAACACAAACACGTTGGGTTTGCTGATGGATAATTGTAGAGCTTGTTTGCAAAAGGGGTTAGATCCACTTCTGATGGAAATTAAGTTCTTTCAGAATGTTGTTAGACTGGGTACCTGTCTTTTGAACAAAAGTATTGAGCTTAATTTCAGAGCACTCATGAAAAAAATGCACTTTCAAATTTCACTTTTCCATAGATGCCTGTACAAATCTGGCAAACAAATGTGTTTTTCTCTGTAGTTACACAAGTGGATCTAACCCCTTTTGCAAACAAACTCTTCATAATGTGAATGAACCTTTAGGTTAATGCCCTCATGCCTTTCAACAGACAATCTACCGATCATTTCTCACAGTAATGATGTAAACAAAAATAGTATGTATGCTTTTGACATTAAATTTTAGACAATTTCACAAACAGAAAATATCATAACAAAGATGCAATGGGCATAGAATCAAAACCAAGGCTATGACAGATTCAAAGTTTAGGAACTACACTGTACATCAATATCAATATCGACCTGATATTAAGCGATTTATTCTTATATTTCCTGGTTATTTCAAGCCAAAAGATTGACAATCTTTTTGTTTGTTCATGTACAGGTGTCGTTTAGATTTTATAAATGAAAATACAAACAAGGGAAAACCCCCTCTAGGTCAAAACATATCGAAGCGTAAATACAGATGTGACTCACTGCTGTTAAATGAGAAATCAAATGTTAAGCAGCCATTTTCCTTCTTTTTTTTTCTTTTCATCTAAAAAACCTGAGGTTGAGACATAAATGCACAAACCATTAAAAATTCAATGGAAATATAGAAGGGGCGTTGTGCCAACAATCCAATTCGGATCGACGAATGGGGCCAGTTTCAGCTATCCTGTACCACACTTTACCATCCAAACTTTAGTTTTTAGTATCCGCGTGAATTTACATGTACTTGAAGTCCTTACATGGCTTGGATCAGATCAAGGCGTTACCAGCATGATCATACTCAACATCTGGTAAAATGATGTTTGAATATCTCTAATGACTTGAAAAAAAAAACCATCATCATAATGCATAGAGAAGAAGGTAGAATGTGGCAGTTACTATCAATATAGCTGTAATTTCACAAAGTCAAGTATCCCAAGACAGTGTGGATGTGAATTCAACAATGTACGAGTGAGGTCTCAACATTTGTGAATTTTTCCGGTCAATACTTGGTGAAATGGGCGAAAAATTTCACATTTCCTCATGGGCAAAATAATGAAACCATCTTCACTGAGCTTATTATTCATATAAAAAAGATGAATGCATGGCACGTCAGAGACCAATAAGAGACCGGTGAGACGGGTGTGCAGCAACGGGAACCGTGAGATCTTGGTGGTAAACACCGCTTCATAAAACAGAATGATTGATTGCGATGGTCATACACGGTCGAAAGGCAATTAGAAGCTCCTCATGAATTTACATTGGGGCTGCCTTTTCCAATAAGACTTCTTCCGCTATCAAGCTGGCCACAACAAATACAGTTATGGAATGAATGATTAACAGAGGGATTGCCGCTGTGAATTATTCATTTTATACCATGGCTATTATCACAAATTATTATTCTGTCCCAACCATCTTCTGAAACCAGGATCTTCATAACGATTGCCTAATTTGATATATTCATAAACAGCATCCGGATAGGGAATGAAATTGAAAGAAAGAAGCCATCCCAAAACGGTGATATCTCATCCTTTTTCTTCTCATCATATTTCTTTTTATCTCTAGTATGAGAGCAATTGCAAGCAGGAGTGAGAATGGACAACCACTTGAATCACATAAACCTCAAATTACATCTTCAGACCATTATCCTAAATTCCAATATTTAAAAGGGGGTCCATTCATACAGGCCCTCAACTTTCAATCCAGAACCCGTCATACAAAAGGGGTATGGGGCCTGAGTTCTTGGAAAAAAAGGAATATTGCATGTTACAGATTAAATGTATTAAGTTTTGATGTGCTGAAATGAAATACTGCATTAGAATTCATTTCATGGAGCAGAATAGTGACGAAATGACAAAAGCTTCAGCTACAAATAAAAATGGGACTTGAACTGAAATTAATTGCAGGGTCATCCAACATGCACACAAGAGCAGAATTCAGCTTAGAAAATGCTGCTACTAAGATCACAGATTACTATTCCTATATCCATCGCCTCAACGCAGGTTATTAATATAATATTCTATCCAATTTGCAGTCACTCGTCATCAATTTCATGCTATTCAGTGTTCATTCAAAGACATAGCCAGCGATGGGAACGGTATTATGCCATGTATCTCGCACATATACCATCCATTCTCCTCTCTTCATCCAATTTTTGTGTGTGTCCTTCTCGCTATTCAAATAAGCTAGCCCACAATCCGAGTGCAGTGAACTTTTTGAGGACTTTTTTCTTCTTCTTTTTGCTGACGTCAGAAATAGCACTTCTGAGATATTATTGACATTTCAGAATCGCGGGAAATCAATACCCCATCCAACAAGAGAGAAACAGAGAGAAAGAAAGAGAGAGAGAGAGAGAGAGAGAGAAACAGAGAGAGAAACAGAGAAACAGAGAGAAACAGAGAGAGAGAGAGAGAAACAGAGAGAGAGAGAGAAACGGGGAAAGGGGGAGGGGGCAGTGAGGTAGACTTTTATTTGCCTGCTTTCTGAACATACAGGAGTGAAAATCCACTCTTTTAGATGTCATATATAGCAATCACTTTAATTCTGGAATGGATTTTACTACATACATAATAATGCTTCTGATGATGATAATAATCGCAATAATCATCATAACTATAAGAATAATAACAATGTAGTACTCTGTGTGTGTATTTGTATATAATGCTTTTTCAAATGAACTGTCTTTATGTGTGTTATTCTGTTATATAAGTGAACGAGATACCCCAGTTAAATAAAAAAGTAAATAAGCAATGAATATTATGAGCGCGAATTTACATTAAAGAATTACACGATTGCTGGCACGACTGCTCAAAAGAGTAAATGTGCGTTTAATAGAGCATAGGGTGCAATGAACGACTAATAGCATGTTGCAAACAGACTGCTGATCAATGCAATAGAATAGAGTGCAATGGACGACTAATTGCAAACAGACTGTTAATAAGTGCAAATTTTATATTTTCTTGCAATTGCACGATTGTGCTGGTACAAGTGTGAAAAAGACGTGTGTAGTGTACTGTACAGGTAGAATTAATAGCATTCTGTGTAATGAGGATTTGAAGGTTATATGCATAATGGAACCTTAAAAAAAAATCATAAAATTTCCACATTTTCTAATATACGAATACAACATGCAGGCACACATGTGCCTATGCGGAAGGTTATTCCTATTCATAACATTCTTTCCATTAACTTTAAATCTTAAAAACTAATAAAGAATGAATTTATAAGTTTAATGCTCTTTGGCTTGTGAATTTAATGCATTTATAATTTTGGGGGCGACAACCGTTCTGCTTTTATTTGAAATAAAGTGCAACCATGCTGAACCTGTACCCTCCTCTTTTACATACCCATAATTATCCGTGTGCAAGGTGCATCTACTGAAGGGACACTCTCTATTCTATATAAGAAGAATACATTTTTATTTGTTGTTATCTATATCTGCGGAAAATACTTTTTTTTTGCTCAAAAATGATTTTCAAATGAGAAATTACCTTGATATGCCTTGTTTCTCATTTGCACCAAACTGACGCATTTTGGTAATGGATTAAAATTTTGTTTTTAAGTGTTTCTTTTACAATTTATAATGGATCATTTAAATTAAAATAATACCACTGTTTTCATTTTTTAATCATGAATTATACCTAGAAATTTTTTTGTAATATTGATATTCTAATTTTTTTTTTTAGATATTGATATTCTAAAAACTTGGTTTCAAAATCTTTAAAATCAATTTTCTTCATCAATTATACCTAGAATTCTTTTATCATACCTAGAATTCTTTTTAATACTGATATTCTAAAAAAATTGGTTAAAGTTTAAAATGTTTAAAATCAATTTTCTTATTCCCCCCCCCCCCCCTTCACTTTTACTTCAAACATGTATTATCTCTTAAAATATGTTTGTTTGTGGGGTTTTTTTTCCATTGGGAAATTAATTACGTGAATGTTTTAAATTATCTTTTTGCAGGATTGATTTCTTCACAAACTCTGGACATCACATTTGTACTGTTTAGATTTTGAATAGATCTTTACAAAATACTACATTATACTTTATTTTTAAAACAAAATTTGAAGAAGTAAGTTTATCATTCATGATATTTCAAAATGAGATAAAATCTCTTTAAAAATTTGAGAATACACTAGCTTTTCAAAAGGGCAAAGAAGAATATCATACAAAAGAATGGCAGCCCTTTAAAATTATGGAATGATATGAGTCTTGCTACTTTGTTTACAAATATTAATGTTTATTGTAATAATTGTGCATGATTTTGATTCTGCTGAAGCAATAAAAGTGGGGAAAAATACTACATCAAATGGTATGTGTTACCCCTGTTTTTTTTTTTTTACTGCAAAAACAGGTTTTGTTTTGTGTGGGGGTACTTTCAATGAATATAATTTTCATTAAAATCAACTTGAATATCTAACATGAGTGATGGTGTTTGTCTCTTTTTGCATACATGTGGAAAGAAGGAACTTTCTCCCTTATTTTTTTTCCATTTCACCATTGTTGTTTCTATATTATTTTTAATACTTTGCATCATAGAAATGTATAACCTTGCTTTTCTCTGTCTGGATATAGAAACATATTATTAAATCAATTGATATAAAATTTCTAACCATAAATAAATATACAAAAATAATCACAAGTACATCTATGTTCTAAGCATGGCACAATGAATAAGAAGAAAAAAAAAAAGCAGGCTGATTCTTTTTCCTCAAAATAAAACCCCAAATTGGGGGTCTGCCTTATACACAAGTGAGAATTGAACACATTATTTTATGATACAGCATTCCTTTTAGTTTTAATTTTTCAATTCAGAGTAATATTTGATTAATTTTGACCTACCTTTTAATTCAAAACACCACATATGATAAATTAGATCATTGTGAATTCAGTTTGGTTCATGAGCCTAATCATAATCTTTCTTACAAATGCAAATTGCAATTTCAAAACTTTCAATAAGTGAATCAACAACAAGTAAGGAACTCAGGACCCAACAGCAATTTCAATATGATCACAAAGAGCAGTATAAGTCATTAAATCATTGCTCAAAGCTCAGTTGACGAAAAATAAATTTTTGAAAACCATCCAAGCCGAACAGAAGTTTGCAAATGAGACGTTGATTACCAAACACAAAATTCATGCATTACGAACGGGCATACGCAGCATGGAGGAAAGTTAACTAGTGCAGAGTTGAGTTGACTACCCTAACATGTTAAGATACCTGAGAAGCGGTCACACTTCACATATCAAATCTAATTAACTCCCACTCACTGCTTAATCAAAAGCAGAATGAAGAAATTCGCAAAGAAAGAAAGAATCACCGTCATCAAGGCAACACCAACGGGAGAAAAGAAGAAGAGAGAAAAAGATAGGGCAAATTTAAACTTCCCTCCTTCCCTTACTCTTCTTCAACCCTTGGGCTAGCTTAATTAGAATTTCTAACAGCCGTATTTACGTGTGTTGGACAGATTCTTCATTACGCCACTCCTCCCTCCTCTCACCAAATTGATTGTCAAAATTGAATTTCGGGTGTTTACCGAAATGTTAATTTCTTGGCCGATAGTGGGCACGCCGGGCAAAATTTCCTGACTTTCCAGGCGATAAAATCTAATCAATTATGATAAATGCAGGGTGGATAATTCTATTCTAAATTCTAAATAAATAGTTGATTTATGCTTGCATGGTGCAATAAAGAGCAATAACTTTCTGCGGATATCAAATTGAGGAAAATAATGATCATTTCTATTGAAAAATAACCACAGGACATTAATTATATTTATTATCTTTAACTGCTGAAAAGTTTACCTTGAGTACTGTATACAGGTGACCCTCTTTAACATTGAAAAAAGACCCCCCCCCCAAAAAAAAAAAAAAAAAAAAAAAGAAAGAAAGGAGTAATAATAACAAAAACAATCGAACAATAAGAAAAAGAAAAGAGAAAAGAGAAAACTAACAAAAAATACATTCTATTCCAAACAAGAAAACAAATTTTCAGCCAATTTGAAAGCCACAGATGGTAGAATTTTCCTACATTTTCAAACCCATATTCATCAAACAGCATGAAGAAAACTGGTAAGCTGATGAAAATGTATTTCAAAGCAAAATCAAGATCATCATTACTATTAGACTTCACATGCCATATTACTACAGTGATATAACCATATAGGATCTATGAAATAATTGAAGTAAGCCTTAGCTTCTAGATCAATGTGAAATTTATGTCGCTTTCAACTTTGTATTACTTCTGTTATGGTTTAGCCATTAAAATTAAATTTGATTTAAAAGGTTCTATCAAGATGATGAAGAAAACATGAAGCAATATATTGTAGGACTCTTTCTGTAAAACAAGAAGTTCCATATAAAACAAGATAGACTATGTAGTTATCGCATTGGCTATTGGAATGTAACAAATAATAGACAATAGTGAAGTAAAGTTTTAGCTTAAATTCTTCTTTGCCAAATGATGCTTACCCTCCTCCCTCCCCTCCCCCACCTTCTTATCATGTTCTTTCAAGAAATATTACTGAACCAATTTAACCACATGACCTTCAAATCGTGACTGTGTCTAAGCCTTTACGCACACAAGAAGCTAAAAAAATATCTGCAAAAACCAAAGTATCTTTTAAAATGCTTAACTACAACCACGGATCAGCAGCAATCCTCCGGGCCTTTAACTGAGGTTTTAAGAAAAACAATCACAAATAGTCACATCAAGACCTATAATCCACTATATCCAGAATCTAGATATATCCAAACATATCTTATATACAACTTACTAATAAAAGTGGGAAGTTAAAAGACACACATACAAACACAGAGCATAAAAGCTTCAAGTAAATTAGTTTTTCACAGCTAATAAAATATACACAATTGCGAGCTCCACCATAATTATAATTTAGCTGGTATAGCCTTGGAATAAAGTCATAAATCAAGACCCAGCATATAATCACAAACTATAAATGTTTTTTTTTTTCCCTAATGAAATAACCAATATGCAGCTGTGATCATAAAAACAGGGGTATAAAAAGGGAAGGATAAGAAATAGAATGGATTAAAAACGTTTATTTCTAGGGCATTCGCTGCATTGTCTAAGCAAAGGAAAGGTACAGATGTTCAGAAGGAAACTCGTATATTTGATATCATATGATGGAAAAATGGGAGTAAAAACAAAAAAGGGCACAGAAATAAGAGCAAGGACAAGGGCTCATCACTCAGCGGGGGTGCCGTTCTGAGCATCTATCATCCGCTCTTTGTTCTGCCCTGGCCAATGCCAGGGTACGCTATCCTCAGGAACAATGGGGTACTACCACCAACACCAACACCACCAAACTACCAACACCATACAGGCTAAACACACGAGGGAGAGGCCCCCGTTATTATGGCGTTTGGTCTTTGTGGTTTCGCGAATCGGAAGCTGGCACGTAAGCCACTCTGCCTCCCTTTCTCTCTCTCTCTCTCTCTATCTTTCTCTCTCCCTTTTCCTCCCTTTTTCTCCTCTACAGAGCTCTTTCAACCTTCTTTTTCTCCTATTTCCTCCATATTTTCATCCTTTCTTTATCTTCTCTTCAATGCTCTCACTCTTCTCTCCCTTGTTTCAATTCTGTTGCCTTTGTCATTTCATGCCATTCTAGAAGTTTCTTGAAAAATACTTCCACAGCATGTCCCTAAGATCTCTTTTAAAAACTTTGCATACATCAAAACATGCAACTTTTACTTTGCATGCAAGTTTACTTAACAAATATCATCATCCAAAGCCCTAAAAGCTGTATTTTCCTTATCAAAATATAATAAAACTTTTCCAACTTAGCAAACCACAGACAATTGTTCTAAAATAAGTACTTCTAAACAGTATTTTACCAACTCTAAAGCATTACTCAACTCAAAGCAAGACAAATGTAAACTTGTAAACATCAAAAAGACTCATTTTTGTAGTTCTGTAATGTGTTTTAAAGGTTGGGGAAGTTAGAGTATTAAATCTAAAATAAATATTTCATTATAAAAAACAAAGAGAGGAAAGCCCTCATATAAATCTTTCAACCATATTTTCAATTTTTCCCAAAACTGTGGATGTGTTCCGAATTTGAAAATGCTTGTAAACTTAAAAATTCTTGTGAATACAGCTAATAAAAAGCTCTTTAATTTATTTTATGGAGTGACATGGGTTACATGAAGATATTCAAATCATATGGGGAGGGAAGCATTTATATAAACAAAACAAAACTTTGAAGAAAAAGAAAAAGGAAAGAAAAATGGAAAGATATTACAAACATAACTATGCTCTTATTCCTATATTGTAAAATTCAAAAGATGAGTTCTTGCCTCAAAATTTTGGTTTATTTCCCAATAAATCACTCACTGGGTTGCAATATGGAGCATCACATTCCAGGAGTAAAAGTATTAAAACACAAACAAGAAAAATATCACATATTCCATGAAGCTTTGATGTGAGACATTCCTCAAAACAGCAGCGACAACAAGCCTCCAAAAAGCAAAGCTCGGCCGTACATCCAATATTTCTCTTCCAAAAAAGGACAAAACTACAGAGGACATGACGACACAAACATTCACATATCCTCCCTTACCTCCTTCGTTCTCTCGCTCGTCCTGTCCCCGGTCGCAAACAACGAGCATCCACCCCGCCATCATTGCTCCCTGAAACGCTTCCCAAAACATCGCGCTTTCTCAGGACTCAAAGTCCGGTCGGGGATGAAATATCAATGGTTCATGGTCCACAATGACACCTCTCCAAAAAACAAAGTGGAGAAAATCAATTTTCCTCCCCTGGTAACAGCTTTTTTTCAAGCAAAATACAGGATGGCAAGGGATACTCGAGTTCGATTTCTTTCTTCGCCAGTGAGCATACAGGCAAACTAGAACTGCGCAATACACATTCTGCGAGGTGGAAGAACAACTACTACTAATAACAAACTTGACAGAGGCTCTCACTGGCTTTTTTTCTCCCTCCTAAATGACATAGTGAACTCTTCCACTCATCAAACAGGGGTGGACAGCCCTCCTGCCCATGAGGGACCCGTGCTTGTATTTGCAAAGCACCTAAGCGAGACCCACTCTCCTGTGGAATGGGTCGGTCCTTTTTTTGATCAGAGATGTGCGACTTATGAATGGCTGTAACAATAAATAATGAAGTCAGAGAAAGAGAGAAAAAAAAAAACTTTACAGGTTCAAGTGCACTGATCCACATCTCAAAATTGTCTTGTCATACCAAAATAGGAGACAATACATTCCTTTCAAATAGTAACTATTCATGCCTGTCATTAAATATGAACTTAACTAGAGCACTTCAGCAATTAAACCATCATATTTGCAGATCATGACATGAAACTCAGAATAGAAATTAAATCCAGAGAAGGAATGAAAAGGAGATCAGCAAGACCTTTGAAAATTGCTTTCTTTTTTCTCTCTCTTTGGTATTCAACCTTTATCTAAAATCACTGCAGAACCAAAGTCTGAAAGCATGAATAGAGACAGCAGTCAAAAAGATCTCCATTTCAAAACATTTATTTAAACTTTCAAGTAATGATCTTTTTTGTGAGTTAATCTTTCTCCAAGAACTTTGGAAGTGTGCTTTTTCAATGCAATTCAGGAAGGAAAAAAAAAATCCAGTACATGAAGAGGAATTGGATAATGGCACAAGAAGTTTCGAGTGACTGAATGCCAAATTATGCAACTTGGTCCTAAGCTTTACACCAGCGATCCAGCTTTGGGATTAAAATTTGTGGTACCAAGTTATATATCTGGGTCTTGATTTTTATGTTCTGTATGAACCATACTGAAACAAAACAAAACAAAACAGTCATTGTTTTTCATCAACTTACATTATGGTTCATTTTAAAAGCAATATCAGAGTGTTTGAGATAACTACATTTATGACTTGAAATTAACTGTTGTCAATGACCATCTAAAATCCTCTGGGCCGACCTATGAATCTTGTTTCTGTTGCCCAGTTCTATAAAATCTCATTAATATTTGTTATTTCAAGTAAAGTTTGTACATTTCCAATGCAAACATTCAATTTGGCATTCAAGGCAACTGTTTTACGTGGTTAGCAATCCTCCATAATAAAAAGAATAGCAAGAGCCTCAGCAATATATAGTGTTGAGGATTAAAATGCACCTCATGGATCCAGTTAAACTTTTTTTGAAATGGAGGTTACCAATCAACCTATAATAATAGTATTCATGTATATCTCTTGATTCAATTGTACATGGAAGTAAAAATAGCTGAGGGGGAAAAAAACCTATGCAATATTTTTTTGCAAAATAACTCATTAACCATTCCTCAGCCCTGTTGCTAAATCTGTTCTTAATATGGCCATTTATGATATTCCCAGACCTCCATCCATATAATATAAAAGAAAGAGCCATTAGCATGACAAACAAATTTAATGGTCTGTGTACAGGAACCATAACTGTCCCCACGGAGCATCCACATGATCCTAGTTGTTTTTCATAATCTTGACGGGCGGATTTTACCCAAAGAGGGGAATTTCTCATTAAATTGCCAGCTATCAAGCTGAATAATTTCCAAAGTGGGTTCAAGACCCGTTTACTTTCCAAATGAACAACAAAGACAACATTTTCATCTAAAATAAAAAGCTGATTTTTCTGTTATGACTACGAAAGCCAGATTTATCCTCCCATTCCTTTATTCCTTCTCTGCATCCAAATCTTTAAAAAGGGGGTTTAATACACCCCTCCTTTCCTCCACATAAACAAAAACAATAACAAATACTTCCATCTAAAATAAAATGTTCATATTTACCCTCATCTGAATTAATTTTCCTACATCTCATTTTCCTATCGTCCCTCCAAGCCTCCATTCTTATATTTTGTATAAAAATCTATAAATGCAGGTTTAACATCACCTTCTTTTTTTCCTCATGAAAAAACTTTTTCACCCCTGAAAGTGGCCTTTTTCTCTGCAGACTAATAGGCTCTTCCAATCCTCTTTGCAAAACAATTTCCCCTGCTCCTAAATTCCTTCTATTTTGTATTAAAATATCTTTTTTAACCTGTTGAACACTAAGCCTGAGATAACTTGAGCTAGGATTAATGAAAATGTGTATTATGTGGAAATCAAGTCAGGTCAAAGGCAAAGTCCACCCCAGAAGTTTCTCTGTTTCAATAAAAGGAGTTAAATTTGAACAGCATTTAAAAAAAGAAATGAGCAAAATCAGTCAAAGAATAAGAAAATTACACTCATTTACATTTTCTAGTAAATTACTCTCGGCTCTGCAAATTGGCAACACTGATGACATCATATGCGAGCAGCTCTCCATTCACATTGTGCATGAAATTTCACATTTTCTCAATTTTCTTGGAAGTTACACATTTTCTAACCCCCATAGTCAATGTATGTTCAGAAGAATTGCTTTTTACATACTTTGACTATGGGGTGAGAAAATGTGTAACTTCCCAGAAAATTGAGAAAATGTGAAATTTCATGTACAAAATGAATGAAAATCTGCTCACATGTGATGTCATCAGTGTTGCCAATGTGCAGAGCCGAGAGTAATTTATTAGAAAATGTAAATGAGTATAATTTTCTTATTCTTTGACCGATTTTGCTCATTTCCTTTTTAAAATGCTGTTCAAATTTAACTCATTTTATTTAAACAGTGAAACTTCTAGGGTGGACTTTTCTTTTAATGGGTTCAATACCCATTTTTAGTCCACACAAATAGCACACACACACACAAGTCAATGTATCATTAACATAAATCCTGGGGGATGGGGGTCTATACAGTGTATATCCCCCTCTCCACTTTTTAGAGAGGGGGAGATGGCATGTGCAAATTTACCCCCCCCCCCCCCCCCACCATGTTTCAAAGAAGGAATAATATTTCAATCAATTAGTTGTTGATTTTTTTATAAATCTATCCTAAACGATGGTCATAGTAGTAAAATGTCTATTTCAAATGCTTCTAATAACAGAGATAGGATAAGGAGATCCTGAGAGTATGTGAGTGGGTGTCTGTGCGTGGGTGGCTGAGGGCTTGTGTGTACTCATGTGTGAATTCACCCTAGAAATTTCTGCAAAAGATTTCAATCATCCCCCACTCCTCAAATGGATTTACATCAGTGCAATGTTTCCACCAAAAAATAAATATTTGATTTTTTTCTATGCAGACTACTGCTGCTCCTATGCCACGATATTGCCATCTCATTCTTCCTGGTGGAACATTTTTTTCTCGTGCCTTTCGTATTTCTTGTACGATATTTTTGTATCAAAATCCAAATTTCTTTCACTTTGAAATATTAAAGCAACAGTAAAATTTAGAGTGAAGAAAAAGGAAAAGTAAACACTGACTTCCTCTGTGATATCATGCAACAATGATAAAACTCCTTCAAATTAGACCAACCACCACCACATAAGAGTTTAAATATTTGTAAAGTACACACAGCCTTTATCTTATGTCCTACTCAGTTATAGAACATTGCCTAACTTTAAGTATGCGTGTGACACTGAGTAAATAGTCCAGGAATGATAAAAATTTCCATTGCTTTCTTGAGTTACAGCCAAGTGAACATTGAACCTAAACACTGTAGAGTATTTCATAACCCGTGACAAAATTTCCTTTGTTTCATTCTATAATCCGTAAGATAAGCTCAAGTTCCGGTCATGGGATTAGAAGCTGAAAGAAACTGTTCCAAAGCAAGTCTTAAATAGTTCATAAAATTGGTGTAATAACTTGAGGTTTTGAGATCATCAAAGTGACAAGAAATCAAGCTTGTCTTGCTGATAAGCTTATGCACTACTACACACAGAAAGGGGTATGTGGGACTACACACAAATCTTCCTAGCCACTCGCGCAATTGCTTTTCATATTTTTTAATTTGGTGGCATCTGATCTTCACATCCTAGCGCGTACCCAATTAGCATCTGGGTGAGAGCGGCAAACACGGATTAATGTCTTGCCAAAAAACGTTAGTGCCGGGCTGGGATCCGAACCCTCAACACTTTGAATGAGAGTCAAGTGAATGAACCACTACGCCATGACACCTCCGCAATCAACAATCAATCTTTAGCAGCTTAATACTAAGTTCAGTCATATCACTGTCTTTATCCCCTTAAAAAGGAGGTCACTGATAATATAAAACTGTGGGCTCAGAATGATACTATGATCTAATTACTTAAAGACTCAAAGATAACAGTAATTACTTCAACATACTGTTGTTTTGGCTGTAGTATGCTTGTCATGGTGTCACCAAAGTCTGGATACACATGAATATTCTTTTTCTTCTTCTTTTGTTGATTTTGTTTGGCAAGTAGTCACAATTGGCTATTCTTGCCACACACAGAACTTACCTATACCTTGCCAGTCTTTGAGTTACATTTGGCAGACTTTTGGTTCATAACACTAGTTCATACTCTACTGAGGTAGCCTTTCTTCATTTCAAAGTGTATTTCCTACATTAACCATGCATTTCAGGAGACTAATAACTTTGTATAAAGAAGTTAAAGGCATTGTTAACATTGTTGTGATATTTAAAAAAACCCATATTGCTACTTGAAAATGGGATAAACATAAGGGTTGTAGTGTAAAAACACTAGTCTGAAAGTTTCCAAGTATAATATCCACAGGAAGTATTTTCAAATATTAGAAATGTGAATCAGTTTTTGAAAAATATATCAGGGTCGGTTGCACAGACTAGACGTAAGGAGTGCGCATGTGTGCATGGCTCACCGGACCGTACTGTGTGTATTGGCGTATCACGCGGAGGGAGGCAGGCAGATAACGGTTCTTTTGAATTCGAGCAAAACAGTCCTCTTATTCATTGTCTCTGAGACCAAAAATAGTAAAATCACAGTTTGCGTCTTACTAATAGTTTTTCATTCCAAATTATGGTTGGTTTCAAGGCTTTTGAGTACAAATACAAGTATTCATACACATGTTTCATCTTAATTCGAGAAATTTTTAAATCAGCTACTCACAAAGTTAACCAATGCCTTTAACATTACAGGAGGGAGATCCATTTTGACTTGGAAAGAAGGTATGTGTAAACAAATATCTCTGATATCAAAATGACACACTATTCCCCTCTCAACACCACCACAATAAGATTTTTGTTGCCATTATTTACCAAAGTTGCAGCAAAGTATTAGTTGTGTCATTATACATATCATAGCTAGACATCCTTTTTTTTTTAAAGCTCATAAGCCTGTCATAACAATGAAGGTAGCTTATGTATAGGACCTTCCATTAAATATTTTAAGAAAATAACATCATTATATTTTCCAACTTAAGCATGAATACAGAAGTAATCTTGTCAAAATTTGACAGGATTAAATTGTGTTTACTCAGCAAACTGAACAAATATTTTCAAAAAAAATAGATGGGAGTAAAACTCCTATTTCCTGATTATGTGTATATAATAAAAATAATGAAGAGTTTACTTCCAAAACTTGCAAAATCTGGAGGAGGTGACAGACAGGAAAAGCAGAAGAGTAGGAAAGGGAAGAAAGGGAAGAAGAAGAAGAAGAAAAAGAAGAAGAAGAAGAAGAAGAGAAGAAGAAGTAGAAGAAGAAGAAGAAGAAGAAGAAGAAAGAAGAAGAAGAAAGAAGAAGAAGAAGAAGAAGAAATGGAGGACAAGGAGGAGGAAGAGGAGGAGGAGGAGGAGTAAAAGAATAAGAAGGAAATTGCTACACTTAAACTCCACAAGCCTACGAAAATTAACATAATTCTTGAGCTTAACTGTTGAAAGTACAGTTCTTTACAACTTTACGACCATGCACAGCATTTGACAGAAACCTGCCCTCCATACAAAACCCACGTACCCACGTCATTGTACCCATGTCCCTAAAACATGATGGGAGGCAGATCAAACATATGAAAATTGCTCAACTTCAAGTTTGTTTACTTTCCGGCCATTCTGACCTTTAAGAGAGTCAACAAGAGCCTTTCCTGTCTCAATTAAAGGTGCCCTTTAGCTCTACTGCTTACCTGACAGACCAAGGGCAAGACAGCCTTTTAAATAGCCTTAGGCCTCATTCATATATGCCTTGCCTAACCACCTCTGCTGCAAAATACTTGCAATATTTGTCATATTTCTCTTAATCTCTTAAAACAAAAACAAATTAAAACATATCAGAACCCTTTTCTCGTTCTCAGCTCCTATTTATCATTTTAAAAACCGAAATTGCCGTTTACTTTTTTCATGTATGCAAATACCACCATAATTTACAGTGTCATTCATGGTTAAGCAAGGATAGAACATTAAAACACTGTAGTAGAGGACATCTACACCATTTTGTATTGGAAAAACTATCACTTGAAAATGAGTTACAACTCTTAAACTCTACAATGATAGTAGTCCAAGGGTAGAACAGGCTTTAAAAAAAAAAAAAACTTCTCTGCATAATTTACTTAGTTTACTGAACACAAGTTACAAAGATTTCACACTAAAAGAACTTTACATCGATTTGGATTAAAAAGAAAAAAACAAACAAAAACTCACTATACAGAGAATCAGCTTCTAACTATAAAAGATCGTCAAATTTTCAAAGAAGCTCGAAAAAAGTTTGGCATCTGCTTTGGGTATCTCTCTTTTTTCACTATTTACAAATTACAGCACATTTTCAATACAAAACTACAAAACCTTGGGTGAAATAAAGAAATAAATTCAAAATGATGTAAAAAAAAAAAAGTAATATCAATCAATGCTATTTCTATACAGAAATTTCTTTAGAAAACAAAAATAAAAATCATTCTTTTCAGGAGTTTTTCATGTCCTCTTTGTAGTCCTCAAACAGTACACAGATGCTTAAAACAATTTTCAAAATTCTAAATGAAATCACATTAAGTTGAATTATCAATTTTACCCACTACTCAAGTGAATGTCTACCACCAATGATAACAATAATACAGACGTGTAGAAACTAGAAATGGCTGTAAAGCGTCCTCTTCACATGCCATATTTAGATATGATTTAATGCAATTGTTGAACTTCAAACAAGCCATTCCTAACTTTGCCCCAAAAGGGGCCAGGACTCATTCAAATTCATGACCCCTTTGAACCCTGCATACCGAGAGAGAAAGGCAGAGGGAGAGAGCAGATTATGCTTTCTGTAGTCTTTATGGCTGGCCTTAGTATTTTATATCTTTCCCAGGAATTCTAAAATGGCGGAGTTTCATGATCAATATTCCAACTATCCAGACTACAAGCAGAAAGTGAGATATATCATTAACAGTTTTGACAGGTATCTCATAACTGGAACTTCTAATGGGATATTTCATTCTCCACAAAACACAACCTCCCTAAACATTAATACCTTGAACTATGTATAAAAGAATGGTTATAACTATTATCATTAATAACATGAACCTAAACCACTAATCAAATTTTAAAAAGTTTCTGGTTTTGGAGAGTTTAGTAATAGGATACAAGACAAACCAAAAGAAGATAAAATTTGTCAGGATTGGCTCTCTTTATTGATAAATATTAATTTGACTGCAATCTGTGAAAAAAAAAAAATCTTTCTTCAGCTTGGTCAAGACCAGAATGCATGGTCCCATATAGCTTTAGGCCCAAGTTTAAAGTCATTTTGCACCTTACAGAAAAATTATTTAAATTTCTAAAGTGCACTTTCGGACTAAAAAATCACTCAAGGTGCTAAAGTCAAGAAACATCTAAACGGTTGAAACACTTGTAGTGCAAAGAAGGTATCTACTTCTATACCCATCCCAAAGCGGATATTCTACCGCAAACTCCTCCACAGATTGCATCATTCCTATTTGTGGAAGGTGACTAAGCCTAGAATGAAATCATCTTCTATTCTCTATCTCATCATTCGATATGATATCTTGTTATTCTATTTCACTCTCTTTTATTCCCTCTATCTCTCTTTTCCATATTCCTTCCCACTTCCACCTACTCCATCTTATCTCTCAAGCTTCTTGCACAATTCCTTGAGCATGTCGCTGTTTCCTAACATTCATTTCCCCTCGCATTTAAAGACATCAATTGGTTAACATTGTTATGATTTTTAAAAATCTCATTTTGTTACTTGAAAATGGGATAAACATAAGGGTTATAGTGTAAAAATACCAGTCTGAAAGTTTCAGAGTATAATATCCACAGGAAGTATTTTTAAATATTAGAAATGTGAAGCAACATGTGAAAAATATACGAGGGTCAGTTGCGCAGACCAGACCAGCGTATCACGCAGCGGGAAGCAGATAACGGTATTTTTCAATTCAAGCAAAACGGTCCTCTCATTTATTGTCTCTTGAGATGAAAAATAATAAAATCACAGTTTGCGTCTAACATACAGTTTTTCATTCCAAATTATGGTTGGTTTCAGGGTTTTTGAGTACAAATACAAGTACTCATACACATGTTTCATCTTAGTTTGAGAATTTTTTAGATCAGCTGCTCACAAAGTTAGCCATTGCCTTCAATCTTAATTACAGTGAAACCTGTCAACAGCGGCCATTCACAGGAGACAGGTTCTTATGGACATCATTTTTCTCCATGGGAACCAATTCTAGTGGACGCTGTAGGAAGGTGGTTGCTATAGAAAGGTGGTCATTTAGACAGGTTTGACTGAGCCTTTGTCTTATTTTCTTCATCTGTTTTCTCTCTGTGTGTTGTGAAACTGAAATATTTGTTATTGTTGTTATTGTTTATGTGGAGGAAAGGAGGAGTGTATTAAACCCCCATCTTTACGGATTTGGATGCAGAGAAGAAGGTATAAAGGAATGGGAGGATAAATTTGACATTCGTAGTCTTAACAGAAAAAAGAACATACTTTATAACATTTCTACTGACTTCACCATTAGCATCGCACCTTCCCTTTTATGCCTCCAAACAAGAACTAATGAATTCACATTCCCTATTTGTTACCTTGCATAGAATAATTCTATACCGAAGTTCATTCTATTTTTAAATGGTTATCTTATCGATGATATAATGTCTCTTCAGACTTGATAAAAGGTGACATAACTTTCCTAAAGTTTCAAATGAGTTTTTTATGATGCAATTCATTGCAAGAGGAATGGGCTTTTATTTCTCTAGTATTTTTTGTTGTTGTTGCTTTTCTGCTCATGTAATTCATAGAATTCTTGATCAAAATATGATGCAAAGATGTCACGATATTGTGCAACCAAACTATGGAGAAAAATCACTTTGAACAGAATTCACACAGCAGGAGAAACTCCCCCTAAACTTCCACATCTGCCAGACACTGAGAATCAGGGGACCTGAAAGTTTTTGACCTCCGGGGTCGACCTCCTCTATAGAACTACCAGAGAAGGGTCAGGGGGCCAAAGCAAGGTTTCCTGGGTTTCCTGCCGAAAATTTAGGCTTTGACAATAACCCGCCTGTTTCTCCCGCGCACACTAATGCTATAGAGAGAATGCCAATGAACAACAGAGAAAATCAGTATTACAAAATGACGCTGTCTGCAGAGAACATTCAATACATCACAAAAACCCGCACCCTATGAGTCCACGTTCAGGATTTCACACAAGACCAGTAGAATTTTGCTACTATTCTTCAATGACAATCAATGAAAAAATAAATGGCAGAAAAGGCTATAAATAGACAGGAAATCATAAATTCATGTCATTTCCCAGAAAGGAAGGACCGCCCACAGTGATGGATGTAGATCTGAGGTGCCATGTGCTGCTGTTGTGAAAGTAGTGGCTGTGTCACGTGCTTGTAAGAATGAGAAGCATGGAATAAAAAACACTCACTCACTCACAGATACTGAAAACTCTGAAATAAATTGATAAAATTAGCTAATAATTACTTTCATCTCAAATGAAATTCAGCATAATGAGAAATTTGGTATTTCGGCAGAACGTTTTTTTCATCACCATGAAACCCCCTTGCAACTAGTCCTGAAAATAGCTAGGGCTACTTTTGGACTCATTTTCTTTTCTTTCTTTTTTTTTTTTTGGGGGGGGGGAGGGGGTGGTTGGTGATGCTACAGATATTTTTCAAAGAGGTTATATAGGGGCAGAGGAAGGGGAGGGAGAAGAGAAAGACAGTGCTACAGATAAGTTATATATATATTGTAAAAGAAAAGAAGAAAGGTGAAGGAGCAAAGAGACAGGGGCAGTAGTGTTAATTACATAATCCATCAAAAGATAGAATCAAGAGATATGGGTTTAATACATACTCTCCCGGTCCATCTTCAAACAATGTCTCATTGCCTTCCGCTGTTTCTTCAGCCGTGGCAACATCTTCCAGTGAGTTTCCAGTAGAAGGGTCCGGGATGGGAGAACTTGATCCTGTTGGCGATGTTGTAGCTGTTGTGTCTTGCTGCAATCTTCTCATACCATCTAACGAGTGGAAGTTGCAGGCTGGCAAGTGGCTGAAGGTTGTGGCTGGCAACCAACTCTGCGGAGAATGCTGCCATAGATGGTGGCTACAGGTAGCTTGCAACCGACTCTGGATAGACTGGCATGGAAGAGGCAGAGGTTGCTGCAACAGCTGATGGTTGCAGCACTGGAGTCTGCTGGAAAATTGTGGTAACAGCCTTCTGAACATTGTGGTACCTAGCATTAGGAGGAGAAGACAGAAATCATGTGTGAAGTCCCATGTTAAAAATTGGTCTCAATTTGAAATGAAGAATGCAATAAAGAACTAAACCGCAAGAAAAATGTAACTTTACAATGCAAAATTAGACATCCAAATTCCCTTAAATTGCAGGGTACTTTCTACTATAAGTTCAGTCAGTTTACAGCCACTCAAGAATTCAAAATGGAAGGGTACATACACAAACATACTTAAAACTAGAATGAATGCAAGGGAGAAAATTTTGTTTAGCGCAATAACACAGACTGTTTACTTGTTGTTGTTCTTTTGCAATAGCAAGTGCATTTGCTCTTTCATACCTTTAGGCTTATCTGTTTATACACTTATACTCCCATTTCTGTCTTGGTTCATTTTAACAAACACTTTATCAATATCCCCCAAAACTTCAAGAAAAGATTTTGCATGGAAGTAAATTCTTTTCTTTTGCTCTCTTTCTCTATGTCTGTCTTTCTCCTGAAATGCAATTTTCGACTAGTTATCGGTGCCATCTCACGTTGAATTCATTCATCATGAAAAGAAAAGTCTATTGAAATTAAGCCACTGCATACAGGATCCAGTAGCTGGGGTGTCCCTGTACAGGTGTGAAGCCTATGCCAAGTAGGGAATTCAGTAGGTATCTCCTTAAAATGCATTAGGTTAAGGGGGGAGGGGGAAGGGGGGGGGGAGTTGTTTGGGTATGCCTCTCCAAAGGGCATCACACAAGTTCAATCAACCTTTTTTAAGTGTTCCCTCTGCACATCCTCAAGCGGAAATACTGGGGAACACATTGGTGCAACGTGTCATGACGATACATAGTCCAGGCACATTCAAACTTGTACAAGCTCTTGATCAGATCTTGACCAGGTCCTCTACAAACTGACCTGAATCAGACTTTTCTCCAGCCACTGACCATTGGAGGTCAATGTCAAGAGTGGTCAAATGCTGGACATGTGAATGAAAAAGCTTCTCTGGCCAGGATTACCTCATCAATCTTCAACCCCAAGAACAAATCAGAGTTGACCGTCGGGTCAAGACGATGCTTAGAATTACATACAATGGCTGAACCAGATGGAGAAGAAAAAAAAGGGACCATATATCAAGGCATAGTCTGGCTCTTGTCTTTGAGGGGGTGCTGAAATCATGGAGGGGGGGGGGGGACTGTTTTTACTTTGTTAAATCTTTGAACTACATGCATGTACTATGATTAACCAAGGATTAACAAGTACCCCCTTGGTTAAACACTGGAGGAAGCAGTTGCATCATGGGGGGGGGGGCATCAGTCTTACTTGGGTAATGCTCTGAATTACAATTTAATATCTTTCTATTTAATAAAAGAATAGCCTTTAATGAATTATGGTAAAAAAAAAATAATAATAACAACAAATAAATAGGGAAGTCGAGAGGTGGGGCCTTCTTACCATTTTTTCTTCATGTGAACATTCCCCTTCCCTTTCATTCTCTCTCTACTCTTCTTTTTGTGCAACATTCAAGAAGTGGAGGGGGGGGGGCATACACTCTTGCCCTCCTGAAGCTACATGTATGCTACTGGCCCTGTGAATAATTTCCTATTCCCTGCTTTTAACCTTTGTTTCTGACCCTCAACTCACTCTTAAATTACCATGTGAAAACTATTTTTTCAGAGATTTTAATTTGCATCTGACCTTAAGCCTCCGGTCACCTCCTTTTCCCCTTCTGTTTTTTTTTTTTCTTTCTTTGTCAGGTTCAAGTTTTCTAGAGGGTGTATATACATCATACAAGAAACTTTTCACTGGGATCACAGCTTGGTAAATATTGGCATTGTTAAATATCCCTAATTGGTTAAATCTTTGAATTACATGCATCTACTATGATTAACAAGGATTAGCAAGTACCTGTACCTCCTTGGTAAACAATGGAAGAAACTGAATTTGAATTGAATTTTCATATTCAAGGCTATAGAGTAAAAAAATAAAAAATAAAAAAAGACAGATTTTTCATATTAAAGCTTATAGAGCAAAGAAAAGAAAATGTAAAGATAGAATTTTCAAAGTCAAGTTTATAGAGCAAAAAAATAAAAAGATTGGTACATGTATGAAACAGTGGAAATGCAGTAAAGTCTTTTTTATCAAGGCAGGCAAGCTTCTGCCTGGTAGCAACACCTGAAAATTCATGGCTCTACATCAATATTTCTAAATGCATATGAATTTCTTTCAATCACATAAAGTGTTATTATTCATATTTCATAAAAGAAAATATCATTTTGGTCTTCTTGCTCAGCAAGCTGTGCAAATGGATCAAATACATTTGGATCAAATAGCTCTGTGTGCCCTACTGCAGTCAGAATTCAGAAATCTCCCTTCAAGGGTCAAAGGTCAGAGCTGTGAACTTCCTGTAAATCTAGGTTATTTAGTATGTTTTTATGGGTACCTTTAGGCCTATTCATAAAAGTAAAATAAATATGCCCAAATATGGTACTTCATCTATGTGCATTGGTGGACTTAGCAATTATTCTATAAAATAAATACCAATGGACTTATGTCTTTTTACCAGATTTATACTTGTAACAAAGACCAAAGTGATCAAAGTAAAAGGTGAATACAACTGAAACAAATCTTAAAATGTTGCATATGATCTGAACTATATATTGCCATGAGATTATTGTAAGATTCAAAAGGACCAAGTAACTTGATTTCTTTGTCAGCTTATTTTGTAGATAGTATTGCATTGGGAAAAAAAAAATCAAACCATCTCTAGTACAAACATTAACATGGTCACATACGTACACACATTGGCAGAAACCACCAGGGAGAAACTCCTTGTATCTGAGCACAGAAAATGCTTGTCATACTACGCAATGTACAAGCAACAGAACTTACAATTGTGTATTCTTCCTATTTTTCAAATACACTAACAAGTTCAATGGTAAAGAGTAACAAAAGTCTGGAATATTAGAATTGAATAGAACAGCTCTACTGAAACTTTTTGGGCCACAAGGCAATTTCTTCTCAATTTAATCCCAATGATCACTGCAATTCCACAAATGTAGCAGACTGATCATCAAAAGCTGTAAAATGGAGGGGAAAAACACTTCTTTGACCCAGTCTGTTTTCCATGAATGGGGAAAGGTGACCCAATTTTGAGTGGCCTCCAGGACAACTTTGCCCAAACAAACTGTCTTTGGGGGTGACCTTTCTTTGTCAAGAATAGTGAACTGTATCAATGGTCAGCATCAAATCAATGGATAATCATGGTCAGAGAATAAAGAATTGAGCCAAACTTCATGAAATCCTTTATACAATTGCAATTTTATTGCCCAAACTCTAACTTAAAGCACAGATCACATAGATATTCAGGCCACAATATTACATGAACATTATTTCATATCACTGAACTGGGTTGCACAAGTAGATAGGAAGGTAACTCAATGATTACTGTAATTTCAATTCCAAAAAGCTCAAATACATATTGAACTATGCAGTTCCTGCAAGAAACTGGTTAATGTACAACATGACATAGATGGAAATACAGAGGACCTTCATAAATCCTTTTTTAAAATATAATTTATAAATCATATTTATAAATTGTATTTATACATTTATTCTTTTGTTTTGTACTGATGTAAAAAAAAAAAAAAGGAGAAAATAATGTATATTAGTTCATGAATCACTGTCAAAAAAGATATTTTATGTTTCGTATTAATGTCAAAATAAAACTTGAAATTGAACTTGAAATAAGATTAAAATAAAAAAACCAGGCAGTGAATCTAACAAACAAACAAACAAACAAACAAAAATACAAGAGGAGAAATGAGAAAGTTAGCACTGGAAGGGCCAAAAAAATCTAGAAAACTCAGTATCAAAAGGAGCCCTGCCAAATAATACTACTAAAAACCAACAAATGGTATCAATAAAAAACTAAAAACAAACAAAACAAAAAACCTACAAAAAAAACCCAAAACAGTGAAAACAAATGATATAGCATTAAATCTATAAAATGCATGTATAGTAGCTAAACAAATAAAGAAAGCAAAATCAAAATGGTTAAATAACCACACAAAGAATACAATTTTTTTTTCTTTCACTTATTCTAAGTTATTGGATATCAAATCAATAATTTTTTCCTAACTAGAAAGCGCAATCACTTATTTTTTATTTCCTTTTATGTCAGTACGGAAATGCAAGTAATTGCATAATGTTCTGGTAAAATTTGATTTCAATACAAATATATCACTTAAGAATCTGCTAACAAAAATAAAATTAATTATTCTTTTGGGTGAAAAGACTTTAACAAGCCTTTTACCATGAGGCATCTTCAACTTGTTTGTCAGCGGATGGCTACCAAATTGAACAAAATTGAGTAGATATTTGCCTCTGAGGCAAAAAGAAAGGAAAAAAATACTGCACAGAGAGATGGACAAAGATTGAGATGGAGAGAGAGGAGAAATAAATTGGGTTCAAAATTTCTACGAGATGTACAGCCCTTGGCTATGCACCAGTAATCAAGAAACGTGTAAGTAAAAGTGGAAGAAATTATGTCAATACACTCCCTGACATGCATATTTCTGGGGCACAGTTGAACAAATATGACGCAGGCGAGACATTTAGACTTCAAAACTATGTAATTTTTCCCCCCACTTATTTCACTTTTATGACATTAGGAAGAGAGGACAAAAAGTGAAGTTTGTATTTTTCTTTTTGGTGCTTTTGGTAATATTTTTTGTGGCAGAGCTCTTCTTATGGTTGATGTTTTCTTAATTTTTCTGTAAATTCAATAATCTCCATAACTATAATTTTCAAACCAATAATGGAAAGAAGTATTAAGATATCAATAAATAAGTACTCTCATTTTCAAATCCTAATCTGAATCAATTGTAAAATGTTTTATTTGTCTAGAACTGTTTGAAAACTAATAACCTAATTTTTGACTGAACTGAACTGTGTTTTATAATTATGGAACTGGTTTATTGGTTTACAATGCTTTCCAGTACAATGGGTGTATATCATATTTACACTCAGTCTGCCAAACCAAAATAATCTGAACATCTAATTCCATCTTTGATGCAAGTTAACCCATTCTGGAAAGGAATTAATCAAAACCTAATTGAATCTGTTATTCTTCCTCAAACTGGCAACACCAGTATTTTGCTACTATTGCTGCATTTTCCCTATGAAAGTCATATTTCTGAAATGAATATAAACTGATGGAAAGTACATTGAAAAGTTAAACAGTTGCCAATTGGTATGGAAAAAATGTACTTTTTAACTTTCCATCACATTGCCAATTTAAGGAACTTAGTAATGATTCTCCTTTGAAAAATTTTCAGCATCAAACAACAAATACTCATGCTACCAAAATGGACATTTGTAAAGCATTTTGCTCTTTCTGCTCATGTATGTGGCATTGTTTTTAGGGCTCCATTTCAAAAGTTATTGGGCTAAACCACGCAATGTGGACCCTCAGTCACAAATGGGTGGATGAAGATCTAAGCTTAAAATGTGAATATAATAATAATAATAATGATAGTAATAATAATAACAATAATAATAATGATAATAATAATGATAATAATAATAATAATAATGATAATGATAATAATAATGATAATGATAATGATAATGATAATAATAATAATAATAATGATAATGATAATGATAATGATAATAATAATAATAATAATGATAATGATAATGATAATGATAATAATGATAATGATAATGATAATAATGATAATAATAATGATAATGATAATGATAATGATGATAATAATAATAATAGTAATATGGCTTGTTTACCCAGGGTAGCCTCTTCAGTACTATATACTGTCCTTCCAGAGGGCCATGCAAGAATGATAACCAATATACTATTCTACAAATACAGGTGGTCTGAACATTATTATCCACTATGTTTATAAATAGAGCCATATTTCATGTCTAGTGGATAGTCAGTCAGCTAGAAGATAAAATGGTTTCTGGCTGTATTACCAGCCACAACATTCAGAAAAATTTCCATAGGTAAGACATTGAACTGCATTTGCCACTCCCAACCCAGGTCTAGAAAATGGATACATGGCAGGTTGTGATTTCTAGCAAGCCTTCAATGCCTTTATTCAGCAAATGTTATCTCCCATATTAACTGCAAAGCATATCGATTTGAAGTTGAATCTAAAATCCTGAAAGCTATGTAACAAAAACATCAGGCTCTTCATCAACCCCATGCATTTAGTATTTTTCAAAAACTTCTAACGTAGTGAATGTAAAGTCAGGGTTTAGGAAAAATAAAAAATAACAAAATAATGAAAAATGTATGTATTTAGTCTTCATGGATTTGTGAATTCACAAGAAAAATAAATTCACCATCTGAGTGAACCCAAATTCTCTATCAAGCTTTAGAACTAAAGAAAAACAGAGTGAAACAATTAAAGTAGGCTTACATTTTCAAAAATAAAAAAAAATAATAAAAAATGCCAAAGTCCACTGTACTACCTTACTCTTGACAAAATACAATTTTCTATAAAATTTTGATCATTTCACAGATATTTACTACTGTTCATACTTTGCCCTCTTTATCTTCATATCAATAATGGTTCTCAGTATCTATTTTCATCTTCTCCTCATCAAGGGAAGAAAAGAAATATAATATAAGTGACCTTTTTTCTTGGGATGCTTTCTTGTCGGTGGCCATTAATCCCCCACTCACAGATGACCCCCTTTACTTCACACGCTTAGAGGGATATGGGTAGATCTCTGGCGTAATCTCCCCTACTCTAATGGGCTCTCTCCCCCAAGCTATTATAATTAAGATGACTTCTCTCCTTGGCAGCAATTACGGAAGCCCCCGCGCTTCTTCACTCGCTGGTGGGAACGGAGCTTTACAGGGTTTAACAGAGACTCGGTGGTGTAGCCCAGGGGTGGCTTGGACTGGTCATTGCCTATTTTTATTTTTAGCTATTAACCCATTGAAAACCAAGCCTGAAATAACTAGGGCTAGGGTCTACAGAATATGCGTATTCTACCAAAATCAAATTGTGCTCAATGGGTTAACATTCAATATTATGCCTCCTTCGTAAAGGTGCAATTGACACTAAATAATATACTCCTTACATTGAATATCAATTTACTGAAAAGTAAAAATACAGATATTTACAGGGAAAAGAAGGCCATCATGAGAATATACCTTTGTAATCAGAGATCTATACTTTTGTTTTACAGGAAAAGATTATTAAAGAAAAAATGAGAGGAAATAGAAAGACAACAAAATACTACACAAATACGTTGAATTAAAACTTTGAAGGACATTCTATGTGCACCTACATGTACATGGAGTTGAGATACAGGAAGATTTAACTTTCTACGTCTCTATCTTGATTTGGTTTTGAGATTAGGTTATTTGGTACCTATTATGAATCAGCCCCCTCCCTCTCCCCATCCCCCAGCCCTCTCAAAAAAAAAAAAAAGAAAGAAAAAAAGACAGGTCTCAAGATCAGAGTTTGATAAAACTTTTCTGCAGACCTCAGACCAAATTGCCTTGGTCTTCTATATCTAGTGTCTACAACAGATTCTCTAAATTTCTCTTTCAGAGTTACCCACTCCAACATCTTGTAAAGGTGTACAAACCTTTCCCCCAATCAAGACTTCAGTACTAAATCTGTCCATCTTGAACTTTAATCACAACAAAATTTGTGTACACATGTCTGATTCAATCTGGTCCATGACCAGAATTTTGCGAGTTGGCCTAACTCAATCTGGCACCAGAACAGATAGCTGGGAAGTCTGTCTGGGCCTGGTCCTACTACAAAATACTGAATAGATTGTCGTGATTTTACCATCTTGAGCATATCTTTTGGACACTGCATTGTCTGAACATCTAAGGAATATCAATAATTTTGTCCCTTTGCTTTATTTTTAGACAAAGACAAGAATGGTTTTCAAATGTCTGCATGTCTTCATCAGACCACACAGTAAAGTTCAGGCATTTGCTCTGACCAGTATCAGAATTATATTAATATTTCTCGATTTGGCCCCAACACATTTTGCCAGATCTGCACCTAGAACAGATTTGGAGGAGTCTCTCTGGAATCATCTTGCCTCAGACCAAGAAGAAAGTATCTGATCTAACCCAGATCAGGCTTCAGACTTTTCAGCATTTTTTTTTTCTTTCTGTTAATAGCTGGCTCCTGAACAGACTTTATGGCCTTCTTGAATCCTACCTTTAAAAAAAAATCAAAAAATTCAAAGAAATAAAAGAAGCATTTCAGGGTGCCATTGCATAAAACTTGCTATTATAGTAACTTTGCCATCAATGGTAACTACCATGGTTACGTTACTCAACAGCCAATCAAAATCCAGTATTCCATGAGAGTTACCATTGATGGCAAAGTTACTATTATAATAGCAAGTTTTATGCAACAGCACACAGGACTTTACTTGCTCTGGACCAAAGCAAATTATAAAATACCGCATGATCAAGCTACAGGAAAAATTTGAATCTGTTCCTACCTAAAGCAGAATACATTTCTCGGGTGTCCAGCTTGATGTGACCCATGTAAGATTTTTTAAATCCTTGATATGGAATTTTAACAGATATTTCGCTGTCTGTTTGACTTTATCCTACAACAGATTTTAGTGGTCTGCTTTAATCTGATCCCTTGATCAGATATTTTGCCTTTTGTTTGATCTTGGCATAAAACTTACCATTAATGGTAACTCTGCCATCTGTGGTACTATAACTACCATGATAACACTGCTCAACAGCCAATCAAATATAATGTTTCCATGGAAGTTACCATTGATGGCAAAGTGTCCATCAATGATACGTTTTATGCAATGGGGCCCTGGTCACTGGACAGATATTCAATCATCTTTCTTTTATCTGATCTCAACATTAGATGTGGAAGCCTTTTGTGTTGTTACCTCCTCCTCCCCCCCCCCTTCCAAAAAAAGAAAAAAGCTTAAGGGGTGGGGAGGGGGGCTACTGCTTGATCTTCATGGTCCCATTAAAAAATGGTTGTGATCAAGTTACAAAGCAACAGAAAGTTGGGTCGTCTGTCTTTATGTTAAGTCATAACAAAAGTTTAATCTGATACAGAACATGTACATCCATGTTCAGAATCAGGACTTGTGGTCACCCTTTTTCCTAAGCTGACTTACAAAAGTTTTAGATGACCATACTGAGTTCAACCATAACAAACTTAAAATGTCTTAGAAAGCTTAGAATGTTAGCTGTACTATTGATAGTACAAATCTATTCTTCTTCCAAAGGCTAGTCAAGCAGAGATTATCATTTTAAAAAGCCCTTATTAAATAATCTCTTGATCTTTAAAGACACAAAGGAAAACGTTGTGATATGACACGGCTGGTGACATAACTGGTATCATATATAAATGATGAGTTAGTTCTGTCAACTGAATGAAGAATCTTTAGAACTAGAGTAATATGTGAGCCACTAAGTAGCTCCTGGGCTTGCTTAGGAAGTGATACTTCGTATGCATCAGAGCCTCATTGTTCTTGAGCTCATATCTCTGGTAAACAACACTTAAGATAGACACATTACCAATAAACTGCATATAGTATAAGTATAAACTCAAATGTATTCAACTGCTTGAGGCAAGAATAAAGGAAGGCAATTATCAAGACCGTGTAAATCAAGGAAGTGGTGCCTTGATGCTTGTATACAACAGAAACCACGTCAACCACAAAACCGCAGCAGGGTGCCCAACCAGTTCCCTCTACTCATTATCAAGTTCTTTAACCCTAGTAAATTCTTCTTAATGGTTTTCATCAAATGGGATGTCCTTAAATCAGTCATCAAGGATGAATGATGGAAGGGAATTTCTATGCCAGGGGAAAGGAAGTTTTTAGTTATTCACGCTTCAGCAGCACATCGGGTACTGCATCGTGTTTGGTCCTAGCTGTCCCTCGTTTTGCCATCTTTTCACCCCTTGCATTTTCAGGGTCAGGAATGGTGCTTCTGGAGCTTTTGTGCTCCTAATGAGTTTGTATAGATTACAGTTGGCATCTGCTCCGAGTATGAATACTTTTTGTTCAATTTTGTGATATAAGTAATACAATTTTTCACATTCACGGCCTGCTGCACATAGTGGGGACTGTATGTAAATGTACTTGCCATATATCAAGCGAGGGAGAATCCATCTTCAGTTTGATGAATACAAGGAAACAACAATATGGTTGTAGTATGGGGAGCATTCAAGTCTATTTTTAAGCCTATGAAAGGTCAAGCGCATTGACCTCGCTTTACTGCATTCATACACATACCAAGCACAGCCTACAATGCATACAAGCAACGAAGGTCTAAATGCCATGCTTCCATCACAATACCACACACATACATACAGGCACACTCGCACTCACACACAACCCACACACACATATATACATACAGCGGAGAATATATGAAATATAACGATAAGCAAAAGAGCTAACAGTGAGCCCCTCAGTGTATACAAGCAGCGCTTTCATACTGGACATGTGATATACTGCGAGAGATTGACCTAGTAATGCCAAATAAGCAATGGCCAACCGACCAATCGCAGGCCCGGGAATACCCGCCAAAGCGGCACAAAGCTGGCCCATTGCCAAGGCTTCCTGCATAGGTCCCGTGTGCAAGAGTCTCTCTTTCCCTCCATCTCTCTCTTTCTCTATCTCTCTCTCTCTCTCTCACTCACTCTCAAAGCCTAGTTCAAGAACATCAGCAAGGCTTAAAGGAAGGAAAAGAGCAGGAGATAAAATAAAGAGGAAAATGGCAAGGAGGAAAGCGATCTACGATCAAGCTGCACATTCAATCAAGCGAAGGCCTGCTTTGCCGTCCCATGGGAGAACCGCACCAACATGTAAACTCTCACAGTGCGTCAAACCAACCCATAGTCAAACACCCCACCCCCAACAAACTCTTGTGTATATGTACATGTAGAGTTACGTGCTGCATTGCCACATTACGGAGCCATACACAGAAAGCAATGGATGGGACTTCACCCCCCAAACTACGCAAGCATGCGGTGGTGTGCTGCCGTTGTGCGAAACAAACAAACCGACCACATCTGCTGCGTGAATCCAGTGTTACATCCTTGAGCAGCTTCCAAAAATAGCGATCTTGCCCTTTCCCCTTGGTGGGGGCCTCTTTTTACTTTCTTTTTGCTTTTTCGTGTGTGTGGGGGGGGGGAGGAGTAAATAAAGGTGCAAGCTCCTGATAAAGCCATTCTCAAACATGTTTCGATACAATGGAATAAAGCATCCAATCAATTTACAAGTACACCAATTGGACAAATATGTAAACAAATATTGGGGAAGACAGGAGAGGGGGGACCTCAAAAGGAGAGACAGCTGCGACCACAAAACCTCATAAATAACATGAGCCTTGTAGCCCCAGGCAACTATGAAATGCATGTTCGCATTTGGTAAGATTAATTCAAGTGTTAGGCTACACATAATGGCGTGTGACTGATGGATTCCCAAGTTTTTAATTCACACCCATACCCCTCCCCCCGCCCTTCTCTATTGGACTTAATATTCCTCAATCCAATAACCTAGTACTGTAATTCCTATATTAAACTTATCCCCCTTTTGGTGACAAATTTCTAAAGTGGTACCTTAAATTAACAACAGTCAAGACAGCTGCAAAGCTAAACTTATCTGCCTGATCATCATCATCATTTTTTGTGTAGTTGTTTCATCATAAATAGCACCTAATAAATTAGCCCTTTAGGGCTTTTATCTCTTGTATGCACAATATCCTCCATAAGCCTGCCTCTCATATTCAAATTACAAAGATCACATCATTAGAAAATCTTGAGTCTCCCCAGCAAGTACTGGCAAACTTTAAGAGATGAGATGTCAACAAAAGACGAAAATGTCAAATTTCAGCAGCTGCATTGGGTGTTGCCTAACTACCAATAACCCTTTGTTTGCTTCGTATGGGCACAACATCAATACTTCAAAACAGAGTTTCTGTTAAAAAAAAATAATACCAAAGATCTAATCCAAACCAGCATGAGTATCTGATAGTCAATTCAGTTATTGTTTTTCTTAAGGATGTTCTTGTCATGAAGTCCCATTGTGAAGAATTGCATGACACAGCTGCCCTCTATGTCTGGGAATGAAAAGACATTGACTTAAGATGGTATACCCATACATTAAACCATTAAGCCCTACAGAATGTTCATTTCAGGGAGGGGGGGGGGGAGAGTTAGTCCAAATTTCAATGAGAAAGGCTTTATTCTAACATTCATAAAGACAAAAAATTTACAGAAATAATACATCTATTAGAATTGCCGTTACCAACACAACAGAACAGAAAATAATAACTTTTAGGCAGTTTCTCTAAAATTGCCATTTTACAGCAACTTTCCAAAACAATATTTAAAACTTTACTGCTTGGTGGTGGGTTCAGTATTTTTCTAAATCCAAACAAACTTGTATGATTCTTTACAAGCTTCACTGTATACATGTATCTACAACCCTAATCCAGAAAATGCCTCAAACTTCGAGACCAAGTGTCTTCAAAACTTTGACTTAAAATGCATTGTAAAGTTGAACTGGGCTTCAGGCATTTTCAGTGTGCATAGTAGTTTAGGTATGTACCTTTTTGTCCAGGAAAAAAATCAGACATTTCAAGCAGTTTTGGTAAGCTCTGAAAAAACTCTCAAACATATTTCTTAGCTTTTATATGATAGACACTAAACTAGCAAAACTAAGAGGCTGTGAATATTTTCCTCATCAAACAAAATATTTTATTTAAAAAAAAAGGAAAGACAAAAAAGTTTAGATCCCTGGGCCAGGGTTGTAAATTAGCAACATAATCGTAGGTGCATTACACGATGAAGCATAATGAAGGTTGTGATCACTGTGCCGGGAGCTGTCAAGGGGATGGGGGCAGAGTGTAGCTGCCATCTTGGTTCCTTTCGCATATATCATGCCAACATCCACTGAAAATCTCCATCACATGATCTCACACACGACACCTTTGAATGTTTCTTACAGATACATGGCACTATACAAATGCTGTTTATCATCATCATCATCATCATCATCATCATCATCATCATCATCTTGTACCTTTTGATGCAAGGTGGACAATGAGGGACTATTTTTAACCAATTCAGCCAATTTTCTTTGTGCTACCAAAAAGTATTTATTAGCCAAATTTTCAAATTGTATTGTCTAACTCATCTCGGAAAAATATGCCTATTATCCATTATATTTCTCTACAGATATCATCTTGATTTAAATTTGTGCTTAGTAATTGAGATAATCTTTTCAATATTTAAGCATGCCTTTTGTGAATGTCGGTGAAAAAAAAAGAGAGGAGTACTGGATTTGAGCATAATTCCTTTGTTCCCTCCAAACATAATCTGAGGTAACATTTAACATTGGCCAAACATTGTGGCCAAGGGCAAGCTCCTGACCTTGACGACTCCACACTCAAATATGGGCAATAAACTTTTAAAGCTTCAACAACACTGCCCTCCACTTCCTCCACTTGTTAAAAAAATATATTTCTTAAGCCACTTTTGTCCTAAAATAGACCCATTATAGTTTACAAATTCAGGTTATCATTATTTTCCATCTGTGCAAATTTGGCTGCTCAAGTACATGCTTTGTCTCTTCCTCTGGATGTTTTGTCACACTCTCACTACATCCTCATTTATTGTTTCTTCGCAAGTGGCCAGTTTATTTGATAAATACAGAAATTTGATATGAAAATCGAACAGGGTACTGGAACAAAGGATGCCTCATAAAACTGTACACTTATTGTGTGGTGTTGTGTTGTGTTGTGTTGTGTCGTGTAGTACTGTTTTGTTAGGTTTTTGTTTTGTTCTTTTTTTGTGTGTGTTGTTTGGGTACTTTTACACTGTTCCCCTTGTACTCAAGTTCAAGTTTTGTTTTGTTTCTCTATCTTAATAGTAGTTTAGCTGCTGTTCAAATACAGAATTGCATAATCATAATGTATATTTTAGATTTATGTATTTATCTGCTGCCTTTTGTGTTCAGATGTTGTATTAAGTTTTAATAAAAACACTAAAACACAACCAAAAAAAAAGAAGAAAAAAAACCCTTCACACTTAAAGTTCTAAGTATGCCCTGTCTTTGGTCAATAAAGAAGAAAAAAATATTAAAATGCTTTTGGTTTTAAAGGAATTAAGAGGCTATATGAGTATTTGTATATGACATTATATTCAAAATAATTATGCAATTCATTTCGTTTCATGAAAATGTGAATTTATTCAATGGTCATATGACATGAAAGCATTAAGTACTACATCAAATCTAAATGCAAAGTGTTGAAAACAAAACATCTTCTTTAGGATTATTTGCAAATTAGCATCTGCTTCATTGCATCATACACCAATAAGAAGTTTTCATTTATTTTGGCCAGATTTCTTCTGAGTAACTATATAGGCTCTCTCACTGCTCCATGCGCTTCTTATTGTATTCATGAGTTGTAATTTTCATAATTCTGCAACATAACTGCAGTGCAGTTGCTTGTACCACTCAACCTAACTTGCTGAGTGTTATGTATTTTCAAATTTCAATACAGATTTGAAAACAATTGACTTACTCAGATGGGCAAGTATTTTTCAACTGATATGCATGACTTGTCATTTTGGTTGCCCCTGGACGTTGGGCAAGGGGTTTTGTCAAGTGAAGAGGAGTGCCTTGCTTCAAAGAATTATACATCTCCTTCTCAGGATTATATCTACTGACTATTTTTTTCCTTTGATTCTGTGGCCTTGCCTTGACTGCAGAAGAAAATTTAATGCTTGGATATGCAATTTCAGCCATCCCTGAAACAATAACCCTATTATTTATACACATGACAATTATTTATTTGTTTGTTTGTTTTTTGTTTTGTTTCATTTTTTTAAAAACAAGGACAAACAACACACTTGGAGTATATGTTTCATTGCTATGATAAATGCTTTTAAAATGGAATGAAATAAAACTACAGCAAATTGAACTTTGATTTAGCAACAAATAATGCCTCTGGTACCACCTAGTACATGGCTGTCTATTTCACATTTTCATCAAGATTCATAAAGGGTTAAATTGATTTTTTAGGTAGAAGACGAAGTTTAACATAAACATGAATGCTCAAGCCGACATGCACGCATGAATACGTGCATGTTCTCTGTAGTCGCTCTCACAATTTCAGCAAGCCATACATTCTATGCTGTCAAGGTTATGATGTGCGCAAGAATAGCATTTCATCCAATCCCCTTTACAGAAGTTTGCTGAACTGGCCTACTTATTGAGGCCGACTCGGAAATGATGTAAGCATGTTCTTGAACATTGTGCTAAACATTAACAGACCCAATGCAGTACCATGACAATGAATGCAGCAAAAAAAAAAAAAAAAAAAACTAGTCAAGATTTGACTAGATTACTTGATCAGACAGGCACCAGCTACATTATGCACATATCAAAATTGACTGGATTCTGGTTAACAATGACAAGAAATTCTAGTAAAGTTAACATAGGACCTGTGAGAACCAACATTACATGCATTCTAGTCAAAATAGTCACAATTCTGGTAAAAATGATGAGAGCCTAGTGAAACAATTTGCTTATCAACAGATCCCACATGCACTTACTCTATTCTAGTCAAATTTGACTACATTCTAGTGAAAATGACCAGAATTTCTAGCAAAATATGAACAAAACTTTCACTAAAATTCTAGTCAATTTCACTAGAATTGAGTTAAGTTAGTGTTGGTGCCAGTATGATCCGATGATCTAGAATCAAGTCATTTTTACTAGAATTGTGTCAATTTTGACTAGCATAGTACTAATAAAGTCAAATTTGACTAGATTTGTTTTTAGAGTGTAGAATCTGAGGGTGATTTGCCACCTAAGGGACTGTCTCCTAAACAATGAAACTGTCTCCTAACAACAAAATCTCACTTAATTTTGTCTAGTCTGTGGCTTTTAACATGTAGCCAAAGTAAAGCATAAAGGTCTATAACTCTACACCTTTATCTTGATTAGAGCAGTATAGGTCTACTCCACTGTTTGCAGTATAAATTCCTTGTGTGATGATCGCATGACTTTGTTTAGCCCTAACAATTTAAATTCATCATCCAAAAATAGATATGCGTTTGTTATGGTCACGTTTTCTATCATGCTGCACAAACAGACTCGTAAGTGAAAATGGACTATTAACTGATGAGATTCCCATTTATATCACCCCATACTACCCATAACAAAATACCAATTAAATATAAACATTGTAGTTTTGCCAGTCATGTGAAAGATAACAGACAGAGATAAAGATGAAAACACAAACTTTGAACTAGTTTTTTCACAACAGCTCTGAGTCCCATTAGTGTTAGTAGACATTTAAACCAACATTCTCTCTTTTGGTACATTAAAACTTTATAGTAAGACCTGTTTGATCATAGTTTTTGCAATGAAACATCGAAATACTAATAAAGAATTCAAAGTTGCTGCACAACACAAAGTTTTTTAATTTCTAAAGAGGAATGTCAAACAAATGAGAGATGTATGAAAGGCATTACCTTTAGGGTTATTTCAATAACATACTATCTGAAGCTTTATACAGCCACAGTAACAAAAGGTGTGCCACAGGGATGTTCTATAGGACCTCTACTACTCTTTTCAACAAATTCAACAAATACTGATTCTATGTATAACCTTTAAATTCTGTTTCTTTTTATATGCCAAGGTAAAAGAATTCGAGGCAGAAAGGTATATGACAGACCAATCGGAGTGTGGACACTGTGACTTTTTTTTTCAACTTTTCACCTAATTGTTTAGTGGCTATGTGTTCTAAAGTGGCTATATGGACAGTGGACAATTTTGACTTGGCCTCAGATATAATGGATACTTGGATTCATGTTCAATTCCTAATGATAAAGTGGATTTATCCTAAAATCTGTAAAGTAAAAGATCATCCTATTTGTATACTACTAAAATGGTCTACAATTCCATGATCAGTAACATAACATTTTACTCAAAATTTCTTCCTTGCTGGACCTCCTTAAAATAAAAGCTTGGACCTTTTAAGTGTGAAAATATAAGAATCTTTTCATTGCTTGGAGCTGCAATGGTGATTCAAGTTTTGGTTTAATAGTAAAATTACAACATAAAACAGGACATGAAGAATTAAGAGTCTTCATTGGTCATACATTACATGCCTAAAGAATAAATTCAGAAGAAATGATATCTGAAATTTCTTCAATTACTTTTCATGATTAAATCTTTATTCCAGGGAGTAAAATTAATCATTTTCACTATATTTTCAAGTGACAATAAAGAACTTAAACACCTTTCAACTGACATTTTTTGTTGTTGAAACATCTGGAAACACAGTTTATAATGTATTTGATTTAGTGTATTTTCATCAAAAATACCATTTAGAAGTATGCTAAATTCAAGATCTTATACATTATTTTGTGCAGTCCAACATAAGTCATTTCATGTAAGATTTCAGATTCTCCAAGGAAGAGGCACACAAGAATCAAATTAGTGGTGGAAAATGATTTCCTAATGCAATCTCTTTAAATATAATTCAAACTTCACCTATCTTGGTTATAAAGCCTGGACATGCTGGAAGAAACACTGATTTCAAAAAAAGAAATGTCTCACTAATTGTGCCCATATAAATAATGATTAGAGGGAAAACAAGTTTTGGAAAATGGAATGAACAGGGAATCATACGTTTCCAAACTACATGAAGCATAATTTATCCTTCTATTCATCCTTCATCCTGTATAACGGAAGGAACAAGTACCAAGAATTTTTAATTAGAGTTTAGTGTCAAGGTGTCAATTGGTAAACCAGCTTAGCTCAAAGGAGTTCAGGGGGGGTGTTTCATAAAGCTATTCGTAAAGTTACAAATGACTTTACGAACGACTTGACTATGCAGTGCCAAATGGGATGCCTAAAGTTTTTCCTCACATTTTAACAAAGTGTGACTGCATTTCCCATGATCTCAATCAAACTGTGGCATAAAATTTACTTCACAGTGAAAATTAATGTTAATCTACATCTGCATATTTCATCTTTAGCTAATGCCATTGATAACAATTTGACAGAGAATTCCATTTGGCTTGCCATATTCAAGTCATTCGTAAAGTCATTTGTAACTTTACAAACAGCTTTATGAAACACCCCGAGTTTCCTCAAAGTCTAAATCAATTAGCGCCAATCATTCTCATTTTCTACTCCTATCATGATAAATATACATGCAGTTTGCAAACAATAAAAAGGTTTATGACATGTAAAAGAAAAAAATTAAAAATGGAAAATTGAAAAGGAAAACTGACAAACCGCACTCAAAAATAGTATAAAACGTACCACAATTTTGCTCTTTCTGCTCATGTATAGTGTATATTTCCTTGCATTCTTGATCAAAAGATATTCACTGAAAATAACTCATTCAATTACTTGACAATGACTTACTCAATGGCATTTTTTCATACATCATAGAGTATGCAAATATGTTCAAAAATATGCATGACTAATCATTACCATCCTTTTCAAAAGGATATCAAGTTCAGAGTATGCATACACTCTAAATTCCTTCGATTAAAAAATATAATCTAACGTTTGATTAAAATTTCTCCAAATCTATTGGAGTAATTTTTAATCGAATAACATTACTATTTCGGAAGAAAATACGAAAATTTTTTACTCTATTCTTTGATTAAACTACACTGAAACATTTGACCAATGAAACTCAGCCACGTGTGTCACGTGACACGAAAGCGAGTTCTGATTTTTATTACTGTCGTTTGCACACACCGGCGTGCCGCGATATTCCGATCGGGATCAGCTCTTGAATTTGAGAAATGGACATGGCGGAGGGTGACGATGGATTTCGTGCCCTTCTTGAGACTGGAAACATAAGCGGAGAAGTCATAGATAAATTCGAAGGTAAGTTTATGTCCGTAGAAAGTAGAGCATTTGAAAAAAAAACAGTCATAATTTATTTCAGTTTAGCCTCACCGGCCGGGCGCGGGTCTTCCTGCAAAAGCCAGTAGGCGCGGTAGGCCTACAGTGATTCTGATGTACACGTATATCCATGCGTGACCTAAATTGTACATTGAGACTGAATTCTTGACAACTAACGTTAGTTTTAACAGATAAAATCTGCATGATAATGTTTATTTATAATAATATAACTTCCTGTAGATATTCTTTAGTTATCTTACCCTATTAAATTGATGAATTCGTGTAGTTTTAGATGCAGATTGCATCGATTGAAAGTGATTCTAGTTTTTATTTTTTGATGCTCTGGTAAATAAAATACATGCAACCGCACCTGCGCCGAGCCGCCGCGCCGGCCCGGTCTGCATAGCCTAGGCATAGCAAAGCATGCCAGGCATAGCCATAGGCATAGGCATAGCCATAGCAAACGGACGAAATTGAAATAGATCTAGGTCTAGGCTAGATCTAACTCTTTTATTGAGGAGGACTGTTTGCATAATTTCCATGGAGTGACTGAATCATGGCACATGCCTTGACTCTTGACTTGAGTGCTGAACAGTGACCACAGTCCACACACACGCAAAAAAATAAGTTAGATCTAGATCTAGGGACCTATGCAAGTTCGAACGGTACCGTATTTACTCTAGATTCTAGTTAGACTCTAACTGTTAGTGTTAGATCTAAACTTAACCTAGATCTAGACTCTAGAGTCTAAGTTAGACCTAGATCTCTAGATTAAATCACAATGATGCCGTTCGAACTTAGATCTAGATCTAGGCCTAGATTCTAGATCTAATTACTTAATTTTTTGCGTGTGTGTGGACTGAGACATTCCTTTTCTTTTTCAACAAAATGTATTTGAATAATGAATTGCATAATCCCAATCTGGTTATTAATCCTGTACAGTTACTCTTAATATTCACTGCTAAGAAAATGATTTTCTTCTAAGCCCTGGCGTCATTTTTAAACCGATTTTGATTCTGATTGTTTCATATGATAGGGGGCTAGGTGGGGGATTTAAAACTTCTACACCAAATCGTGAAATTCATTATCTATCTCAATTTATGCAAATTTATTCGAAATCACAAAAAATGCTTCTTCTCCTTCATTTCTCAACCGACTTTGATTGTGATTGCTTTATTTGGTTGGGCTGAGTTATTATGCACATTAAACTTCACAGAATTTTGAAATTATACTCCATTAATTAATTATGGTAATTTATGCAAATTTATTCCAAAAATAAACAAAATTGCTTCTTCTCCCACATTTCTTGACTGATTTTCATACTGTTTGTTTGATCTGATAGGGCTAGGTGGGGGCTTGAAGACTTCTACACAAAATTTTGAAATTAATCAATACTCCATTGATTAATTATGGTAATTTATGCAAATTTATTAACAAATATAACAAAAATTTCTTCTTCCACATTTGATATTTCAGATAGATAAGATATAATATTTATTGGAACTATAAATAATTAAGCTTTGGTTTGTTATTCATAGATGGCCCACAGGACAAGAGAAGGAGGACCTAGCCAAGGAGATCATCAGGACATGGCCTATAACGAAATGTGACCATCCCGGGATGAAGGGTCATGTATGTATTATACAATCAGGCAATTGCCGGAATGTGTTTTTTCATGATCATTTTTTCTTCTAGTTCTTCCTGGCTCATTGACATAAGAAAAAAAAAAAACATATTCCAATGAAACTAGAAACTATAAATATTTTGAACACAGTCTATTTTTTAGAATACCAATCAGCCTGAATTGTATTTTGTGTCATTGCTAAAACAACAAATATAACCAAAATCAATTTTGTGACATTGATACAACAAGAAAGATAACCAAAATCACCCTTTGAATATGGCCCCAGAGAACATTCAATTTCTGCCAATCTATTACATTTCTAATAATATGCGCCAGTTAACCCATAGAAGTACAGAGCTTTCTTGAGGTCAAAATTAATCATCTTCAATCCTCAAATTGGCAACAACTATTATTTTTTTCCGCTCTTACATAGTTTGAAAAAAATAAATATGGATATAACATGAACCAAAATTAATTATAATTGTAAAATTGAAAAAAAAATTGCCAATTTGAACATGGAAAGAGTGATTATGTAATATTCACCGCATTGCCAATTTAGATAGTTTAATGATTAGTTACAATTAAATTGCTCTAATTCGAGAATGCCACACTCTACTTTCTTGAAAATGGACTCAAAATTTTCAGTGGATTTTTCTCTTTCTGCTCATGTATGATATGTACTGCCCAACATGCTGGACCAACAGATACTGCAAAAGCGTCTCCTAAAGGAGACACTGTACCTCTATGGGTTAATAATATTGATGGGCATGTTGATGGTGATGGTGGATATATATATAATATGTTAAGATTTATCAGCAATAGAATAATAATCAGTGTTTTATTATATTTCTTATCAGGAACACTTTTACCACAACCATGATGGGTTCCTCGAGTACAGACTAAAAAATGTCAGATCTACCCAGGACCAGAGGAGACGGAAGAGGAAGTTTGATGGAAGTGAGCAAGCTGTGATGGAGATACATGAAGATGGAGACATACCGCTCAACCAAGAAGACGAAACAGTGGCCCAAGAGAAGGTACAGGCATGATATACAGTTATACAGTGCGTCCCAGAATAAACGAAACCGAGATTGATCGATGATTTATCATAACTTATTCTTAATCAAATTTCATAAATGACCCATCATTTTAAAGCTAAGGGTCTCCTCTTTCATTTGAAGGAATCAATATGACCCATACGTCACGCATGAATAAGTAAAAACAATTTAAAGAGATGAAACCAAAAAGTCAAGTGATAGCTATAGATTTTTTTTCTTCTTTTTTTTTTTGTATTTCAGATCAGTTGGATGAAAAATTCACCTCCAAGTCGGGACAACTGTGCAAGGATCGTACAGTACTTCAAAGAAACAAGTGATTATTGCAGATCTCTTCTAAAGAAGAAAGAACTCACCATCACAGACATGATTAAGGTGTTTCCTAGACTGCAGGACATGCCAGAATTGGTAATTACATTAATTGGATCCTTGTTTCTGTTTCTCAATCTCATGCATTATAATGACACAGTAGTCCATAGCCGCCAACTATTGCAAAAAATGTGTAATTATTACAAATTATTACACATTCATACGAAATTATGAGTGCACTTTGAAAAATTATGAATTTGAGGCACTTTTATTTTAATGTCACACTGAGTGGAGTGTTCCCATGTTTTATTTTTAACAAAAGATGTTTGTTGTTTGTTCACACAAGTTGTCCACATTGGGTACATTTTTTTTTTGGGGGGGGGGGAGGGGGGGGGCATGGTAACCTGATTTCATCTTCTACTACTGTATCCAAAAGTGTCAACAATTGTCATGCACCAGGTAATTTTTTTTTTTGCAAGTTGTACATGTGGCCCCAGTCCCTACCTCTAGCTGCACCACATGAACCTTGTGCAAAATGTGAATTCATCCATAACCACAGATGAGTGTTAAGCCGCATGGGGCTCTTGTTTGTATTTTTTTTTTTATTTGTTTTGGTTATACACACATTTTCCATTTGCTAATGCTGTTGTAAAATGAAATAGAAATGGATAAACATGTATGCTTATCCAAATGTATTCAAAACTTTAGATTTTACCACAGTTTGTGTTATGCCTTTCTAGGTGAAGCATGAATGTTTAATGGTGTTATTCCATTCTGATATTGCGACATACTGTGAATTTACTCTCACTGTGTTCTTGTTCAAAGATCAACATTGACTTCCACATTGACTACCCAAACGAGTCTGATAAATTTTTGAAGAGGTGGGAAGCCAACTTTCGAGAAAAGATAATCTCCATTGGTATGACAGAGTACTCCGCAGTCCAGGACCTGATAGCTCAGTATGGAGAACATGACAATAGTAAGTGTGATCTCTGGATTTACAAATTCTAGTGTTTGATAATTATCTACCTCTCTTATCTTCTACAGTATTTGAATTGGGGAAATAATGACCAAAGCAAAGAAATTAAAAATTTAGAATGAACTGCTGTATACCTTTGTACCTGATTTGTACTAATTGAATTGTATCGCAAGAATTGATGCAGTTCAATATTACAGAAAAGTTTGGCTGAAACACCAGTGAAGCTAACTTTTATTTTGGAATTGAAATGATCGCAACATTACATAACATGCTACTAGCGAATGTCCGTAGTGATTGCAATGTTATTCATTCTTATTGACATTGTCAATGATTTGGTAATTGCTTACACAAGTATCCCTTTCAGAGCCTTAACCATACAATAATTAAGAACCTTTAATAAATACGGTTCAGTTTTTTACATTTTATTTTAAAAATTTTTATTGTTGCTTTCCCCAGGAGATCTCTGCAGTCTGCTGGTACTTATCTACATCCTCCATAAACCACTAGGCAAAGGGAAAGGAACAAGTTCACGAGAGGATGCAGTGAAGCATCTCCTGAAGACTGTGCCTGTAAGTATATAATATGAAAATAGATACTGAACCGAGAGCCACTGGTTGTACCTATGCCACCTGAGGTTATGCGTCCTTTACTACTTGGTGGTGTTGCAGTATGTGTAACTGAGGGCATCTTGGTCAGTTCTTCTATCATTATAATGGAATACTCCGGAATAGGTGATCTTTGTTGTGCGTGTCTTCCTATAACATCGATATATGCCAGCTCACAAATGTGTCTAGAGTCCTGGCCTCCACTGTGCTTTCTGGATGGTCATTCTGGTCTTTGACGGTGTGTGGCAGGAAAGAACCCCCCTCCACTCCCGTATTGCTGTGTGATTGTCCTTTCCGAGTTCGAAGTGGAGCTAGTTTTACCTTATTAGAGGTCAGTGTGCTAGGTTGTGGAGCAGGGAGAGGTGTGAAATCTTCCTACCCTGCTCTGAGGTTGCCAATCAAGGGTCTCGATCATCTGACTGACACTGAATTAAAAATTAAAAAAAACATTAAAAAAAAGTAAGCAGCACTTTTCTGTATTTACTCCAGCTTCTTGATGTTCTTTTTGTAGTAGGGTCCAAGCACAGGAGGCAGACTCAAGCAGTGGTCTGACAAATTAATGCTCTATTTCCAGGCTTGTCTATTTCCCCTCTTGATGATTTTAAAGTTAATCTTCAGGTCTCCAGTGGCTTATTAGCAAAGCTGTAAACACTGTTGATGTGACTATCCAAGTTCATGTTTTGCCGGATAGTAACACCAAGGCAGTATTAACAGAGTATAGTTTGGGGCCATGCAGATATGGTATGATGGATGTCTACTAAAATGTTTGTCCATACTATACATGTCATTATAAATATTCGTCTCGGCTTTTCCTTTGCTTTGAAAATGGGGATGAAAATGACACGATGAATCAGTTCTTTCTAATCTTAGACATGGTGCTGGTACCTGCTGGAGGCGCCATCATCCTAACCTTACACAGGTACTTCAAGAGCTGTTTGTGTTCATTGGGAAGTAAAATGATGCCATAACTCAATATTGAGCTTTTACCAGGGGCATGCTCCAACGCACACTGAATTAATCTTCCGTGGATGCACATCACTGCTGTTAAAATTTGTTCATGATACACATTCTGCAATGCATTTTATTGCCATAATGCATGTCATTTTATTCTTTTTATTCTTTTTCTTATATAATTTGTAGCATTAGTCTAGTCTTAATTTAATTTTCTTTACTTTTGCTTCCTCTTCCTTTTTCAGACTGGAACCAATGGGGAAGCACTCGCTCAACAAAAGAGCCAAGAACGCAGGCAACCATACCTTGTTGCCGTAGGACAACCGAAGAATCCGGATCAGTACTTTCTGATGTTGGATAAGGTGCTGGTGCCTGCTGGAGATACAATAGTTCAGGCCACAGACCGGCTGTTCAAAAGTCACTTCGTCTTCAACGTAGAATACTCCCACAATCTGAAAAATTTCTATGAATTTCTTGCTTCCATGGTGTACGGAGTTCTTCCCGTTAATAGCACAAAGGCAAGCGTCAGGGCACTCTCTGCCTCCATTGAAAAAATTGTGTAAAATACTACTATATACACACTCAGTATGCATGTCATATTAACCAATTTTCAAATAAATCTGAGTATGCATTAGATCTCTTTTTTCAAAAAATGTAATAACAAAAATGTTGCAGTTTAAAATGTGTAAAATTGTGATAAATTGTTGAAAATTGAAATTTGACTATCATATTCCCCTCACTAGATACATTAGTTTGAAGTAATGAGTAATGTAAAACATCAGCCGATCTTGTTATCTAAATCTTTTGAAAGTTACTGCAATTTGTGATGTAATGTCAGGAACAAAAACTGTGTTGCAGGTGGTGGTCTCTGTTAGTGAAGTGAAGTTCAATGCCAGTCTTTACATGTCTTCTGTACTTTTTTTTCTTCCAAATTTAAAGGACCTATTTAATGCAAATGCATGTTGACTTGTGTTGATTTTGTGATACTTTTATCATCACTTATGTGGCCAAATGAATATCTAAATATGTATCAAATATTTTATAATAATTTTTCTGTTATTTTTCTTCAGCAGGCTTAGAAACGCCCCCCCCCCCCCCCCCAAAAAAAAAAAAAATCCTCCAAAACAAGATTCTGCCCGTGACCTCATCTGTCAATCTCTGCTTAATTACTAATGCAATTGACAAAAGATACTGGAATATACAATTGTCACCTTCCCCCAAAGATGGTCATCTTCCTACAATAGAGTTTGTACATAATACCAATCAAAATATTTTCAATTTCAATGACATTTGCTATGCTAGGAAAGTTCTACCAATACAAGGACAACAAAGGCACAAAGCGGCCATTGTATGTAAACATGCAAGTTATCCTCAGTCTAGGGAGAGGTGCATTCCAGTGTCTTTTGTTAATTAGATTTCCTTGTGAGCTTTTGCCTACTGTTTGCTGTAGACTTTTTGCGGCATTACATTGACTTACTGTAGACAGGGTTTCAGCAGTCGAACAATTCGAGAGAATGGGAATGTACATGAAAGATAACTTGAATCGCCCCATGTTGCAATTCATTGATTTATCACACTTCTTTTGAATATGAATTGGCTCTCTAATCAACCTGGTCATCTGTTGTCATTTGTTGTCATCTTTAGACAGAATTTTGCTCTTCCCCCCAGTATTGTGTGGTTATTTGTTGCCACATGATCTCTAATAGTTGACTTGTTAATAGCATCTCTCAGATGGTTCGACTGCCAATACCCAATCTTCAGCGAGTCATTGCCAGTTTTGTATTAATTGTGTAAACATTTCAAAATCAAATTCATTTAAGCGTTTAACCGCCGACCGTGCCTGCAGGCACGCTTCCGTGTAATGGAAGCATGTCTTCATGTGACACATTATGAACAGATTAAAAAACACCTAAACTCTTAGAAATTGGTATCAATAGAAAGTACAGTAAATTTCCGTTATTTTGATTTGTAATTTGATGATTTTTATAAAGTATTTGTTTATTTTTTTATGTTGACTAAAAAGCAGTAAAATTTTGGATCAAAATGATGTAATAATATACACAAAACTTATATAGATTGCCGTGGCCAGTATAAACGCCCTTTAGTATTTATGTTGAGTGTGTTACAATGGCAATGATTATTGATATAATTAAAACAATAATTTCAATGATAAGAGTAATTCATATTATTACTTATTTGTTATTTACAGGATGTGTAATTAAAAAGGAACAACAAAAAAGCAACTGGGGGCCCCCGCCCGCTGCCCCTAATATAGGATTTTTTTCCAATTTTGGGGCCCTTTTTTCACGTGCCGATATTCATATTTATCATCATAACTCCAGTTAGGATCAATGGTATTCTTTGATTTTGGTGTCTACATAAAGCTGACAATAAGAGCAATCCCATTAGTAGAATCACAATTCCACAAATTTACATCTTTATCACTAAATTGCATATTCTTTTAAAAATACTTTTTTTTTTGAAAATTATTATCTGTTTATTTGGGTACCAGAGCAATGCATTGAATGAGTTTTCCTTCCCCCCAAAAATCTCACAATAATCTTTAAGCTCCATACTTTCAAAATATGTATGGTTTATTGAACTTTCCTCTATTCAGAATTTTGTAGTATAGTCTTGAAAACTTGCTGCCAGTTTTCTCATATTTGATTAAAATTAATTCGGCTGTTAAACGCTTAATCATTATTTAAGTAAATAATATATTTTTATAAGTATTTTTTATTATGCAGTGATTTGCATGAATTATTAGTTCTAGTATATATGAATTTGGGTTACAAAATGTGTATTGCAGAAATTTTCCTAATTGTAAATTTCATTGGACACCATATTATGCACTTCATTTTATGTATAAGTTGATAAAGTGTAAAATATTAATTAAATCTTTAAATATTTGTTATGCAGTGATTTGCATAAAGTATCAATATTAGTATATATGAATTCAGGTTACAGATTACATTACCTAAAAATGTCCTCATGAATGTCATTGGACAAATATTATGCATTTCATTTAATGTACGGTTATGAACTCTCTTTGTAAATACAACACTTGCACCAAAACGCTGATAAATAAAACTCGTGGAATATGAATTTTTAGTCACAGATTGTTTTTTTTTTTTTTTGTAGTTCTACTTTTGTGACGCAAGAATGAGGATGATGTTGGGTGACTAAATTTTGTTTAATCCATACGACTAAATTTTAATCTAAGAATATTTTAATCAACAAGATTAGAATTTAAATTCCATTAGAGTAGATTTCAATCCAATTGGATTGATAATTGTTAATCTAAAGGATTAAGATTTTTAATCTAAGACCGATTAAGAATTTTTACTCTAACGCTAGATTAATTTTTAATCGACATGGTTTGGTCCCTAATTCTGGATATCCTTAGAGTAAAAAACTAATCTAATATATTGGTATTTTAATCGAAGGAATTTAGAGTGTAGCCCCGGGCTATACATGTAGCATGTAGAAGTTTCATTCATGGATTTAACAAAAATAGCTGAATAAGATTGTTCATACAATCGAATATACAGAAAAAATGCAAATCTATAGAATTTGCTTTAAAAAAACCAGTTAAAACAGGATGAAAATTTTTCTCTTTTTATATCCTGATTGTAATGGTCATGCTGCTTAATTTCTTTAGATGCAGTAAATACCTTTAACCCTTAAGCTGCCAAAGCCACAAACACTAGCCTCTGAAGCGTTGCCAAATACACGTACATGTATATTCGCTTGCTCAGTCATACATACATACTAAGCACCTCCGCATTAACATTGGCACGGGAGGGATATGTGACTGGCACAATAAGGGTTAAGGTTAATCTTATCTACAATACCACAGATTTTTTTTTTAATTCGAGAGCACTTCAATTCTTTCAAGTAAATACTTAGACATTATAGGAAATGTTAAAATTTGTAAATGTCACAATGCAGAATGTGACCACACATCAGGGAGTACTCTTCTTGACTAAAAAAGGGATTTCTGGCATTGAAATTAATGGGTAAATGAAGAGTGAAATCATTTAGCTACAAAGACTTCAAGTTTAGAAATACCTTATATGAATTAGCTCTGTACCATGTCAGGAGTGCCAAGACTGCGCATTCAATATAAACATTTGTATTCCAACATGTTTTTTATTTACCTGGTATGCCTTCTTGTAACCAAGTATTCCTAACAACATATCACCTATCACATGTAATGATACTGCATGCATCTGTGTTTTTACATGCACTATCATAAGCTGATGTATGTGAATGCAGAGCATCCAAGATGAAAAATCATAACAGCATCAAGAGATACTACAACATTTCATAAGGCACTGAAAATAAAACTTTGCAAAAAAGAAAGAAAACCCATTAATCCAAGTGAAAAAAAGAAGCTTTTGTGAAGTACGAGGCAATGAGGGGACTATGCAAGAATTACAATTCCAAAGTTATCTGTATTCATGTTTTTGTTAGTTATGTTGTGAAGCCATCGAAATGTGCCACCCCCTCAAAGAGGCAACATTCAAAAAGGGTCAATGTACAAGTGTTAGAACTAAACCCCTTCTGCCACACCCTCTCTCCACCCCCTTAAGAATTTATGCAACATTAAATGGGATCAAAGAACAATCGAAGAGTGCATTATGAGCAATCCTTCTCAGAGCTATCATATTTCATCACATTTCCATGTTCTAATAGCTGGATATCAAAATCTCTCTGTAGAAGCATTTAAAGGCATTGGCTAACTTTGTGAGTAGCTGATTTAAAAAATTCTCAAACTAAGATGAAACATGTGTGTGAGTACTTGTATTTGTACTCAAAAACCCTGAAACCAACCATAATTTGGAATGAAAAAGTGTAAGTTAGACGCAAACGGCGATTTTATTATCCTCCGTCTCACGAGACAATCACTAGGAGGACCACTTTGCTTGAATTTGAAAATGCCGTTATGTGCCTCTCGCCGCGTGATTCGCCAATACACACAGTACGGTAAGGTGAGTCATACGTGCATGCGCACTCCTTATGTCTATTCTATGCAACCGACCCTCATATAGTTTTTAAACATTGGTTCACATTTTCTATCTTTAAAAATACTTCCTGTGGATATTATACTTTGAAACTTTCAGACTGGTATTTTTACACTATAACCCTTATGTTTATCCCATTTTCAAGTGACAAAACAAGATTTTTTCAAATCATAACAATGTTAACCAATGCCTTTAAAATTGCTCTTCCTGGAGGATATAAAGCCTGGATTATCTTTTCGTTTTTGGTACGAAAGGCGACAAATCAGTTTTACTTTGAACTTCAGGATTTGCTGCAGTTTTCCATCATCCCACACAGCCTTTACTGCTACTAATGAAGAAAACTTTTGCCACTCTATTCAAGCCCCCCCCCCCCCTCTTCACAGCAGAAATTATGTACTATGATATCAGTTGTATTCAAGGAGTTATATGCCATCACATGACCAGTAATGAGGTCACAGTACGGCAAGGCAAAAATAGAGTTGTGTTTTCTGTTGCATAAAAGAAATATCTTTGAGTACCCTTCTTCTAGGGAGAGGGCTTACATGTATGTGTGGGCTAATTACATATAGGGCTATAGTGCTATTTAATCCTACATAAGGCAGTTGAAATGATAATTTTCAGTTAATGAAACTACCTTGCACAAGAAACTGTCTGCCAAATAATTCTGCTTTATTCATCCTGCATTGAAAATGGCACTTTTGATCAGCCAGATGTGTAACATAAGTCATCAAACTTAATGAAAACAATGCATGTACTCTTACAAACACATAAATGCATGTGTGGGACACTGCATTCAAATACAGCTTTCTTCTTCATGTGTCAATAAATAATTCCCATCTCTGATAGCCTATATTTTGTTGTATTGACAAATATACAGAAATAACCTTCAATCTCAAAGCCATATCATTATCAATTATGTACCAGTAAAGAAAAATAAATGACTCCTAACCTACAAAGTACAAATAAGGAAAATTCCCCCAATTGAAATATATATAAGATTACATAAATTAACAAGGCAGATAAACATGTAAATACATGCGGATTATACCACTAATGCATACGCTTCATGTACATAGAGTATACAGAGTATACAGAGTTATCAAGATAGTATGATAATGGCAATGCATTTGGAACATAGCCAAATTATTGCTCGATGGAATTTGGGTTAGGAACATAAATATATATATCTTGGAAGGAAAATGATAAGCTAACACAAATGCCAAAGGTTGGTAATAAAAGACTTCCTCTTAGAGCCAACATTGCTCCAGTATTAATAGGCCTCCTGACTTTTGGACCTAAACATAGCATCAAAAACTATTCCTGCGTTTTTACTATCACTGCGAAAAGATTAAAGCAGCAGCACCACCACCACACCACTACCAAAAGGAGATAACACTCAATATATGATATTTCTGATATTATGCATTTAATGGTCCGATAGCCACATGCACAAGGGGCATGGGGGCACACCGCACATGCCCCATCAATAGATGCATTCATACATGAGAGGAATTGAAATTTGAATCGCGATTCAAATCGCGATCCAAATTTCAGTTTTACTGCGACCGTTTACAAACAAGGAAAGATCGAAATTTGGATCGCGATTCTAATTGCGATTCAAATTTCAATTTTATTTTTGACCATTCACACACACAAGGAAGCAACGAAAACAGGCAGATGAGCCCACAAACTTCTCCGCTTAAACTTCTGTTAAACACGATTTCGATGGGGGAAAATACACAATGACAGTATAGAAAGGCTACAGAAAGCACTGCAACAAACTCCATAATTAAACACTAAATAATTACAAAACATTTGTTTGCTATACAAGATCAAGGGCACCAAGATAGCGGGCAGTGTTTCCATGCTTATGCATACAGTGCACGGATCCTTTACGTAATATACACTGCACTGCCTACGCACACTCTGGATGCATAGCGCATCGATCGCACACGTGCAAAGAATGATGGGATAGATAAAACCGATTTTCAAAATGCAATTCCATTTACACACACAACGCACAGCAAATAATTGCAATTATTCTGAAAAATCACACTTCTTACTGCGAGTTGAATAGCGATTAGAATCATGATTATTGGTGAGATTATTCTGTCCACACACAAAATAAAATCAAAATTCTAATCGTAATTAGAAAATCGACTTTTGAATCTCACTTTTTACCTTGTGTGTGAATGCTCGTAATGAAAGGAAATTTGAAATGAAGTGAAAGAAAAATAATAGACAAGAGATAAACGGAAAGGAGAAAAGGATATGATAGTACATGTACTCTCCGTCGCTCTCTCTCTCTCTCTCTCTCTCTCCTGCATCCTCAGAATGGTCAGTACATTTGTATTTCATTTTCTGGGTAAAATTGTTCTTAAGTTACCACACGAACAATCCATTTCCATGTATAAATGTCCTCTTGTCCTCTGCGACCTTTGACCTCATGACCCTAAAATATAATCAGAATGCGATCAACCCACATTGGACCTACAATGTATAGTTATATCAACCTGTGACCTTTGAACTTTTGACCTCACGAGCCCAAAATCTAATCTGATCGCTGGCCCTCTATATTGGACCTAGCTATAAAGATCTTAGAAAATCTGTTCTTCGGTTCTTGAGATATCGCGTTCACAACTTTGGGATGAACGAACGGACGGACGGACGGACGGACGGACAACCCAAAAACATAATGCCTCCAGCACCCTTTGGGGCAGAGGGCACAATGAGAACTGACATAAGAGCATTAGAGTTAGACACGAAAAATGGTGAAAGGCAGATAATGAAACATGTATGATGACACACAAACTGACTGAAAGAGCATGAAAGAGCAAAACTAACTAGTATGAAGAAATGAAAAACATGAAAAAACCCATGAAAGGGGTATCAGGATACAGAGATAGTAAGAGAAAGAATCAGGAGAGGAAAAGGAAAAGAAGCAAAGATGGAAGAGGAAAAGAAGCAAAGATAGGAGAGAGAGAAAGAGGGAGAGAAAGAGAGAGAGGAAGAGAGAGGAGAAAGGGAGAGAGGAAGAGAGAAAGAGAGAGAGAGAGGAGAGAAAGTGATTATGAAGAGGAGATGCAGAAAGAGCCTAGCCTTCGGGGTCGCTGACCAGCTAAAAAATAGGTCAAGCCAGAGCCCCGTTTCCTGAAGCAGTTCATCTAATATATACTACTAGTATTCTCAATTAGCCATCACCAGCTTCACTTTCCTAAACAATTTATTATGCTTTACTGATCTTTCAGCTCACTTCTCAAGGCACCAAAGATGTTTGCCTGCAGGAAGGAAATTACATGCCAACAAAAAGTACAATTTTTCAACTCCCCGAAGCAGTGGGTTGATAGTCAGAAATGTGTTCAAAGTTGTTCGTGTAATTTGATATGTCATTTTGAGGTTGTTTTTATTGATCCATGAACTTCATCACTATACTGAGTTTACTGACAATGTTTCAGGACAAAACTGTATTCTCAACTTTCAAAATATGAATACAAATATAGCAACAGATAACATTCCACAAAGACAACAATGACTGAAACATTTCAACTGGGCAATGGTAGCACTATAAATTTGGAGAAAGGCGAGGCAGCAAGTGAAGAAAATTTTCTTCCAATTCCCCCCCCCCCCCCCCCCCCCCGTCACTCTTTATACATAACTGGACAGTTACATATTATGTATCATCATTCTATTAAACCAAAGAAAACAGAAAAATTGCTGGATAAAGATTATGAATGAAGAAACAATGAACTAAACCACGGGTTAATTGTTCTTAACCTTTTTGAACTTTTTCACTATCTTTCCATTTTTGTTGTTGCTGTTGTAATTTTGATGAATGTCCCTCTGAAAATGAGATGTTTTCAAGCTTAGCATATCACTACAGAAAACTGAGAAGAATGGCACATAAGTATGTATATCACTTGCTTCATTCGGCTTCATCAGATACCTTCCTGGGGTAAACATACAAGGTTCTAATAACACTGTCAAAAGAGGGCTCTTTACCAATCATGGTCTGGGCAACATTGCCACTCAAGAGCCCAAGGAAGTGGCGAGGCTCGTTTCAAAATTCTAGGGAGGAGGGGTTTCACTTTACACTTAATACGTTAACATGGATTTGTTATCATCCTTATAACAGAAAAATCCTTGTAATAGATAACCAATCGACAATATATTATTTCAAGCAAGCAGAGCGAGCGAGCGGGCAAAAATTTGAGACTTTCATTCAGTTATAAAATATCAATATATACATGTAGCATGAAGGAGAATTCCCTTTCTTTAAACTCTAATTTTTTTGGCAGGCCGCATTAAATCATCTTGCGGGCCTCCTGTGACCTGTGAGTTACAGTTTAAGGACAAAGGCATATTACCTATTTAAGCTCCAATAAGATCCTTCATATTGACATTCTATCTAATATTAAAAAAATAAAAAATAAAAAATAATCAGCTAAAATTACCAGAAATTCTAGAAGCTACAGCGTAAAAGAAGAGCTAGGGTAAAAGAAGAGGAATAAAAAGAAAGAAATAAAAAGTGAGAACGATAAAGAGAGAGAGAGAGAGAGAGGGGGACTGAGACTGAGAAGACAGACAGAAAAAAGATTGGATTTTCATTTTTCCTATGACAGATCAGCCACTTTTTTTAATCTGAAGAAATAGGTACCCACAGTGTGTCAAGGAAAAAAGGGCTAATAATAACCACTAAAGTACAAGCAAACGAGATATTTTTCTCAACTGTTTTATGCCAAAATGTGAAAGTCCTAGTTTTGCCAATCATAAATGATGCATGTTAGTGCTACCTTGGCTTAGGCATACTGCCATCTACTCATATAACGCACTATCACGCATCACCATATTTCAACGCTGCACTGCTTGCTTGCCAATGGTCCAGACTAGCAGATTAGGTGTAACAACGATGTCAGAGGTCATTGTATTCAGATGATACAACAAGCTTCAGATCCATGTGTAAGGTATGGCAAACCATTCTTGTCCAATAAAAAAAAAAAATTCCCATGTTTTCATTTCATTTCTGAACATAAGATTTTACAATGCAGTCAGGCAGAGCACTATGGTAACAATCTCTTTAGAAAGGTAGCTTGCAGAATAAGGTTCCATGCACTGGATCCGGGAAACGGAATTCTGATTTCTGATACCGCTATTTCCCAAAAAATGCCAGATTTGTCATTTGGCCTCTACGAAAATGTCTAAAGACTAAACAACATATTCACATCTTTTGGGGGGACTTAAAAATTGTCCAAATTGTATAAATCATGATTTGAAAATTGATCAATTTTCATTCATTGACATTGCCAGCGTATTAAGGTGCGCTTATGCTTACCATTTTCAGGCCAAAATCAGGCTATTGTTACGCCTTTAGTTCAAAACACGGTTACGTTCTTTCTCATTTTGTTTAAATGCCGACCGTAAACGCTGATTGCAAACTCACAAAAAGGTGCGTTTACAATCGTCATTTCTCCAAAAAGACGGTTTCTGGGGAAGCATAAACGCAACCTCAATTCTAAACGCGTTTATATGACATCATAGTAAACTATCTTCCCTTCTTTCCATCTTCAGCTATTATTTCTTTGTTTTATTGTTTTATTATTTCCTTATCAATCTTCTTTATATTATTCTTTTTCTATCTTCTCTTCTATCATTTCTTGATTTCTTCTTTTTGATCCTTATCATTTCCTCTATCTTCCTTATTTCATTGTTTTATCCCATTTCCTATCTCTCCTTATTTATTCTGTTTTATTGTTCTATCTTCTTTTATATCTTTCCTTAGGATATTCTTTGTTTTCCTTCTATCTTCCTGTCTTTCTATCATTCCTTATGTTACTCTTTACTTCATTCTGTCATTTCTTCTTTCTTTCATTCTTTTTTCTTCAATCTCTATATCTTTAGTTATGTTGTTTTATTGTTCTATCATTTTCTCATTCATTCTTCCTTATGTTATTCTTTGATTTTCCTTCTATTATCTCATTTTTTTGCTTCATTTTGTTATTCTTTCTTATATCCTATCATTTCTTCTATTTACCTTGTTATTCTTTGTTGCATCCTTCTTTTTTCTCATCTTTCTTTGCTTCCTTATGTTATCCTTTCTTTTTGATCCTATCCTTTCTTTTTCTATCTTCTTTTGTTTCCTTATGTAATTCTTTGTTTTTCCTATCTTCATGTCTTTCTATCATTCCTTATTTTACTGTTTTAATCTGATGTTTCCTCTTTCTGTCTTTTTGCTTTTCCTTATTCCCTTTCCATCTTTAGTAGTGTTATTCTTTGCTTTATTGTTCTATTTTCTTTTTGCAACAACTGAACACGTGCACGCGGATACCGTCCCTCACACGTACAGTACCTACGCCAGCGCAATAGGGCAAACTAGCACAGCGTTCCCGCTTAACCAGTCAACACGAACCACAAATCAGGCAGGTTAAAATCAATGAGTAATTTTGCATTTTACAAGCAGCCATCAACTGCCACACTTATATATATTATATAAGATCAGAATTTATACAATGAAGTGAAAACTGAGAATAAGGTAACACCATATCACATATTCTGAGGGAAAGAAAATAAGAAAATCCACTAACCTGCCATGATTCGCACTGGCCTTCTCCATTGCATAATCTATGGTAGAGTGAATGTGTCAAATTTGATTGGAATAAAGTTGACAAAGAAAGAAGCCAATGCTGGTATTATTAGACGACGATATTCAAAATTTCAGAATCACAGGCATTAGGTCGGACATATATAGTAGAAACCCGGGGGGATATGTTTCATCAAAATCACTCCTACCTCCGTCCTTCTTTAATCCCCGTTTAGGGTGCGTTTCAGAAAGTGATTTACGCGGATGATGTAGGCCTACAGGCCTCAATAAGACATATCCCCACGGGAGTAGAAGCAGGGAAATTAATGTTTGCAATCCAAATTTTGTTGGCATTATGGCCTTATCAGATTTCATTTTCCCTTTCTTTTATTTCTTTCTTCCTTCCTTCTTTCTTTCTTTCTTTCTTTCTTTCTTTCTTTCTTATTTTTTCATGAGTCAAAACCATGACAACGCTTGCGAAAAAAATGTAAAACACATTTTTCCTTATTTTCTATCCTCCCTTGCTATTTATCAGAGGATCCTTCGACCGCTGCTAGAAATATGTTGGTCTTACCTTCGCCCCCCCCCCCCCAAAAAAAGGGGCGGGGCTAAGATAATGACAGAGGTATAAGATAAGCATCACATGGAACTTTAGGAAAGGGGATTTCGGTTTCCAGAAAAATTACAGAAGAAAAAAATGATAATGAAAAAAGTAAAACCATGCACGGAAAAAAGAGTCGGCACTTGGCGCCATTTAAACCCGTCTTTCTAATATCCTACAATTTTCTTGACCTTCAGAAAAATGTTTTGTTGTGCTCTCTCTCTCTATCTCTCTCTCTCTCTCTCTGTCTACATGTTTACAGGTGCTGGGACTGCTAAAGGATTCATCCACAAACATGGCCGTACGCAGCGGGGGGGGGGGGGGGGGGGGGGGGGGGGGGGGGGGGGGGGGGGGGGGGGGGAGGGGGGCAGTTGCTCCCCCCCCCCGAAAATTTTGAAAACTTACATTTTTTTTACTGAAAATTTTCACAAAATCCATGAAAAGTGTGCACCAAATCCTTCATTTTCACTTTTAAAAATGCAAAAGCACTGTCATGACCAGCTTGG
>CM057156.1:25365392-25485588 GCA_029962745.1 Echinometra lucunter | reverse complement strand
TCTCATGTCTTTCAGCATGTTCAATTCGGTCACGGACATGACGGAGGTGAGGTTTGGGGGAAGTCCATCCGAAAACTATGAAGTTGTTACCTCTATTTTTGTTCTAATTATGTAACGAGAATACCAATGAAGGTCGAAGCTTATGACGATGAGCAATGGACATAACTCATACAGTACTGCAATATAATTATGTTTGGGTCCCCTATTCTGACTAATTGAAAAAAAAGTGCTCTAAGAATTCCCCCTTTTTTAACGTGTACTTCCGCAAACTGTCCGGGGACTTGTCCGGTGGGAAATTGTCCTAACTGTAGTTGTCCGGGATAATGTGTTCAGGGGGCCGGCGGTACCAGGACAATACTCTCGGGATATTACTGTTCCATGAGAGTGCCTCCAGGACATGTACAGTTACCTCATGGACAGCTACTAGCACTAGACAGCTGCCCGATGGTAGTTTTGCTGGGGATAATTGTCCCAGAGAGTGTTTTCCATAGATGTTGAGGCGTAGATTAAAGCCATTGAATAGCATGGCCCTATACATGCTATCAGTGTGTGTAATATTGTGTAAAATGAAAAATGCACTTCAAAAGCATCATCATGTAGGCCTACTCCCCCCCCCCCCCCTCCCCAAAGTGAAAATTATACAGGTGACCGGAAATGCTAGACCCTTTTTTACCACATAGACTGCAGTGTTAGACAAAAGCATACCCAGATTGGTATTGCAAATGGCGGAAATCAGTGATAGGTATCTTGATAATAACAACTTATGTTTCAAAACCTCTGTATTCATGGCTGTTTATATACAACATGTACAAGGCAGACATCAAAATTCAACAATAATTCATTCAATCAAGCCTCCACAAAGTTACCGGATCCCTTTAATGTCCAGTTGGTAGGCCAGTGGCAGTCATCTGAAACCGTCCAAAACATCTCCTCTGAAGCAAGAAAAGTGACAAGAAAACACGAAGGTTAAGAAAGAGCTAACAGGGGGGGGGGGGGGGGGGGATAAAGGAGCGATGATCTATCGAAAATGACTAGGCTATATTAATAGGGTGCCTCGATCGTTCTGCTGAACGTTCACAATGATCGTCACGGCTGACTTGAGAGTTAAGACCTCCCACGCTAGGGCTTATTCTAAATGTAGTTAGAAAATGTTAGGGAAAAAATCACGGTAAGAGGACTTTGCACTCCAATGATGCCGAGATATCTCTTTTGTACTATATCTGATCTCTGATAATGAACAGAGGTATAGCTAACCCCAAAATAAGTGCTTATGTACGTGCAATAGTAAGATTCTGCTCTTCTGTGTATGGGCCGATATGCACCTCCAGTGAAAACCTCTGTTGCGCGCGCTGTATCAGAAGTTTAGTGTCAAAAGGCTGATAAACGTCAAAGTATCTTCCGAGAACTTCGACCAGAATATATGAAGTTGAGAGAGCTTTCCTGTAGTGCCAGAAGGTGAGCATTGTTATTACATGTGCAAACTTATGGCGTTGCAATTGCGGTATATGCGCCGGAATACACTTGGGGGTTTTGACAGGAAGTCATTGAAAGTGCGGTATGGGCGCCTATACTGTATGAAGTATACTGCTTGATGATTACGCTTTGTTGGGCATTGTCCACTCTTGCTCGGCGATTTCAGAGTCGTTATTGATATTGGAAGGATAATGACCCTGTGAAAGTGACGTTAGCATCAAAGTGACCGTTACCTCCACATCATTTGGGGATTTTGCTTTCAGATGTGCAGTTTGATGGTGAATTAATTTGGGCTCAATTCTGCATAAAAACTTTGGTGATAGTATACTCCAGTCATAGCGTGCTGGTGGATAGAACTACGGAATGTTACAGAAAGACAGCATGAGCCACTTGGGTACGGAGAGCTTCTAGTCATCGAACTTGTGCCTCCAACTTACCGATGATTTTCCATTTAAGTGCTGCCAGTAGTTCATAAGAGCCTTCATCATCAATATAATTATGCAAGGGTTGACACGTCTTTTCTGCTTATGGTTTAAGATTGAATGAGAGTGTCGGCAGAATCAGAGGATTCCCTCGTTTCAGCTTATATAGAGAGCCAAGTGCCCTACAATGAGTTATACTCAACCCAAGAGACCTTATAAGGAATGTTCCGCTAGGATGAAGCCTTCACTCGACACCTGTCAGCAGCCTTTCAAGTCATCGGCCAGAAGTCTGCCAGACATTGCAGAAGAACCGGGCCAGGACCAAGACGTCCCGTGTAGATGCTACAGGCTCGCCGAACATCCGAGACTGCATCAGGCATGTCCGGACGACTTGAAGCGCGCATCCTCAGGCGCGTCAAAGGAACATTACAGAAGTTCGCTGATGCCGCAGCACGACGAATGTACCCTCATTGTAAACCGTACAGGGACACATGCGAGAAGAGCAGCAAAATTCATCTTGATATTCGCTTTTGTTGGTGTTGTTTTAATGCTTACTTCTGCCATGGCTTACATGGTAATTTCGCTGAGTTATACTCAAGCCAATCTCCTGGAAAGAGTGACTCTATTAGAACACAGACTGGCTGAAATTGATGAGGCTTGTGACTGTAAAATGGCAGTTGAGGGAGACAGTGGGCAGAAAGACGTTACGAAGGGGGAGAGACGAAATAACAAGTTTGCTTTTTTGATGACACAAGGCCATGCAAAACTCCTAGAAGGAGACTTAGAATCAAAGCCTGAGGGAGACTCTGCTTTACATGATGAGCTAATGGAGGTTCTTGATACAGTAACACCGGGGGTAAGATAATCTTTTTTTTTTTTCAACTGATTACGTATATCTAGCATAATACCGTAGATCACTTTGATTACACATGGCCAGTAGAACACGGTGGAAATATTGAGAGTATTGATCTCAGAGTTGTGAGAAAGGATTGGGGCGTAAGCGAGGGAGTAAAACGACCTAGGGGGTTGGTGAAGTGTTTTTGCATTTTCATTAAAATGGTGCAAATCGGTGCATGATTGTGGATATTTTTTTTTTTTAATATTTCTGACCTTTGACATGTTTGAGTGCAATTTGGTAAAAGATTACACTTTCACAATTCATCATATTCTGATATTGATACACACCGCCTATATTGGATATATTCTATGAACTATTTGGAAAAAAAGCATTGCTTGGCAAAAATAGGAGGGGGTGTGTGCAGCCCCAGCCCCCGCCCCCTCCGCCTCTGGATCCGGCCCTGTAATATATGATTTCATATATGCAAACATCGACAAGACTCTCTGAGAATATTTTTAGTTTATGAAAGACATTATGAAAAGAGTATAATTCTGATAATTTGCAAGGAACAAATTTATAAAAAATATGTATGCTAGCCGTATAGTACTCTCTTTCCTGTCATACTTGTTCCAAAATATCAATATGGGCAAGGTTTTAAAAGTACTTTCACGAATTTAGGCATGCAAAAACGAATTCATTTCTGAATGCAAATACTGACCGTGAGCTCCTAACCTTGCTACCAACATGACCAAGGAAACAGGAACTCATGCCGGCAAAAAGTAGACATAATTCTTTTATTCCACTAAAGGAGGAAAAAGTAATTAAGTTAATGTTCCGCGGAGGGTTTGTACTGGCACAAAACTAATGACAACCATGGAAATATATTTTACAACAGATATTTTTCAAATGGTTACCTTCAAATACTTTTCCATAGGAAGAAGGTGTAGAATGATGGGTAACAATGGTTAGGATCAAAGCTATTACACATTTGGGGAACTTGAAAAACTCAGGGAAGGATATTTCAACTGACATATTCTGAATTCTTTATCAGCCAATTTATACTAACATGAATATTCAGTCACATTACACTGCGGTGTTTGCAAACAAATTTGTAGGGGGGCATGCCCCCATAGATTTTAAAGGTGAATTACTCGTCATCTGTGCTGAAAAAAGAGATAGATTTATTCGTTGTTGTTATTGTTACGTAATTCAACATTATTGTAGATTCATCCTAAAGTCCTGATCGGGCTTGAAGAGGCAAGAAGTACATCATCACCGCAAGCACGAAATTTTGTGAGCCACGATCCTGCACCAGTAGATACAGGACGCGCACCACAGGAAAGGATGCCTGCCGTATCGCAGCGCATTGAGAGTGCAGGCAGATATAAAAGAGGTGGCAAAGGAAAGGGCGGGAAAGACCGGAGACCACCGGAAGAGTTGCGGAGAGGACGAGCGGGTATGCAGAGAGTAGATTCGGGTATACAAGACGTCATCGGTCATTCTTATTTGTTTCTCGACTCTTTTTTTTTCTGTTTAAAATCGTTTGCCATAGGTGAAGATATTATTCATATAGTTTAAATTTCCATTAAATTGGTCCTAAGAGTAATAGGAACCCATGGGGATATGTTTTACTGAACCTATTTTATTATTTTCATTATCATAAAAATATAATAAAAATTGATATGTATTTCTGTCTTTAAATATACTTTATTGGCTGTCATTATGGCTTTAAAAAGGACTAAAATGTTGACCCCTCCTCTTTTCACCCCTTTTCGACTGTTCTTTCTCTCTCTTTCTCTCTCTTTATCTTTCCTGGTCTACTTGTCTTTACAGGATCCCCTTTGTATTTTCTTAGAACTTTAGTACTCGATATTTAATATCTCTATATCATTTCAAAATTCTGTTACAGAAAGGCATAATTCTACAGAGATAAGAGGAGTCCATTTCCAAGCAAATCTTAATCGAACTACAACAATCGGCGTAGGTGAGGGTACGAATTGAATTTTTGCTTGGCATTGCAGCTCTTCATTCACTAACCAACCTCATTACATTAATCTACATTACTTCATCTAGGTGTTAAGTGGGTATCCGGTAGGATACGAAAATCATTAAAGGGGGTACCCAATGCCGAAACAATGTTAGTTCATTTAAAAGAGCATGATTTTATCAGCAGAAAATCATCTGCCTAAAGTTTTTTAAAAAGTCGTGTTGCCAAGGAAACCCCCAAATGTGGTATGATTTCGGGATATTTTTGACCCCTCAGCTGTGACCCAATTTCAACTGGGTACCCACTTTGACGTCAAAATGACGTCAAAGTGGGTACCTTGTCGCGTAATTCTAGCAAAATGCGCGCAAGGTATAATACATATTGTACAGTCTAGCGCGCAGCACAACTGCAATGCGCGAAGCTGGGTACCCACTTTGACGTCATACCTCATACTCAAATTTTTGGGTCAACTCTTGATTTTTCATGAGAAAATTAGCCAAAATGCATTGATTTCGATTGAAAATCATCAAAATTTTAATGTTATTCTTCTTAGAATTCTATTCTCGATCACATATCAAAAAATATTTTACCATTGTGTATTCACTTTAAGGTTTGTTTAACATGGTTGTGAGCGTCTGCAAATGGCGCCGAGCTAGAATGCTCCCTAGATATGCCATATATAGAGTGCAGATAATTATGATGTATACCCAGATGTTGTGTATCCAGACAGTCGATTTAAAATAGCCATTTAAAGATGTTTACAAGCAATGTTTCTTAAATTTTCTAACACTTGTGTTCGACAATGTTATAGAGAACAAATACTGATGAGGGCTGGTGCTATTATTTTAATGAATAGTTTTTGTTGAATCCAAAGACAAAAGAGAAGGCTTCATTTTTGTGAAGTGTCCGGACACACGACCCCCCCCCCCCCTCCTACTGTGTGTGTGTGGGGGGGGGGGGGCAAGCCTGAATGCGATGACCGGGGTACTATATTTCTGTAAAGCGCTGTGAAGACATCGAAGATAATTGAGGGTGATAAAAGAATCCTAAATATTTATGATTACTAATTCTACCACTAAGAGGTTTAAGCCAAAGTAAATAACTGTACCGATTTTTCATTTCAATTTACTTTCACTTTATCTTCATCATGTTTCACATTTTACATTACCATGATTGCTCATCCTGCCAAATCTCATGCAATTCATCCCCTTAGAATGAAAAGGCTAATACTGATTTCAAGCTTGTGAAATGCTAGCAGGCTAGGGAAACCATTTCTTTTACGGCTTTCTCCATTTAGCTTCGGGATTTAGCACATAAAAAAACGACATTAATTTTTTTTTTTCGTAACGATTATCTTGAAGCGAGTAGCAAGACGACGTCATACTTTTTAAAAATCTGTCATTTCTTCCTCCTTCCTTCTCACACTTGATTTGGAAAAAGCTGGCTGGGTCCCGTACTGGGCTGTCTCCTCTTCACTCCTGAAGGTGGATTCTCCCGACTACACGAACGAAATCAAGAGCGAGTTTCGGCTGTCTGCACGAGGAAACGTGACAGTACGAACTCCAGGGCTTTACTACGTCTACAGTCAGGTAATTATTTTTATTTCTTAAGTTTATACCAATATTTGCACCTTATCCTTATTTCAATGTATTAAAATTGCGCTTATCCCATGCAGGGTTAGTGCTTAAACAGTTAAAAGGACTGCTATTCTTTCTTGGGAAAATAATCAAAGACCTTTAATATTGTTTCGAGAAGTTCTTAAATACTATGGAATTGTCCAAAGGGAATTCAACAGGTCGAGGAATTTGTATTATCTTTCATGGTGGGTCTCGGAAGAACTTCGTGATTAATGTTGAGACTCGACGTTTCTAACGCTTGGTCTCACACATTACTCTCTCACCATGCAAAACCTCGAACAACACGAGCCCCAACCTATACCTCATTGTAGACAAAAAAAATTTAGGGTTTCACAATGTCTTCTTTCAAAGGAATACATGGAATAAGAGCCCCCAAAATAACTAGAACATTTCCCAATTTCTCCATTGAAGTTTCTTCAACATAAAAAGCATCGCTCATACCTCGCTCATTAACACATAACCCTGTTTTGTAGTTATCCCTCTCCCACTCACTTCAATTCATAATAAATAAAATAAGCATGAACATCACTGCTCCTCAGTGATGAGCTATGATGATGGTGACGATGATGAATTACTCCCCAATAATGTACTCCCAACCTCTTCATGTTTCTAGTTGACAGTAGAAAAAAAAAATCCAATTTCTGATCCTTTTCACCATCCTTACCATCCAGATGATGTACTACGACCCGAACGAGTACATCGGTCACAGCATCGTGGTCAATGGTGTCGAGGCTTTCACCTGCATCGCCCCGATCACGGGCCAGACCATGAAGTACAAGACGTGTTTCATCGGCGGACTCGTCTACATCCCAGCACGGGCCAAGGTCGGCATCAAGATGCTCTATACACCTCGTCGCGTCTGTCTCTTTGAAGATACCAGTTATTTCGGCATGTTCAGAGTCTCCTGAGCTTTCAATTTGTCTTTCGGTCATACCAACGAGTGCAGGACCTGTTTCTTGAAACCGTCGTAAATTTTAGTTCTTGGACAACCTAGGTTTGGAGGTCTGACAATGGTGACGGAAGGACTGGTGTTATGCAATGGAATGCACGTTCATTGAATTCATTGATGGTAATGGTGACTATCTGTTGTTACCTTGGCGGTGAGGAAAACAAGTTACTAGTAGTCTGTGTTCTTGTAGTTAAAGGTACAGTGGAAGTTTGGGCTTTGGCCCTATTCGAAAGACCGAGAAAGAAATCACGCCGCATCAGGCCTGCGCCGCATCCAAGTCGTCGGTGATAAACGATCAAAACAAAACTTGGCTTAGACATGTTAGATGTAATGAATTTAAGAGAGCTCTTTGATAAGTAATACTTGTGCATTTACATGTTTACATTTTGTAAAAGAAATATTTCTGAAGCAATATCAGTCCATCGTTGGTGTGATGTTTCTTTTTTGTTCAGCTGACTGTAAAAGAAAAGAAAAAAAAGAAACAAAAACGTCTGCAATTTGCCGACAGGCCATGAAAATCATTGCCGTCAGAAATTGTCACTGGAAGTGCTAAAACTAGCTCCATCTAGCGACATCCTAATTGCAAGGAAAAGTTTTGCCTACAGTCCTGCTGGAAGGACTGGGTAGGAAAGCCTCGTCCAAAGCACTCTGACTTGGTTTCGAACCCCAAGTCTCCAAAATCACATACCATCATTCTGATCACAAGCCACCGTGTGTCATCTTTACAGAAACCGTGCTCCACTTATTTTTCAATAGACTTGGTCATATTATGCTCATGCATGTTTACTCAGTTGCTGGTACGTTTAAGTCGTAATGGCCGCTTTTACAAGATCGTAAGGATTTCTTTAAAATTATTTGCGACCGATATCGTAAGAGGAATATAGTGTCATACAATGTCATCATTTACCGTTGGCCATGATTTATTGACTCAAAGGTATTTTACAACAGGGGCGGCGCTACAGAGGGGGGGGGGGGGGGGCGGGGGGGCGACCGCCCCAATAATTTTTCATGTAATCCAAGAAATGAAAAAAAAGGAGAAAAAGAAGAAAAGAGGAGCAGGAAGAAAGAAGAGTGTGGGAAAAGAGAGGGCTAAGTCATGTAACTCTATAATACCCCTCTGTTTTCATTTAAAACGTAAATAAATGTACCTATGGTCATCTTGCCCCCTATCAAAATACCCTGGTGCCGCCCCTGTTTTACAAACACAATGGACAGCTCTAAAAGAAAACCGCTGTGTCTGAAAAGGCCATGCATCTGAATTGTAACGATGACGCATCTATTAGGCAACCATTATTAAAAGAGATGTAACTGATATTTATACACTTGCCCGTCGCATAAATCTATGTGGAATGAGACTCGTCTTTCCTTTCCGGTAGTGGATGTATTTTCTTATTATTTTGGAGGGAGTTTTCTTTTTAGTTTGAGTTCCTGGGAATGTCGCTTCTTTCCACCGTGTTTATGTCAATGTAAATTTCATTGTGTATTTGTTTCATTATAAGGAGGGTTTATGTGTTGTAACCGGATTCTGAATTTAACTGAGTATGTCAAAGGTTGAATCATTCCCCCTCCCTCATCATGCTCTTTTTAACTGAGCATTACACTGCCATCGATGTCTTGCTGTAGATCCATTTTTGTTTTGGAGCCATACATGCATAACATCGTGTCATCATTAGAGTTGTACCGATTATTCTGTGCTTTAAAGCAAGGGTGTTGCAAAATTGATATTTTCTTGTAGGAGCAGGGGTGATCTGATTTGCCAACAGGTTTTCGTAGAAGCCAACCCACTCCAAGCAAGACCCCTCGACTGAAAAATTGTCCTCAGTAGGGATGTTTCTGCTAGAATAAAAGTCAAACCTGCCACCATCCTCTCTAGCAACACCTCTGGCGGAAGACATAACCTAACAAACAATCGAGACTTACCTTTGGATACTGTGCTAGCTTTAAGAGATCTGTTGATGAGCGTAGTAGCTATAGGAATAGCTGTACATTATGTATGTATTTTTGTAGTCGTAAAAGCTAAGGAGCAATCTAACTCTTTCATTTTATTGTGGATTTATATGTTATGCAGCAATTTTGCCTTTATTTTGTACATAGTATGCACTGTATCATTAACCAAGAACTTGCAATATTTTCATAAATGACACGACTTTGTAAAGATTGTTACTGCTGATATCTTTGTGATATATTTTATTGATTATATGATGACTCTGCATAAAAAAAATAATAAAACGGAAGAAAATAGTATCGCCTAATTTTCCTCGTTATATCGTCCTTCCTGTTGTGAATTGTTCCGTTATACATAGACGAGGAGTTACATAGACAAAGTTTATGTTGAAGGTTGCTGATCTAGTTTAAAATGTTAGTCAGTGATATTGTTTCAAAACTGTTTCCTTAACTTTATTGCTATTTCCTTTATCTGATTGCAGATTCCAATAATTATCACTACATTTAGCTCACCTGAGCGGAAGAAATTAACGAAGAATGTTAAAAAAAAAAAACCAACTGTAAAAATGTTTAAATATTCAACAAGCCTTTATTAACTGTTGGTACATGATGCCTATTATGGTGCCACGAGAATGATAATGATAAAAGCAGTGATGGTTATGATTGTGATGGTAATGATTGATTAAAGACATTGGTTAACATTGTTATGATTTTAAAAAATCTTGTTTTGTTACTTGAAAATGGGATAAACTTAAGGGTTATAGTGTAAAAATACCAGTCTGAAAGTTTCAAAGTATAATATCCACAGGAAGTATTTTTAAATATCGAGAATGTGAACCAATGTTTGAAAAATATACGAGGGTCGGTTGCAAAGTGGTCCTCTTAGTGATTGTTTCGTGAGACGAAGGATAATAAAATCGCCGTTTGCGTCTAACTTACACTTTTTCATTCCAAATTATGGTTGGTTTCAGGGTTTACAAGTACTCATACACAAGTCATGTTTCATCTTAGTTTGAGAGTTTTTTAAATCAGCTTCTCACAAAGTTAGCCAATGCCTTTAATAGATGATGATGATGATGATGATGATGATGATGATGATGATGATGATGATGATGAGCGGAGGCCGCCATCCATTCAAGCTTGATCGCTCATGATGGCGGTCTCCTGCGTTTATATTTGATTTATCTCTCTAGTTTAAAAAACATTATATTATGTATTCTTACTTGTATGTTTTATCATGATTATTATATAATATATTTTGTACATGATGTTTTATTTATGTATTGTTTATGTAATCATGTACTGATTTGTATTTGTTATTATTTTGAACGCAGAAATAAAATCAATCAAACAAACAAACAAACAAACAGTGATGATGATGATGATGATGATGATGATGATTATGCTGCTGATGGTGACGATGTTGATGATGATGACGATAGTGCTGCTGCTGCTGCTGATGATGATGATGGTGATGGTGGTGATGATGATGATGATGATAATGATGATGATGATGATGATGATGATGATGATGATGATGATGATAATGATGATTATGATAATGGTGATGATAATGGTGATGGTAATGGTGATGGTAATGATGGTGATGGTGGTGATGATGATAATGATAATGATAATGATGATGGTGATGATTATGATGATGGTGATGATAATGGTGATGATTATTATTATGATGATCATGATGATTTTGATGGCGGTGGTGAGGATTATGATGATGATAGTGATGATTATGATTATAGTGAAGTTTATGATGATGATGATGATGATGATGATGATGATGATGATGATGATGATGATTATAATGGTGATGAAGATGATGTTGAGCATGCTGATGAAATGATAATGGCGTTATAGTGATAGGCAAAATATATAAAAGCCAAGTGGAAAAGGAATTGGAGTCATCAGTCATGTGAGATACTGATAACGATCATAAAATGATTGTGAAATGCCGCTGCATGACCATGAAAGATTGTGGATATTACTAGTAAATCGTTTTTTATACGGATGTTGCATTTTTCCCGTTTATACATTGTTGTTGTTGTTGTTGAATTGTTGTTTTTTTTTGTTTTTTTTACAGACGTATATCAATTAGATATGATTATTCACGTCTGGGGCCGACCTTTTACGTCACCATCCGAAAGACGTGATTCAGACTCGAACCTGGGTCCGCTGAATCAGTTTGTAACTTCCATTGTTAGCTGGATTACAGGCGCGCACCACAACGCCTCGTGTAGGACTGGTAGCGTCTACATAGTATGTTGGTCGTTCTATGGAGCTACACTATGGATTGTTCTCTTTTGAAAATTTGACATACTATTTCTTTTTTATTTTCATTTCTGTTTGATGTGAAAGGTCACAGATGCACAAAGCAATCTGAGAAGTGAGAACCACTGAAATAAAAACAAAACAAAACAACAACCACAAAAAAAAAACACCAAAGCAATAGAAACAACAACAAAATGCTATGCATAATGATGTAGCAGCTCTCATGACTGTAAACAGTACCAACTCGGTGGGCATGATGGGTGAAATCCATTTGTCAAAATTTCATTTACAGCAGTCCGCCCTCTTGAGTCTACATGGTTGAAATCTGAAATATGAGCACTTTCAAGCAAAGCAAAAATATTTGTCTTCTCCCCCTTCATTTGAATCACGCTGCTTTAAATAAAATTCATTTGTTATATTCTCTGATACCTCTTTATGAGTTTGATACACTTTTTCTCTATGTAAAACAGTAAGCCTTGGAATCCTCCTCACAGCGCGGTGACATAAAGAATATTTCAAAGATCCATATTGATTCATTCATCATTGTTATTTATGATGTCCTTTTAATGAAATTAAGTTATTTACATCAACCGGGCTGGGGGTGGGGTGGGGAGGGTGTAAGGGGGATGGGGGTGTGTTTATGGAAAGTGTACGATGAACACCGGGGAAATGTCAGTTTTGAATTGGCAACAATCCATCCGTATTTAAACCTTTTTCACACACGTTAAGCTGTGTAAAGCGAAGATCACCCGTTATAGTTTTTACTTGCTAAGTATTCGTAAATAAAACCTAGTTATGTTGAAACAGATGGTGCGGTTATAATATCTTATCGATTTTTAAATGGAATAAATCTTTACTTCACCCTGTGCCAGTGCGTGAGTGTATGATAGCTAATTAGCTTTTGGCCTAATGAAGTCTGTGCTCGAGTGTGTGTAAATCGTCTTAATGTATGCATACACGTCGTCAGCAGGTCATGCTATGGGTTTGCGTTGATTTATGTTTTGGTCAGTTCGGGTGTGGTTCAAATCGGCCAAATTGTACTTTATTTTTAATCAGCGAGTCGTATTCACCCGTTGGTAATATCCCCTGACAACTTTAGAAGGTTTCATATCTGTTAAATGAAGTTTCTTGTACAAGTATCACGGATTTGTTCACTGTTTTAACCAGGCCGATTGCTTTTAATTCCAAAAGGTAAGTTTTATTCAAAGTGTTTGCTTTTGCCATTTTGATATCGTTTAATTGTACAAGTATGTGTACTTACCGTCAAAAAAATTATATGTATTTTGAAATTCTTAAATCATATACAAAATGCCCGTACATATAGTAAATGGTATCAAATGATTTATACATAATCAAAAGAGAATAATGCAAATGGATACATGCTATTTAATAAGTAGAGATAGTTGAACATCACATTAGAGTTTCCTTCTTATATAGACAAAATTATTTCATATCGCTTATAATTTCAACAAACAATATCTGCAGTAAAACGCACTTATTCGACTTCATATTTTGTATTGGGGTATCATGCCATATACTTAGCTTCCGCAACGCCATGGCTAATGGCGAGGGGGGGGGGGGGGGGGGGTAAAGGTTGATAATTACAGGAAGAAAAAGCATTTCAGGTTCAGTTCACTGTTTCTTTTCATGTATTCACATAGTGTGTTTTGAGAGTATTCTGTTTTTAAACATCTATTGATGTGGTGAATGAGTTTAATGAGTTTCATCAGGGGTAATCGGTACACATTATTCTGTTATTTATTCTTATATTCTAATAATTATTAAGTGCAAATAAAATCAAATCGAATTTATTTGCATAAAATTCTGACATGATAGGATTATTTAAAAAAAAACCCACCAAAGCATCAATATCCTTTTCTCCCTTTCCTACCCCTCCTTCTCCTCTGTCTTTCTCTTTCTTCTTCTTCTTCTTCTTCTTCTTCTTCTTCTTCTTCTTCTTCTTCTTCTTCTTCTTCTTCTAATTCTTCTTCTTCTCTTTCTTTTTCTGCTTCTTCTGCTTCTTCTTTTTCTTCTTCTTCTTTTCTCTCCTCCTTCTCATTTTCATCCATGCCTTTCCTTAATCTGTCTTAACCCTTCGCTCTATCCTTTCTTCTTACTGCTCCTTTCTCTCCGTCTATCTTTTTCTATCTTCATCTCTCCATCTGTTTTTCTCAGTCTTCCACTTTTACGACACTAAAGTCGTAAAGACTCCCCCCCCCCCCCCCCCCCCACACACACACACAAACACACATCAATACCTAGATTTCATCCAAACTTACGAAATAACAAAGTATCATTTTTTCAGATATAATAATCTGTCATTTTTAGGACGGGAGAGAATACAGAAATGTAGATCAAGCTCTCGTTGAAACATCATACCATTGATCAGGTTATGATGATTTGTTTCTTATGGTGGCCCTGAAGTACGATGGACAACAGGTCATGTGCGACGTGAATTTCGCATCCCAGGTCCTGAATTTCGAATCCCGAGTCCTGAATTTCGCATCCCAGTTCATGAAATTCATGACCCGAGGCGCGAAATTCGCGACCTGCGATGCGTAATTCATGACCCACGGTGCGAACTTTGCATCCCAGTCGTGAAATTCACGACCCGCGATGCGAAATTCATGACCCACGGTGCGAACTTTGCATCCCAGTCGTGAAATTCACGACCCGCGGATGCGAAATTAATGACCTGGGATGCGAAATTCACGACCCGCGATGCGAAATTAATGACCTGGGATGCGAAGTTCACGACCCGCGATGCGAAATTCAGGACCTGGGATGCGAAATTCACGTCGCACATGACCTGTTGTCGAGCGTACGTCAGGGCCACCATAGTTTCTTTATTGATCTTTTCAACATCATGATTTGTGGTGAGCATGAGAGGGCGTTGTACTGATAATTCATACAGTGTCATTCTAATTAAACGATATAGTTTGGCCGATGCGTTTCCGATAGGGCAAAATATAGCGAATGTTGTTGTTGGGCAAGCATACAACAAAATGATATGCACCATGTTGTAACCCAACTGAAACCAAGTCAGCCAAACTCTGAGTACAAATGGCACTGAAAATACATGTCGGCATAAACGTGAATATTTTTGTGGTCTTTTAAAAATTTCTCTGCAATCACCACCGTTCATAATGTCTCTTGTGAGTCGTATGAAAAGAAAATGTAATGAAGAATCAATATTATCATCTTAGAATTGGTGAATATTACCAAGTTTACGACTTGCAAAGAAAAAATAAAAGCAGTAATGCTCATAGCAAACATTTGAGTCATTTACATATATTTTTTCACAATATCATGAAATACAAGACATTTCAGTGCATTAAATTCGTGTCTATAATAACCCCACATTATGCACTCTAAAACAATCTAGTCAGTTTTGACTAGATTAACGGATCAGCGGAGCACTTGCACTGTTTCTAGTCAAAATGACCAGAATTCTAGTCAGTTTAACGTAGAACTAACAGTATTCTAGTCAGTTTAACGTAGAACTAACAGTATTCTAGTCAGTTTAACGTAGAACTAACAGTATTCTAGTCAGTTTAACGTAGAACTAACAGTATTCTAGTCAGTTTAACGTAGAACTGAGTTTAACGTAGAACTAACAGTATTCTAGTCAAAATTGACTCGTATTCTAGTGAAAATGACTAGCAGTCTGGTCATTTTGACTAGAAATATAGTGCTAGTGCACGGTTGATAGTCAAATCTGACTAGACTGATTTTAGAGTGTGGAGGTGTCCAAAATTAAACATGATTAAAAATGTCATTTTCATGCTGTGCGAAATGAAAATGTGAGGAAAGTTAGCATCGTTAACAGGTAGAATTGTTTTCTTTTTTATTTGCACATTGGGGCGATAATGACTGAGATTTTAAGGAAAATGTGCAAAATGCAAAGCTTTGACTTTATGATAAGACTTGAGACTGAGTCAAACTGGTCAAACTATTTGCTGCCTTTCTTTCAATGGAAAGGTATTATAATGCTATGAACGTAACTGTACCAAAAGTTATCTCATTGTTAGAACATGGTTAGAATAAATGTATACTTTGAGGCGTTAATTCCAAAATAAAATGTTACTGTACTTGCTTGAACAACGACGCAAGATTTTTTTCCTACTGAATCGCTCCAGCTGACAGAAAGAAAATACAACACATTGCTAGTCAACAAAAAAATTCAGGAAGAGAAAAGATGATAAAATACAGTGCGTGTAAAATATTATCAAATGGTCAGTAGGACTGGGGGAGGGGACAAGCAAAAACTATTCATGAAATAGACTAATCATCATGAATATTGTCTAACACAATATTGCTTGTAAAACTTCTTTAAATGGCTGTTTTAAATCGACTGTCCGGATACACAACCTGTCAGGACACACAGCATCTTGGCACATGAACCTGTTTATGAAGTCGAGTCGCCTTTTAGAAGAAGGGGGCATTCCCATTTTCTTTGGGTTTCACATTTGAAATGTCAACAATATACTTAAATGTTAAAGCAAGCATTAAATGTATCTCAAAATATGACTTTATGTAAATCGATGGCACATCTCATGTAAAACATCAGTTTTTGATGGGTGGCACCAACATCTGATCACCGTTAGTACTACCCTGCCGATAGGACCCTCTCATAGGATCATAGATTCTTTCTTCAGCGAATCGAACCTTCTTGTTCCCAGACTCTTCGTTCTGATGGGCAATGTTCATCCCCTTTTCATCATTCATATTTTCATTCTGTGTTGGCAACAGGCCTTGAGGATTGGCCCTTCCTTCCTCTTTTTCAGTGATGACCCTTCCACCAGGTTTACCATCGGGTTTCCTCGTGTCCTCTGCTACATGGCCGATATCTGTAGATTTAGAGATTGCGGACAATCTGAAAGGGGCGTTCTTTCGCATTTGGGGTGGCACTTTCGCCACATTGATATTTTGCGTCAAGTGCCGTTCGTGCTTAGACAGAAGGTTCCACTGATACTGCTGCTCGCTACTGCTGTAAGAATTCTTCAGTCTTTGTCGAATCTCCTCGACAGCTCGGCACGTGTAGCATTCATGCACGAAACGACCATGTCTGCACAGCGGATGCATCAGCTTATCCTCCGGGTCAGACATGTCAGAGGCAAACTTCTTCCTTCGTTCGTGATTCTCCTTGCGGTTCTTCTCAAAGCGCAGCGTTCGTTCAGCCTCCTTGAGGACATTAGTGTCTTTGACGGCGTCCGCAAAGGAATCATGCAATGTTAGTTCACTACTCACACCTCCCACCATATTCTTAACGTGCGGCGGTACCGGTCGAACATTGATTTTATATGTTCTGTGATAGGTCAGCTTTCCTAATTTCATCACACCACCTGGCAAGGTTATCTGCTGCAGAGAGCCTCTCTTGGGTTTACTCCTTTCAAGGTTTGATCCTTGACCAGAGGACGATTTTATATCTGGCAAGGGTTTGTCATTTTTCTTGAGAATTGAGGATTGTGGGGAAGTTATCTCTTTTGCCTCCATCTCGGCCTTGCAGACGGGACAATCATCGCAGGGGTAATGGTTCTTATCACCATGCTTATTTTCGAGAGGCACTTTCTTTGGTACTTTCAATGTCTCTGTAGTTACAGGCACACTCGACGTTTTGGCAACAGACTTTGATTTATCAGTTACCTTTACTGAGTGTCTTGTATTGTTGTCTTTTCTCGAAGGCTGTTCATTGCCCTTGCTATTTCTTTCTGAGGATTTATTCACATTATTTAAGTCATCTTGTGCTGTACCATTTGTTCCTTCCATGTTGCTGTTGCTTATGGCAACTTCAAATTTCTTTTTGTTCTTCAAAGTTGCACTAGATAATTCCTTCCCGTGGTCAACAATTGTATGACTTGGCGTTTGGACGCGGCTCGACGACTGCGAATCGTTTCCATCATTCGGCAGGTCGATAGAACACGAGCTCGTGTCGTTTTCGTCGTCGGAGTCGCCGTCGAATTCATCCTCCATCTGAGGCAAGGAAACATGTAGAGTGACCTTTGACTTGTAGGGACCCTTCATACCTGGCTTCGGTAAAATTCCAGGATGATACTTTCGAAAACTTTCGTTGGTCACATTTGTAATTTCATTTCCATTCTCGTCCAATTTTACCAATGTGGTTTTTGTATCTGTATCTTCAAAGCTTATTTCTGCCTCAGGAGGTTTGTTGATCTTGGCAGGGCGAGAGACCGTAGAATAGACAACACCTTCCTTTGTCTTCAGCACTGGTATGTGCCGTACTTTCACGTCTTTAAGAACTCTCCAATTCTGTTTGAACGAGTTCGGTGATGCCTTTGATCGCTCCTGAACATCGTTGCTGAAGATACTCGACTTGGCATTGCCTTCCGCTGGTAAGGCCTCGTTTGTCTCTTCATTCACCTTATCTGCCACATTGCTTGCAGACTGAAACTGAGCCTGACTGATGAATTTGTTGGTCAGCGACAGCGCGTCGTTTTCAAGTTGGTCCAATCCTGGCAGGACCATCTTGAAGTGTCTGCGTTGCATAGGCACCGAGCTCAGTCTACCTTGCTCCTTGCTCTTCGAGATGGCGGCCCGAGCCTGTTTGATCTTGTCCATTCTCTTCGTGTATTCCAGAAGAGAACCGTGAAGCACTTTTTGCTTCTGTTTCCACTGGTTGTTGCCATCTTGTTGCCCTGTCGTGACTTTGGATTTGGGCATGTTTCTGGTGAGTGGTCCATAGGCCGATGTCACTGCTCCGTAATTTTTGGCTCCGTACGTCATTGTGAGAGATGGCATTGATCTGCAAGTAAAGCAAAAAGGATTACCAGGTTTGGTTCTTAAAAGTATGATGATTAAGAAAAAGGGATTTCCGGTGAGTGAAAAGAGTGATTTGCTCTAACGGACAGATGGAATTCAGAGTAATTTATTAGAATAAGTCTAGAAGGAATACAAAACCCCACCAACATCAAACCCCCACCAAAAAACAAAAACAAAAACAAAACAAGGGCCTACTCCTTAAATATTTGTGTGTAAATATCTGACTAAAGGGTAGCAAAGTTGCCAACAACAAAACTTGGCTATCAGATCTAACATTTACGACGATGAATATAAATGAATTGAATTTAAAAAAATGTCTGGTAACTGATATAATGATGTAACATAAAGGAATAACTTTGGACTAGAATGTTTCGTTCCTAACAACGCTCATTATAGGCGTTAAGAGTGGCGGGGGAGGGGGAGGGGGTTTACAACACATGTGCCTAGAATTTTAGAGGAACCAATGTTTGGCTATACATGTATTTCTTGACACCCACATATTCGAGCAAAGAACAAGTCTATTCGTGTTTTTTTCAATTTCAAATTTCAATTTCACTTTCAATTTATTGTCCAGTTGGAAACTGGTTTTGCTCACATTTACAAACATATATATATATACATCAAATCAAAATAACTTTACATATATCATATTCCTTGACATAGAAATCCTTTAGAATATTGTTGATATAAACAAGGTAAGTGGGTCGTTGCAATAAGTGTTCGAGTGAACAGGATGGCCCGGAACGATTACAGAAATAATATTACCGAGATAAAGAACGTAAAATTTAGGTGGTATGTTGATTGTAGATGCGGATAGAAAAAGGAACGAAGAAATTTAGAAAACGTTGAGTGCGACACTTCATTGACCGAAGCCGTTTACGAGAACGCATAAAAAATACACAGGAAAGAGTGGGTGATTTTCGTTGTTCATTATTTGTTTACTTGTCATGCTTGTAGAATTATTTTGGATTCAGATGCTTCATTCAAATTTTGAGTTTCGCCTGTGATCTTCCCTGCTTGTTTGGTGATTCTCTGAAGTTTGCTAAAGTCCTTCTTCCTACAACCAGACAATAACATAGCACTTTCTATAATGGATTTGTAAAACAAAGTAAGCATAGTCCTATCTACATGAAATTTAAGTTTTCTCAAGAAATACATTCTTTGTTGAGCCTTTGAAAGAACGGACTTACACTGATCAGCCCATTTTCCTCTTTCATGGTGACAGGCAATAAATCTGAACGTGAGGGAAGTCCTGAAATAAAAAAAAAGGCCATTTCTTTTGTTTTGGAAGTATTGAGTATTGATGTTTATATATCATCTAGTGTATTTCGGTGACAAAATTACATTATCCAGTATAATAAGGCGTCATCGAGAGTATAATGTTCCCTTTGCGATTGCGATATTGTACCCGTTTCCTATACTCATTAAAACAATTCTGTCAATGCGATGTTACCAAAGATGATATGGGTATTTTTTTATTCAACGATATCATTACACAATTAAATTATCAGTTGTAATGCATTTCTTCGAAAATACGATAACAGTACTTGTGAATGTGCAACCACTATTGATATCTCCCAAAAACTCACCAAGTGCTATATGACGAATCCATTATCACTGACGTTTAGAGAAACCGCAAAACACACAGTCTATGATCAGCAAATTCAGTCATATTCCCAGGAAATTTTGTCGTATTTTGGGGGCACTTTGCCAAGAAACAATCACTCTCCATCCTGTTGGATATTACTTCTTGTTTCCTGGCATCTCCTTAGCTCTTCTCCGTCGTTTTTAAACTAACACAATTGAAGACGTGGTACAAGCGACGGTAGGTAGGACAATATGGACGCTCCTAGCCATGCTAAGAAACACAAATGTATAAACGTTATTAAACATTACAATTGGGTAGGGGGAACACTAGGGAAGGGGCGATGTCTACAAAAGAGGGTATCGATCGGTGCATTCATTTCCCAGTCCGATACAAAAGTGATATTTTAAGTAGTCATCGGGTTATTTATTTCTTCGATTGGGGATCGATGGCTGGGCTTGTTGTTCTTTATATTTGGGACGGATGGAAACAACAGGGCGTTGCGTCCGAGGTCCCATGCGCACAAGGCGTATAGAGATGCAGACAATGATATATTTTACGGTTTGTATCAACTTCTTTGGCGCGTCGATAAAGATGGTCGCCTGGCAACTGTCAGAGAAGGCTTGCAGTCTGGAGAGTATATGGATGAGATTGTCGGAATATCGATCTGAGCGTTGCCCCGAAGAAAATGTTACCAGATTTGTTACTAATCGCATTGATCACTTGTTTTCAGTTGTGGAAGTGAAGTGTAAAATGAAATGTGCTTTTCAATTTGTTTTGAATATGAAAACAAAACAGAGATATTAGATTTGAATGTTTTGTTTGAAAAAAAAAATCAGCAGGAATCATATAAGGAAGATCTTAATAATTATATGGTCGGCCAGTATGGTAATTCATTTGTTATTTCATTTTCTTTTCCATTTCGTTTATATACACTTCTAAATTGAAGTACATGTTCTTTGTATGCATTCACTTGGCATAATAAGCATGATAAGCCAGAAGTCACAGATACGTCATAATCCAAAGAAAATGAATATAGGTATTTTTTTCACGTTTCCTCCCCAGATTTCATATTATGATGTCTAACAAGATGATGATGTATAGCTTGCTCGGTCTACTCTTAGCCATATCAGGCTTTCCAGGTATGTTAAAAATAATGTGGTCAATTATACTCCTAAGACAGCCTATATCATTTGTAATACTTAATTATAAGACCTGCTCCTGCTATATTTCATTTATAAGATCATGAAATAGGGCGAGTAGTTTTTATACAATGCATATGAAACATTGATTACATAACTACATCGTATGTAGTACAAACAACGACCAGCCGATATACCAAACGAGCAGACAACAGAGCTTGGACTTTGATCGATATCACTTTATCGATTTGCATCTGTTCACAGCTGCGCTAATAAGTTATCAGGTTGGAAACCGTGATGTGCCTGTCTCTTCTCTAGCCCCCCCCCCCCCCCCCACCGAAACACTTTCGTTTGGACCAAAAACACAATAATTCGGTGGTGAAACCAGACCACATCCAATCTGGCATAGGCTACCTTTAACAAAAACATGACAAAGAAGTGTCCCAAAATCGGCACATGAAAAATATAGGAAGTTCCTTTAGTCGTCCGAATTAAAAAAGAAAAAGAAGAACTTGGATTATTATACCGGAATGACTAAAATTCACCTATAAATGTGAGAACCGCTTTTGTTAAAATTATATGTTTACATACTTTATTCATTTATGAAATTCAACGACAAATTACATCAGGAAAAGCTAGATTCCCATCATACCCCGGATCTATATCATTTCTTCCAGTCATCCTTATGATTTTGACGGGAGGGTTGTTTCTCTTCATTGTTTCTGACTGTTTTTTTTTTCCTACAGTTATATTTCTTCTTTTGATTTAGGTTTTTTTGTTTATCATTAATAGCAGGAATTCTATGTCAAGTGATGCCCCAGGAAGCTGTACTGGCATCACATCTTCTAGATCATGGTTATAACACCGTGGTTCGTCCAGTCCTATACCAGGCGGACACCATCACCGTCAAGATTAATGTGGCTCTGGTCAACCTTCTAGACATGGTAAGCAACTACTGTATATATTGTGCATAGACTGGTCGAGGCAATGTTATACAGGCCTTCATAACCTGATTACGAACCCTGCCCTATATATGCCCTATAAAAATCTAGAATCAAAATCAGGTCCCCCCCCCAAAAAAAAAAAAAAAAAAAAAAAAAAAATGGACATGTTATGTTTCTTTTCACCGAACGATGAAAATTGAAAATTTGTTAATATTTTAACAACGTCGCAGATGGCAGCACTCAAATGAAGGTAGCTAGAAGTTGGACTTCTGTATTTCGTACACTGCTTTCCCGAGAGTCGTGTTACAGTCAATCTATTTTTATCTATTTGTTTTGATAGTCATCAACCCATTCATAGCGCATAAGCATATTTTCTAATTATGCAACTGTAGCATGAGCACCATTGATAATGATGACGATGATGCTGAATGTTATTATTATTATCACTTTTTCCACAACTCGATGCTCTATTGCTATATTAAACTGCAACCAGACTGCTTCCAGCAATCTAGGGTTATATGATTTTTATTGCATCAGACAAGTCCTCTTCTCATTGTTCACTTCTCTTTCTAATACAAAACTTTATTATTATCATTATTGCCATTATTATTGTTATTATTATTATTATTATTATTATTATTATTATTATTATTATTATTATTATTATTATTATTATTATTATTATCATTATTATTATTATTATTATCATTATTATTATTATTATTATCACTGTTGTTATAATTGTTATCATTATAACTATCACCCTAATCATTATCATTCTTATCATTTCATTATTTTATAATGAAAATGAAGCATTCATATTTTTTTCTTTTTCTTTCTTTTATCGAACAAAGAAAAGAACAATTAATGCAAATGTATCCCATATAAGCATTTTTTTTTGGGGGGGGGGTGGGGGGGGTTGCGGGCTGAACTGATTTTCTAGAAATGAATTTTAAAAAGAGAAAAAGATTATGACACTTTATTGCAATGATAATATTGGCTGTGATCTAGATATTTATACAGTATTACTTTGCAGTGACGACTGTACTTGTAAAGCAGGATATAGCCCTTCTAACGTACTCTTAACCAAGTTAACTGACAAGGTGATATTTACGACTTCTTTGCAATACGTGCTGTGGAAGCTTGCCAGCTAATTTTCGTTCAACGAAAACGAGAACAAAGCGAACAGAATAAATACATATGTAACCAAAACCGACGTTTATTTGTCTAGTCCAGTATAACATGAGGAGTAAAGATGGACACAGACCTAAATAACCGGTTCTTAAAGAAATTATTGATTTGTACCGAAATTCCATATTCTTTGTCCCCGTATTCTATTAATCCATTACCCTTCTTCTTCTTTTTGAGAATAAACATTTCGAAAATAATTGATATAAAGGTGTATAGATTTTTTTCGCAGTCGGTAGTCGCCATTTCCTACATTTTCCGTCCTTTTGATGAGAGTGAAGGGGTGGAACATCACGAACAGGGGGTGATTAAGGAAACTCGCCGTGCCCCATTTCAGTCCCAGGGGTCATCGTATCACTCTTCCGTCATGTCCGTACGGCGCAAATTGAGATGGAACGATGATGATGGTGGTGGTTGTAGAAAGAAGGAAAAATGGCTTGCCTGACCAAATCAGACCAAATCAAATTTTCTTGCTTTTATTCTTGTTTGCATAGGACGAGGCGAATCAGATCATGACTGCCAACACTTTTATGACACAGGTATGTATGAATGCGCACCTTCTGTTTGTTGTCCTTAATACGGAGAGAATTGGGAGCGTTCACATAATCTCTTTTGAAACTTTTCTTATCCTATGATTTTGACTATCTTATACAAAGAATGCTGTATAGTGCTACGATATACTATAAGACCTCTTGCAATAATTACGCATTGCGCATGTTTCTCCTTAGGCCTAGTCACGATAGTCATGTTTTGCATGAACATGACGAATAATTTGTAGCCTTATAAACATGATAAAGACAGACATGGTTTCAGAGGAAACTTCGTTGAACTTATTTGAAATAAGTGACTTTAAAACCCTTAGAATTGGTTGAGAAGCCAGGGAAATGTAAATTATTAAATAAGATGAATAGTTTGTTGGAACTCTTTTCTTTCTTAAATTTTTTAGATGAAAATAACAGTAGTTGAGATTATCATTCTTTTATTTTCTTCTTTACGTATTTTTGTTGTATTCTAACATGTCTAACCCTGTCTAAAGGTAAACATTATATCGTACAGAAATGCCTTATAAGCAAAACAGTCGCCTCGCATCTTCTCCCAATATAGTCTTTATCAAATTGAATTATACGTAATTTTACCGATGCATATCAATAATATGATTCAAGGGAGACTATAACTATTCGAGGTCTTTGTTTGGACTATTACTTTAGGGTCCTCATGTGAAAATGATACGGTTTCTTTTTTTTCGTGAACGACCCTATCATTTACAGTGCAATACAGTTGTAACTCAGTTACAGGCCCGCACGATGAAATTTATTTCTCTTTAGTTTTGGCGGGGAAGAACCAAAGAATTGGCGGGGAAAATATTTGACTAGCAGTATCAATAGCTATCTTGTATGTGTGGAGAGAGGAAAACGAGCAAGGTATGCGTTAGGTGTTCGAAACATTGAGAGAGAAAAAGAATGTGAGTGAATGACAAACCCAGCCGCGTCTTCTTAAAAATGAGTGAAAGTGAAAGTGTTGGGAGAAAAATCAAACTTTAAGAAAAATCGATTCACACAGTGGCAGTTGGGTATAGACTTTTTGGAAAACATGTTAGGTTTTTTCAAGCAAATTATTCTAAAATATCAAAATCGACCTTTAAGACAAATCCGTACAGCATGTATTGCCTCTTGAGCTTCAAGCCATTAACATTAAATATTCAAGATTGGTTAAACAATTCAGGAAGGGCAAGGGCAAGGACAGTTTTTCGACACAGTGGCGCAGAGATAAGCACAGATATGATAAAATTTTGATTAAAATTGTATTTCTGTGAAGCAAACATATGCGTTTGTTTTATTGGCAAATTATTGGTCATGATTTGGATCACAGTGGAAATTTTGTCACTCCTTTCTATTTTGTTTCTTTCTTATTTTTCAGGAATGGACAGACGCCTTCCTCCAATGGGACCCCTCCGAGTACTGGAATATTACCGATATCCAGATACCGATTGAGAGTATCTGGAGACCTGACATCATCCTCCATAACAAGTAAGCTAGGCCTATATAATGATAATGATAATAGCAAAAGTATAGTAGTAGTAGTAGTAGTAGTAGTAGTAGTAGTAGTAGTAGTAGTAGTAGTAGTAGTAGTAGCAGCAGTAGTAGTACTTCTACTACTACTTACTACTTGTAATGATGATAATGATGATAATACCAACAACAACAATGATAATAGTAATAATAATAATAATAATAATGATAATAATAATAATAATAATAATAATAATAATAATAATAATGATGATAATAATAATAATAATAATAATAATAATAATAATAATTGATAACAATAATAACAATGACCATAATCATAACATTAATGCCAATTGAAGTAATAATAGTTGCATTAATATGTCTTGCTTACTAGGGTAGATCCTGGACATGTTGAGCATATTAACATGATTAATATCCCTCGGCAAGGCAAACTCCTAGAAACAGACATGACAGGGGTGGGATATAGAAACACAGATCTTCCTGAATTGAGAGAGGGCATCTGCTTTAGTATGCAGTCCGTGATCAAGTGATAAAGTGATAAAGTATTCAGGTTAATTCTCAGTATTTCTTCGCCGATATCCAATTCATAAACATCCTAGTTCAGCATATGGCCAAATGAAATAACTTCTGATTTCTCGTCCCCTTCTCCATTTTTGCTGTTAATCTTATTTATCTCTCGTTTTTTGTTGTTGTTGTTGTTGTTATATATCATAATTTTCATTTCTGAAAATAAAATTGATTTTAATTTGAGTACATCTGGAAATAATGTAACAAAGAAATAATTCATACCATGTATTTTGACAATGTTTTGAGCCTCGTAAGTGCTTATATAAATGAAATTTAGAAAAAGAGGAAATCTGTGTTATAGAATTTACAGAATTATATTTTTATGAAATGAAAATCAAATATCATATAACATGGAACCAGCTCCTCCTGAATTTGAAAATATCCGGACGAGAAACAAGGAATCAAGTTTACTTGGCCCTGTCAACTTTTGACTGTCATGAATGTCATGAATCCGCACCCTTGGAATGTTTTTTGTTTGTGTTCTTTTCACAACTATCAGTGCCAATGATGAGTTGAATGGAGGAATTCGCTGGACCCATGCTTGGATCAAATATGACGGGGCCGTGACTTGGGAGACCAATTACATCTTGATGAGTGCCTGTCCAATGAACCCGCTCTATTTCCCATTCGATACCCAGGACTGTCCCCTCACACTCGGTTCCTGGACCTACAACGGTGACGAGATCGACATCATCGCCAACGGCACGTCGGGCGACTCGTCCCAGTACCAACCCAACGGCGAATGGGACTTGGTCCGGTTCCCCGTGCGACGCGAGGTGGAGGTCCGCGAGTGCTGCTCTGGCGCGTACCCGTCCATCACCTTCAACGTTATCATTAAACGGCGGTTCATGTTCTACTTTTTCAATCTGGTGATCCCGTGTGTGATCATCTCCTCCCTAGTGTTGCTGGGCTTTATCCTACCGTCGGATGCCTGTGAAAGGATCACCCTTACTCTCACCATTCTTCTCTCTCTCACCGTGTTTCTGCTGCTCGTCGCCGAGACGATGCCGCCAACGTCGGAAGTGGTGCCGCTCATTTGTAAGTTATTCCATAGTAATCAGGCATTAAATTGTGATATGATTGGTTGAAAAAAAAATACATTTCTCTTTAACATGGTCAAAGTATTATGAAGCCGTTCTGAGCCAATCAGTCAGGCAACTAACCCTGAACAACCACCGCACACTTCTAAAAATTACCCCTTCAATGCCTTCGGTCTACCGACGCCTACCCATAGGATAATCATACAATAAAGATGATCCCAGTTACCCCCCCCCCCCCCCGGACTCTACCAAGGAGGTTACCTGTCCGAGGGGATGGTGCTTGATTTAGCTTTAATATGTTCAGGCCGGTAGCCGAAAGAATGTTGTCCAAGAATACCAAAAAGGGCTAGCAGTTTGAAGCTTTTGAAGATATTGGATGACGTTTGAAGGTTTGCATGGTGGTACGGATAATCGTAGAAGGGTTTACGGTTCACCATGTGGTAAGTCCTAAACATGCTAAAGGACTATAGATAAAGTGGATAGAGATGGAGGTGAAAATGAGAGGCGGGAAAGTTAGAGGGTAGAGTATCTTTCTTGAAACTGGGTGAAGTCCTGAAAAGGACTGTAAACCAGAGGAGGTGGGAGGCTTGAGTTGGCGAAGAGATGAGGAGACTTGGATTGTGTCGGCGGATAGGTGAGAAGACTAGAGAAGACCAGAGGCGGGCGGAGAAGGAGAAGGGTTTGAAGATATTGTCGTAGAATTTCTCAACAACAATCACTTCGTAGTTTGATTTATAACCAATGTAGAGTTATATTCTTTCATTCATTGCTTTATGTGCAAAAATCAGTAACAAAATCATTCTTTGAATTTTGGTTAACCTTTCCTGAACAGCTCAATATTTTGCTGCGATCATCGTCGCTGTCGGGTTGATCACTGTTTTTGCTGTGGTCACCGTCAGTATCCATCACACCGGAGACAGCCAACGAGCACCCCGCTTCATCCGCCGAGCCATCCTCGGTACCCTGGCTCGATTCCTCTGCGTTAAGACCATTCCCGTGGACTACGACGATAACGATGACGACGACTTGAAAAAGCCGTCGTCGTCCTCATTCACTACCGGGTCGGTTAAGCGTCCTAGCGAGGGTGGGGTTTTGAATCCAGTCTTCGAAGACGACGACGGTCACGATCCGTTCCAGGCGTCGACTTCCACGTCGAACGGCGACCCGATCGAGGTTCTGATGTCGAAGATCTCCCGTGGTGTGGCCCATTTCGCCAAGGCCGCCTTTGACGATGCGGAGAGTAAGAAGACGTCCATGGAGTGGATGCACATCGCAAGCGTCCTCGATCGGTTCTTTACTTATTTCTTCGCCGTGCTTTGCCTGGCCATCACTCTAGCCACCATCGTAGCCGCTGCCGCACAAGCTCAGTGAATGTGGTCGAAGACGAGCACGACAAGGGGTGTCGCCCTATTGCTTTCTATAGCCATTGCAGCTCAGCAATGTGGAGAGAAATGAATACAACGATGTGAAGTTCTATTATTTGGGGTTAAAAACACTAGTATACTATTTCAGACAACATGAACTAGGCTATGGGCTATGAATATGTGTGTTTAAAACCATCTATGCAATTTAAAACACTGTAAAATTAAGAGTTTTGAATATCATGTATGTTGTGTAAGTTTTCATATCGTCTATCACATCCTTGGATTAACTCTATCAATGCAATGTTTGGTTGCCATTTTACCTTTTTTTTATTTTGAAATTTTATGGATTACCATTAATTTTAATCTATAGGAAGTAGAGTGCAGTATAAAACCGAAACTGTGTTGTACAACTTATATCATGTATAGTGTACAACTTATATAATTTTCTCTGCTCCCTCTTCAAATCCCCGTCAACTAAACTTCTATCCTTTATCTTCTTGACATCCCATTTATACTTCATGCTTTATATTCATGTTTTTCTGGATCATTTACTAGTATATTACATTATAACTTGAAATGTTTTTATCTTCATTTGTCTAATAGTCAATCTGACATAGATAGTTTAAAAGTTCTACTTTTCAACAATAAACTTAAGACGCTTGATTTAAACCTAAACCTGAAACATATAACTTCAATAGTCACATACACTGACATATGTTTTATGTATCACTAAAATTCTTTCTTTCTTTGTTGGTTTGATATCATTTGCTTTAACCTTCTGGTCCAGTATTTCTAATTGTTTTTTTTTAACAGTTGAAAATACGAAATATGCTATTGTATCATTTATCATTTCAATTCAATTTTTCAATTCAATTTATTCAATTCCAATTAAAAAAAAACATATCATATATATACAAATAATTACTTTACAATCTGAATGGATAGTAATACAGTGTCAAGTACAAAGTTAAAACCAGATTCATATAATTTTCATGGAATTAAGGGTACCATAAAAAGACCAGATGGTCTTGTCAAGACAGTCCCTTTGGACACTGGACAGGCAAGAGTATTAAAAGGAATTAACAAACAACTCATGTAAAACAACAATGAAAGTTTTAAATTTATCTCTAATGTATAAGTGCAATATTAGATGGGAGAATATTCTGTCAGCTATATATTTTACATGTTGTTTCACATCAGTGACCATGATAACATACTCAAAAGTGTCATATTGTAGAGAATAATGTGATATGACATCGCATTTTCGAATAAGGAACCAATGTGCACAGCAATATTTCTTTTAACAAAGTATCTTTTTACGGACTTATAAAACATCGTCTTGAATCAAGAAACTCTAAGTTCTAAAGTCGCTTGGCATTCTCTTCGACTGCTGATTTGAAAAATTAAAATAAAATGATATGATATCATTTACATGTTCATAATAAAACATTTCATAAGGAGAGCAACAGTCTTTCCGGAATAAATGTAACACTGCGTTGATTCACGATTTTTCGATGTGCCTAGTGGTAAAACAATAAATGCAGAAGGAGAACAAAAAACTTACAAGTTAATTATTTTCGGTGTCCTGCTAAAGGAAAACACAGAAGGTTTTTCTCTTTTTTTTTTGGGGGGGGGGTGCTTACCACACACACGCACACACAATAAACCACAAGAAAATTAAACTAAATACTTAATTTCAGAGATGAGAATTTGTCATGATTGCAAGAGGTTCAGCTCCATATGTTTTCATTCAAGTCTCTGCAAACGATTGACACTATCGACAAAGTACATCTTACTATTTCATAATATCCTAAAAATATGCCCCCAGGGTATGGCAAATATATCTAGCGAGAGGGGAGAGAGAGGGGGGGGGGATAAGAAGAAGGGGGAGGGAAGGGAGGATACGGAAGGGAGGGAAGAGAGTAAAATAAAGGAAGATAGAAAGAAATAGGTCAGGGAAAGGGGGAGAGAAAGAGGGAGAGAAAGAGAGAAAGAAAGAAAATCTAAAATGACTTTTGAAAGGGAAGGGGCAAGAAGCAATGCAGAGAGAGAGGGGGGGGTGATCGATGGAGAGAAGGGGAAATAGGAAGAAAGACAGAAAGTGAAAGAGATGGGAGAGAGAAATGAAGAAAAATATGAGTTTGAGCAAGAGGGAAAGAAAGGAAAAGTGTTACATCTTCTTAACTGTCTCTCTCTCTCTCTCTCTCTCTCTCTCTCTCTCTCTCTCTCTCTCTCTCTCTCTTTCTCTCTCTCTCTCTCTCTCAGCATACTAAGAGTGGATTCTTAGGAAAGTCATCTTACGGGCCAGACATGTTTTTTCTAAATTCTCAGTCGAGGTGCAAAGGCGTTTGTCTTTTCCTCCTCCTTCCTACGCCTTTCCGCTTACACCCCAACTCGTCTTACCCCCTTCCCAGTAACCTTGGGGCCCCCTTCCTTGCTATTTACCCCGCTCAAACTTCTCGGAGGCGCCACAATCGTTTTAATAGTACCCACACATGCACGTCAGTTCAAACTCTTAAGGATTGATTTTGCGAGTTTGAGTACATATAGCTGTAGAAGTTTACCCACATCCGCTGGTGACGACGAGAAGAAATCGCAAAGAAGTGGAGGAAAAATAAGAGAGAGAAATCGCGATATGAAACAACCATGATGAAGAAAAAAAGAGGGGGGAAACGGTAGTATTTGATCTCTCACGTTTCCCTTCTCCCTGTGTTGACTTAAGAGGAATTATTACCATAAGCGTGCAATGTACACATGGGGGCGCAGTGTACTTTAGGCAACCAGCGCTCTCTCTCTCTCCACTCACATAGAGTAAAATCGCCAGCCCACAAGCATCTCGCCTTTTCCTTTTCTCTTTCATCTCCTCTCTCGAGAAATCGATAGTGTTGTTGGAAGAATTTCATCTAATTCCCAACAATTTTCATTACCGGCATTGTGGAGGTAAACCAATCCCTCGATGACAAATAATTTTTCCTCCCTTTTTGCACTGGATCATATCGCATTTTCTCCCCATGCACCTATTATCATTATTTTAATACGGTATGACATTTGTGTTTTCAAAGTGGAGAAGGAAAAAAAAATGGCGGAGAAGGGCACGGTCGTGGCGTGTGCAAGCGAATTGAATGTTGAGCGTGGCGTTAAGAAAAGAACTTCCTTGTAAGGACTGAGAGGGGGAGGGGGTGGTTGTGATGATGTTTGGGCAGAGAGTCACATGATTTTTAAAGAGAGCGCAAAAGGAGGGAGTAGTCGAGGAGGACAGATGGAAGCAAAATAAAAGGGAAAACGGAGTGGTTGGTGCAAATGAAAGGCAAACATTAAGATTACTGATGTAATATCTTGGGATAATATTTACCATCCAAGCTTTGCACTTTCTCCTCTACCCTGGGTTTGTGTAGAAAAGGTGTGGGCAAACAAGTCGAATTATATAATGATCTCCCCACGTCATCTAGACTAATATTACGCGATTTTCATCGGAAAAGTGCAATCTTTCTGGATCATCTTGTGAACTGCCAAAGAGAAAATATTTCGTCTACCAGTTTTGGATTTCAATGAAATTATGACAAGACTCTGTCTACTTCGGAAAGACAAATGGCATGCAGATCTCACCTTTGTTACTTTTGCCAGTGTGCTCAGACCAACGACTTCCTTAATACCAATATATCTCTCATTTAAAAATGATAAAAAGTCCCAATGAAGCAGCAAGTCAGTAAAATGTCACAGTTTGCAGATGTAAAGCTTTCCTAATGAAGGAAGTATACCTTTATATTTTCCTTAAATCGCCTTCAGAGGTCGCTTTTTTCTGAGAGCATGTCCAAGGCTAATTGCTAATCAGTGTCTTTTTCAAATAAAACTTTCCTAGTGTCTCATGGAACGGGTATGTTTAATCCATACTTGTTTTTTTTATATTCCAGTGAGGTGTCAAATCACTCTTGATAATGGAAAACAAACAAATATTAAAAGAAAGAAAAAATCTCCCGATTAAATAAAAATGATATTACCCCAACATGCCGACCTTGGTAGGTTTCATTGGAGAACATGTGGTACATTAGCGAAGGCTCTTGACTAATATACGAGAGGTCCCGGGTTCGATCTTCCCTGGTGCTTACATCCTCGGGCAAGATGTTTTACATAAGATTTTCCCACTCGACCCAGGTGTAAATGGGGACCTAGCATGCACTCTAAGAAAAATGGGTGCAATTTTGCACCCCAAATGGTACAATAGCAGCCCCTTTTGGGGTGCAGTCTTGCACCCTATATGATAAAGGTGCAAATATGCACCTTTTTGTACTTGTTTGCATCCGGAAATGCCCATCTGCATCCTAAAAGGTGCAATTTTGCGCCTTAAAGGGTGTAGAAAGTTTTGCATTCAAAACGGTGCAAATTTGCACCTTCCTTAGAGGGTACAACTCTGCGCCTTACAGGGTGCAAAATGTAGCTCACTACACCCTTAATGGTGCATAATGCTTCTTTGGGTCCAAAGTTGCACCTTCAAAGAAGCTCCTAGTGTTTCATTTGAAGGGTGCAAAATCGAACCTTTTTTTCTTAGTGTGTGGGGTAATAATAATTTGCAGGGCCCTAAGAAAGAGCAGCACTGAAGCTGATGAGGTTTCTCGAAGCAAAATTACTATCATTTCTATTATTGCTATGATCATTATCATCATTATCATCATTATCATCATCATTACCATTATTATTGTTATAAAAAAATAACTTTTTTTCTTATCATTTTGTAAGACTAAAAACGTTTGCGAAGAGTATGCCTTAAAAGAGGATTAGAGTCATGAGTACCTATTTTTTCTGTTGGGAAGAATGTCACATGGTTGTTTCGTTTTCTCTGATGTTTGCTGAATTATCATTATTTTGTTTTTGTTCACAGCAGCACCATTTCACTACCCCCCCCCCCCCCCCATGTAGATTTTCCCAACAAAATTTCCTTGCGATACAAAATGTTATGCAAAATTAAGTGTTCGCCACGGTGATCCTAAATATTTTCACAACAATGTGAACTTTAAATGTATAACCCTGGTGATCGTTTACATATTTGCTTTGCCGAAGGCTGTAAAAGATACAACACCTCTTTCAAACAAAATATGAGAAGCGAAACACTTGCTACCTTATGGTTAAAAGAAAGGTGACATGTACCGAATGAAACTAAATTCAGCGATCAAGTAGCCGCCTGCACTTTCGGGAGCTAATTGCTTCTACCAACGGGTGTCAATCATGAACGGGGAAAACAAAAACTTAAAGAGGGGAAAAAATGGTATAAGACAAGGCAAACATTGAGGCCGCTTAAGCAAAGTTTCCATAACACTTGACCAAAAGAAGTGCATTCTGGGGTCAGAGTCAGATGCCGGGGAGATGGTGGATGAGAAAATGAGAGCGAAATAAGAAAGTAATAAATATTGGAGAAAGAAAGAGAGAGAGAGAGAGAGAGAGACAGACAGACAGACAGAGAAACAGAAAGACAGACAGACAGACAGATAGACAGACAGACAGACAGACGGACGGACAGACAGGGGCAGAGACAGAGAGAGGGAGAGACAGATAGACAGAGAATGAGAGAGACAGGGGGTGTATATGGCGAGGGATAGGGAGGGGAAAACGATAAGGGGGTGGTATTAAAAGAAAGTGAGCAGGGTCGCGAGAGCAAAAACAGATAATAAGAAAGGAAATGAAAAGGCGTAAAGGTGATGATAGATACACAGAATCAAAGAATAAAGGATAGAGTTTGAATGAGCATAATGCTAGGGAGAAGAAGAGAGTAGGAAATTGCATGTGTTCGAAAAAAAGTTAACAAAAGATAGGATTGTAGGCAATTAAGTATTGCAGTATGCATTATAGAAACCTTTCTAATATTGTTTGAAGCAAGAGAAGAAGAGTATAAGACTTTCTAATATTGTTTGAAGCAAGAGAAGAAGAGTATAAGACTATCATCTAATCATATGCGTAAGGTTCCTTGAATTTTACAGAGCATTCATATGCCCCCCCCCCCCCCCCCATCTGTCATTGAGCTCTTTGCTAGTGTCCATGCTTTCATTTAAAGATAATGGCGCCTTCATCAAGACGCCGTTTAGCGTGAATGGCGCCATCGTGGGACCGTGGGTGTGTCAGACTTTCACCATTTCTGAACTTTTACAAACTCCTATTGAAATCCTTTTAAAAAAGGATTTATTCAATTAATTACTCTCCAATCTCTCTAATATGATTTGCTCCGTATTCGTCTTGTCCTCTTCTAAACCAGTCCTTCCCAGGTTCATGTACTAATATTTCCACGTGATCGATAAGCATGATAAGGGAGATTGGGGTGGAGATTTAGTGAGGGGGAGAAAGGAATAGTAAGAAAGAAAACTGTTAGAGAAAAGCAGAGATAAAATGAGAGATATACAGATAGATAGAGAGAGAGAGAGAAAGAGGAAGGGGAGAGACAGACAGACAGAAAAAACAGAGAAAGAGAGAAAGAAAGAGAGAGAGAGAGAGAAAGAGAGAGAGAGAGAGAGAGAGAGAGAGAGAGAGAGAGAGAGAGAGAGAGAGAAAGAAGGAGAGAATACCCCTATCCAGCTACGAATGTAGTACCTGGACGTCATGCCAAGGAAAGTAACGACCAACTGATGTCTTGCTGGGACGAATTTGTACATTGTGACGTTGCAAGGGGAGTTGTTTGCACTGTGATTTAAGTGGGATCTGGAACAGGATTTCATCCTATCTACTCTCGATGTGATCATTCTCATTATCATCATCATCGTCAGCATCATTGTCATCATCATCATTGTCATCATCATGATCATCATTACCATCATCATTATCAATATCATCATCATCATCATTGCCATGCTCCAAAGCTATTCATCGTTTTTGTTTCTGTATGAATCATTTTATTGTCTCTATTTGGTGCTCATAGTGCTTCGTGATTTCGAAACTGTTTTAAAGATTCATAAAATGATTTCTTAAATATAACTTAGTGAGGGCTTTAGGGAATTATTCAAGCTTACTACAAATCTAGTACACATTCTCCACTCCTTGATTCTCACAGAGCTGACCCACTCACACTGACCATGATGACGTTCGCATTACTGTGTAACTTTTTGATACCTAGGTGGACAGTACCAGGGATCGAATCGAGGACCTTTGCATCCCCAGTCAGATGTCTGAACCACTCGACTGTCAACTACTTTTAAATCATAAAAATTATGAGACGCTGAATTTTTCTCTGTTCGCCCAAGGTGTCGTTTACACTCATAACTTTATGCGGGATTATTAAATGAGAGTATGAACGCACTGTAACTTAGTGCGATATGTCACATGCAGAATTGACTTGTGTTTGTTCAACTGTTGTTTTGTCACTTCCCACCATACACCTATTAACAAAAGAACATTTGTGCCACGGCTTCTTCTATACTCTAGCTTTATTCTGAACCGAAATCAAGATGTTTTTCTTTTTCATCACTGTAAATGAGAATGAAATAAAACGGACGTGCGAAAATTACAAACTTTGACGGTATCATTCTTACACTTTTGAAAGCTTTTGAACTTCAGGACTTAAAGTGCGCTAGATAGTAGAGGTGGTGTCGTAGTCGAGTGGTTTGAACACTTGAAGAAGATGAGAAGGTGGTGGGTTTGCTCTCCGACACGGCACTTATTTCTTTTAACCCATTCATGACAGAGGTCCACATTTTGTGGTTTGGCCTAATATCTTTTGATGCAAAGCCCTAAAAATCATACCAAATACATGAGCAGAAAGAGCAAAAAAATCTACACAAACTGTGCCCATTTTGTTTGCGTCAATATTCGTTGTTTGATGCTGATATTTTTTTTAAAGGAAAATAAGCATTAAAATCCTTAAATTGGCAATGTGACAGAAAGTTTAAAATCACCGTTTTCCCCTGCAAATTGGCAACTTTTTGACTTCTCATCACAATTTCTGTCAACTAATATTCATTTCAGATACATGACGTTTTATAAGAAATATGTAGCAATAAAATAAGAATGTTGGTGTTGCCAATTTGAAGAATAAAAGCTGATCAAATTAGGCTTTAAATAATTCCTGTCAAGGCAGGGTATTCATCTTCCTTGCTTCTCTCAACCCAGGTGTGATATGCGTACCCAATAGCTGCCGAGTAAAACTGATCAGAACAATTTAAAAGTATCACTTCTATTAGAGAGGGTTTGTAGAATTATTTTCCTGCTAATACCATGATCGTGACTGACAGCGGAACTATGGGAGGGGGGGGGGGGCGATACGTCGTGCCCCCACTTGAATGGAACAGGAAAGAGAAAAGCGTTCAGCACCTATCTTTAGCTTAGTCATGTTAGCAGAGAGATGAGACAAGGCTTAACGATGTAAACATCATTCACAATAATTCATTTTTTAAAGAAAATTTGAATGTATATACAAAATAAAGTAAAAGCACTTACCATCATAAAATTCCAAATACTATAATCCATTGCTTAAAATCATTGTTAAAACTGTAATGGAAGTTTGAAAGCCAAAAGTATTTATGGAATTACTCTGAAAAATTAGAAATATTATGGCACTGAAATATTTGATAATAATAATAACAATAATAATAATAATAATAATAATAATAATAATAATAATAATAATAATAATAATAATAATAATAATAATAATAATAATAAAAATAATTCATTTTTGCATTTTCTGTTCATCTGCTGGCCTAATGGAATTACTGAATCCAATGTGGGAACAACATACAAATAATAGAAGGAAAATTCTGAGAGAGAAAAAATGACTTGCATCATTTACTGATCCCTTTAAACTTTAAACTATGCCACAGTTTTAGTGTCTTTATCAAAACACTGTCTAAACAAACTTGGAACAATGTAGAGCAAAGAAAGAGAAGGGGAAAAAAATGAAAGTTCATCGCACAAAGTCATTGCGGTGTATACCACCGGGGTGGGTCGACACGGCATTGGGTGATATTTGACGAGCTAATTTCTTGAGAAAACATAGGTAGATTAACAAGCCCTCGTCGTAGTTGAAAACAAAATTAGGATCGTAATGAGAAAATCAAATGCCTGGTGTGATGGGGATATTTGATTTTGATTGCCCCGTTCGGGATAAGGGGTTGGAGGTTGAAAGAGGAATGAGACGAATCTTTGGACTATGTACATTGTATTAAGACAGTATGGAACCATATTCTACTCCCGTGCACTACGATGACACGATTGATTAAAAAGTCCAACTAAAACTTATTTTATATAGAACTATCCTTCACCAGTACGAATTGAGCTATGATCCAGACTTCAATATTTGAGAATCTTAATTTATAATGATATGAATGAAACGAATCTAGGAATTACTATATATCACCATGGCACCTGATATTGTCAAAAACTTAATGCATCATAATTTCTTTGGAGTGATAAATGTACCCAAAATGTTCGAAATATTAACATTTGCAAATACCTCCTCCACAATAAGCTTAAAATATGATTTACAAACACACAGAAATAATTCTGATTTATACAATTATTCAAGTGACCTTTTAAAATATCATCCTTGTCTCGACGGATCAGGATACATTTAACATGCTTAAGGGCAAATGAAAAACAAAAAACAAAAAACATGCATGTATATTCAGATATTTATTTTCACACCGGTTGCCATTGTAGTAGATTTTGCATCTTCCATCCCTAAAATTTAGGAACACATGCATGCTGAACCAATTGCGAAACTTGAATAATCACAGCACATGAAAGTTCATTTTGCCTTTTCATTATTCCAGAAATTTTATGAAAGATTTCTTAATTACAAACCAATTTTTTTTAAACCTTTCATTATTGCCCTCTTTGAAGTAAGTGATGAAAGTGACATTATAATTCGTTGCGGAGGCCACTGCAGTCTGTTAATTATTTCGTATTTTTCTAATTTGCATTTCATGGTATCAATTTCAATGAGTGAACAAAGAACCGTTAACAACAATCTCAATAACTATACGAACATGATCACTACAAATAGTTGTTAATCAGAACAAAGCAGAATTAAGTTTCGCATATGTGTGCAAGTTAGCAACGATTTATCGCCCTATTCATACATACGTAAAACTGTTCGTAATTGTGTGGTAACTACAATGACTACAACTACGTCGCTTTTGAATAGTGCTAAAGCCGACGGTCGCTGATAATGAAATATAAATCAATCTGACCGCTATCAACAGAAAATTAGAATTAAAATCTAAATCAATTTCATGTTTGGATATCTGCAAGTGCAATTACAGGGCATTTGATGATGAATTGCTTTGGTCGGTCACTTTGTGGAGTCCGCATCGTCATGAAACACGTATACGAAAAAGTGAATTTCTTCTCTTTGTCCATGGAGCCCAACGTATTAATATAGACAGCTATAATGTGGTCAGCAAACAGCTGTGTGAACAAAATTGTGGCCTCCAATTTGCCCACGATTATGATGTTCCGGTCTAGTTGGTTCAGGAATAGATTTCCTTTATGGTTTGTTATGCGACAATAAACACAAATATTCCTAATTCTTTTGTCGCTTTGAAAGCCAAAAATTAACGTTAATTCCTCCTTTTTTTTTTCCAGAGAACAAGTGCCACGCGTGACCATTGCGGTCACAGTAAGACGTCTGATAGGTCAAAGTGCGCGGTCCAAAAATGACAAATCCGAAAAAAAGTAAATCAGTAACCAAATAATTTCAAATGAGGGTGGACAGCTGTGCTTGTCCAAAATATCCCAGGAAATTGCAAGATGGATGTTATTTCGTACTCGTTCATTTTCCGGTACTTTTTGCTCCGCGTGTGTTCGTTCTAGCCCATCGCACTCTCCGTATGGTCGTGGTGGCCGAGAAAAGGGCACGATGGACTGCCAAACATGTTTTGAAGGCAATAAGCATGACAAAGGGTCGGTTTTACCCCCTTGTCTCGGGGCAATATCATTACAAATGATGAAAATTAAATTATTTGCAAACTGATTATGAATTTAGACCACGGAAAGAGTTTCATTTCCATCTTAAAGACTTCAGGTGGTTTATTGAGCATACGCACCAATCATAAATCGCTCTTACATATTTCACCGGTATGAACAATACGCAAGCATTTAACATGTTTAGAGAAAGTTGGATTCCTTTCACCAAAAAAAATTTTATCCTTGAATTTCATGAATAAAGTCTACGAACTTTGCTGTTGTTAGCGCCGACCGTTTTTTTTTTCTTCAAAACTCTAAAACAATAAGTAATTTTTAAAAAATAATGTAAAATTTTTTCTAACATTTTCTGAAAAAAATCTGAGATTTTTAATAATTATATTTGATGTTTAATATTTTGTTTGTATTATATTTTCTGGGGAGGGCTCCGTTGGAAAGCAGTTGTAAAACCGAATAGGACTACCACCATTATTTCATATTGTCTTAAATAAAACATGAATAATATGAATAATAATGATTTTTATCTCACAGCTTCACTAATGTTGGAAAACATAGAAAAAGCCGAAGTTTGAAGGCCTTTTTTCTTTGGATTGCATTTTTTCGTTTGTTTGTTTGCTTTCTTTTGTGTTGACGGATGATAGAATAACGACAAATATTAAAATCATGCCCTAACAAGGTTTCTGGAAACTTTTGGTATATATTTTCTCTGTCATCAATGATCGTTATCATCTTCGTCGTCATTGCCGGTAGGCCTACTTCTCATAATGACTATGGACATGACACATGAACAACTTAATGAAAAGTTTACCTGAGCATGCCAAGTGCTTTTGGTTTTACTACAAGGGTCAGTGGATTGAAGCTACGCCTGTACACATTATATAATGTGCACATTTCCTCACCCTGGGGAGCTTTCGGGGGATAAATTATGATTGCGTACTTCACGCCATTTGCAAAGGTCCTTTGCATCATCTCCTAGATTACTTTACCATGTTTAACATGTTTAATATCGTACGGTATGGCAAGTGCAGATAAAACGTTCTATCCCTGTCGGTCATCCCGCAGGCTTTTGAACCCAGACCATGTGCGGTCGGTTTATGTTCCAGTTACATACGCATCCACTGGACGAAGACACCTCACGTCTTCACTAAAAACATATTCATTAATTTGTCATAATCAGTGGGCATGGTGGGCTTGACGGGAGAAGGGTGATCTTATTACACGCATTTATTTGATAGTACTGCCAAGGATATCATCACTGTATAATGGGAATACTTGATTAAAATGTAATGGTACAATGGTTCAGCTTGCTATGAGCTCATCAGGGTTGAATGAATTCATGTTTTATCTTTTCATACTTATATCATTTTTTTTTTCTCTTACAAGGCGACAGCTGTTGTTGCCAAATTGCCAACTGATACCTTCCTTCTTAATCGGATGAAATAATCCAAACAAGATGTCGAGAATTCATGCCAAGCACTCGACAAATTTTACCCATCTCTTGTGTGTTTTACAACCAATTGGGATGTCTTATCTTCTCCACAGCTAGCCCTCCGTCTCCTCCCCGAACGCGCGGCATGGTTCTCGCCTACGAATCGCTTCTTCCACCGCGGAGGATGAAACCAAACACTCCGTCCGCGCGGCAGGATTCCAACGCCGCGCGCGCTTCGCCTGCTTGTGAGTGGAAGGAGGAGGAGGAGGAGGAGAAAGAGAAGAAAGATAGCAACTGTAAAGTTCGCGGTATGGATAGCTCATAATATGTCATTAATATCATCACCAGGGCTGTTTGTTTGCTCAGCTCCATCATAATGTTGTCAAACGGATCGCCCTTGTGCCGACTCGGCCGCACCGCGCGTCGGATTCCGCGCTCACAGCGGTGGAAGGATAATTTCATAAACCGCTTTCTCTGAAGGTTAACGCCGTGCTCGGGGAGTCGTTCCTTTTTCGGGGTGGCCTTTCGTGCCCCCTCGGACCCCGGGTGGTGTTTCTCCCCTGCGGGGGGATGTCATTTGATGTTAGCTTGAAAGTCGGGCCCGACGAGGCCCCCTGCTCCTCTAAGCAAATACGCTGACAAATTGGCCACAAAATTGGAGATCCCCTATGTTTGGGGCGGTGCACCTGACATGTAACAAGTCTGACCCACGATGTAGTATATTAAAAACAACTTTTTCTCGGCCTTCTTTTTTTCTTAAACAGACTTATAGAGATAACAATAATCATAGTTATAATTATCATCATCGTCATCATCGAAATAGCCATCATCATCGTAATCAAGATTCCCATCATAATCATGATAATCGCCTCCATCGTCGTCATCATCCTGGACATCACGTCAGCTCAAGCCATTGTTATTATCCTCATTGTCTTTATCATAGTAGTCGTCATCATCTTCTTTTTCTTCTTCTTCTTCTTCTTTTTCTTCTTTTTCTTCTTTTCCTCCTTGCTTTTCAGCACCGTCGTCATTCAACATATTTCATTGTCATTATCTTCATCGTCATTATTTCATCACCTCAGCTTTAATCGTTGTCATCATTGCCCCATCATTCCCGTCGTCAATTCTAATCCTTTTTAAACACCATCCTCAACAATAATCTTTTGCATTGTAATATTGCAAAATTTTCCCTTGCGAAATTAAATATCCAAAAGTTCTAAACCTAAAAAAGATATATGTTTTAACCATGTTAACGATGGAAATTTCCAAACTTCAATTTCATTTTGTTTCCTCATGTTTCAGATTTCTTGAAGACAGATGCAAAGGTTTAAAAACGAATACCAAAATGTATATCTTTTTAACAAGGTGGGTCACAGAGGGAAATAAATGAAAGGCATCTATGCAAATGAACTGTGACAGACTGGTGAGGAGCAGAGGTGTGAGGTGCAGAAGATCAACCAAGAGTATTCTCCAACATCTTATGACATTAAAGCCATTGAGTAACCTTTAAAAATTTGAGCTGCATGGCCCTACATGCTATGTGTATACAATATTGCGTAAAAATGAGGCCCTGAAAAATGCACTTCAAAAGCATCATCGTGTGCTTCACAAAAAGTAAATATATATGCAAGTGACCGAAAATACCAGATCTTTTTTACTCATAGATTTCAGTCTTATTCAAAAGCGTACCAGGGATGGTTTTGAAAGTGGCGGTATTCAGTGATAGATAACTTGTATTCAGTGATAGATAACTTGAGAATAACATCTTTTATAAAAACGGGTTCAAGAATGTTTTATGTAGCAAGGACATTGATGCGCGTATCAAAAAGCGCATCGGCTGCGGTTATCATACGTGATGTCACAAAAGAAAGCAAATGGTAACCTCCATGACTGCGAATCTTGACATTTCAATCAGGCTCGTAGCTAATATTGTGGCTTTATATTCATGTTTCCGACCCGTTTTATAAAACAAATAATTCATGTTTTGTGGCTCGTGCATTAGTGATACGCGCTGCACTCAGATAAGTCACAATGAGTTGGATAATGAACTCGACAAGTCTCGTTCATTATCCCATTGTGACTTAACGTTCGTGCAGTTGCGTATGCACTAATGCACTCGCAAGCATGAATTATTTCTATAATATTTCAAACCTTTATATTCCTGGCTGTTTATATATCCTTCTGAACATCATTATACAACACAGACATCGAAATTCAACAATAATTAAGCCAGCCTCCACAAAGTTACCTGATCCCTTTAAGAGATGATTTTAAACGCAAGTGCAGTGTATGGAACGGAATTTGAAGAAAGAGAATTAAAAAAACAACAGGAGACTCACAAAAATCCAAACATAACAAATCTGCAGCAACAACAGGAGCAGCAACAACAGCAGCGACAACAGAATGAGGTATTTTCACACTCATTGTATGAGATCATAGCAACGTAATAGTAAATCATCAACTGTTGCAGCAGCAGCAGCAACAACAACAGCAACAAAAATAATACATTTCATTACTCAATGTATGAAGTCTTTGAAGAAAAAATCAGCAAGGACTAAAAAGCAGAATGTTTTGATAGGAAACTAATATCAATTGCCATATATTTTCATTTGCATTCCTCTGATGATGGAGAAAAAAGGAACAACAACAATGCTTGCACCGAAATTATTACAAGAATAATATTTTTCCTCATATTGCTTCATCCTTGTGATTTTCAAGCTAATCAAGGCTCATCTTTTTATTGGAGTGGATATATTGAAAGCTGTCATTTTCCCATTTACCTTTCTATTCTCATCTTTGGAATAGCCCAAATCTTTTTTGAAGATGTGATATAACATTCCAATATCCAGCTTTGAGAAAGATGTCCTTTAAAAAGATGAAAACATAAACAAAAACAAAATTAACTAAAATGGACTAAAGAGAAAAATGAAATACATTTTTGTGAAGATGAATGTCATCTCTTTACCACAGTGTGTTGTTGTTTTTGTTTATGTTTTCACATACGCAAGTTATCAAAAACATGTTTTGAGTGTTGTAAAATAGCCAGCTTTAGAAAAAAGAACCTTGGGAGAAATCAACTGTTTCTATATGAAAACAATATTTCTTGCATGACTAACAAAATTTCATATCACACAAAAAAACTCTTAAACTTTCAGACTCTTGCTAACCTTGATAGCTGGCACAATATTTGACCCAAAATAATGTGGGCCGCAGGAATGTTTCTCTTCCGACAGATTATCAGCACATAATTCCCAAACCCTAAAATTCCAATAAAACTTCCATCAATGTTACCGGAGCTTGTTTATACGAAGAAACTAAAGTAACACTTTCCACGAGGTGACATATCCTTTTCACTCCCCAAATTGAATTTTGACAATTCTGAATTTTGTTATCATTGCATTACATTGCACGAATATGCCACATCATGAAAAAAGTATGTTGTTACACTTACACATAACAAGCTCGATAATGAGAAAATTATGTACTGATGAATGCAGGAATTTCGCGCAGTGTCAAAAATCGGTTTCATGGTGGCCGCGTGTACGTGTCAAATATCGCGATGCCAATATATTTCTATTCTTTTTTTTTACATTCTCATTTTTTTCTACTTGACATGAATTATAATGAAGAAAATAGAGAATGGGGCATATCATATGAAATGTCAAGGTTTTGCCTCATGAGTTTCTTTGGATCGCTTTAAAGGACAGCATTTTGTTTGCTGGTAGGAGTAAATCATAGAATCGAATAGGAATGGGGAATAGATATGGATTTTTGATATACCGGTATATCTCTCTGAACATATCGAAAAATCTTTAGAAATAGTTCATCTTGTCTGATGTATTACCTTGACCTTTATCATTATTACTATTATTTGCTTATTTGTTTCATCTTTGGTCTTTTTTTGTGGTTGTTTTTGCTTTGTAATTATTACCTGCATACGTTCCATTTCTCACCGCTCTCTCTCTCTCTCTCTCTCATACTAGGCCTAATGTGTTTTCGTTTATCATTTTTTAACCTTCTGTTAGCTTCTGTTTATTTCTTTCCCTCTTCTCTTTGTCTTTATCCCCCTATTTTTTTATCCTCTCTATATTAACCTTTCTGAATCATTGTTGTGTCTTTTTTTCCCCCTATTATATCCCACATTCCTTCCTTCTCTTCCTCATTCTTCTAAGAGCTTTCAACAGCCAGACAGGGAAAAAGATCCAAAAGTATTTAAATAGCAAAATTTATCAAGTACAGAACATCCTTTCCTTTGATTTTGTTTTACGAACCGTAATTCAAAATATAATTATGAAACTAAAAAAGGAACACTTTTCCTACTCCGGTCAAAGAAAAAGAAAGAAAAGCTAAAAGCGATGAATGAATAAGTATAGCAATAAAAGATTATGAATGGCTGTCAATATTATTGCTTGGGTGGCCCGTTTCATTCAGCGGCCTTGGCTAATTTAGAGTACCTACATAAAGAGAGTAGCGACATAGACGTCCTACTTCTTGGGAAACAAAATGGCGTTCAAATTCTTTCTATTTCGAACACCCGTTTGCTTATCGGAATTGAATAGAAATGTTGCGTAACAGGGAAACAAAATGGCGTTCAAATCTTGGGTTGTCGCTACTCTCTTTATGTAGGTACTCTAGGCTAATTTAGAGTACCTACATAAAGAGAGTAGCGACATAGACGTCCTACTTCTTGGGAAACAAAATGGCGTTCAAATTCTTTCTATTTCGAACACCCGTTTGCTTATCGGAATTGAATAGAAATGTTGCGTAACAGGGAAACAAAATGGCGTTCAAATCTTGGGTTGTCGCTACTCTCTTTATGTAGGTACTCTAGGCTAATTTATCTCATAGCGCCATCAATAGGCTAAATAAAGACAGGGGCAGCCTCTGCTACCGTCCTGGGCCCCGTTGCATAAAACCTACCAATAATGGCAACTCTGCAAATCAATGGTAACTATCATGGTAACATTTTGTCAACAGCCAATTAAAATCAAGGTTTCCATGGAAGTTACCTCTGATGGCAACATCCAATGTTAAGTTTTATGCAACGGGGTCCTCGAAGGGTTTTTTGAATGCAAAACGTTATCCGGCAGAGGGCGGTTTTTAGTCTTGTAAAAAATAAAAACTTAATCATAAACAGATAAGGGTGGCCACGATATATGATAGGCGTTATAGCCACGTTACACAAAGATGATATTAGAATTTGAAATTCGAAGTAAAATGCATCCTTTCTTCACTCTTCTTATCATGCATGTCATTCGGCGAGGAAAATACATTTTAATTTAAAATTCTGATAATTATATTTAGACAAATAATGAATAAATAAAAAATAAAATATTTCTTTATTTCCGATAAATGATCCATGTGTGTTTGTTTGTTTGTTTGTTTTTCTTTCTTCTTTTTTTACCTGCTCATGTTTCTTTTTTTATATTCTGTTTACCCTTTTTTTTGAATGGTCTTTCTTGGCCTTTTGGCCAGCTTGTGCATTATAGCTTTGAATTAACGTAGTTTGAATCCATGTCTTCACAATAAAATGTCCCTGCCAACATGGCCATGTTTGATATTGCAAGCAATATTGAGCATATGTATTAAAATATGTTTATTCAATACATCATTTCTATGTGGATTTTCAAGGAAATTATGCGACGTGCTTGTTGGTAGGATAATATGACTAAAAACCGATACCACTACTACCGGCAAATTTGGTCTTCAGAATGCTTCCCAGAGAGGGGTTATCCTGTTAAGTGGATTAGTCATGAGGATTCCCCAGTCTGTTTTTATTGTAATGAACTCTTCTAATGTCCAGTGCTAACAAGCTTTTCAAACAAAGAAGGATGGACACTTTTAACGCCAGACGAAACTCTGACAATATTTAATTAACGACTTACGTGTGGTGGAATCGGCACAAGGCGTTACATAGGACCCTGCCCGGTATGGGGTGCCGAATGGACAATGTTTGTTCTCGGAAAAGATAAATGGGTTTATTCACGATAATTATGTGTAGATAAACATTGGGGGTATGCGGCCGAAACAAGTACGACAATTATTAGCGATGCAAATCGAATGATGTTTCTGTAGAAGAGATAATCGTAAACAACCTTGCCGAAGCTATAGGCCTATTTAAGTCATAAGGCTACTATATCCCTTCATGATTAACTAGAGAAGTAGACTGATAATTACATAAAGGGACAAATAAAGACATAGACAGAAAAAAGGGGGAAGAAGGAGAGGGGGGGGGGGGTCGTGAAAAGGAATAGAGGGGATTACTGGTGCTGAATGGTGCAAGCAGGATGTTCAAGGGTGACAAGAGCGACGCACCGAAATATATACATATATATATATATATATATATATATATATATATATATATATATATATATATATATATATAATATATACATATATACATATATATGTATATAAGAATCAGAGTTGGTAGTAGAATGTCATTAAAAAATAAAATCATAGATTTTAAAAGAAAACGGAGCATAGCTCTCAAAAATGAAAGGCGAAGTCACACTTTTCGTCAGTGCCCATGGTGTGACAAAAAAATGTTAAACAAAATCCGTTTCTGAAACAGACGTAAAAACACGTCTGTTCACGTCTGTTCACGTCCGATTAGCATTTTTGTCACACCATGGGCACTGACGAAGAGTGTGACTTCACCCTTCATTTTTGAGAGCTATGCTCCGTTTTCTTTTAAAATCTATGACTTTACTTTTTAATGACATTCTACTACCAACTCTGATTCTTATATACATATATATGTATATATACCAACTCTGATTCTTATATACATATATATGTATATATGTATATATATATGTATTATATATATATATATATATATATATATATATATATATATTATTCCCGACCGGGGGACAGAGACAATTTATACCAATCTCTTTTTCTTCAAAGACTCAATTCTCAACTGGAATTGTTTGCAAAACAAATACAAAAAGGGCAGATGTACTTTTTTGGTTAAACACACTCTAAACATTTTTTTTTTCTATTTTCCTTTTTCGAGAAGTGTTATACCCTCTTAAAAAGTACAGATGACGAGACAAGACTCAAGTTTACTGAGAGAGATGAAAATACGGAAAAGCGAACAATGCACAATCAATTCTGTTTCAATAAAAAGCCCCCTTCTCCTTTCTCACATCTTTTTTTTTTTTTCTTGTCAAATTGTCAATATTTTCCACACTCCATTTATTGAGTTTGTAATCGCTTTGGGCATAGAAGATTCATGCTTTGTGTGTTTTCTTACACGGAGTTGTTTAGACACTGTTTGTTAAGGTGTATTGAGAGTTTGATGATGGTTTTTTGTGAGAAGTTCGCGAACGCGAGAATAAGTTTATTACCGTTGTTATTATTCGTTCAACTGGATAACGATTGTGTTAGAAGGGGAGTAGATTTTTGTTCGAGGGCTTTAACCTTAGATCGGACAGCATGGACAGGGTGTATCATAAAATATGAAATGCTATTGCTTGAAAAAAATTTCGCACCGTACTGATGTTATTCAAGCAAACACGTTTTCATTCTTATCCGAGATCTTCGGAAGCTCAAAAGTGCAAACGAGTTGGCGAGATAGTTGAGGCAAGGAGGACGAGAAGACAAGTTAAAACTGAGACTAGAAGACGAGTTGTTGGAACTCGGCAAGCCGACTGGTTTATGACTAAAAGACGAGATGGCGATTTATTGGAACTCGACAAGTCGACATGTTTAGGGCAAGAAGACGAGATGACTAGTTATTGTAACTCGGCAAGTCGACTTGTTTAGGATAAGAAGACGAGATGACGAATTTTTGGAACTCGGCTAAACGACAAGTTGTTGAAATTTGGCTAGTCGAACAAAATATCTACTTCTAAATAATACCAATTCATAAAGAAATTATGTATAAACTGCACTCTTTACACATTTTGGTGGAAGTTTCAAGAAGTTAATTTTAGGTGCATTTGTCTATGAATTTTCTACATTTTCATCACGTAATATCTAACTTGGCTATTCCTAAACAAGTCGACTTGCCGAGTTACAGCAACCCGTCATCTCGTCTCCTGGTTCCAAACGAGTCGACTTGCCTATTTCTCTCGTCTTGTTGTCCTAAACAAGTCAACTTGCCAGTTTCCAATATTATCTCGTCTTCTTGTCCTAAAGAAGTTGACTTGCCGGGTTCCAATAACTTCTTCTGATATTTTAACTTGTCTTCTCGTCTTCTTGGCCTAGATTGTCTCGTCATCTCGCTGGCACTTTAACACTTCCGTAGTGATAGGAAAGATGCCTTTCGCACAGGATGCGTTATTTTGATCGCACTATTGCCTCCGCCAATCGGATCCGTCAGTGAAGGCAAACGGCGCATACATCAGGGGCCCCGTTGCATAAAACTTACTATAAGTGATGGTAACTTTATCATCAATGGTAACTTCCATGGAAACCTTGAATTTGATTGGCTGTTAAGCACTGCTAACATGGTAGTTACCATTGGCGCCAGAATTGCCATTAGTGGTAAGTTTTATGCAACGGGCCCAGCATTTGATCTCAGCGTTTTAAATGCCCCTTTTTCATTCATTATGGCTGTGATTTCACTTTTACATGACGCGTCAAAGTTTGCCAATCAATGACGCGATCTGACATCAGCAAAATGACGCCTTAAATTCAACGGGTCTTACTGAAGAGAAGTCTAAACACGAAATTTTAAAACGAAATATTATGAATACTAACTATAATATGGAAACCGGTGTAAAATACTTACCCAAAATCATAACCGAAGCGTATCATCTCGTTTGAACCACCTTGTACCATTTAGTACAAAATCGATATACGAGAGCCTTTTGAAAAAAAAAGACAGGGAAAAAAGGAAAGGTTTATCTGCCAGAGGTGTGTGATATGAAATGTGTTTTGTTATATTTCACTGTTTCCCATACGCTTTGTAAGGCTTTGTAAGCGCCGCAATGTTCCGTAAATAAAGAGGTTTTAGAACTACTCCACACCTGTGTAAATGCTAAGCTCCCTTTATTTTCAGGTCGGCGCGTTTCTTGTAAAACTAAAGTAAACAGCTCATTCTGAAATCCCTTTCCAAAAGTTGTTTTACCATTCTAAAGCCACAAAAGATTGAACTTGGGGTGTTTCGCGCTATATTGCACGCCTCGCTTTCGGCCTTTTACACCTTGGGTAATTACAACTCAAAGTCTGGGATTATTGAAGACAGAGAGAGAGAAAGAGAGAGAGAGAGAGAGAGAGAGAGAGAGAGCTGAAAGAAAGGTTAGTTTAATTTTAGGCTGAGCTGTGCTCTTAGGTCTGTGCGCGAAGCTTTATCGTTTCAAAAGTGCATGCCTAAAACAAAACTTCTTGGATCAGATTATACATTGGGGAAAATTTTCCCTATGATAAATGAAAAAGTAGGTTAAATGATATCTCTTATAGCGGTAGCTTGGATATGACTGATGCGTGACTGTGTAAGAAAACCCTTCTTTAAATGAGGTGTTTTACTATTTATACCATACTTTTGGTAAGGATTTATGAATATTTTGCAGTTGTATGTATCTTATTTGTTTTTGCCGAAACTAGTCTAAATTAAAAAATAAATAGCCACTTTAAGAAAGTAACTAAAATAAAAACTGCTATCCATGCCATCAAAAGTGTTACAAAATGGGACACCCCCTCCCCCAGGGCGGGGGGGGGGGGGATGGAGGGAAGAGAGTTTGTGCAGAAAACAATGTTTCTCTTGAAATTAATAAAAATCGTATAATCCGATTCGTTGGTGGAACTTCTCAACAATATGTGAACCTCCTTGCAAACTTCAGAATCCACTCCCTACCACTCCCTATGTTGTGAACGCACCTCTCCAAAAACCTGGATCTAGCGTGACGGGAGACGCGAAACTCGAAACTTTGTCAATTTTGTGAAAACCTAGACCCTCCTGACCCCCCATGGGCAGAAATCCGTCACATCGGAGGGGTCCAATAGACCCTTCTTTAATTCCTTGCCCCGCGATCTGCGACAATGTATCACCTTTTTGACACCCGTGTAAAGGCCCAGTCAGGCAGATGTTCCTTAGTAGCTTAATTCGTTTTTGTAGGGGTTCTCTGTTTTGATAAACCCTCGAGGGGCTTGGAAACATGAAATTGTATCAAATTAATTCGGGAATTGAAATTAATGTCATGATGTTTCGTGGCAAGAGGACAAGACGTGTGAGTTTCAAATTTTGTTCCCCCAAATTACCCACTACACAAGACTCATCCTTGTGTGCAAGCTAGTCAGTGGCGTAGAGTGAGTTTTAAACTTGGGTCACGGGGGGGGGGGGGGGGGGCGGCTGGGTCCATGAAGTGCGAGAGAGCAATGCGTTCGAATGGAAAGAGTGGAGAAGGGGTCGAATCATATTCCTTTCACGTTGTTTTCCCCTCATTATGTCTTTCTCTCTTTATTTTTATTTTTTTATTCATTTGTCTTTTATCTCCCCCGCCCATCCGGCCATTCGCGATTAGGGTGTGTAAACCAGGTCCTGTGCCCCTCTTCATTTCAATGTCAGGGATCTGAATTACAAGTTAATTCGCTTTCCAAGGTTTCCTCCAAAGTGCAGCTAGCTTTTTTTTTTCTTCATTTACTTATCATTTAAATTATACATTTATGTATGCTAAATCTATGTTCACCATTATCAGAAATTGCCCCTTCAATTATTAGCTTCTGATTGAATCGCTGACCGAATACGACTAGACTCCTCTTTCATGTCTGTCACTGGTTTTTATTCCTGATTGTTGGGGAACTATTGCTTTCACTGATGACGGAAATTACCCCCTCCCCCCCCCCCCCCCCCCGAGGACGGACAGGGGGTGGGCTGATGAGAAGATATGAAATGCTAACTTTAAAGGGATGACAGAATTAAGTTGCGCTTCAACTAGAAGAAAATTCAGAGTGTTCTTATATCACTGAAAAACATGACATACCATTTCTATATTGTATAAATTACAGTGGTAAGTGATCTTTAAAGATAACACTGCAGTCACAAGGAGTTTTTAATTTCATTGTACTGAGCTAATTAACGAGAAGTTCCTACATAGGTACTATAGGCCTACAAACCTTTTGATATAAAATACAAGTTATTTTGTGATGTTGCCCGACACATTTACTCTAGTTATCCAATCCCGAACCCAGTGCTGACGACTGCAAAAATCGAAGATGCTCAAGATATTCAGATTTTTTTCCCTCTCTCTTTCCTGGTCGTAAACTTTCAAAGATATACTGTAGCAAGCTAGCAAACCCGCAACCGAAACCAATTACAGCAGAACAAACTTTGAAATTCTCACTTAACCACCACTGTCTTTTTGTCTTATGGAATACTCGTGAGGGGAAAAAATAGGGAATTCTATAGAATTGTTTTAGGAATATCTGTTGGAGTGGGTTGTTATAGCATACTGGGTGTCATGCCCTTTGCCGAGATGCACGGGGAGAGCTCGGTTGGAGCACCCGACGGCGAGCTGGAACGGGACGGGTCAGGGAGACGAGTGGAGAGATAGGGAGAATGCTACGTGAGGAGATATAAAGAAAGGGAGAGGAAGGGTATAAGAGGGATGGATAGAAGGATAGATGAGTATGGGAATTAACAGATATATCATGCAAAGAAGGAGTGGGAAGGAGACAAAGTGTGTGTATGTGTGTGTGTGTGTGTGTGGGGGGGGTTCTAAGTCGCTAGACGGGAATGTTGCTATCATGTCTAAAATTGAAGACCCTCCCCCTTCTTGTCCGAACTTTTAATAATGTGCATGATCGACAACCAAATTCTAAAATGTTGCAGCTATCTGGCTATTCACTCATAGGACGATAGTTGGAGAAAATGATAATATTGATAACGATGATGAGGAGGAGGAGGAGAAGAGGAGGATAATTAAGATGATGAAGAATGCAACGACGATGACGACGAAGATGATGACGATGATTATGTCGTTAATAATGATAGTGATGATGACGGTGGTTGTGTTGAATGTTCATAATTTCTTAGAAGATAGACAACAAACAAAGACAAAGAAGGATACAAAAAATGATTACGACAAAGAAGGAGAAGTGAGGGGAGGAGGAGAGGAAGAGAGAGGGAGGAGGAGGAGGAGATGGAAGGGGAGAAGGGTAAGGAGGAGGAGAAACAGAATTTTCGTTTAGAAAGACATAAGAATAACGTGGATTAGATATATCATGTATATAGGGCTCATTTTTTATCTCATAGTGTGCCAGAATGCTTTCCTATTATCACCTGAAACAACAACAATAACAACATCACACTTTTTCCTTTCTATCCAAACCCTTGAAGATAGTTTCCAAAATGAAACCATTCCAAGACTAGATCAAAAAGCACCGGACAGCACGGAAAGAGGGTTATTCATAATATGCATTTTGAGGTACCCATAATTATAGTAAGATTAGCAGACAATCAAACCGAAAAATACCCGTGCAACTGACGAAATAAGATGATTTATTTTCGTCTCTTTACGTCTCTTGTTGAACCTTTTGTAATTTCAGTAATTGCTTCCTTCTTGTCAGAGGTCGAATGATTCCAAACGCACGTGTGCTCAAGGGTTATCATAGAAAGTGATAATACATCAATCTTTTTAATAATGTTAAACGATTTATCTAGAAAATGCCTCGTGGATGTGGGTGTCAGAACGGAAAAGGGATGTATCCGAAGAAGCATTTTTACGGGGTCCTATTATAAACGGCTTTATTATCAAGTCATACCCCCTCTCTCTAATACTCTTTCTATTTCTCTCTTTCTCTCTCTCTCTCTTTCTACCTTTCTCTCCCTTACCTTTCTGCATTATCTCTTCTTCATCAACGTTATCTCCCTTTGCTGAACACATGCTGAAAAGGCAGGTGATCTGCCAAACAATATCTATTCAATTTCAGATCAGACCGCACATTACCTGCAATGACGTCAATATAAGGTCACGTGATGTCTCCCCTACTAAAACGAGAACAATTTAGCAAGAAAGGACAAGAAAAAATGCATTCATTTTTCAATTTACAGGTAGATCAATACAGGTGTTTTAACAGGTATGTCAGGATCGATCGCACGCGGTAATAGATCGATAACCACTTAACGGGTACTTGGTGTAAGCCGGCGAGGGTGTAATGAACACGTTTACACGTTGGCACTGAAAGATTAATGAACCATTCCCGTTTACACCTTGCCATTTTTGCTTTTGTTTGATTACGTTGTTTACAGGCTCAATAATCAAAGCGATTGTGATTCAGATAATACGTTACGTATTTAATGGACCCGTTTGAATGACGTTTATGAATGACAGACGGTTATTGAGTGGATAGTTAGAGTTATGATTGCATCAAACAATGGTGGGGGCGTAATTAATGCCATAACTCTTTTAAAGTGTAACTTGACACATTGATCGAGCACATATTACTGGGTGCTGAAAAAACCATCCATATTCCACATATTATGTTAGTGATGAACTAACTGAACTTAGTGTTCTGTTTTTACATTTTATAGTGAAAGCGAAATGAGTTTTGGGCAAGGTCCGCAGAGACCGTCAAGGGGCCAATTTCTTATGATACCAATTGGGTACTCTATCAGAATAGTTAGTACTGATTATCGGATATTAATTACTTTGCACAGTCATGTGAGCTTAATTCTGTATTAGTAATCTACTAATACCATTTTTTTCCAAACACAAAAATTTGTGTGCACCATCTTCACGCATTGAGGAGCTTTACCCTACAGGTACAGCAGGGTTACCATGGCTATGGGTCTTACATTTTAAAAAAAATGTGTATTTGTTTTTTTTTTACAAAAGAAATAAGAAGCCTCTCACAACCAGCAAGCCAAAGAGGGGTCGTCAAGTTTTCAGGTGCCTCCTTGGTTTAAAATGATGGGGCAGGAATTGGGGGGGGGGGGGGGGAATCGGGTGGAGGGCATTGGTCCCCTTGCCCATTGAATCCGCCCCTAGCTGCTGCTTCCAGGTCACCATTTCTTTCCTGAGTACGGGATGGCAAACATAGATTAATGTGTTGATAAGAATGAGATGGTACAACGAAATGGGGATTCTAACTACTCGTGATCAAGACATTATTTGGAATTAAAAACGGCAACTTTCACGATTGCATAGTTCTCGAATTGAAAGCCTCCTGAAATATAGCCTATTGTGTACTTCAATTTTACTGCATTTAAAAACCCCCACAGTTTTATATACATGAATATTATATGAGTTACATAGTGAATGGAGTTTTCATGTCAGATTTCCTATTTGTGTTTTCCTCTTTCTTTTGTTCCATCATCTTTTACTGGTAAAATTTCACAATACATGGTTATTGACATTTCATTTGTAGGGACAGTAAATCTGTGTTTACCATGGCACGCAATATCATAAAATCCAAATAATGTTATTTCCAAGCGCTTATATGGTATAGGCAGTTTGCTGTATACCAAAATAATGAGCATTAAATGCGTCATATCTAAATAAATGTTTGACCAAAATCAGCATTTCATCTATGACAGCATGCTAGCATAATAATCCAACCAGGCTGTACCACTGCCAGTTTATTGATCCTTCATAATGTAAAACCCAAACTTGTCTTTTAATCCATCAATGCTTCGCGAAGAATAGAGGAAACCTTCATCATGCTTCCTGTCCATTTCCTGCCGTCTCTATTATTCCTTTCATTCGGCTGTCACGAAGATATCCGAAGATAACTGAATGCCGAGCCGAATCACCGACACGTCTTCTTAAAAACCATGCATCGCCAATATCCGTCTTTTCCTGTTTCGGCTAAGACCCATCTCAATTTTCTTTAATGACTCGATCTCCTAGTCTCCGATGACGAACAATTGTCACTATTTTTTATCTTCTTGCTTTTGCTGCCACAGCGACTGATTTAGTACGAATATCATATTGATTCCATGAAAAAAATATTGGTGTAATTATAGAGACGCATGGGTACAATGTCAATTTTCTATTCTAAAAAATTAGCAGGTATCGAAAGGAATGAGCAAAGGATGAAAAGGACCAAAAATGTCACTTCCTCATAAAAAAAAATCCTCCAGATAAGAACATTAAACAAAAGCATACGATTTTCGTATTCGGGCAGCCTGCTGAACAAAATATATGAGACGGTTGCCCAAATAATTTTCAGGGCCGCGGCTCCTAGCTTTCCTAAATGCTTTGTAAGCCTACATGGTCAAGATAAAATAATTATAAAAGTAATATATCAAATTCTGATTATCAATATTTCTCTTTGTACCACGCAAATTTATGAATCAGTGTTGGTACGTGCTTACATAATTTATTGCATTGTAAAGGACAGTGAATCTACAAGGTATAGGGCCTTTACTATGTACACCTAGGTCTAAATGTACAATTGAAAAAAAAAAAAAACAATTTAAACCTTTCATTCAGCGTTAGAAACTCCGTGATTTTTTTTAGTGATTTTATGATCAAATGATAATTCAATCAACGAACGAAACGTAAAGAAACACAGGTTGGCCAATATGAATGAAGACTTAATTAATAATTATTTCAAGTATACTAGCAGCAAAAAGAAATATTCTAATATCTATGAGGAAAGAGGATAAACATCATGCTGTCTGTTGGTCCAATAATTGCTCATTAATGCTAATCTATTGTTTTGTTCTATTCTGGATGCTATTCCGTGATATTTCTCAAGTAGCCCACTAGCATCACATAGTAACGCATATAAATGGTCTTTGAATGTAGACTATATTTTTTAAACATTGCCCCACCTCTCTTCATCTCTCTCTCTCTCTCTCTCTCTCTCTCTCTCTCTCTCTCTCTCTCTCTCTCTATCTCTCTCTCTCTCACTGTCTGCCTCTCTCTTCACCTATATCATTCTCACCGGTGTAATTAAATAGCCCTTATTATCCAATTGCGTCCGCATTATATATTGGTATGGCTCGGCCCTTTGAAGGCATCGATAATCTCCCTCCCCACGAGGCCTTGGCCACCGCCGTCAGGTGTGCTCCCAAAGTCCTCCCTCCGTATGTCCGAGCACGTACTCCCAACCACTATTTACGTTCCCACCTCAGCCCCTGCTTCAATCCCAATCAATTGCAACCTTTTGTTGTCACTTTACTTCCGAACATACAAAGCTAAGAGAATAAGAGAAAATGAGAGAGTTACAGCCAGGAGGGAGGAAGAGGAAGACAAAATAAAGAGAAAAACTTCTCTATTTCATCCACTGTTTTGTTGTTAAATAGAGAGAGGAGGAGAGAGAGATACGAGGGAGAATGAGGAGAAAGGAAAGCGGGTTTATAGATTTGCTAGCTCCACGGGACACAAAAGCCAGTGTGTATTTAGATCCCTGAAAGGTGTCATTCGATTAGTGGGAAATTAACGCCGTTAACGCCTCTACAACAACTACCTATTATGTTCGCTGGCCATTGATACGTCTGGCAGAATTGGTCTTCCAAACGAATGCCCCTTGAAAAAAAAAAAAAAACTTCCCCTATACAAACTGATTAAAAAAAGAAAGTGAGAGGGGGAACAGAGAGGGACTCGCAGCTGTGGGGGCTCACGGTGGAGGGCTCTCTGTTCTCTTTTAATTCAAATAAGAGACGGAGAGAGAAAGAAAAGGTGTTTGATTAGTTCGCTATTGGACTGGGGACAGTTCTTTCATTTGGAAGGTTCTTTTGCAGGAAGGTGTTGATCGCCTTGTCGGGTCGATGTTTTGTTGTTGACGAAAGGTGCTGCACCAGACAAACATTGCATTTTTTTTTTCTTAGGATGATGGTGAATAGTTTTGAGAATAGTGTTGGTATTTGTTTGGTTTAAGGGGATAAGACAGCTCCCGTGTATATACTGGCCAGACAGGCTCTTGAGAAATGGAATTTAGCTAGAATATAGGCTTACTTGTTAGACACGTCAGAAATATACATAACAGAAATGTTGGCCTACTTGTACCCAGAAATATGTACACTCATCCGCTGCGTAATGAAAACTGCTACCATTAAATAGATCATAATTATAAACGTATTACTGATGCACCGAATATAAATTTACGTTAGAATATCATTGATTTCCTTCTAAATTTATATTAATGCCTGCTTATTCACCTCAATCCGTCTTTCAACGCATTTGTATTTGTAGGTAATGTCTCTTCACTGTTATGTCTGATGTTTCTAATTGTTTTCCATTTTTTTCTTCCCTGTTCATTTCATGTTCATGTTCGCTTCTTCCTCTTTCCCATTTATTTTGAATTCTTCTATTTTGATTTTAATTTTTCTTCTTGTTTTCTTTACCAGTTGATTGTACTTACGGTGTTATACGACTGTCTTTCTTCCCTCTCCCAAATAACACCTTTTCTTTCAATCAAATCCTTTTTCCCTGCTATACCCTTCGTCGACACTCTCGCCATCTTCGGTTATCTTTTACATGAGCAGTCCTTCCAAAGTTCCAAAAACATTTTTTCCCCACAAGCAAATACGATGGTCTTTTCATTCATTACTTTTTTTTTAGTACAAAAAGAAAAGAGCTACAAGATATGTATTCTGGTCATAATTGTCGCCATTCAATGCAATAGATAAAATCCAATCACCAAGCAAGGCACGTTTCCCTAATCCAAGAACACCTTTGCTTATCAACCAAATTGAAATGCCATTCAAACAATTAGCGCCCATCGAATACGAGAGAGAGCAAACCCATTCACATGGCAAGATATAAACAAAAATTGAATTCATGCGTATATTCCAAAATGAGTGTCTCGTCCCGAGAATTTGGCAGGAACGCACGTTTAGACATTTGTTTTGTTGTCGAGGACTCGAGTGAAAATGAAAATGTATTAATCACATTCATCTACAACGCTTTGATTTGTTCCATTTAAGAGGTTTAAGATTTTGGCAAATTAGTTTTTAGCTTTTGCTTGCCTCGTCCCTCAAGAACATGAAGAACGAAAATGTAAAGAAGGTTGACGTTGGAGAATATTTTCTTCTTTTTTTCCATGACGAAGCTAGAAAGTGTGCCCTTTTTATGTCCTTGTGTGTCCGGGTTTACAAGCACATTCTAATTGAATCAGTAGATGGGGAAGGAAAGACGTCTAAATATTTAGCATCATAATGTCAACTTTGATTTCTGGAATACTGCAAAATCATGCAATTGAGGTATTTCACAACTCTTTTTTCTATGTATCTTTCTCTGTCTGTCTTTGCCGTTTCTGTCCTCCCCTCATTCCCTCCATCTCCGCCCCTCCTACTTTTGTCGTTAGCACTTTCTTTTACCCCTATTTCTGTTGTATTCGTATGTAGATATCTTTTAGTCTAGCAACAAGTTATTTTGATTCATATTGCCAATGACTGTTTATCAATGAAACAATGTAAAGAATGTCCATGTATAAGACTAATTTCCTTAATTATAAAACAACAAGTTTTTGTCTGTTTGCTTGTTTGACTGTTGGTGTTTTGGTTTGTTTCCTTTCTTATTTTGTTAAGTAACGGTCTTCCTTATAACATGTGCTTTTTTCTGCCTTGCGTTCATCTGCCAGTGTTTTGTCATTTTCTTTACACCCACCTTTATTCGGGACATTCCACTTTTTTTCTTTGTTGTTAATATTATCTTCTCCTTTCTCCTTTCAACCCTTTGTCTGTCTGTCTCTCTGTCTGTCTCTCTGTCTGTCTGTCTGTCTGTCTGTCTCTGTCTCTCTGTCTGTTTGTCTGTCTTTCTCTCTCTCGCTCTTACTCCGTCTCATCTTCTCTCTTTTCTTACTGCACTTGCCATCCTACATGTCCTGTACTGTAAATGACAAGACACTGCCATCAAAAACTCAAAAACAATTCAAACGAAAATTGTAAAAGGGATCAAAACAATAATGCGATAGATAAGTTATGTCACAATGGTGATGATCTTGAAGATGATTTATTATGTCTAGCCCTACCCTCTCCCTGGGTGATTTATTATGACTGGATGAGAAAACGGAAACATATCCTCCTTCTACCCATCGCACACAACTCACGCTCGTAATCCTAAAATGACCCCCAACAAAAGACAATTAACAACTTCTCCGCTAATTGACTGCGGATGCCCCTCGATAGTCATATACCCTCCTTGTATTGTGTACCCGTGACCTTGGCGAAATTTGATATGGATAAATAAGGCGGTTCCAAGAAAATCTCCTTACAGTTCATCAAGATTTGCCTGTCTAATGTAATCTTATTTTACGCTTGACGAACATCTTTACCATTCGTTTGCTTACTTTGTTTATCTTTGTTTTATTTACCTTAGTGCTTGATTGTGGTCTGTTTCCTCTTTCTACAAAACTTTATCATTAATGAAAAATAAACAACAAATAAAGAACAAAAATTACATAAGGAAACAAAGCAACAACAAAAACAAAGAGAAAGAGTTATTATTATTTGATTTTTCTATAGCTGAATTAAGTATTTATGTCTTCAAAATTAACTTAACTGACACTGTAGTTTATAAGGAAAAAGGAAATATCATAAATTTTGTCTTGTATTAAAAAATTGTCTGAAATGCAGAAACAAGTACCATGAAAAGTCACATGATTACATTGATTCACAACATTAGGATACAGAATAATTTTATCTGCGGGGGAGGGGGGAGGGGTAAGAATTAAAAATATATATATTTCAAAGAAATAAACACCCCAAAGTAGAAATTGCTACTCATGATGGGATTAGTAATTTCCCCTAAGTAAATCATTATCATCAGCTAGATCCTATGTCCCAGTTAACATTCACAACATTTTCACGAAAAGTAATCATTTGAAACTTACAGCAACCCTGCATGCTTCCAAACTCGTTTTAGACCTGATAGCGAGATGTATCAAAATATGTAAGTGTTATTTCCGAAATCGTCAATAATTTGCACTTTCTGAGGAAATTAGCCCCACGTGTAGCAACCATTAGGGCGCCCATTAAGCTTATTGGTGACGTGTGAAGATCATAGTTAGTCGGCTGAATCATCGGAAGTATAAATTAATCAAAGTTTGTCTCGAAAGAAAAGAGATATTTAATTGAATTGATAATTGTATAAATCTATCAGCATCGCAATGCGGCGCCTACACAGCTAGATATCAGTATTGTTTTCTTAAACATGTTAAAAGTTTAATAAGTTCCATTGAACTAAAAAAAAAATGTTTAAAGCTCTCATGTTGTTTTATGTACAACTTTATCTTCCCGGTTTGAATGGACAATGGTTAAGTAATCAAGCTATAAGCATTTGGTTAGGGGCCAGAAATAACTCTACGCTGTTTTCTTCCCTTTCATTGAAAGTTTAAACGTTTAAAGGAGTAGAGAGATCGCATCACACTGATTTTCATCACAAATGTGTAGTTGTAGAAGTTGTCATTTTAATCCCATACAAAAAGAGGATAATATAATATGCACTAGATTTAGTCTATGTTTATATCATTGCTATTTACTGTCAACAAGTATGATATTCATGTATGTTATCCATCTTTAAAAGTTATGTTCATACAGGTATAACTACAAAACAGTCATTATGTGCTTGAACTCTGAACAATGTAACTTTTAGACCCATATAGGACACACGAGTATTCAACAAATAATACTACATCAGATTTAGAACAAAAATGATACTTTAAAATAGGAGGGGTGGGGGTTTAGAAGGGTAAGAGAGAGAAGGGGGAAGAGAGAGAAGGAGAGGTAGAGAGAGAGAGAGGGGGGGGGGATAATTATTGAGACAGAGACTTACAGACCAAAAGACAGATAGACAGACAGACAGACAGACAGACAGACAGAAAACCAAGAATCATGAGCGAAACGCAGAAGAAAAAAAGTGAGATCAAGTTCAGGAGAATTTTGTCTGCCCGCTCCTAGTATACACTTCCCGCGAAATCTTACGTCAAACTGTGAGACACACCGCCGAAAGAGGACGCAGCAATTTAGACGGAGTTTTACGACAGGAACCGTTCACACCACGAAACCTAGGCTAACGAGACACCTCTTAATAGATTCCCTTTAAACATGCCGCCATAAACAAAGTTTAAGCTCTTACAGAGATATCCCTCAAACTACTGGAAGAGTCAGTCATCATGATAATGAGCCAGGTTAAGAGGGGATGTCCCCCATGTGAGAGGGAGTGATAATTCGTATAGGGTTTCTCATTTCCTTATATTCAGAGTTCGGTATGTACTTTTTTGTTAGCTGCTTTTTGCCACGGATAAACTATTGAAAAAGCAAATTGGAAAATTAAAATGTGAGCTGCAAGTAGGGTCATGTCATGTAAATAATCTGCTATGAACTTGATCATGTGAAATTTGAGTTGCTGTGCCCCTGAAAAAAATATATTAATATATATATATATTAATATGTTTTTTTTTATAATTATTATATATATATATATATATATATATATATATAATAATAATAATAATAATAATTGATTGTCGCAACTTCCTGATCTAGTGAATGTGCGTTATTTTTGTTTGTTTTGTTTTTTGAGGTCTGTGCTTTCTTGATTGATAAGAAAACATACTTACTTGTAAGTAATCAGCCAGAGGCCCAGAGGACAGACGGCTTTTAAGTCCTCTCCCATGGACCTGGTCACTGGCGTAAATCCGTTTTGAGGAGTGGGGGGGGGGATGATCGACTTTTTTGCTGAAATTTCCTGCGTGAACTCATATTTAAGTATACACATACACGCACCCTTACTCACCCGAGCAGACCCACACACATATGATTCTTTTATTTTGCGAGCGAGCGAAAAATAACCACTTTTTTGGTTTTTAAGAGCATTTCTAATGAAAATTCCACTATATGACCGTCGTTTATGACATTTTAAAGAAAAATTTCACAAACTGATTCATTACAATATCATTTTCCTTGAAATGAGAGGGGGGATATTTGTACACGCCGTCCCCCCTCTCAAAAAAGTGTGGTGGGGATATATCCTCCCCCCCCCCCGGGATTTACGCCAATGGACCTGGTAATAACGAATAATGCCTTACCAAAGAGCTGCTGCACTAGCGCATCATCTCGCAATGGTTTTGAACCCGGTCACTGGATTACCAAATCAGTGCTCCACCAACTGAGCTATCTTTCTTGAATTTCTGCGTGCTTTGTTGAGTGTTGGTTTATACAAGTATGCCTATAATTATGTTAGTAAGAAATCTGTCCTTGAAAAAGGTGTGGCATAAAGATTCATCTCTATTTTGATATGGTTGCAAATACAAATTCTGACAATTTTTTTTTCTTCAAATATCTCCTCATATAGATATTTTTGTTTAGAATTGTTTGTTATATTTATAACGCTGTGGTTTCTTCGTTGTTAACTCTTGTCAGATATCCCTCGATACTGAGTCATTCTATTCATTATTGGTATCCTAACGTTTAACGAGGTACTGCGCACTTTCTATCCCACTGCAAGGTTTATCATCATTTATCTCATTATTCTGTATCTTACAATTTTTATACAGTTTATATTTTCGTCCTTCTTTTATAATCATCTTTATCTTCCGCTTTGTAACATACTCTAATTCTCAAGATATAATGCTTATTAATATCATACATTTCTTTTCAATGTATCCGTTCCTTTTAACTGTATAAGTATCATTTCGTCATTCGTATTCACGAAATACAACAAATCTGTGTGTTAATACTTTAAATACTTTGTCTTTTTAAGTAGTTAAGAAGAGAGAATAAGTTATTCTAAAATGGATGTATTAAAGAGATTCGAATTAAAGTGATGGTAAGCTTTGTGTAAGATCCAAAAAGTATATTCATTTAATGCAATATAAGCAGAGACAGGGTTGTTGTATTTTTTCCGGGTGATTTGGGATATTTACAAAGTTTTTTAGTACCAGTTAAGTGGGCTTTCATGAACTAACAATTTCCTTATTCGAATTCCATGTAAATTGTTTAGTTAAACTACATAGTATATGTCACAGAGTAAAACATTGCTTTGGGGAGGTCATAGTACTGTGGCTACCGCTATTGAAAACTGAAATATTCTTTAAAAAAGATAATAAATAAATAAAAAGCCTGGCAAAATTATGCTAAAAACCCACACGACTTTACGAGCGTATAGGCTACCAGTCAGGCTTTGAAATCAAGAGAAGGAAACGAAGAAGCTCGTTCATATGCCACCTCGCATGGTCGCCAGGAAAAATGATTATAAGTAAACACAGCTCCCTGATAAATATCATTGGCTATCATAACGGATTAGAATCACACAAATTCGCTAATATATCAAACAAGAACATATGCACTGTGTCAGCATACTGCCCCCACAGGCCTTGCTTCGGAGCAAACCCACTCACAAAACAAAGCACGAAAGGGGAATAAAAGAAATATGATGAAAAGAAAATCGGTCTAGATTGATTCATTCGGTGAAAAATACTTTGCGGAAACATTAATACTCAGTGCTCTTTCTCCCTTAGGCGGGCAACTGTGGGTGCCCTTTCTTAACGAAGGATTTCGCTTTCCAGCTTGAATTCGTTTCCCTTTTCTTTAGGGAAGGATTAATTCATTGAGCGTTTTTTTTTCTTGTCGGGCGTTTCGAGCCCTACACCGCTCAATAATTCACTCTTATTTATTTAGGCTGGTGAAAAACCAATTACCAGTTTCACACGTTGCTCTTTTGGTTCGCCTTGCTTGGCTTTTGTAAGGTGAGCTGGCTCGGCGGCCTGGACATGACACGGTAAACTATGAGTGGGACTGACAGCACAATCGATCAACGTGTATAGACGATCAATCAATCAGATCAGAAAACCTATCTACTCAAGATGAAGCGAAAGTAGGAGAGAGAGAGAGAGGGGGGGGGGGGTGCATGTAGAAGGGAGAGAGTTAAGAAGATGGGATGAGGAGAAGGAGAGGATGAGGGGGTGGAGGTGGGGAGGGAGGGGAAGAGAAAGGAAGTTATGTGATGGGAATGGGAGAGAGAAGAAGGGAAAGACAGAGATAGACAGTGAGAGAGAGAGAGAGAGAGAGAGGGAGTGAATGACAAAAAACGAAAAAAGAAATAAGTGCATGATGGAGAGAGAGAGGGGGGTGGTGTTACAAGTGAGATACTGGAGTTTGAAATGAAATCAAGAGAAACACCTGACAGAATGCAAAGGACTATTCGTGACGCGTTAATTCACCCAAAGTAAAAACTGACCCCTTTCCCAAAACGCTTGTATAGTTATTTCCCTTTGAAATGGCCAAAGAAATCAGTGCACTTTATACAAAACCGCAAATATACCTCTTCTTTTAAAGTGCACCCAAAGTATTTAAAGCCTTTCCTTTTCCATAGATCGACATTTATCGATCGTTCTGTCTTTAATCCTTTGTGAAATTGCACTTTCTCCCTTCGCAAATTAAATCAAAATAAAAGAGGCTTCTAAACGGTGCTCTTTTCTGCGCGCGTCAATTCGTTCACATCCTGAGTTTTCACCTGTCCATTCAATTAGCGCGAGAAAAACCATGTCTTATTTCAATATTGACACGGCTATGAATCATTTAAGAAGGCGAGTGAAATGACGGCGTTAACGAGGAAAAACTTGCAATATTTTGACCCAAAAAAATGTGCGAAGAATAGAGTGTAATCGCTCAATCACACTAGTAGGCCTATAGCGAAAATATTAAGGGTGGAAATTAAAGTTGACCAGGTAATGAGATTGATCTCCGAGAAGAAAGATCCAGGGGGCAAGTAAGATATATCTAAAACTATAAACATTGTTTGGGCATGCAAAAAGACGTATACTCTAGAGATATAAACGGAGCGAAAGAAGAGAGAATGAGAGAGAGAGAAAGGGTGGGAGAGAGAGAGAGAGAGAGATTATAAAGAGACGGATATATAAACAAATGTGAAACATATAAGGACAACAGAAAGAGGCTTGAAGACATGCAGGGAGGGAGCAAAAAAAAGTGGGAGAGGGAGAGAGAGAGAGAGAGAGAGAGAGAGAGAGGAGAAGGAGGGGGAGGGAGAAGAAATATCATAATGGAAAATGTAACCGACTTGGGGAGAGTGAAAGGAGAAGCTTTTCAACACAGAATACTAGGCTGAAATCAAGGAAATAGAGTGAAATACTAAAGAAATAAAGGCATAAGTGTATGTGAAAGAGAGAGAGAGAGAGAGATTGGAAAGAAAAAAAATAGCGAGAGCAAGAGAGAGAGAGAGAGAGAGAGGGAGGGAGAGAGAGAGAGTAAAGAAGAGAGTCAAGTGTTTGTAAACGTCTACACATGAATTTAATTGACCGAGTGATTCAGGAAAAAGAAATTTCAGTTCAATCAAGAGCTATTTTCAAAAAAGCACTTTTTAGGGATATTTTTCTGAGGCACGACAGGTGAACAATCCGTCAAAAAACGCTCGAGCAGGAAGAAAGAAAAAAAGATTTCTCACTGTGGATATTTGTTTGTAAAGAATGCCAGCTTATTCATCATTGATTTTGGTTTATGTGTGTTCTGACCAATTTCGCGAACAAATGCCGAATTTCTGATGGCATTCAGCAGGAATTCTATCGTTGAGTAAACATAGTTCAACTTTTTAAATTCATTCAGAAGTGTCAGTGACCGTGAAGGAATTATTTTCAAAAGTACATATCGAAACACTCGAAAACAGTATATGATCGCGTTTTCAGAATGAGTAATATTTTTTAAACAGAACGCCTACAAGTTGTAAAGAAATGAAAGGATAAGAAAATGTCCTTTTTTAAATCATAGCAAAGCATGTAATCATAAAAGTGTAGATGTCCATATATTACTCAAACGCAAAATGTAATACTAAATAGAGAAGTAACCAAAAGGAATATATCGGAGAGGAATGTTGGAAACACTCAGCCATAATCCTCCCTTTCCCAAGTGAATAAAACAAAAAAGTTATTGCCAGTCTACTAACTACTACTACTACTACTACAACAACAACAACAACAACAACAACAACTATACTACTACTACTACTACTACTACTACTACTACTACTACTACTACTACTACTACTACTACTATTACTGCTACTGCTACTACTACTACTACTACTACTACTACTACTACTACTACTACTACTACCACTTCTACTACTACCACTTCTACTTCTACTACTACTACTACTACTACTACTACTACTACTCTACCACTACTACTACTACTACTACTACTACTACTACTACTGCTACCACTACTACTACAACAACAACAACAACAACAACAACTATACTACTACTACTACCACTACTATTACTGCTACTACTACTACTACTACTACTACTACTACTACTCTACTACTACTACTACCACTTCTACTACTACTACTTCTACTACTACTACTACTACTACTACTACTACTACTACTGCTGCTGCTGCTGCTGCTGCTGCTACTACTACTACTACTACTACTACTACTACTACTACTACTATTACCACCACCACCACCACCACTACCACTACTACTACTACTACCACTATTACCACCACCACCACCACCACCACTACCACTACTACTACTACTACTACTTCTACTGCTATTACCACCACCACCACCACCACTATACTACTACTACTACTACTACTACTACTACTACTACTACTACCACTATTACCACATCACCACCACTACTACTACTACCACTACTACTACTACTACTACTACTACTACCACTACTACTACTACTACTAGCCACCTACTACTACTCAACCACTACTACTACTACTACTACCACCACACTTCTACTACTACCACTACTACTACTACTACTACCACCTACCACTACTACTACGAAACCGATACCACTACCACCACTACTACTCCACTACTAACTACTACTACTACTACTACTACTACCACCACTACTACTACTACTACTACACTACACCTACTACTACTACTACTACTACTACTACTACTACTAGCTACCACTACTACCTACTACTACTACTACTACTACTACTACTACCACTACTACCTACTACCTACTTCTAGCTAGCTACTACTACTACTACTACTACTACTACTACTATACTACTACTACTACTACTACTACTACTACTACTACTACTATTACCAACCACCACCACTACTACTACTACTACTACTACCTAACTACTGCTACTACTACTACTACATACCATCACCACCACCACTACCACTACTACTACTACTACTACTACTACTACCACTATTACCACCACCACCACCACTATTACTACTACTACTACTACTACCACTATTACCACCATCACCACCACTATTACTACTACTACTACTACTACTGCTACTACTGCTACTACTGCTACTACTGCTACCACTGCTACCACTGCTACCACTACTACTGCTACTACTACCGCTACCGCTACTACTACTACCACTTCTGCTGCTGCTACTACTACTACTACTACTTCTACCACCACTACTACTACTTTTACCGCTACTACTACTACTACCACCACCACCACCACCACTACCACTACCACTACTACTACTACTACTACCACCACTACTACTACTACTACTTCTGCTGCTGCTACTACTACTACTACTACCACTACTACCACTACTACTACCACCACTACTACTAGTTCTACCACTACTACTACCACTACTACCACTACTACTACTACTACCACTACCACCACCACCACCACCACTACTACCACTACTACCACTACTACCACTACTACCACTCCTCCTACTACTACTGCTACTACTGCTACTACTACTCCTACTACTACTACTACCACCGCTACCACTACTACCACTACTACCACTACTACCACTGCTACCACTACTACCACTACTACCACCACTACTGCTACTACTGCTACTACTACTGCTACTACTACCACTACTACCACCGCTACCACTACTGCTACTATTACCACTACTACTACTACTAATCCTACTACTACTACTACTACTGCTACTACTGCTACTGCTACTACTACTACCACTACTAGTAACTACTACTGTTGCTGCTACTACTACCGCTACTACTACTGCTAATACTACTTCAACTGTATTAACAACTTCAGTACAGTTTCGTTTTTATTCATTTTATACAGTTATGAATCAGGAAGCCTCCAATTTTCTTTTCAGTTAATGCTCATACGTTTTTCCCTTTTCTTTTACCTTTTTTCATATCCGATGGTAATAACAATAATTACGAAAAGCCTAAAAAGTAATTCCAATATCAAACAAGTATTCCTTTATCATGTTTATGTCTGTGAGTTTATATTCTTGACCCAATTTAAGATATGTTTAATGGGCGGTGGAAAACAAATATACCAAAAGGTGTGAACAGGCAGGAAGGGGGTTAAATTTCAGTCAACCAAAAGATCTCTCGTTACAGAAATCGAGGGTGAAAGTCATCGTAGTATATGGCTAATGCTTCATCGGCCTCATAGACCATGATCACGCTGATACTTACGATGAAACATGGTTTACTGTTCGAGTAGAAACAAGAGAATCAAGATGATATTTTCAGTGACATGGATCTGAATGTTTTAAGATATTGGGAAGATTGGAGGCAAAAATGCTTCGCCAGGTGTGAAATATGTTTTTGCTCCAGCAAGATGAGCCGATACAGCAAGGAATCCACCGCCCGGTCGACTCGCCGCAAAACACACACACCTGACCGAATTCAGAAATCAAACGCTACATTTGCTGCACACTCTCCCGCAAAATTATGGCGGTTCCAATTTCTTCCTTTTCCACGCACTTTGCCTTTTCCTTCACCTTTCTTTTTAATCTACCAAGATCTCTTTCTAGATCAAGACTTGACAGAAGGACCGCCTCTTTCCAACCCTCAGATAGCACCCGATAAATTCCACCAGGAATTTAGGGCTCTATTTTGGTGTCTTTGGCGTTGATGAGAATATGTTCATTTCAATCTGCCGAAACGGCACTTCTTAAAAAATGGGAGAAATTGCGCGTAAAATCACTCTATTATACTGAGTGCTCATTTGGACAGTACCCAGACCCATTCCCCAATATCGTCCAAAGTGCTTCATCAACTTGGGATGTGACCCATTCAAAGGCATTCATAGAACAGAAACCCAAACAGAGAAATTCTATTTTTATTTTATTCATTTATCGCTGATCTGTCGGAATTTATTGCGCCGACATCATAGCTTTTATCTTTTAAGTACTTTTGTCAGATATATCATCATAAATCTAGATTTTTTTGAAAGCAATCGATTTTGCGGATATTTACTTAGGGAACAGTCCAATCACATTTAGGAAATGCTGATATCCGACGACAGCTCGTAGTAGATATTTAGATAACATGAAAATAAGTGATTATCCTGAATGTCCTGTATGCAAGGTAATGATGTAGAGAGAGAGAGAGAGAGGGGGGGGGGCTGCTCAGGAAGAATTTGGCAGAAATATGGGAAAAGGAAATAGAACGAAATGTACGAAAGCGGAAAGGTTATATGGGAAAATGTTTAAAACAGGGAGAAAGAAAGGGAGCATCGTAGAAGAGAGACAATTGGAATGATAAAAGAAGGTGTGCGAGAGACAGAGAAAAAGAGAGACAGAGAAAGAAGGAAGAAAGGGAGTGGTGATGAAAAGGAGGAGAGAGAGAGAGAAAGAGAGAGGAAGAGAAGAGAGAAGGAGAGAAATCATATAGTCACTGTTCATTAAATGGATTCCATTTTCCTATATACATGGAATAACAGAGGGAGATGAATGAGGATTGCTGAATTCTTGCCTATATCATGGACTTTTGGTATCGAGAAGCTTTGGGATTCGAATCCCGGGATCAATATCACACCGACGAAACTTCTGAACCACCATCGAATTCACCGTCGAATTAAAATTATTATTATTATTTTCTCAAACTTACACTACATTCACTCATCATAGGCCGTTGGTTGAGTTGAAACAAATAAATTTTCCTAATCTCTTCAAAAGTTCTGGGTTTGCTGACTGCGCTAATATAGTAAGCTTTATACAAATTTGAAAGGCCACGACATCTACAACTGGAAATTCCACGATAGAAAATGAATATTTTTCAAAAGGTGCTGAATAAACAGAATTTTAGGGTGAAGAGGGGTGGAATAAGGTACAGAAGATAAACATGAATCCAGATTATGCCATGTATCATGTGTATGTTTTAGTGTTCATTGTGTTAGTGGACATAGCACTCTTCCAACAACAACAACAACCCCGAAAAACAAACATACAAAACAACCCACAAACAAACAAGAAGAGTGAAAAATATATATCGAACAAACAAGTTTTGGGGTGAAGAGGGAATGGGGGGGGGGGGGATACTCCAGATGTGTTTTTGGTGGTAGTGGAAGTGGCGGTGGTGGTCATAATAATCCTCAGGCGCCTAGCGGCCGTATGCTATCATGTCACTTCAGCTGCACAGGTGTATGCCTGCATGGCAAAAACACCCTGGACCTTGTTGCTCGGCCCCCTTTCCCTTTCTCCCAAAATGGTGTAGGCTCTGGGGGCTTGGGGGAAGCATGCCCCCAATCGAATGTCGATAAAATGAAAAGGAAGGCAAACTTCTGCGTGGTTTGACTGGTTGTCGGGAAGTGGGCACAAGTGGGGGGGGGGGGGGGGGGGTGGTGAAGCACCACTTTCTGTGAATGACTTTTTCAGCGATGCATGCACCGTTGGGGGGTCACGCCTTTCGTTTGCCCTTTGTTACTGTTATGAAGAAGAAGAAGAAGAAGAAGAAGAAGAAGAAGAAGAAGAAGAAGAAGAAGAAGAAGAAGAAGAAGAAGAAGAAGAAGAAGAGAGAGAGAGAGAGAGATAAAACAAGAATTTAGAATGGGAAAGGAGTATAAAACGAATATCTTAGAATCCTCCGATTCACCATGTTCACTCTCGCTGCAGTCGCTGACCTGATTACTGTGCATCAAGTCCCCCGTATTCCTGATGACCCCATAATGGCTGGATCCACGCTACGCCCCTTTCCAAATTAAAACCAAAGCTAATCAGTAAACCGTAGGGGGTTCAAGAACAAAGAGAAAGATTGGAGATATTTTTGAACAGGTATGAGACCACACAGTGCCACACGGCGTCAGTCAACAGCTTGTAAAAGAAAATTACAGAGGCAGGCAAACACGAATAGTTTACGCCGAAGAATTTTTATTTCAGGGATATAATTATTCACTCCAGATTTAGATTCCTCTGGACATGAGTACATTATTTTCTGGTGAGATAAAGCGAAAACTTGAAACGCATATACAGTAACGGCACGGGTCACAATAATAAACAATTAGATAGTGATCTCTTTCGCATTCTCGACAATAAGAATTTCATCTCAAGATTAATTCTTGAGGCGTTCTCTGTAGGTTTCCATGGTGAGTGAATATTTAAAAATGGAGGTTTTTGGTGACACCATGTAGTATAGTAGCCTTAGTAAAAAAACTTTGATATATTTTTTCATAAAAAACTACACTTATTGGGCATAAGAAGATGCGAGAAAAGTAAAAAGAAAGGATAAACGGAAGGAGATGATAGCGGAATGAATTTTCCAGGAACACTTACACGAGATTATTTTTCTTTTAATTTGATCAATTATTCTTTCATCTTCGTGCAAATTATGATGCATACCAAAGTGGCATTGTCATCAAAAAGTTGTCAAAATTTTGCCTCACTCGCTACTAGCTCCCTCGCTCAATTTTGGTATTGGAAAGTTGTTATTAGTTAATATAGGGCAAAAGGGGTGCCCCCCCCCCCTGCTGCGAAATTTGCCCATTGCATAACACTTATGTAATGTAAATTGTAACGAAATGGCAAGCGTGAATTTTAGGGAATCTATAGGGTGATTAAAAAGTGACTTACACCTTATTGATTCCAACATCCAATTTCTTTGATATAACGATATCCCCTTTATATGAACAGAAACTTTCATCCGTAAATTTCAAGGAGAATACAGAATCTAGCCATCAATGAGGAATTGGCATTTTTTTTGGGGGGGGGCACATACTAAAATAATGAAATACAAATTATCTAGGCTATCTAATGTCATGAGATAATGCGAGGGGCTCCTATTATTTTCTTTCCACGTTCAGTTTTCGATTCCTTTATTTCATTTTATTTATCCGGTTATGTATTTTCGCCCTTGATAAGGGGCACGTGCTCGCCCCCCACCCTCCGCTCCAGCCTGTAGTTGTCTCACTGGCCTGAGTCCTGTTTGTTCTTTTGAATACCTGTAAACAAGTTTTCATCAGTTATATCAAAGACTGTTGCAGAATTATATGTGCGTTTTGTGTCAACATGCTGTCTTCGTATTTATGACGAGCGGCTCGTGATTTTTCCTTCTTCTGCTTTATAAAATCGTGCACCGTTACTATTGCGATGGAATTTGATTTTGACTTTAATGACGGCCCATAATTTCTCAGTTTGGGTTAATCTTTTATGGGTGACAGTAAACTGTCGAAGAGGTCATTGGTTTTGTAAAGAAAAGGAGGGGGCGGTGTAGAAATATAACATGACAGAGCCACACCGAGTGAGCATGGGGAGGGGGTGAATAAAGAAAGATAGATATATGGGGGAGAGGAGGTATAAAGAAAGAAATGGAGAGGGGATGAGAGAATCAAGGGAAGGATGGAGAGAAAGAATGTCAATAAAACATGCTAAGAAGTGTGGAGAGATGTGAGAGAGCTGTGTGAAGGATATGATTGTGATGTGTAGCTTGATAGTTTAGATAACCCCCTACATTTTGTTATCATTGAAATATACAATAATTCAGACTTTAATTTCATGAAATTTGTGCTTACAATAACACAAAAACAAAAAACAAAACTTCCATAGGCAAGAAAAGTCAAAACTCACTTTTGAAGTTGTATTTTATACTGGTATTTTGTTCTATATGATATTTATTATCCATGAAAAATAATAATGAAACATATAGGCTATTAAAATATCAGTAAAAAAAAATAGTTTGTATGCATTTCCACGAGGTTTCACGTGCAAAAGGGGTAATCATATACCGTCATACTTCTTCGGATATTTCTAACGATATTACATTCATTGTTTTTAACCCGAGACCCTTGATGAAAGCAGTTTTCACATCTGAACATGCTGTTTTGAATAAACAGAAGTTAACAATAAATACATAAAACAAAAGAAGGGTGCAGTTTCGTCAGGGGATGACGACGCTTGTCGGAACATGGCGAGTATCCGCTTTCAAGCTTATGTACATGATTTAGATGCAATTAGAAAAGTGAAATCCACCCTTGTATGTATTTATTGTTTATAACCCTACAATATAATTTCGTACAAATACCAAAAAAAAAATATTATTGCTCTAGTTTCGGTATTTTCAAATCTTGCGGAGGTCGGGCCTTCCACATCCTACTCCCACCCATCTGCCCATGATCACAGGGCATTTCTAAAAATCTTTTATGTCAGTTACTTGTTTGCTTTTTTGCAAGTTTGGGGACATTGAAACGTAAGACTGCCATTTATTATATGTATATTATTGACAATGAACTTTTACCTGTCGGTTTTATAAGAATACTTTTTGAAAAGGTTATTTCATGACCAGGGTTACAACACTGGATCATTTCAATGACCACCCGGGCGCTTCGGAACGATTTTATGATCTTTACCAGGCGTTATTTATTCTATCACCTAATATCGTTGAGAATTTACAATCAATAAGCTGTGAAAAACTACTTCATAAAATGTGTTGTTTACCTATTTTAGTCATAAAGAACGCTCCCGTGACCAAAAGTTACACTACCAGTCCTATAAAAACCTTCAGAAGCTGCCTTCTAAACTGCACTATGTGTGATATAAAAACACACAATTGTCCAAACGACGCCATATAACACCAGCAAACTGTCGCCCGACTTTTCTTTTTGCTCTATCAAAAGACAGCGAAAAACTGTTAAATGATGCACGGACTTAATATAATTCGTTTTCCTCTGATGGTAGTATATGAGGAGAAAAAGGGGGTACAATGTGCGGATTTACGGTCAAGTTCGCACGAACTTCTAGCGCTTTTTGCCTCGAAGATTTACGCTGTTTGAGAAAGTTTGGACATTGATGGGGCACATCAAAACTAGAAAAACGTCATAAACCCATCGCTCAAAACTTCTTTGCTTTACAATGCAATTGCTTTACAATCTGATTTTGTAGATGTGAGTTATCGAACGTCGATTCTTCAAATACCGTCACATCTGAATTCGGAGCCAGAGCGATCGCCTGGTGTCGGTTCTTGATCAAAAATCGTCAAGTAAGCATGTCGTCTGGGGGTTGGGGGAAAACGTGTTTGAGGAGATGGAAGGCCTTCATGACATGCATAAAAAGAAAGAATAAAAATCTTTATCATTAAGTGTTAAGAGTGAAATGAACCTCGAGCCACAGAACACGGGGCGTTGCACCGAAGCAATTATCATAACACACCTGGTTTTATCCTAACCCTTATGCTATTAAAAGGAGAAAGGTGTGAATTTTGTATGCATTCGTGGTCTATTGATCGCTTAAGGACTCAACGGTGATTAATCTTGTACAATACAAATGGTATCCTCATGCACAATCCACACTAATCACTTCATCTTTCACAAATTCTCTCTCTCTCTCTCTCTCTCTTTCTCTCTCTCTCTCTTTCCCTTCTCAACCATCCATCTACCCCTTCCCTTCTATCCACACTTCTCACTCACCATGCTCACCAATCGCTAATCACTTTATGTCTCCCTCTCTCGCTTATTCTCCCTTTTATTTTTCTCTCTCCTTTATCTCTCTTCCCCTTTCTCTCTCCTTTCAACTAATCTACCACCTCTTTCTCCTCTAATCTTGATTCCCTCTCCCTATTATACTCTCCATCTCTTCTCCTTTTCTACCCTCTCACCTCCTCTCTCCTTTGCCCCCCCCCCCCTCTCTCTTCTCTCATTTCTTCTACCCCATCTTTCTCCTCTCGTCTCCCTTCCCTCTCCTTCTTTCCCCCTCTCTCTTCCTCCCTCTCTCTTTCCTAATTCATTCACATTCGTTAATGACTTTGCACCTGCGTGCGGTTAGATCACTTCATTTCTGCCAGTTTCTGAATGGCCAGAGCGAGGAAATGATGGACGAAAACGAAACGCACTTTTTTGTTTGATAACAAACCCCGAAGTTCACGGAGAGTACCAACAAAGTCTAAGCATTACAGTAATATCAACCTATGAATGATTTTCAGAATATGCATGTACATAGGCATAATCTCTTGGAAAAATAGATGTTAAAGTGTATCACAAAAAAGGAGTTAATTTTGTATGTATATACCTGCCATACTCGTATCAACCCCCTTTTTTCTGGATTGAGAAAGGAACTGAATCTACAAACACAAGTACACCCATGCAGGCCGTACGCAGAATTTATTTCCTGGGGGGGGGGGGACAAGAATGCGTAAAATGTTCGAAGAAACACGTAAGTGGGGGAGCGAAGCGACTGAGCCAGTCACGAGGACGCTTTTTTATTTTTGAAATTGAAATTGGAGGATCTGGAGCACTCTTTTGGCAGGGGTTTGGTGGAATTTTGGAAAACTTTCTCAGTAAAAAATGTAAGTCTTGATTTTTTTTTTTTTTTTTTGGGGGGGGGGGGCAACTGCCCCTACCTTCCTCTCACCAGCTGCGTACGACCTTGCGTACACCTTATATAGAAATCTCTTTATCATTACGACACAACTTTGCATGGTGATGATAGTGTACCACAAAAAATAGAGATTTGAATTTGCATGTATGCATATACCCACCGTATATACCCACCACGCATCATCCCCCCTGGCCTTTTTCTGGAAGGTGGAGGGAACTGAAAATCACTTAGATCATGTGATGTACTTTCTGTCAGGGGTCTAGCCTCCATGGGCCATGCCCTAACCCCTCTGGCTAGGTAACATTGCCTTTTCTCTTGCCTTTATTCCCGTTTTCTCTATCTCAAAAACTGCTACAAACATCCTTGCCATGTCTTGAGCAAAAGATGAATAAGAAATTAGAGTTAACCATTGAGTAGGGCTCGAAATTGGCTCTAACAGTTACTCAAGTTCCATAATGCTTTGCAGACAATCTGTACACAAAACTTGTAATATTATTCTAATGTAATCACATGCAGGAAATGCTATCTGCTGAAGTCGCATATAGACAATGTCACACACGTTCTAATGGCAGTGTAAACCTGTAGAAATTTCTGAAAGGTATTTTTTATGGAAAAAAACAAACATTCTATTATTTTTTTTTTAATTTTCTCCTTGCTCATATTAACCACTTCCAACAGTTTTTAGAGAAACTTTTAATATAAACATTATACAATTCGAGTAAAACTTTGTGATAACCATCTCCATTTTGCAGTAACCTTACCCCCTCTGATACTCGTATGACACCAAATTAACAAGCTTAGTGTTTAAGGGGGGGGGGACAAATTTTGGCGCACAGTTCATTTACCTGCACCACAGAATAAAGTACAAGTAAAATATAGTCTGGTTCATGGATTTGTCTTTACTTCGGTTTATCGTCAAGATGTTAAAAGTTAAAATCCGGGAGCCTTTGCACCTTTAAAACTGTAAAATGATGTCACGTTGACAAGTTCCGTATCAGCGCTCCGCGTATACGTGTGGCGCCGTTTTCTCTACATAGCTCTTCTCGTGATTTAAAGCCAACTTAAAAGTTGGCTTTAACTTAAAATTCTTTTGTCAGATATCTTTGGTTTCAGATGGAAAACTAGCTGCAAAAAATTGTTATCTATGATATCTAAAGAAGTTTTTTCCCCCCTTTTACTTTGTAAGGTGAGGGAATAAAACAAATGAGAGGTGAATAATTGACTGACGAAAAATGTAAAGTCCCGTAAATTCCCAAGAATGTAACAAAAGGCCAGTGATGGATTTTAGCTCCGAATCGACCTTCCTTTCACTACTAGAAACATCCGAATTGTCAAAATACCTGGCATGTTATATCTTCAGACATATAGAATATGAGAACATGTTCAACAAGTTTCATTCCACTTTCTCTATTGTCACCATTACCGAAGTTACCTTTAACATATGTGCATGCGCCCATATAGCCCCTGACGATGTATACACAAGAGTTAGTCGTGGATGCCTAGAAAAAAAGATGGGGGTTGCTTACTTTACCGGTATGCTCCTGTTTTCTTTGGGAGAAACTTCATCCCTCGAACAAAGTTAATTAGCGGAGAATTACCCAAGGGTAACTATCCTGAGACATCATTACCAATAGTGATATGAAAACATTGGGTCTTGTTACAATAATTACCAGCCTCTTATCGTCCTGCTGTAAGCCGATATCAGGACGACGGAGAGTATTTTCTCTTTGGGGGTGTAAAGAAATATGAAATATGTTTTTTGCCTGGAAGTGGCAACTTAGGTGTAGTTTGGTATTTGACAGGGGAGCAGTTCTATTTATACAGGGAGCGCGTTGATTACAAGATACGGAGCTCGACGCTCAAGGATGTGGATACATGTGTGGCAGTGCTGCTGTAAAAAAGGGGTTTAAATAATCTCTCCTTGTGCCCAATTTGTCGGTTTTAGCAAGAACTTTGCCCTTTTAACAGTGTTTAACTTTAAGAGAATCGTCTGTCAAATAACAAGTATCAAATAAACAATGAAATTTGTTTCAAGGGAAAACCTCAAAATCTATTCTCACCTGGATCGAAAGAAAGACGTTCAAACTGCGAAACATCAAAAGTTGCAATCTCCTCTTTCGGGAATTAAGTTACAGTTCCATATCATATAATATTCATTTTCATTTATTATGCTGTTCGAAAAAACTTCATGATAGGAATACTGGAACAGCAACTGAATTTACATTTTCACTGAGGATCGGAGAAGAGAATTTCTTAAGGGGGAGTCTTGAAGGAGAAGAGTCATCAAAAAGGGAAGACTTTAGCCCCCCCCCCCCCCTGTAGATTACAAAATGTAAATCCATGATGTAATAAAACTGCATTATCTGTGTTTTCAAATAAAATGATATGACCACATCATAATGAGAACAAAAGGGCGTTAAATTCTATCATTCAGCCCAAAGTAACCATCCTTTAACCCTCAACAGATGGATCGCAGGCCAGAAGGTTGAAAACTTGTAGCTTGGTTAATATAAGAAAACATCAACTTTGCGTGACTTCCTTATTCAAACAATATCCGGTATCAACAATAGAAATATCAACAGCAATACATCCAAACGATTAATATTTTCACATCCCCTAACTTGCCTAAATTTCCTTTATAGTGATACTGCATGAAATGACAAATAAATACATTGATCTTATAAAATAAACACAATATTCGTTTCCACTCCCCTGTTGGCGATTTCGGTATGCCTGACTTCTTATCTCTTAGATCCAGTTCATTCGCCTGCCGATAACAATTATTTTGATATTTTCATACCCGGCGTATTTTTGTTTAATCCCACACATTTTTTTTCCCCTTCGCATAGCTTAGAGGTGTTGTATACATAGTCCTTGGTTAAATGGGGAGCGGGATTAACTTCTTTTGAACACATATGGTGTTCGACTGAGCAATAAAGAGGCGGGGGAAGAAGTCGTCGGATATTTTTAAGAAAACATATTCGACAATATACATATTTATACAACCCCGTAGGTTTGAAACTTAGATGTTGCCGATCCTATGATAGCTGAGACGAGAGGTATGGAGGGTAGTTGCAGCGGGGAGCGCTCGGCAGTGAATGGCTCGCAGCTCGACCGGCATCGATGGTGGGCTACAGGCGTGCTGTGCCGGTGCTCTTACCCCGGCTCGGACCCGTGGGCTGTGCGGCTCGATCTACCTCATTACCGCGCATGGGGAATTAGAAAAATGACTGGATTGTCTGGAAGCGTGGAGAAATACTTGTCCTGGACTTCCAATGATTCTAAAAAGAAAGAAAGCAGGGATGAGGGAGAGTCAGGGAGAGAGAAGAGAACGGAATCCAAGCACGGTAGCGATTGAATTACAGCAAGATAAATGACAGCGTAATGAACTCCTTTGCAGTCCCACATGAAGAGATCGACGTTATGATTTTGATGACTTCTGGTGTGCGCTTAACGCCCTAGGCCTGCCATCCGTTTCGCTTTTTCGAGTGTTGTTATAATTCGGGATGGCTGCCGTTTCAAGAAAACAAAACACAAATGTAGCAAATAGATGCAACAGTTCGACTGGGAAAAGGCAATAATGGCATTCGATAGGCAATTAAGTTCAGATCCTTAAGAAACCATTACAATATCATCTGCGACTTGTATTATTTTTATTTCAGCCGGTTATATGACCACTTAAAGCTGTAGATCACAATCCAGAGATAAGCCTTCACCAAGCCTGAGGACTTCAAACCAGGCTTGTCTAATTTAATAGAGCTTAAACATGCTTTACTATAATAGGTAAATCAAAGGAATTACTTTGCCTCCACATATCAATGTGATGATATTGTATGATTAAAACCGCACATATAAATCTTTATCTATCTCTTCCTTTCTTTCTTTCTTTAATTCATTATTTCTGTTTGTCTTTCTTTATTTCTTTCTTTTCTTCCTTTCTTCTGTCATTCGTAAGTTTATTCACTTACTCCCTGCCGTTTTCAAATAATTTTCTTTAGACAACTATATCAGGAAGCTTTGATTGATAGACATTACGCATGCCCGTAGATCATTACTTTGCTTGACTTAAACACTATATATTCTGAGATTTCATTTTAACTTGATTTCATTTAGCGAAAATAAACATGTTAATTCGAAATTTACATCAAGAGGTCAATTACGGCATTCTTCCTTTCATTTCTGTTACAACGAAACATACTTAATTTTATTGCCATACATATTTAAAACTGCTAAAATTCCAATTAATCTATGCACACGAACGTATAACTCCTAATACACAATCAATACATTTTCACATAGCTTCCTTTTCTATTTGTAACAGACGCTTCATAAAATGCTCGTCGCAAACTGTGAAGATTGGTCCCAAACCGTGGCAGCCGACGAATTTTGTCACTGAATGACGTCATCCTTTAAGTCAACCCGTGCAACCTTTCGAGAACAAAAATCAAGTTCAGCCCGACAGTACAAGCAAGGTTAGCGCAAGGTGCATCCTACTTTGCCAATGTGTAATGTTTCAAATTAAATCACCCCCTCCGTCCAATATCGCTACGAAAATATGTTTCTGTTTCAAAACATAATTTGCCTTTTTGCAGCGAATGATTATTTTGTAATTTGTCAGTCCCTGATTCAATTTTCTCGACGCTTGTCATTTTCCCCCGTTAGTTCTCTCCTCCAATCGAGTACTCATTTTTGGTTATGTCTTCGTGCATCATTTCGTCACCCCAGCAGCATTCTGGCAATATCTTAAAACCCCTTTTTCTCTCCTCATTTGCCTATCGCTTTCTCATGTTAGGCTCCCGTGTAGCAAATTAATCTTGACACATTGCATTAGGGCAGGTTCAATATGGGGCAAAGAATGTGACAATGTTCGGAGAACTTGTTTGTTACGGCCCCGTTTGTAATCCGACTTCTTCTCAGGCGGCTATTTGTTTGGAATAACACAACGGAAAGGTAACTCTTGATTGCGACAAATCAACTAGTTTTGCTTACCTGTACGGAATTAAGCATTCCAATCAGATTTGCTCATAAAACGTCAAATTCTTCACCTTGACTGTTGCTTGACATGTACCATAAGGTGAAGAACGTTCTCTTTTTAAAATAACTTTTGACATATAGGTCCTTTCTTCCATCAAAAAGACATCGTAGGTGGGTTATCATGAGCAGATTACAGAAAGGAGAGACAAAAGATTGAATACGAACATGACGGAAGATGACGATGGTGATGATGATAATGATAGTAGTGATGATGACGATAATAATAATAATAATAATAATAATAATAATAATAATAATAATAATAATAATAATAATAATAATAATAATAATAATAATAATAATAATAATAATAATAATAATAATAATAATAATAATACTAATAATAATAACTCTTATTTACTCAGCGGGCCCTGCATAACATAATATGTTATTATTACCCTTCTCCATTCTTATATGCCGAGCGCCTGGCAAGAAGGCAGAAGGTCCCATTTTTGTAAGTCTTTGGTATTACTCGGCCGGGGATCGAACCCACCACCTCCCGTTCATGAGGCGGACGCTTTATCAATTGAGCCACCATGCTATCATGATGATGATGATGATGACGACGACGACGACGATGGTATTTTTGGATAATTTCGATGATGATAATGTTGATCCATATATGGTATTGATGATGATGATGATGATGATGATGATGATGATGATGATGATGATAGTGGTGAAGTTGATAATCATGCTGGCGATAACAGTCACTGCACTAAAATGCTGCTTTTTTTCGTATATTTTCAAAGTTAATAATGATCTGCAAGAAAGGCAATAGTAACATCACCCTCTACAGTAACATTTCAATCTAGCATAATTATGTTTCATTGCTTTAATATCATGAATATGATTCTTATCATTTTCAGTGGCAAGTCACAATAAACATTGTTTCCCCCCTTTTCTTCATTTTTAATGAACTTAAATATTATTGTCTACTCGATATATTGTGTAACCCAGGGTGCCGTTGCATAAAAACTTGCTATTATAGTAACTTTGCCATCAGTGGTAACTACCCTTGAAAGTTACCATTGATGGCAAAGTTACTATAATAGCAGGTTTTATGCGACGGCACCCAGGACTTGAACTAAGCAAGTCTGTGCTGATTTCACACTCTTAAAAATTCCGGGTCACATTGACCCGAAAAAGAGTCCGTTGGGGCCACACTCCGTCCCGGGTCAAAACATGACCCGGGTCATGACTTGTTTCTGGGTCACACTTAACCTTATTCTTGATCATTTTTTTTTTTACCTTATTCCTGGTCATTTTTTGACCCGGAACTATGTGTGGCCCAATGGACTCTTTTCCAATTCAACCCGACTCGGAACTTTAAGAGTGCAGTAGCTCCTCATGCAATTTCAATCTTATTACTGATTTTGGAGTACAAGTCTACACCGTGACCAAACATGATATATATTTTTTTATCATACACATTATATTTCCATTTACATGCTGGGTCAGATGTTTATCCAGTAAAGTTTTTCATGATTGCTCTGATAGTTCGACAACAATATTGATAAATCAATATACTGTCACCCACAAACTTTGTCCGCGACAATAAAATTTGTACAAAGAACACAATATTGCAAATGATGTACATGTATGCATCTGTCATTGTGGTTTATAGTTTTTGTTACTAATCAAACTAGTGCAATAAATTTCTACTATAAAACAGAGGGAATGAAAAGAAAAAAAAGGAAGGAATGATGTATTACTTTCCATTCTCGAAATGTGTACATACATGACCATCGGCCAATGAAATATTTAATTTTGAGAAAAATTGAAGAAAATTGTAAACTGATTCAGCGGACCCAGGTTCGAGTCTGAGTCAAGTCTCTCGTATGGTGACATAAAACATTTGTAAAAGGTCGATTTCAGATGTATATAGTCATATCCGATTGATACACGTCTGTAAAAACCCAATTCAATCAACAACAATCAAGCATATGTATATATATATTCATGGTATCTTTATGGCCAAAAAATAAAACTGTTCTGAAAATGGAGCAAATATAAGTATTGGAATATGAATGTGGCGGGCTTGTTGAGAAAACGGGTGCAATGATAATAAAAATAAAGAGCTGAATGAAATATATTCCACTGGCAGTACTAACAGTAATAGTAACATGAAATAATCTTAATAAGGAAACCAGTACCCTCAAGTCAAGTAGTTTTAAATCAAAGCTAAAACGAAATAAAACAGATCAGTAAAAATTGAACGAAATCAGACACGGAATAAGAAAGCTATAGCTGTATGGAATTTTCCGTATGACATTTTTTGACACTGCCATAGCTACATATGACACCATTTTGTGGACAACTCTCAATATGTTTTGTGCACTCATAATTAAACATTTTCATTTAGCTTAAGATTTGCACACTTTCTTAAGCCAAACTCAAGATATACAACACATACAATGTAGGAGTGCTTTCTCCACAACATATGTGAGATAAGGACAATGAAAACATTCTTCAAGATATTAACGAATAATTATGTGAAATTCTGTGCACAAAACATATTGATAGCTGTCCACAAATTATAACACCAATAGCTATGGTAGTGTAAAAAATAGAAAATTTCATATATTAGGCATAACTTCCTTATTCCGTGTCCGATTTCCTTCTAATCTGTTTTTATTCTGTCCTAGCTTTGATTTAAAAAAAAAAACAACAACTTGACTGGAGCGTGTTGGTTTCCATTAATACTGCAGTGTAAAATTGTACTTATGACGCACAGACCAGCAGAGAAAGAACAGGAGCACATGTTATTATGTCTTTAAAATAAGGGAAAATATCACCCAGCAGTGCATGCGTGCAGCCGAGATGAAACCCTCAAATCTTCTCATAAATTGCTCATTTTCGCAACGAGATGTCAAAGTTCGGCGGGGTCTCTTTGCTCTGGAGACCAGCAATGGCGTGCTGATTGTCGCCCAAGTCCCGTCAGTAAACTGTGATAATTTCAAAGGAACATCTTTCTGCTTCCATTCTCTATTTGACCGAGGCATCCCAAGAGGTACCTTTGTAAATGCTTCGATGTATTTTTTTCCGATGGTGAAGGTATATATATTCTTTCCTCATGATTTTATGAGAGATATCCTCTGGAGGTAGGAATCCCGAATAGACGACAAATGTTATCCATTTTTCCTTCCTAATAATCATGATACATGTAATTCCTTTTGTCAGTTTGTATTTGCATAAAGATATACATTAATCATGGGTGGTATATATACATCCATTCTCCTTCTTCCTCATGTTCCTCCCCCTTTTTTTTCCCCTTCCACCACCACCACCACCACCACCTTCTTCTTCTTCTTCTTCTTCTTCTTCTTCTTCTTCTTCTTCTTCTTCTTCTTTTTCTTCTTCTTCTTCTTCTTCTTCTTCTTCTTCTTCTTCTTCTTCTTCTTCTTCTTCTTCTTCTTCATCTAGCACCACTACAACCACTACTACCACTACTACTACTACTAGCACTACTGCTGCTACTACTAGCACTACTACTCTACTACTACTTCTACTACCACTACTACTACTACCACTACTACTACTACTACTACTACTACTACTACTACTACTACTACTACTACTACTACTACTACTACTACTACTACTACTACTACTACTACTACTACCACCACTACTACCACTACTACCACTACTACCACTACTACTACTACTACTACTACTACTACTACTACTACTATTACTACTACCACCACCACCACCACCACCACCACCACCAACACTACTACTACTACTACTACTACTACTACCACTACTACTACTACTACTACCACTACTACTACTTCTACTACTACTACTACTACTTCTACTACCACCACCACTACTACTACTACTACTACTACTACTACTACTACTACTTCTACTACTACTACTTCTACTACTACTTCTACTACTACTACCACCACTACTACTACAACTACTACTACTACTACTACTACTACTACTACTACTACTACTACTACTACTACTATACTACTACTACTACTACTACTACTACTACTACTACTACTACTACTACTACTACTACTACTACTACTACTACTACTACTACTACTACTACTACTACTACTACTACTACTACTACTACTACTACTACTACTACTACTACTACTACTACTACTACTACTACTACTACTACTACTACTACTACTACTACTACTACTACTACTACTACTACTACTACTACTACTACTACTACTACTACTACTACTACTACTATTACTACTACTACTACTGCTGCTGCTGCTGCTACTGCTACTCCTACTACTACTTCTACTACTACTACTACTACTACTACTACTGCTGCTGCTGCTGCTGCTACTACTACTACTACTACTAGTACTAATTCTAATACTACTGCTAATACTACTTCTACAACAACTTCCACCACCACCACCACCACTACTACTATACTATAATTCTACATTTTTCATTCTTTCTTATGCAATTCTTGATCTTCATTTAAACACTTCTTCTCATCCTTCTTGTCCTCCTCTTATTTTCTATTCCACCATTACACTATTTCAAATTCTTTCATGCTGTTGCTATCCTTCCAATCCTTTATTCCATCTTTTATGATGTTGTCATTCTTGTTCTCTCATTTTCTTCGGTGGTATTCTGTCTCATTTTCTTTTTAATTCTTGATTCCACATAATCTTCAACAACGTGCAAAAAAATTATCGAAAAGAACCCCCCACGATATCTTATATCATATAAAAATGTTTGAATTCAAATTTCCTTTAAATGATGTCCAGCATGGCAGTCTGATAATGGCCTAAGTTTTTTCTTTATAAACAGAAAAAAATGTCGGTCTGGCATATTGGTTTACGATAACGCATCTTGAATTATATGGATGTTCTTTCGTATTTTCTGATGAAGTCCTTTTGGTTTATGTTATTAGTTTTGGTTATGGGTTTGTTTTACCTGACTGCTAAGATAGCATGCATGCTTGTAAATAAGCAACTAGAGGACCGACGGCTTTAAGTCCTCTCCGTGGGATCTGAATAATGAGGATTAATTCCTTACTAGCTCATCGACTTGGTTTCGAACCGGAGTCCCCAGATTTCGAGACCAGTGCTCTACCATCTGAGCTTTCGTGCCTTCTCAATTATTTATTCGGTTATTGCAATCTTGTACTTTTGACACTTCAAGTCCATTTCAGTCGCTGATTTACGTTTTGCGTGTTTTTGCCATATGCAGATTCAGTAAACCCATGGCTTCCTTTATAATCCTTCGTGATATTTACCTACTTGTGTAAACTACTTGACATTAACTTTGATGATGTTTTTTCCTAATCATTCAGGTTTTTTTTTTTTTTATCTCTGATTATTTTCTCATTGAGGCTATACACTGTAAAATTGTTTCATAAGTCCAAAAATAAGATAACAAGTTATCATTATTGGTTTGTTTTTAGTACTTTTAGATATAATAAACTACATTGTTGTAAATTTGGCGCTGTAGAAATTATCACCAATTTGAACCCATTTTGAACTTCACAATAAACACAATCAAAGGTGAACTCTTCTAAAGCTTTCTCAGACTGCACAATGATTCGTTTTGTCCTTTCCATGATTGTCCATAAGTGTCAAATTATGAATAACACTTTTTTTTCTTTTCTCCAAAGCCTGCTTATTATTCTCTTGGCAGAGAGGCCAATTTATTTTTCAACTACGTGATTGGAGTCAGCATCTTTTTCCCCCATTTATTTGTTTTTTATTTTTTTATTTTTTTTATTATGGCTTTAAAAAGGCTACCTTTACCGTTATGTCATCAATCATTTAAAAAACTGAGCTCTGTCAGATATGTTGAATGTCTTTCAAAGTTTCAAGCATGACTTCTATTTATTTTTAAATCTTCACCCCCCCCCCTTTTTTTTTTTAGCGGGCAGTATTCTTTCCAAAAGGGAATATATTCACTTTCTGAGATTTGTTCGTCAGATATATTAATCGTTTAACTCTCTGAAAGTTAAGTGTATAATCCCCCTTTGAAATATTTTTCTTTTTGTTTTGTTTTGCTTTGTTTGTTTGGTTTTTAGGGGAAGGGGAAGTGTGGTTATTTTATTTATTCATTTATTGTTATTGAATTTTTTTTGAAACCGACTAAGCACATCAAAATTTTAAAGCACATTTTAGGGTACGTTGTCCCATTAATCTTGAATCGTATCAAATCAGAATGAAGTACCAAAAGTGCAGGAGGCTTTGACCAGCGGTGGGTGTCATGCGAAATTAATTGCCGAACAATAAATATTTCACGAACAAAGGCATATCGACCCTTTCTGTAAAATGGGACAAAAACGTGCTGGATTTTCAATGCAAAATTCAAAAGAACAACTACGGAATCAAACTCGGATGCTTGGCATTAATGGCGCGAATATTAATCGCGAAATGTGCGGCTGTGGCGATTATCGTTATCGATTGGCATTGATTTTCTTACGAAGGGAGCGAGAAAAAGGATTTTCGCAGATTGGTAGCAATTTCAAAGCATTGATTTATTCCACCGCGGCGGTAGTCGGTAGTGTATCATTGTGCGTACATGCATGCGTGCTTTTTGTATTTATACCGATGCGAACGCTGACACACACACGCTGACGAGCATTCGCTATCGGGGAACTTCCCCGCTAGCACTGCAGAGTCTGGCCCGGCGGCAATTTACAAAGGAGTTAGGCGCCAAGCAGTCTAGCGCGGTGGGCTTTTCCCAACGTATCTCGCCGCCCTTACCAGCCGTCTGCGCTGCACAAACCGCGGAAAAATGGTTAGAGACTTCCATTCAATGGCGCTGCGTTTTTACACGCTCCGCCAGCAAAGCACAAACATAGGCTTATTCAAATGCAAATTCATTTCCAGCTGAATTTGTTTCCCTATTTCATTATAGTTCGAATGGGTCAGCCCAGGAACCATGTATATATATATATATATCATGTTCGTTTCTTTACAAGCTGTTTTGTTAGAAATGTCTATGAAATATTATCGTGACTCTTTAATTTCATTTGAGATAGCATAAACTCTTCAAAATGTGAAGGCAAGCATATAATTGGATTGGTTCGTGTTTGTCACTTGTTGGGTCCTCTCTATCTCCAATAAATTTTGGCCGCAAAACGTAGGGAGAAATCCCGTTGAAGTAAAATTGACTCAAGTTTGTATTCAATTTTCAGCCTAGTCATCCGCTGGTGCTAGTTTTTGTTACGGTTTGTGATAATTGGCCTATATGCTTAGGGCGAAAATTTGTGGCCTTTCTTCATGTTCTTCCCCTTACAAAGCTCACAACAATCTTCTCGCTCTGCGGTAATTTTTCTAACAGGGAATCGCTATAACACACCGTATAGTGACATTGGTTGAACCTCGCTTGGCAAATAAGGCGGAGATATTTATCACCTCATAATTGTTGTTGATTTATAGATCTGTGTGTGGGCCGCAAATGAAAAATAGTGGAAGAATAAATAAACTTCATTTGTAGTGACTGCACCTGCATGCACTTACGTGAAAATATTGCTAAATTAAAGCGCATTATTTTGATTTAAGAAGTCATAAAAATATGACTGTAATTCCTTGTGGCCCATGCAGTTCATTTTCTACACTGTCCAAATTCTGTTTGTATGCATTCTGCAAAACAAGCTAAAGATAAAAGATAAACGAGAAGATAAACATGCGTAATTAACCAGCGTAGTTGTTTTTACTTGGAAATTAAAAGAAATGTCAAATCTTCATTGAATGATGCTATTTGATTATGGACGTACTGGAAGCAAATTTATACATTCTTTCAACACGTTGTCAAGACGTTAAGGTGGCATTGTCATGAGACAAACAACTACAAATTCTAAAGCTACTGGTGGATGAGGAATTCAAGAAACTCTTTGTATTCGTATCTTTTGGCGCCTATGCAATACAAGTAATGTTTTTTTTTAATCATAAATTCCTTATCAATCACTTTGATTACTTCAATGAATTCTTGTATTATACTCAGGTTTCTTTATTATTGTTTATATTTCGATGATATTCCTCACTATATGTATGATTTATCGGGATTTTATTAAATTAAAAGCAAGAGTGGAAAAAATAAATTCAAATCAAATCAAATCAAGAGATGGAGGTTGTTCGGATGAAGGAAATCCTTTTAGCGTTATATGCATATATAGTCCTGCAAAGTCAAGCTCAATATAACATCATGCTATAAAGTGATTTTGAGTTTCTACAACTAAAATACCTTGCACTGGACCATTTTTGTTGCCAATCATAAATCCTAGAAATGTGCAGTCATATCTGTGCATTGATGAAACAGTTGATCGTATATAGATGTGAGTCTTTATTTCACGGGATATTCAGTTACCATAGTTACTGTGGCGTTCATGTTGTATCACTTAGCCCACTCTTACTCAATGCAGTAAGCTGTCCGCAATGATTACACCTGTCTCATGTAATTTGGATTATTTCATATCACGAAGGTATGACGAGATTTTCACCATTTCCCATTGTAATACTTTTGCGACTACAGTTAGCTACCCCTTCCCCCGTTTTCCTCTTCTTCTTTTCATTTTACAAATTACAATTGTAGAAGTGTATCAAGGTATGTTTTCAAGATAAAATTTCAACTAAAGAAAAGAAAACAAAAACACCAACGCATGGCTCTTTCTTCCCTGTGTTAAATTTGTTAAGGTCATTATTCATATCTGTTCTCTATTCATTACAACAAATTATTTAAATTCTCACTTCAGTTACAATTAATACTCCTGTAGAACCTCTGTTTTCCTTCATTGACCGTTTATCTAATATGTTATTTAATTATTTTTTCATTGATTCTAATCTCATGATATAATTTGTTCTTTATTTTTAAAATGTAAAGGTAAACTTTATTTCGTTCAGTTCCTCAGTAATTCTGTTCTTTCTTTTACAATGTTATTTTGATCATGTTAATTATGTAACTACGAGATTACGGAATTCATATAGTTGTTTTGTACATGCTTACTGTGAAACGGGAAAAAATCCAAATCCAAATCCAAATCAAATCGAATTAAATGAAATATGAAAAAAATATTTATTATAATTGCTAAGCAAATGACACATTTTTCAAATTAAAAAGTGGTGAGAGAACGTTCAGATAAGTTTCAGAGACTGCGGAATTTCCCAACACATGTTAGCACACCATTTGTGTGGATGTTTCACATAAAGTTGCATCCGTTTTCTTTACTTTCTGCATGATTATTGCCATAAAGCTACTGTTTTTTAAGTGCCCTCTTTGTAAATGTTGAAATCACATTTATAATCACACAGTATAGTAGGAAACTGGCGTATACTCGTGCTCAACTCAGCCGAACTCAATCACAAATGTCATGAATGTGGTGAAATAGTACGACTATATTATGAGCACTTTATTTTATTATCTCTCTCTCTCTCTCTCTCTCTCTCTGATTGCATCATAAATTAGCAGTGTTCGTAAATCTGTATTATGGAGCTGCCATCAGAGCTTCTATTGGAAGATTATGTGCAATATTGGAGTAAAGACTGGAGAAAATGTTTTGAGATGCAATGATCCTGCATCACCACATTTTAAGACTGTATTAGTGCTTGGGACCTCTAATACCAGTAGTTCATCTTCGCACAAAAATAAGAAACATACTTTGTAGATTGAAAATTTATTTCCCTTCTTTTTCACGGTAAACCACTGGCCCCAAAAGCATGAAAAGAATATTTTAAATAATTGTTGTTGCCATTATGGCTAACAAACGGCATCATCCCTAAACTTTAATCTGAACAATAATCGTTATCATTATAATACCAGAGTGAGAGTTCTCATAATATCGCCATCACGATCTTGCTGGCACTGCAGTTATTGTGCTTATCAACATTGTGATTCAGCTTTGTTATCACCACCACCACCAACACCAACACAAACACCATCATCATAATCATGAAAATCATATTCATCATCATCATGAACATCATATTAATCATCAAATTCATCACCATCATTATCACAATAATCATAATCATAATCATATTATAACCATCAACATCCTCCTCCTCCTCCTCATCACCACCATATCATTATTACCTTCATTAACATCATCGTCATCACCATCATCATCATCATCATCATCACCACCACCATATCATTATTACCTTCATTAACATCATCGTCATCATCATCATCATCATCATATCATTATTACCTTCATTAACATCATCGTCATCATCATCATCATCATCATCATCACCACCACCACCATATCATTATTACCTTCATTAACATCATCGTCATCATCATCATCATCATCATCACCACCACCACCACCACCACCATATCATTATTACCTTCATAAACATCGTCATCATCATCATCATCATCACCATCACCATCATCACCACCACCACCACCATATCATTATTACCTTCATTAACATCATCATCATCATCATCATCATCGTTGTCGTCGTCGTCGTCGTCATAACTATCATTTTATCATCATCGTGGTCATTTCAAAATTATGCCTTTATTCATGGTTTGATATGGAATTGTAAGCTGTCTTATAATCTCTCACATTTTGTTTAACGTTTTAATCATCTGCATCATGTCAATGGACTTCTATTTTTATTTTACATGTAAGCATAACAGGGAAATGAAAATTCTCTCGTCAGCTCCTATACTCTACATACTCAGGCGAAAATAGGCGAGCTCTACAGTTGAGCTCACTATAACTATTTTACCCAATTAAAACGGATAAATTCCTTGTTTATCAAAATTATGACATTAAATATATTGATATTTCAAATTAATTAGCTGAAAATCAGAAGTTTCTTTTTTTCTATATCGATTTCTTATACCCATATCATCCAAAGTTAAGGACGTGATTGATACGGGACAACTAGGGTGAATTTGTAACAATTATCTTTTACAACCCTTAAGAACAATAAACGTGATTGAGAAGACTTGATTTTCCAAACCTTGCGTTCCTGCGACAGATGGAATCAGGTTGGACCCATCATATCCGGAGAACGATATCGAGTATCATTTTCTGCTGCTCATCACACACACTCACACACCGACCCTGACGGTCTAGCGATGCGCCTCGGAGCGAGGCCGGAGCTAGCTCATCACATCCCCATTATCTCTCAATCAACCGACCCAATGATGATGATGATCATTGGGATGATAAACTGCGATTTCAATTAGATCTCCACGATGACTGGCGTGTGTGTGTATGTGTGTAATATAGACATTCAGTAGGCAAAGTGTGGGCGAGGGTGGTCACGTGTGTGTATGTATATGGTGTCTGTCAAGGAAAGCGTCGAATGTCAACAAGATTGATAGCCGAAATACAATATAACCGCCATAATTACTGAAACGAGATATGTACAGATTTGATAGCGTAGATATATGTGATATAGATATTACAAAATGGGTGCTCGGCTTGTTAGAATTAACCCATTTAGAAATATCCAGTTGGGACCTGAAGTTAACTGTTAGTGTGTTTGAACATTTTCAACCACTTTTTAAAGACAGCAACTTGTAAAACGAAATGATTATTCTATTAATTTTAATAGAACGTTTTACCACCTAAACTTGCTAAATTTCTAAAAGCCCATGTTGGAAAATGCAATTATGTGGAACTTGTACTTTTATATCAAAGAATATTACTCCGAAGTTCATTTCCAAATCATTTCGTAGTCTCCATCATGTATGCTGAATTGAAAATACGGTATAGTATTTTGTCAGTGTTGCATTATATCTCACAAATTTCATTAATTATCAAAGCATGATTGACATCAAAAGATTTCGCTTGTAATTAATTTGTTTACTTCAACTCCCCAAGACAAACTCATGAGTATGCAAGGACATATGGGTTTGATTTTCGTTTGACTAGTTTTGTTTTAAAGCTGTCAGCATGTGTAATACCAATATTCCAGTAATAACATAGAAATAATCTTTTCCTGATTACCTTTACAATGGATATCGATAATATTTGATTGGTAACAGAAGCACATGACAAATGCAGACTGGGTGAAAAATAAGCTTGCTTGTTTTTGTACTTTAAGGTTTCAGGACAATTTATTATTATTTTTTTTGTACATTTGTAACTTGTATAAAGTAATGCAATAGAGAAACCTTAAATGGAAATTCCAAGATCAGAACACGCTTTATATCCAGGTGTTCTGAAATAATATTCAAGTAAGTAAATCAGCCTTGACAGAATAATAAGGGCTCCTGTTCTTGCAGTGGAATTCGAGATTATCCTTCTCAAATAACTTCAAGTTTACATTTCTTTTTCTTTCCTTCTCACCGCTAAACACAAAGTAAGTGATACACGCTGCCTTGTGTGTATTAAGCGGGAAAACAATCTCCACCACAAGCTGCCTGTAATAATGCTTTAAAGGTAACAACTCCTAAGTATTTATGTTAGGGATTATCGCCTCTAAAGTTTCATACGCAGAGAGGAAGAAGAAGAAGAAGAAGAAGAAGAAGAAAAAAAAAGAAACACCGCCGCTTATAGCAAAGCCGATCAAAACTTCAAGGTAAAACATTTCATTTTCGTTTGTGTTACCGATGTAAAGGGGAAAAAATTAATTCCTCATTTTATGCTTGCACTTGAGATTTCACATCACTCTACAAAGGTCAGATATTATAGTGTTGACCTAAGAACGCGAAAGTTCACTGAGATTTAGCAACGTAGTATGGCTGCTTATAAAGTTGATACAACAACCATTGACTAATAGCTAGACTGCAGTACATTTAACAATTACTTCTTTTAAATCATGTTTGAATTATGGATATCTTTATAATTCTCGATTTCTTTTCATTTTTCATAAAATAATGAGATTGAAGACGCCGCTAAAATAATGCCCTTGGAATTCGATGAGTGAGATGAAAATCTAAATCTTCGCATGAACTTGTGTGTTTGTGCTGTCATTTTGAAGTGTCATGAAGAACATATTTATCACTAATATCTTTCAATTGTGACACAAATGTTTGAATCGCTCACTACATAGAGGTTTTGCAGTTAAAGGAAAAAAAACCAAAAACAAAGATTGAAACAAAGATTTATCTAACTGAGATGTCGGACTGGAAGCACATTCATTTGACCTTGTTAAAATAATAAATGGTATTACATACTTTGTAATGTATGGTAGGTAACTGACAGAAACCTAGGTACACAAAAATTATGTTGACCAAAGTCGTATTTTTCCACATTTACCTGTATTTGTTTCTGTCTTCTACAGCCTGCATTTATCACTAATATTGATCTGTATTTATTTGTATTTCTTGTTCATATGTTTTATTTATTACCATTATACGATTGTATTTTTAAACTTAAACTAATGAGGCGAGCCTAAATACAGAAACATGTTTTCTTAATATCAGTCTTAAATATTACACGATTTTCCATTTCTCAAATTGTAATAGAACTATATATATATATATATATATATATATATATATATATATATATAAAGTTTTATTCTTTTCTTTTGTATTTTGAAATTGTTTGGAAATATCTCCTTTTTGTCAAATATGTTATTGAGAGAGTTGTCTTGAATAAGTATTCCCTCAGTCTAAACTTACTCGATTTTCATTTCCCAAAACTTTTAAAGAACCAAAGAAGACGAATAGTTCAAGAGATTTCCGAAATGGACTTACCCTTGTGTGACAGAAGTAATGATTATATTTACATGTTTTTAACCGTGTCATGTTGTTTGTTTTCCTGCGGAAATTTTATAAGTCTCACTTTTGAAGATTTCATGCTTCGTTTGGTCTTACATATGGTCACGCCTGTGGTCTGCAACCATGAAATAATGTGCATATTGTCCCCCCCCCCCCCCCCCGAGTTGTGGTTTCAATGGAATGTTTTCGATTATTATTTGAGAACGTATTCACCATAACAAATAACTGATAGTTGTTATTACGTTTGTTTACAATGTAAATTTTATGAGGAAATATAAATTTACATTTGTGAATAACTTTGAAATGAAATTATCGGATGAAACGTTGTAACCATGATCAGGAAATTAATTTGGGTGATGATTTATCAAATAATAAAGCTATTTCTTTTTCTTAGAAACTCAGAAAGAATACTAAAAATAGTGTCCAGTCACTATCTCTCTAGGAGATCAAAACCTTATATTGAAATATTTATTCATAGACAGATAGACATAATCATATTCAAAGCCTCTTGAATTTGCTCGTGTCAAAAAGACCTTTTTCATTATGATCTGTAATAAATCTTTTAATTCTAATTTTCTTAATGCCGTGTAGATGAAGAATAATTATCATCCACCAACTTGTATGAAAGCTAACCTTTCATTTGTTTTCATATTTATAGTATTTAATCCGTAAATGAAATCTTGAAACTTAAACATGCTTTTAAACAGCTTTGTTGGAATGGAGAAAAAATATTTCAACATTATTGAACTGAAAATGGTTGATAACTGTCTTGTAAGATTTGTAAGTATTATTAGTGGCTTCTGGTAGTTTCAAAATAACTCGTTTCCAAACAAGTTAAATAATTTGAATAATACCCTAAAATGTCTAATTCGAGATGCCATTGTTAAATCCATCGACTCTTTTAACATAGCAATTTAATTATCTCAGCGAACAAAGATGGATAGACTTTTCATCACAGGATATAGCACAATGGAGACAACATGATATTACAGATTTATACATTTAGTAAATAGATTTCGATTGTACTGCGTACGTATTTTATTATCTTTTTTTTTTCTTTCTTTCACAAGACATGTAATTATTCCTTATTTTCTACAAATTATCTGGCAATTTTAATAACATCTCACATATAAAGTGGAATAACCCTAGGGGTTTTTAAACGCAACACTTTTAAAGAGCAGTCCATTGTACATATTGAACACAATTTATATTAGGACATACATAACAGTAATGTTTCATTATGTCATTGAAATTCATACAACACAGATAGTAACAGACATGACGTTGATTAAATGGTGTGCTGGAAAATTTGAAAGATAATTAAAGTGTAACACATCAAAAATAAAATAAGCAATGATCCGGTGAATTTTCATCTCATATCATCATTCAAATTTCTTTAAGCAATTATCGTGATAAGATAAAGAGAGCGCCATTCTGGAAAAAACTGTATTTGTGTCAGACACCTTGGACGCATTTTCATGATTACTACAGTATAATCTCGTAAATAAAGTTAGAAAGACATAAAAATTGATTTGAATTGGCAATTTTTATCAGAATTCACACATCGTTATAAATTGATAAACAATATGAATTACTCATGCAAGCTTATCACCTTTCAACTCGATTAGAAATTCTCTTTTTGTGCAAGATAATTATGTATACTCTGGTAATGATAACATGTACTTACAATAAGCTTTAGTTTTGAACACTTTGAATTTGTTACCTGTCCATGTTAACAGTCTTTTTCCTCCGAAATCAATATTTCTACGAGCCATCTTTGGTAGAGTCTCACATGGCAGAGAATGCGTTACGCTTTAATGCTGTGTTCTGAAACGTCTCTCCGAATGAGGGGTAGGATGCAGCCGGCGGGTACCCCAGGGAATATGGCAGGAGCACACTGACTCGGTAGCCCAAAACCGTGGAAAGCTGGTCGAATGGGGACTGGCATGGCAGGGGAGTGGCCCAAAATTGGTCTCGGTAGAAGAGTTCTCATCCTCGCGATGCACTCGGCGCACGGGGGCTGGTCCCGGGACTGTCCACAACACATTTCCGTCGGGCGAGTCACGGGGAGATCCTCGCACCACGTTCCGTTACAGAGACTCGATCGAGATTTCACTGCGTCGAGGTTTTCGACGGGAGAGCTCCTCGGTGGCGTAGGAGGCGTCGCCGGCGATTTGGCGGTAGATGGCTTAAAGTCTGGCGAAATAATGTTCTCGATGGTGAAAGACTGCTTGCTCGAGTTCGTAATCGTCGATGTCGGTGTAATGGGCGAGTTGGAGATCGACGTATAGCAGGAAAGCGGCATTTTCTGCATCACCATCGGAGGCGAAGCCGGAATGATTGGTGGAGGAGGGTACGGAGGCAGACCGATTTTCGCCTGCTCCTGGAAAATCTTAGCAGAATCAATCTGCTTGATCTGCATGTTGTGGTCGATGGTGGCGATCCGGGGCGACTTGAATCTTTTCCGACGTCGAAGGAAACTCCCGTTCTCGAACATGTCGGCGCTGAGTGGATGCAGAGCCCAGTAACTGCCTTTTCCTGGTCGGTCGGGCCGACGAGGAATTTTCAAGAAACAGTCGTTAAAAGACAGATTATGCCGCAATGAATTCTGCCAGCGTTGAGTGTTTTTGCGATAATATGGGAAACGGTCCATGATGAATTTATAGATATCACTCAAAGGTAACATTTTCTCCTGTGAGCTCTGAATAGCCATTGCCGTCAAGGAGATGTAAGAATAAGGAGGCTTGGCATCACTGTATGTACTTCGAGCTGGACGAGGCATCCTTGTATCTCAAGCCAAAATCACACAAGTGATGAATTAAAAAGACGGTTGTTTTTTATCACAACTTGTTTATGTGAAGGATAAAATGGTCACAACAGTCTTATTCAGCCGTCTTGTAACAAATTTAAATAAGTTATCACGGGTAGTGGACTATCTCTGCTGTAAGGTTTGAAGCAAGCAATCCAACAGTCCAATGAATTGTAAAGTAATTAACACAAATTTTCTCGAAATCCCGGTTGCAGTCACAACAAAATTTATTTGTCTCCACACAATTTAAGAAGATGTGACAGAGTCGGTGTCTACCTTGATAAGTTTAAGTTACTGTCTGCTGCATACTGAGGCTGCAGCTTCTGGAGATCAAAGACAGTCGACCTGTCTTCTCGAAGGGCAACTGAAAGAGTAACTTTTCTTGTTCAACTCTTCTATGAAAAGAAGCTCCTGTCTTATTTTCACTTTCAGCCCATCCGCACAGGTGAGAGAAGTTTGTCGGGCCCTAAGTGGCAATAAGTTTGTTCCTGTGTGTGTTCTGACCAGTAGCCGCCCGTACGCAGACGCACGTATAGCCCTTAAGTTGAGTGAGTGTGTGGGTAGGTGTGTGAGGGTGCATGAAAACACGTCGTGTGTGTGTATTGCTAAACTCTGGATGAAGGTAACCGGCGTGATTATGGCAGGCTATGAATACACACACATTTATACACACAAGACATGCATACCTCACTCTGTTATTGGGCGGTCCCTCCAATGTGTTCCCCCGTCTTGCAGCGTGGACTTCGCTGCGTGATACCTTTACGTTCTGATCAGTGGCGCGCACCACACACAACGCTCAGCCTTGGCAGACAGACTGGCACCGGTGTTGTCAATCACACACCTCCTACCAACAAGGGCGTGGCCTCTAAAGTAACCAGTCAACTATTGGTGGATGTGTGACGCCGCCATCACCGTCTGCCTACAAGAAAGCCCGTTGTTCAGTACTCCAACACTTTTCAAAAACACAAAACAGTTGAGAAATCGTGACAAGTTACTTTTGAGTACTATGCAATGATGGATAGGAGAAAAGATTCCCAAATTCTAAAGTTAAAAGGCTTTGTCGGAATGATAGAAAGCTCTTTAGTGAAACGTTCTTGCTATTTTTCAAGAAGCCATGCTGGGAATAGCAAATTATGACAGTAAATGTATTAGTAATTGCGGGGGGGGGGGGGGGGGGGGGGGAGGGGTCATCACACATATTTCCTTATTTTAAAAAGATATCAAAATATAGTCATCATAATAGCAGTAATTACGAGAAATTAGATAAGATTTTGTTAGCATTAACATTTGTCTTACGATTTGTGATTGGGATAGGATATTGATTTCACTCCTATTTCTAGTCTGTTTACTAACTCCAAAATGATAATACAAACAAAAATGACAAAATGAGTCAGCACGTCTCAGTCAGTTATGCTGTATAACATTATTATTATTTTGATGTCACACTAAATCATATCGAGCTTGAGAAAAATCTACATCTAGATAATATTTGATCTCAATCACGTAGCCAGAAGCATAGAAAAATTGAATGAATGCATGAATTCAAATTTCAGTAATTTTTTGAAAGAAATCATTCTCTTGATTCAACTTTATCTTCCTTTATTGTAACCATTTGCTTTTTAAAAAAATTGATATCATTTATTTTGAACTCAACATTTTCAAAGTAGTTAAAGCAAGTAAATGTTTAAATGCATTCATTAATGAGAAAATAGTTAAAACTCAAGCTGATCCATGTAAACTTTATATGATTATGATAGTTATAAGATTGCAAAATAATAATAACAATTTAACAAGAAGATTATGCAGTATCACATTATTAACCAAAGCATTTGAATAAAAGTAGCAATATATTTTTTTAAGAATCACGAAAAAGGAAATGATCTGAACAACTCTGAAAAAAGAAGATATTTTTTTTCTTGAAAATCTGCAGAATACAAATAGAGGCAGAATATAGAAACGGTAAAAAAAAAAGAAAAAGAAAAAGAAAAACTACACATCTCCCCTTCCAAATGGCATACAATTTCTTTGTACAGTTTTCCTTTTCTTTTTGCTGAACTGAAATAAAGTAAACACTATCGCAATGTCACTGTTTTTGCCATGGTTAAAAAGAACAATAAAATAATACAGATATGTAAATCCTTTCCACTCTTTATTTAGTGGTGTGAATATATAACCAATAAATAGTACAGATATCAGGACTCCACAGACATGAAAGAACTAGAACGTTCGGCGGACAAAGAAATAAACTAATACTAAATGAACCCATCCCTATTACACCCCCACACCGCGAGTTGTATCTTCAAATTGGGATGCAGTCTGAAAGTCATGACATTTTTAACCCATTACATAATAAACCACATCGTCAGCTCAGCCAAATGAGTTTACACGTGGACCCTGACGCAATGTATTTCCTATGTTTCAAGAACCAATAATCGGCTTTGCATTTCATTGCCATTTAATGAAAACTCTACAACCTCTGCGCCTTTCCCCCTATATAAAACACGCGTTATCATTTCGAGACGGCCAATACTTTTTATTGCAGTGTTTCGGGGGCTTCTTTGTGCCGCGTGTGTGTGCAATTTTAACCAAAATTTCATCTGGCTTCTCCGGCCAGGGTGACGCGTACTTTTGAGAACAGGAAAGGAGAAAATAAAAAGACCTGTAGTAAATGAATTGAACAAATATTTGTCTTGATAGAGAGGCATTTCACAATGAAGAGAGAGAGAGATGGAGAGAGAGAGCCTCGAAGGAGTTTGTTGAAGGTTTGGCATAAGAGTGTAAAGAAAATTGTCAGCACTGCCTGTTCAATTTCCATCTTTTTATCCTTTGACACGTTCTAGGCAAGGTAGTTACAGAAGAGAAATGAAATATTTATTTGAAATTCAATTGTAAATGAAATGTGGACATCTGAAGCTGATGAAAAGTGATAAAGTTAGGCTTCATATTAGAAAAGAACTTTGAACCATTTTCTTCCAAAATTGCAATCGCAAAGACTTTTGAGGAATCAAAGTTCGACAAGTTCACGAACCCTGTCCATCACCCCTGAAATGTCTGAAGATTATAATGAATTATTACGTAATCCGAATGATTTCTGCATTCAAGTAGTACATTAGGGTATGTAGTAATTACCTCTGATTTGATTTCTTGAAGGAATTTGCAGTCGCGATATGAATGAAATTGTGCCACCATTAAAAAAAAAAAGAATGAATAAAAATGATAGTATATCCTATAAAAGCTGCTGGGGCTAATTTGAAGATGATCAAATAGAAAATATTCCTGTCATATTGAGACAATGATGATGTCGATTAGAAATATATGGTAATGATGATGATGAGATGATGATGACACGACGACGATGATGATGAGGAGGAGGAGGAACGTAATGATCGAAGCAAATTTGATAATGACCAGGATGATGATGATGATGATGATGACGAACGTAGTGATCAAAATAGAATAGAAAATTGCGATGGTGATCATGGTGACGGTGATGATGCTGAGGATGACAAAGACTATATGCATGACGACGACGGCGATAATGACGACGAATGGGTTGGGAGTCTTGTGAATGAATAAGGTAATGGTGAAGGTGATAATGATGAGGATGAAGATTATAGTGATGAGGACGACCATGATAATGCTGACGATAAAGATAACCACGCCTGAAATCCCTTGTTTATGCAATCTACATGAATAGGGGTATTTCTTTGTTTTAGTTCCAACATTTCTGAACTAAGGAATACAGGGATTGGAATCAAAGACACCCTGACCTCATTATGAAAGGGTCCTTAGAAAAATATGAAAACCGGGATTCAGGATGTTTCATATCCCTTTCCCACTTCATGACCATGTTATCGGATTGACTCCAATAAAACAAAAAGTTGAAATATTAACACCACCTTCTAATGAAGGACAATATCTTTATTTGAAATAAAAATTATGACTAATTAACATTATATTTTCAAAGGCAACTTGATGAATATACACAACTACAAATATTTTGAAAACAAACTGGTGATAAGATTTATTGCCTCATCAGAAAATATGATACAATAAAAAGATGTATTAAATACAGAAGCATTGGGAAGTCTTCTTAGAGACAGTGGTAAGATAAATGATTAGATGAATCAATGTATCAATTAAAAGGGAGAAAGAGTTTCCCTGGTATATAATTGCACAGAAAATCATAAAATAAGCATTACAAATCGGAACAGTAGCTATGGTCTAGGAGATCGCGTTCCTGTACACCCTTCAGGTTTTCATCTCAAATCAGCATGCCTTGTTATTAAAATAACCTCTCCCCAACCATTCCCTTCGCATCCAATCAAACACCAGCTCAATTTTCTGGTCTTCCCGAAAATATCGTCTCCAAAATTACCACACCAGCTGCCGCCGTTTAAGCCAAAACTACCAAAATAGTGAGTCTATGGCGCTGCGAAATAAACACATTTTACAAAAACGATATTGGTTAGGCAATGAAGCGTTTATGCGTAGGAGTGTAGTTGGGAAATATTAATTTCAGAATAGAATTTTGAATCTGTCAAAGAACAAGGGAGTTGTCACATCTTTTCTCAATGATTAGTTGAATGGGTTGTATCGAAGTGAAGCTATGAAATTCATTAGTCACAGAAAATAAGCGATTCTATCTATCAAACACAGTTGGTTTGTCTTTGCATTATGTTAGGATATGATGGTTTTGATTCCCCACCCGCGGGGGTGAATTTAGGCCAGCATATGTTCATCTCGCTTCATGGTCGCGCGGTTGCTGAATTACCTATTCGTCGCGCACCGCCGCGCGTCGACGAAGATTCGATGTCGATGGTGGATAGAAAGGCCTCCGTTTTTTTAAAAAAGTCAAATTGATTACCGATTTGACAGCCGCTTCTTCACTTTGTACGCTTGTAGTGTGCTCCGCGGAGCGTCGTTTCACGGACGTCTTTTCTCCGTTGTCATAATTCTTGCTTTTCAGGTTTTCTTTTCCTGGGTAATCAGGTGATTTGCTTTTAACTTTTAAAAACGCTCTTAGTTTGTTTCCCCCCCCCCCCCCCCCCCCCCCCCCGATTTATTTTTTCTCAAACTCTCTTACTCCATGAAGGGCCAATTTCACCATGACTTTCATGCATTCACCCTATCCATGCTATCCACTCAAGTCTATCTCCCCTTCCTTCTCCCCGAATTTCTTTCCCTAAATTTTCTCTATACTAAGAAATCCGACTTCCCAACCCCATATGAAGCTCATAGCTCATATGTATCCTCCTTAATCTCACTTAGGACCGTGAAAAGTTGCTGCAGTTTTCTATACAATAGCGAATGGTTAACGAGGTTGGATGTTTTGATACCATAAGTGTCGATCGGGCGACACAGGGGGACACGTCCCCTTTGAATTTTTAGGGTGGGGGACACAATAAAGTATGTCCCCCAAAGTTGTGTGTGTGTGTGGGGGGGGGGAGACACCTGGAAACCAATAGGGTATGTCCCCTCGACCCCCCCCCCCCCAAAAAAAAAAACAAACAAACAAACAAACAAAAAAATCTGCTCATGTCTTTCTACGTTTGTACAAATCATAACTGTAATACAAGGCCAGTAACACTTGTAAATTTTGTTCGCATGGAATTATCATAGAATGCATTTTGTTTCCCTACAGTCATACATATCATTTTATAATTGACACCACGACATGCGATTTCAGTTTCGCTATATTTGTAATCTATAATATTTAGATCTATTTTGTTTGCTTTGCTTCATTTATTTTATTTATTATTTTATAAGTTCACAGCTTTACCCATAAAGACCTCTTCTCTTCAACTCACTGACTCCCATTAGCAATCATGACATTAATGCCCCCCTCGACCCAGGAGTTGTAACTAGATACTTGGTAGGATTATTCCTGGTAATGCACTGTGTGCTAATAACGGTTGCCGCAGCTCTAAACGGAGGTAAACATTTCCACAGCTTTATGGATGGGTATAAGGACGTCATACCATAATGTGATTTGCGCCATAATTCCACCCTGCTCATTATCAGTAATAACGGAAGTCGTATGGCATCCATTTTTGTTCAAAAGGAGTATTAGCTTTTTGTCCGAGTATTCTTTATTGTTTGATAACCATTATCAAACTTGGAACATTAAAAAAACTAACCTAAACAAATGATGAGATTATGTTTCCGCCAGATCCGACAGAGTTTCATTAAATACGCGGATGAATGCCACATTTGATCGCGAATATTTAGGGATGATGTTAAAAAGGAGACCACATGTATTTCATAACATAAAAGAAATGTCTGTCAAGAATGATTTGTTTTTATTACTTCCTGTCACGCTCCGAAAGACAATATTTAATCAAGTTAGTTACAGAATACAGCCAACATTTCCTCCATCCCTAGCGGATGCATTGTTGCCAATATTTAGCCGTCAAAGTCGCATCTCTCACCAAATATAAATAAACGAACTCCAAATACGAATCAAATTGGAACTAAAGCATGTCATACGCACGTTGTATAATGTATACAACCGCGCTTTTTAATGACGACGTTTTTCTCGAGCGCGCGCGTCTGATTGTGAACAAATTAATAAGTTGGTAGTTTGACAAGTTAATTAGCGGCAATGACAGGCGGTCTCAGCCGGGTGAATGCCGGGATGATCTTGCCCAGTACCTCGGCAAATAAAGAAATCGGCGGAGTGTGGAGAGGGGATGGGGACAGATTAAGAAATCAAAGAGGAGTGCTGGAAGAAAGAAGAAGACGATTGGCAACGCTTAGGTGGAGCGCAACGAACGATACCGCGCGCTTATTGAATTTTGAGCTAGGCTGCCCACGGACGTAATTCTCCCCAAGATTAGGGAAGTATTGGCCAGGAATAAAAAGCAACACATCGGGTAATAATCTGCAAGGGTAAAATATGAGCCTTTCTCGCAAGAAGGCCGAGGAAAGAAACAATTAAGCGACAAGGATTTGATTTGAATGAGGGATTGGTGACATGATATATATTTTTGAATGAGACATGTATGGGGAGGCACAGTAATGGTTGGCTGGTTGTGTTAATAACAGGTTGCCAAATTAAAGATTGTGTTCTACCCTCCCTCCACCCCACTCATTGAAAATATATATATATCTCTCTCTCCTCTCTTCTACTTTTTTTTTTGGTCTTTATTTCTCATTATTCTTTCCCTCCATTGATTAATTCTCCATCACTCTTTTAGAACAAGGCAAAAGAAAAAAAGAAAAAGAAAAACTCACAAACGCACACATACACACCCGCACGCTCTCTTTCTCTTTCTCCCAAAGAGCTTTGCTCCTTTCTCTGTTTCTCTTTCTTTCTCTCTCATTCTTTTACCTACTTTTCTCTCTTTCTCTCTCTCTCTCTCTCTCTCTCTCTCTCTGCTATAGACATTATATATATATCACCCTTACGCTTCCACTCTGACTGATAATCAAATCTTCCATCTAGAATACTAGTATGACGGAATGGGAGATTTTTACTTATAAAAACCGTTTTTAGGAATAACAATTTATCTCACCAAGGAATATAATACTCAAGGAGAGGAGATAGATATGTCATAACCTAATGTCAGGAATACAGTCGCTTTAGCACGTGAATCTATAATCATAGAGTATTTAGGAATTAACAGTTACATGTTATTTTGAGGGGGGGGGGTCCCAAATGTTCCACTGGAATCGTGTTTATGCTGGGTTTTTCTATTGGAACATGCGACGTACCCCAAGGATTGCTACTCGGTCCCTTAAAACTCAGACGATGTAAATAAATGACTTTAAACAACTTTTAAGAATATATATATATATATATATATATATATATATATATATATATATATATATTGATCCTTTTGTCTTCCCCTTTCTCTTCCTCTCTTCCTCTCTCTCTTCTCACCCTTTTCGGCTTATTATCTCCTGTCCTTGTGATTGTCATCAATGCCAGAACACCTTATGTTACCCCTATTTTTCCGCTATGTCAACGCTAGTCTCAAGAATCTATCCCTTCACTTTGTCCATTGACTAACCTTGAACACTTATTGCTCGTACTTGAAAAATCTGGAAACAAATGTTATGATGTGCAATAAAAATGTCACATCATTTTCCCTTGACATTGTTAATTAAAACATGTATAATGTGCCACGTTTGTTTTTAAGTAATCGCAAATGGGCATTCCATTTTTTTCATGTCTTAAAAACTTGAACTAATGACCTTCTAAAAAGCTATTAGAGAAGGTTTTGTACAATGACCAACCACTTCACTGATTCAACTGTTGACATGACAAAAAATTTCTTGATATACATGTACCATGATCAAAAATATTCATGCCAACAAGTCGTTATGTTTGTTGGTATTGTTTCTCGTAAGAATGTTTGAATGTATTTGTGACATTCATAAACTAATGACTGAGTAGATATAATTACGTCCAGCTTGCAACAACAATAGAAACTGTATTGAAACAATAAGATAAAAGCTCGATTTGAACTCTTTCATAATACGTTCAACTCTAAAACAGTGTTCTTTTATCATATTATTTGATAGAGAGGTGTACACGTTGATCATGTTGATATGCGGCGTCTATATATGTCTTCCTCGCACAAATTATTTGATAAAAAATTGGCACAAAATGAGAATTTTCTCCCAATCAAATGAGAGATTAAGGGGACTTCGACGTGAGTCTACCCGTCAAAGTGACGGTACGAATTTCCAATATTGAAAGAGCAATGTTTGGCGTCCATCTGTGCAGTCGCTCATGCGTGACCAAGCCGAGAATCGTCGGTATCTTCATTAACTTGGTCCGATGAAAAACGACCGTGAAAAACGCGCTCTCAGCAGCGTCTGCAGGTCTGAGAAAGCTAGCAAGAGACCAAGATGTACTGCGTTTTTCTCAGTATGACGGTAGCGAACCGTGACCGTGGGAGGTGCCCTAAACGAGGACGGTGATGGAAATGATGATGATGATGATGATGATGATGATGATGATGATGATGATGATGATGATGATGATAGTGATGATTATGACCGATGAAAATGGTTGTGGTTGTGGTGCCTCTTATGATGATGATGGTGATGATCAAGAGAAGGAAAGTAAAGGAGATGAATCGTCTGGCAAAGATAATTGGCAGTAATAATGCTGATGGCCATAATAACAATATTATGGATAAGAATATAAAAAAAGTTATAATACTAATGTAAATTATAATAATGATAATAGTGATAGAAATATCGATAAGATAATGATTAAAATAATGATAATAGTGATACAAATATCGATAAGATAATAATCATAATAATAACTATAATAATCATAATGACAATTATTATGATAATGATACAAATTTCCCATTTGTTCATTATCACGAAGATAGTAACGATAAATTTCAAAATTTATCGAATTCGATATTTCATCTTTTTTTAATGAATTATGTTTTGATTTGTATATAGAATCTTTTGCACCAATTTTGATAACATAAAAAGGTCTTTTTCTCTTTCTTCTAAGCCTTTTACTTTTTAACTTTAATGCACACATTCATACATCTTCATTGATTCGTGATGTTTTCATTATTGTGTCGAAGCAACGGGACTTCAATACTTAGTAGAGATATACAATTTGATGGGCTGCAACCCGGTAAGGCACTATGTTCCCATCCATTGCACTTAGACTACATTTGCTTCTCCCTACCCAGGTTTTGAAGGGGTGCAGAAAAGTTATCAAGTGTATGCATGTCTACCTACCATCCTGACCATTATGAGAAGGATTTAAATAGTAATGCTTGTCGTATGAATTGCTTTTCGAATGCTATTTACCAAATATTAAGATTAATATATCAATCACACGACCTTCTTAGCTTTTGATCTTTATTACGTTTTTGTTTGTTTGTTGTTTATTTATTTGTTTGTTTGTTTGTTTGGTTTTTTTTTTTTTTACATTTTAGGCACATTTTAGGCAGACAGGTTCCTGCAGATTATAGTGGCACTTCCCTCTATTTAAAGTGTATCAAATGGGCAATTTATCCGTTAAGGGTTTATCGGAGGGCTTAGATGAAAGGTTACCTCATCATAGGTTTCTGTCAGTTTAGGCATCAATAAAAACCGATACATCCTCGTGACATTTAGTGAACACTTTATTCATTATCATCGGGTGGGAAACGAGTGCGAAAGTCCTGGATTATGTACACAATTTCCTAAGCTTTTTCCTACGTGTCATCCGCCGTCTATTTATACAGGGTACATAAACATTTCAATTATCTCATCTTGGGGGAGGATAAATCTTCGCCGGGGGAATATTGGAGATTGTGCCTGATGACAAATCAAAAGGTGATTTCTGCGGCTTGCCGTTGTTGGCAGCGCGGATTCGATGTAGAGTCTCGATTACGATTAAAATTACGTCTTCTCCCAGACTAGTATTTAACTCCTCGCTCTCGCTCTCCCTTTCCCTTTCCGGCATACCATTCGTCTATCCCTCTCTCACTACCTTTGTTTCCCCCTTCAGCCTATCCCTTTAACTATCTAATCACTTTCCTCATTCCCCCGCTTTATTTATTTTTTTCTTTCTCTCTCTCTCTCTCTCTCTCTCTATCTCTTTTCCTCATTCTCTCCTTATTCTCTCTTCCCTTATTTCATCAATCTGCCCACATTTCTTGTTTTCACTTTTCTTCAAAAAAGAAATCCATTCTAAACTTCTTTTAAGAGTGCGCAGAGCACAACTATTCTATAAGTTCCGCAACTTTAATATCTTCCGTAGATAACGACTTACTGAAAATAAATGGTGTCATGCAACTGTCGTTACTTGTATTGCTGGAAAAAATTCATTACGCAGAACAAAATCTGTATTTTTGTTATTCTCTTCTTCTCTCCCTCTCTTTCCAATCTCTGCCACTCTCTCTACATATTTGGCGTATATTTGAGATGCGTTTTAAAAACACACGTGCACTAAACCCTTCCCTTGGGGCGCGCGCTTTTTCGTGTTTTTCAGGACCTTCCCGCGCCGTTCGGGGATTTGATTTATGCGTTTTGCTGATCGTCTGCCAGAAAAACCACGAGTTACTCTCCTCTCTCCCACTCGTGCTCCTTGGGGATGTATCCATAACCCAAGCTAAAATGGCGTTATGGGAGTCAAGTCACCCAACTTGATGCTTTGCTACCCTAATTGGATAAAAGACTGCTGCAATATTGCCGCATTAATCATTTACACGACGTGTTCTTGTATGTTGTTGCCGCAAGCTCTTTTACACTCGGTTCTTTTTTCTTCTTCTTCTTAGTCTTCTCGCGATAGCGCGGCCGTGACGACAGCGTCCCGAGCACTCGCATGTAATACGCCAGGAGTGATAGCCGGTCAAACAGAAAATAAACCTCATCACAGGAGTTGAAGAAAACCACATTTTAAACTAGAATTTTTAATAGTCTTCAAAGTCTTTTGCACTCTCTCGTTTTACTTTCTCAAAATAAAACAAAAAATGTCCATGTTTTGAAGAGCTTTTATTACGTTACACCTCGGGGGCTTTGTAAAACCGCGCGAATCACAAAGTTGTGCGGGTGAGAAAGTCGAGATGGTTGTTCGAAGGAGAAGATAAGATGGTCGCTAATTGATGAGGATAGTGTTTTGTTTGGAGGAAGTGGAAAGGAAGATGGTCCAAGAATGACAATTAGAGAATCAAATTTCTTCTATCTTTTTTTTTCTCGGCTATTCCCTTGTCGTTAATATTTTCATGAGTTATAATTTTCTTTCGACTTATATTTATCACATGTTTATCTTTTACACAAATACCTGGAGCTCATGATGGACCTGAAATTTGAAATTACCAAGTTTAAAACAATCATATATCAAAAAATTATCAAAGTCCCATAAGCACTATGCACATTATTACTGAACTTGATGAGATGATGATGAGCACTGGCTACTGAAGCCTGTGGGAAAGAGAAAATATAGTTGTCAACGGAATTATTGCCAGAGCAACTATTTTCACGTAGCTTTGCAACTGTTATGTCTTTTAAGGAACCAATCATATAAAACGGTAAGAAAGCATCTCAAAACTTTAACCCGTCTCCTATGAATTTAATGTTAAAAAGTGTGAAGAAATTTTTTTAAAAGGGGGGATAAAAAAATAGAGTTAAAAACAATGCATGATTTGTGGGAAATATTATACTCTCTGATTTGAAAAAAAAAGATTAATGAATTAGATTGAAAAAAAAAAAATCCAGAATAAGTGATGCTTTCCATATTTCAAGACATACTTCAACCTTGGATCGTTCATGTTGCATTCCATTTTGCTCTACAAGTAAAATCAATCTTTAATGCTTACATCATAACGTGTACAGTATATCAGACATTGGTGTCAGAATTTAGTTATGCTGGTTAAGTGTAGTCTGAATTGAGGTTTTTGGTATAATCTTTTTGCATACACCATCTTCTGATCTTATTTTCTTTGCTTTCTGTAGGTTTTCTGATATTTCTGTAGGTTTTATGATCAAATTTCTCTCCTGCTCTTCTGTCTCCTGCGCCGTGGCGTGGTGGGGGCACTGGCATGACAAGGGATGAGCCCCGGTCTACGATAAGGGAATGGGGGCCACGGGTAGTGCTAAACAGGGTCCTTGGTTAAAGGGTGAGAGGGGGTCCCTTACGGCTTCTTTTCGCCTTTCTTCCCCGCAATTCTTTTCCCTTCTCTTTCTCCCATCCCCATTCTTTTATTATTTTTCTTTCTTCTTGTTCACCATTCGATGTGGGGGGGGGGGGGGTCCCCTTTGTCCCCCATGGCTTCGCCACTACCCTTGCACCGGTGTATATGGCAATGATTGTTTGCTGTGGTTGCTCAAATATTGATATTAGGACTTCTGATTGAATGGTAGCTTCCGTGTGTTTAAGAAAGTAAGACATCAACCACTCGACGGGAGAGCTCGTCTTCTCAAAACAATGTCATCGTGAATAATCTTGCATTCACCCCAGGTCCCTGTTTTTATTTCACCTTAATTAGCTTTGCTTGACCAGTTTCATTCCTACTTTCTTTAAAGGTATTAAACATGTTAAAGAATTTTTGAAGTCTAGTATTATGGTAGAATGGGATACAGAAATCTGTAAACGATATTTTGTAATAAGAAAAAAACAACAACAAAAGCATTAAAACAAAACTTACTGATGAAAATTCAGTAAGTTAAACAAAAACACCAAAGAAGTCGAAACAACAATATAAGGCAAGAGAAGACGACTATTGTCAATAAAATTACTTGTTCATCATTGCTAATGTCTTGTAAATATTGTAATAAAAATGTCTATAAAAGTATAGACGCAACTTACTTATATTATCTCTCTTTCTCTTTCTCTCTCTCTCTTTCTCTCTCTCTCTCTTCTGTAAGAAAACACTTTCAGATCTTAAGTTTAATTTTTATCTTGATTCATATACGTGATATAAGCCAAGTCTACCTCTTACTGATTTTCATTTCATTTGAATACAATCAAGACCGAAGGCAACCTACACTTAGACTGCGAAAATTATGCTTTTACATCACGCCTTTCGTCTCCCTTAGTATATTAAAGCAAATGTTTTCTTCTTATTTGACCTTAGTTCCTATTTATCAGTAATGTCGCCCACATTTCCATTCCCATCAATCCTAACTATCCCAACGATCCGTTGACTTTGTGCTTTTCCCTGTTTTCTTCCAAATCTCTCGCCAAAATTCCTCAAATTCATCAGCCCCAGAGTACACACGAATCGAGCCGAGAGGGGTACAAATCGGTAGAGGTGAGACCATAATGAATGAGATAATGGACTCTGCTATTTGTTTCTCCTGCGTGCTCATTAAACATTCTATATGTTTCCTCCCCTTTTGTCTTAACCCCAGATTTTTTTTTCTCTCTGGGGTGAAGATGGAGTGAAGCTAAAGATGGATGCTTTGCTTGGTTCGGTAAAATGTCCACACAGGAAACGAGAAGAGGCAGGCATGGATGTTGACGACCTCATCATTGATGGTCATAAACTTCCTCTTCTCTAGCCCTTCGGCTGGGATGAGGCATGGACCTACTGGATGAGGTTAGGAGAGAGGAGGATGAGGAGGAGGAGGAGGTGGTGGTGGTTGGAAATGGGAGAAGGGAGGAACGGAGGAGAGAGGTATAGAGAGAATAAGGGAAGAGGAAGAAGAAAGAGTACATGGTAGAAGATAGAATGTGGGAGAATTTGGAGAGTGATGGATGGATAGAAGAGTAAGAGAGACAAGAAACAGAGAGAGAGAGAGAGAGAGAGAGAGAGAGAGAGAGAGGTGAATAAGGTACAAAGGATGGCAAGGGAGAGCATGGAAGGAAGGATTGAAAATTAGGAAAAGAGGGTGAAGGTAGAATAATCAGGAAGTAAGACAAGTAAGTAGACTGACGTAGTAGTGTAGAGGGTGTATTAACAAACAACAGCAACAATAGATTTCCAGAAAGATTTAAGGGCTGTGAAGAAATCCAGTAAGAAGGCAAAAAACGAAAGAAGCAAGACCGATAGAAGTCCTAGATCTTTATAAAAAAAGAATATAGGTAACACCCTAAATGCAACACTGGCTGCACCTTTTTGCAATCTTGCACCCCGGACGAAACAAGGTGCAAAAATGCACCTTTTTGTTCTTGTTTGCACCCTGAAATGCCCGTTTGCATCCTAAAAGGTGCAACTTTGCACCTTTTAGGGTGCAGAGATTTTTGCGTACAAAAAGGTGCAAATTTGCACCTTTTCTAAAAGGGTGCAACTAAGGGTGCAAAATGCCGCTAATTGCACCTTTAAAGGTGCAAAACGCTTGTAAAGGTGCAAATTTGCACCCTAAAATGTGCTCCCAGTGTTGCATTTGAAGGGTGCAAGATTGCACCTTTTTTTCTTAGTGTGTAATGTGTAAAGCCATTACACCTTGATTATTTCCTACATCAGATGGGATTATTAAAGTATGTAGGTCTAATAACACTTAATCTCTAAAAAAAAAAATTGCTACTGCTCTCCCCTTTCTCCCCCCTCTCTCTATCCTAGATTTGTAATATGGTATTTTCAATACCATTCCTTAGCCGAAAAGATGCTGATAATTGATAAAACACATTTTCTCGGGAAGGGCGAGACTAATAACCCGAGAAAACTGGCGCCATATAGCCATGTAACGCATCACTGGTATAATTCATTAAACATCACTTGGGTTTTGTCCTGTTTTTGAAAATTCTTTATCTCTACGCGACAGTCTTCTCTGTTACATTGTCCGTGTAATGTAATTTCTAAAAGTCGGCTCTTATCATCAACATGATCAAGGTAAACGGCCCTCATAGGCTTTCTTAAATCAATTTTTGCCGTATACTTTGATAATTACACTTCAAAGGCGTTAATGAGGAAAACATATGGGTTCAGTGTCTGTACAATGATTGGATTATAACCAAGACGATAATTGCTCTATTGTAGCATTGACTGTAATGAGATTCAAATGCTAGTGATTAATTAGAGGCTCTTGAAGCTAAAATACTTGCATATATTTTATGATCACATGGTTGGAAAGCTTGGAAAAGAGGTCCATTCACCTTGAAATTCAAGCGACCGCCCCTTGTTCAAATCAGAGAGGCAAAGAATAAGGCAATTTAGTGGTTGGATTTGTCCTCTTTCATGATGGATTCTAAGAACACGTACTCTCTCGCAATCATCCGAGATAAACCACAGTTCTGATCATGCGATTATATTCAGATAATGTGAGAGAAACTGTTCCAAAGCAATAGGAAGAGTTAGATTAGTTATTTATGAACACAGGTGTCTAGAGTGAGATTTGGGGATTATCAAATTGACCCCCCCAAAATCGCTATCTTTCGCTGCACACAATATCTGACATAAAATTAATGTTTGGCCCGAACTTTTGAGGTATTTTATGTTATAATTATTTCCAATATAAGGGAATTTGAAGGGCAATTTACAATTTACAATTTACAATTAACATTGTGCAATTCTCTTATTTTTCACCATTCTTAAAGCTCATGCTACTCTTTTATCCAATTTACTGCAGACGAATCTTAAAGGCTCAACACAGAAAGCCAATGCAAGATAATATCCATGGCCTGTCGATGAGAGATAAAGCGGAATAAAAATTTCATGGAAATTAAGGAAATGGCGCTAGTAATGAACAAAATATCACATTTAAACGAAAATTAATTACACATCACTCTCTCGGATCTAAATTCGACACAGCGAAATGACTGTTAAAGCAAACATGTTTATAGGCGAAAATACCAATAAAGTGATTACGCAGAATTCGCTCTTAGTTTTATTAATGGCACTGCTCTCAAGCAACGCTTGATAGTCTAAAGAGCTCAAATGAATCAGAAATGTGATTTGTCTTTTTTCATATACTCATGTAATGGTGTAATTCACACATAACCTTTATTATGCAAAGACAGATAAGAAACATATTTCAGTCACCATCATTTAGGAAGTGTTTTGCAAAACAACAAATCTGTCACTGATTGCAAAATACGAGCGGGTAATGGCATCACTGAAAAAAACACGAAAAAAAAATCACATACTTTCAGGAGTCGTGTCAATACCTTGGCGGTCATTTATCAACATTAAGATAATGAAATAACTACTGCAAGCAAGAATTAACCAAATGACCGGACTCAATTAGCCAAACACATCCAAAATGCTCTTAAGATTCCATACGCACCCCGCACGACCACATCATCGCTAGAAAATTTTCGTACACTATACTTGCACTCTCCATTCGGCAGTTCGGAAAGGGCATTAAAGTGTTTTTGATAATACCGACTTTGATCCATAATGATTAAAGCTAATTAGGTGTTTCTTAGATGTGAAAAATGACAGCATGGTATAAAGTATCTTTGTGCGGAGACGTCCATAATTGCAACAGTCACGTCTGCAGTACCTTCGTCCAACTCGCAAGCTGTTTCTCTCTCATTTTTCCCCCTATAGTTCTATCATACCTCCATCAGGGTCCATGATTTCACACTCGTTCAACCTCTTTCTACCCATATTAAATTCTAATCCACATCATTGCGGTCGTCATCATTATCATCATCGTCGTCATCATTATCATCACCGTCACCTAACCTGGATCAGACCTGAAAGGAGCTGCGCGGGAAAAGAACGAAGAGGCATCCATTGGATATAGGCGGCATCCATCAAGGCGCGCGGTGCCTCCCAATCTCCTTTTCTCTGAAATGGGGACAAGTAATGATTGGTCACCGTTACTGATTAGCGGCTGATCCCAGTCTGACAACAGTGATTTGTCTCCATTCAGAGATCCTTAAAACCCGTCTAGTTCATTTTCGGGTGTCACGTATTTGTTTGGCGGGTAATTAATACATCACACCACTGTGCCTCGTTGAGATTCTCCAAGCAGTTAACGACACAAACAAAGCGAGCCTATTATCTCTTGCTTTATCAACAAGATGTGAAGGGCGCGCGTCATAAAAAAGCTACTGAATGGAACCATATATCATAATGATAAGGGGAATTGTATGTCATAATAATTTCTCCTGTGTTTTTAGGTTAATAAATCATATAATCCATCTTTTCATTCAGTAAACAGCCCTCCTAAGTGCTCTCTAATTCGCTAAAGCAGGGATGAAATATGTATTTGAACATCTTGCTTATCATGATAATGAAATGTTTTGATCGAAAGCAAAGAATATCTCTAATGTCGTGGTTGCCTCGTTATGAATAAACAATTTTGTTATTGAAGTCACTGTTTGTGAACTCTTTATTCTTCTTCTGTTCCTGAAACTCAACATTTTCTTAATATTTTCCTACAATTTTGAAGACAAAAAAAGACGACGATGATAAAGATAATAATGATTATGGTGGTGTTAATGACGACGTTGATGATTATGATGGTTATTGTGATAGTGATGGTGATATCCCATGAGGATTACGAGGAGGAGGAGGAGGAGGAGGAGGAGGATGACAGTTAAGATGGTGATGGTGATGATTATGTCGTTGATGATGGTGGTAGTGGTGGTGATGGTAGAGGTGGTAGTGGTGGTGGTGATGAAGGTGGTAGTGGTGGTGGTGATGATGGGGATAGTGGTTATGATGATGATGGTGGTGGTAGTGGTGGTGGTGATGATGGTGGTGGTAGTGGTGGTGGTGATGATGGGGATAGTGGTGGTGATGATGATGGTGGTGGTAGTGGTGGTGGTGATGATGGGGATAGTGGTGGTGGTGCTGATGATGATGTGGTGGTGGTGGTGGTGGTGGTGTGGTGGTAGGTGGTGGTGGTGATGATGGGGATAGTGGTGTGGTGATGATGGTGGTGGTGATGGGGATAGTGGTGGTGGTGATGATGAAGAGGAGGAGGAGGGGAAGAAGATGATGATGTTAGTGATGATGATGTTATTTGATGATGATAGGGGGGGGGTGATTAATGTTGATGGTGATCATTAAGTTGTTGATGGTGGTGGTGATGAGGATAATGATGATGTGGTGAAGATGGCGATGATGCTCAGTATTTCGACCGACCGGTATTACAACGTGCCTGAATACATATGGATCTGAAGAGGTCCAACATAAATTCGCGGTTTCTCTGTTCAGAATAATTAAAAGTATAATGATATCATAAGCTTAATATTCTAATCTTATTTGTTAACAAAAAATTATGTTTTTTAACCACAACATATTGCTGCTATAAGCATCCTTTCAGAAAAGTACCTTTCGAATTTAGAACTGAATATAAAGAGATATTAATAGAAATATAATGAGTATTTTTCCCACAAATTTCTAAATTTAGACAAAGTAATGTAAAATCTTTCATTTGTGAATAAAAACGATCTCGTGTAATATTAATAGCCATTATTTATTCATTTATTCATCTATTTCTTTACCTTTCACCAAATTTTAAAGGCCATTCTCTTTCATTAGCAAACAGTAATTTTTCTCTAAAATAGCATCGATCGAATTCCTGTAGGCATGGTAGGCGATTGATATAAAATAGTTAAATGGTAATTAGCAATCTGCATTTACGTCTGGAGTAAAGATTCGTTTCAGACTTTTTCAGACTTGTTACAAACGCTCCTTTGATATATATTTGTATCTCCATCATATATCCTTTTTAACTACTTTCCTTCCCTTTCATATAGTCCTTCGAAGCAGGATACCGCCTTCTCAAATATATGATCTTCGTTAATGGGTATTATTCTCTAGTTGTCTCAAGTCATTAGTATTCTCCAAACATCACTTTCCTTTGAAGCGAGCGTTACTTTATGCCAAGAGCCACCTCGGCAAATCGTCCCCAACTACCTAAAAATGTCATTAAAGCGCTCGGATTAAGATGCTTTCGTCTGCGCGCCCGCGATAATTGGGTTTACCCCATTTTCGTGGGTTTTTCAGCCTTCGAAGGCGGCGGTTGTTAAAATCCTTGTTGCTATTGCCCGAACGAAGTTTAATGTTTGTGTACATGTAAGCCGGGCGAGGCAACAAATTGCAATGCACCCCTTTCCTTAATGGAAGTACATCACGGCCGTTCGAAGGGCTATAATCAGGGGAGACGAGACGGATTTTCGTATATTTATTTCTTCACTATTTTCTTTCTTATCTGACACCATGTTCTTAAAGCACTCCCACGGATCTTTCGTTCTAGCATCAAAAAGAAGAGAAAAATGGAGGGTTTGGGTTCTCCAGCACAAAAAGCATTAAGAAGAATACTTAACATGGCGAAAGCAAATGAATTAATACGCAATCTCTACTTCGTATTATTCTTAGGTCTTATTTCTCCTTGTCGTTTCAATTTTATTTTTTTTTGAAAGTTTGATATTCGTTTTGGACCGACTGATAAATCAATTCGCTGATTTTCAATGGACTGATTGAATGAGTAATATACAGTGTCATTTGGGTGCCGAGGAAACACAAAAGAACTTGTGCGTGACAGCTGGGATAAACCGTAAATTACCGCACTGTCCACTCGTTATGGCCTACTCTCTCAATGTCTCCGATTCTAAGACCACCTCTTCAACCACTGAGCCATCAAGATTAGATCCTGGTTAATCGAGGTTCTGTATCAGCTCTACCCGACATCTTCCCCCAAAAATGTAAAACCCGAATAACCCATTCTGACATCTCGCTGCACTTTACTCTAAAAAACAAGTAGATGGATTACTTGCTACCGAGTAAATGTTTGTAGGAAAGCTGTTATTCAATTTCAATTAAAATGGCTATTGTGACTTGGGTTTGGTCTATACGCTTTTCACCGCCTATTATGCTCTCCTTTCCCCATTCCGGCTCAAAAAGGTACAAACTCGGGGGCATGGAGGTATACGCACTGGCGAGGAGCCCCCCACCCCACCCCCCCCCCCCCCCACCCCCAACTCAAAGAAACTTTAAATGCGGATGTTTACTTCTTCCGAACCGTTTCCTATTATGATTATACTACCTTTATCGTCTATTTACATTTCTGCAGCCTAACATGCGTTTTCACGACATGCAAAGAAGCCGATTCGCTTTCCCGCAACTCTAAGGCAAATACACGATTTCTATTACAATTTACTGTATGGTTAATCTGCACCGGTGGTTTACTTTATAACAGCGATCAAACGATAGAGTGCTTTATTGTAAGCAAGCAATGAAAGCAGGGAGGAGATTATTGCAGAAAAAAAGAGGAGAAAGGGCATTACCTTTTTCCTGTTTTTTTACCGCGTGATGGTGCGGACGTTTTGAATAACAAGTTATTTCTCCAATGACGCCCCCATAAGCCCTTCAAGTAATTCGCATTTCCTGGAGCTCTAGACTGTGTGTTGCAGCCTACATGTAGCTACCAAAAGAGGGCACCAAGAGTCAGTGAAAGTGACAAACCTAAGTTAAAGTTCCTTGGTGCCTCAGGTCCCAGTTTTGCCAGGTTTGCATTGCAACTGGCTTACCCAAGATTGGAGCACTGGAATGATTGGTTGAAATGGAGATCAGGGTTAGAACGGTCATAACAAAATTATTTGCTCCTCACTCTTTTCCATCTGTAGTTTCACGCAGGAAAAAATATGTTGATGAATGTAATATCATTTTCTTTTAAAGTTTAGAATTAGCCATTGACCCTTTTCTTTGTGTATTTTCATGCTATTAAGCACGTACCAAACATGACAGAAGTGAATCTGAAAGAATAGTCAATACAAAACAATAATTCATCATAAGGAATTTCAATAAATTCGAATATTAATAATGACAAAAGATGAGAACAAAAAGAAAGCGAATTCCTTTCCCAATGCAAAATCTGCATTATCGAATTTTGACAATCAAAATTCATTGGAGAGAGCTTCTCGCAATTTCATATGTAGATACAAAGAAAAACGATAATGATTGGCATCAGTGGAAGACAAAGAGGTTATGATATATCACTGACAAGACAGGAAAAACAAACCTACATTTGTATAAAATCTGAGAACAGGAAACAAGAATTGAGTGCATAGTGACACGCACTGTAATAGTTTGGGCGTGGTTTAGTTGTTGGTGTGTTTGTGTGTAAAGAGAGTTGTTTGTCTGTGGTTTTCACATCACCCAGTGGTCTCTCCGCCTGTACCTGAGACACATGCAGGTGTGCGTCTCCCGACCTAGTTTCTTGATCCCGCCGTCCACCACCACCACCACCTGCATCTGTGCCCCCACTACCAGTCACGAGGAGTGCAATTAAACGCCCCTCAGTGCTCCCCCATTCTTCAAACGTCTGGCAGGCGCGGCATCCATTGAAGTTTTGGGGGTGGGTTGTCGCTTTCTTTCGGACGGTTACACGGGGGCCAATGAGTGTTGCGATGCTAGTATTCAACCTCTTCCCCCTCTTTTATTCCCTACTATGATACTCCACTGATATTCGTTTTTCCTTAGTTAATTTTATTTATCAAAAGTCGATCTTAATTTGTGCAAACATCCTGAGTTTTAAATCTGTTTATATCCTTCTGACTCTGTATCTGTGCATAGAGTTAAAGCCCTACATTGATATACTCACAAATATCTTTATTTTCATTTCCATCTTTACGTAATATCATCATTTCTACATACATTATTCTGCAATTTATTATCTCTCTTTCTCATCCTCTTTAATCATTATGCCAAAATTGTTATCATCTCATAACTGCCCCGTTTCTATAAACTTTTCATATTTTCTGTCACGTCGTTATCCAGCTTAGGGTAAGCTTATCTTTTATTTTTGCAGCCTTTACGTAAAATTTTGACCCCTAGAAAACAAAACAAAACAAAAACAAAAATGAAGAATTTTTATGACTTAATATTAGGGCTGAACGACATAAAGTTGTACGAATGATTTTACTTATTTTGAGTCTAGAATCTCACAATGGAAAAGTTATAAAAATATCTCTTTTTTTTCTGTAACTATCTTTTTGTAGTTTCCAGTGTACAAGTACGTTAGGAAAATGATATAAACCCTTTGCTCATGTGATATTGAATTCTTACAGAGCCTTTGTCAAATCTTTTCTTTTGTGTGCAAGTATTCGAGTTTGAGCAAAACGTCGAGTTCAAATACCACCATTCCCTCTGAGTCCTTCCCCATCGGAAAAAATATCAAGCGTATCACATTACCCTCAGTTTTACTTATTCCACACCTTTCTTCTTCCAGGGAAGATTATTTTCTTGAGTGAAATTTTTTCCGCTTTTTTTGAAAATTCTTCATTTCAACAACAAATCGTTTGAAAATGAGTACCTTTTGATGGTGGTGGTGGTTGGGGTGGGCTAAAGATTAAAACGAGGATTTTTTGCATTAATACGTTTCAATTCCGGTCACCTGCAAATCTCTCTTCTGTTCATCTTGT